>CAHIKZ030000456.1:567500-1181309 GCA_903632075.3 Acanthosepion pharaonis
TTGCTCTCTGCATCATTCTTTCTGCAATCCCATTAGACTGTGGGTGGTACAATGGTGTTTTGTAAGGGAAGTAGCCAATCAGCCTCAACCAATTACATAGATCTTCATCACAAAATTCTGGTGCGTTGTCTGATACTAATGTTTTAGGGACACCATTTCAGGAAAATACCACTCTTAGTATTTGTTTCATTGGAGTTGTTTTTCTGTCTTTAACGACTTCAGGCCATCCAGCGAAGGAGTCTACTTAAATTAGAAATAGTTAATGTGTGCCTGGTCCATATGAACACGGGACCATGATTCCGTTTCTTTAAACCATGAGTGTATTTTCCTTTGTCGAAAATTCTTCGTTTATGCACATTTTGAACATTTTTGTACATAGCTTTCTATATCGCGGTAATACCCTGGATACCATGCCTCCAATTTTAATTTTTAGCCGCCATCCCCCAATGCACATTATCGTGTACACTTTTTAAAATATCTTTTCGTGGTGGTACTATCACATCTCCATTGCATATAACACAGTTTTCCATTATTAATTTATGACTTGGTTCTTCTTATCCTCTCAGTAATCTTGCCTAATATTGGATCCTGTAGAGTTTCCGATACCAATCTCTGTAGAGATAATATGACAGTCTCAACCCAATGTAATATTTCTTCATCCTGGATTTCCATTTTTTTCTTTTTGATCCTTATTAAATTATAACCTTTACAGCTCATCGACATACACAATGTCAAAATCATATGCCATTAATTTTATTGCCAACCTTAGAATTCTGGAAGAAGTAACTTTTGGTACTTTAGGAACCTTTTTCTTTTCTAGGGTTAAAAAATAAACTCTAGAGATTTATGGTCTGACGTTAATAGGAACTTCTTTCTTAATAAGAATTGTCAAACTCTGTCTGTGCTCCAGACAATGGCCAATGCCACTTTCTGAATAATGTATTTCTGCTGCTATCAATCTTCTTGAAAGGTACATTATTGGATGACCTTCTTGCAATAAAATTGCTAACACAGCTTGCTCTCTCGTATCCGTAGATAACTCAACCTATTTTCTGGGATCAAAGATTTTTACAGTGGGCTTTTCTGTATCTCTTTTAACTCCTTAAATGTTAACCTTGGGCTTTGAGTCCATTTGAACTCACTATTCTTTTTCCGGAGTTCAGCAAATGATTCTATTAGGTTGCTATATATTGATAGGTATCTATTAGAAAAATTAACCAATCCTAAATTCTAATTCCCTTTTTTATTAGTAGGTATAGATACCTTTGAAATTTTAATTAACTTTGCATACAAACTGAAAATGATTTTTTCTTCCGTAGTTATAGTAAATGTTTCCAAACAACAGGGCATTTTTTCTGTCGATGTCATTCTCATAGTTACAATATTTGCATTTCTACAACATTGTTCTCAGTAGAATTATGTTTTAATCAATTCCAGCTGTTGCATAACTTCCAAAGATGTAGTTAGAGACAAATTATTCAATTGTAATTGTAAATGCATCAGTCATATCTTCAATCAACTTTAATTGAATCAATATATCCTCATTATCATGAGTTCCAAGTTTCTCAAATTCGCAGAATCTGGTAGATTCTCTTAATCTGTGAAGATATCGCATAATTGATGCATCTTGTTTTTGTTTACTGTACAGAAATTTGGTTCTCTCCGCTATGACAATTTTCTTTTGAGATCGTAAACTTATTTTTAATTTCTGAAATTTTGACAAAAGTCAAATTCTCCTGTTGTTTGGGTTATGTCATAGCAGAAATTTTCGTTATAGCTTCACAACCTGCCGAAGCTAGAAAGTGGTCAGTTATTTAATTTTCTTCCCATTTCCTTGTTCTCTTTCAATTTGTTAGCCCTAGCCTGGGCTACAAAACACCGGATCTAAGTCTCGTCAAATTCTGTTACATCCAAGCAACTTAAACATCCTATCGGTGACGTCATATTGTTGCATTGTGTTTTTCTACAACACGTTCTCAGTAGTCAACTTCTTGTCTGTCTCTTAGTTTACTATTTCACTTCTACTTAATATATGCAAATAGGTACAATCCTATTTACCAATTCACTATCATCACTTTGCAACATCTCTTGCAATACAAAGCGGTCAGTAGTTGCTTCAGCGTTGTGCACCAGATGTACATGCAAGGACACCGACCCATCCGCGACATGCCACTGAACATACCCCTATATTATGAGACTGTTGACCAGCGAATCCTCTCTATGCGCTATTAAAGAGTTCGGACTCATTGCTACCAATCAGGATGCTGCAACCTGAAATCTTTTTTTTTTCTTATAAAATCTTTTTCACTTGAAACTTTAAGTGATTCCAACATTTTCAATAAATTGTTTCAACGATAAGAGAGTAAATAAAAGCGCAAAAACTAAAAGAAAGTTTGAAAAAATTTGATCAATAATTTGAATTAAACGAATTTTTAAAAAATGACGATGCTAAACTTCTCACTTGCAACATGCATTCAAAACCCGTTGCCTTTCCAGGTTAAAGTAACAAACTAATCAATTTTACTAAATTTACGTATTTAGTATAGGGGCGAATGTTGAATAAATGCGGAAGTGTTTAAATTCATCATTTTCCCAAATTGTTAATTTTGCCATTTTAAGATAGTTTAATGGTTAAAAAGATGGGATTAGATATTTATGGTAATTTTAGGCGTCAGTCTGAAAAAAAATGAGAAAAATACAGTCATATGAATGATGTTTACGTAATTCATTCCAATGTTACTAATAAATTAAGCTTATTTTATCGGCAAATATTCACGTAACGAAGGAAATCTTTAAAGGAAGAAAATTTTGTCGTTTTTTTGTTTTTTTTTTATTTTGAGAAAACCAAGAAAAAAATTTAAAATTGTATTTCTGGCAGATCTCACGAACCAATAATCATCTTTTATTGATATTTAAAGAATATAATTCTGCAAATAGCAAAGGCAAATGACTTAAATTCAAGTCAGATATTGTTCAAAAGAACAGATAGGATAATGTATTTCAGGCTTTGTAATTTAAAAAGTTCATCTTAATGAGACCGGATCTAGTAATAGTAATCAAAAACAAGGAATAAGGTCAGTAAATATAATTTTTTTCAGCAAATTACACAGTGAAACGAAAACTGGCAAAGCTAAATAAACATCGGGACCAACCTTTGTTCGCAAGGAAACTAAAAAGATGTGAAATATCTTGATCGCATCTTAATTACGAGGAAAATCCCGAAGACCTTTACAGAATGACAAGAATAGCAAACCATTGCGAAAATGTCGGCAGGGGTTTGTAAAATACGTCGCTAAACCTCTGCAGAGGAGTAAGACCCCCCCCTTAATGAGACAACCTGTTTGCCGTGGCCACCCGTAATGACTGAGGACGGAAACCTGGTGGGTGAGTATTCCGTGACTCTGGTGTATAAGTGGTCATGTGACAGACAGCACTTCTCTTTGGTTCTTACTTGGGCTAGACGGGCGGTCGGGGAGACACGATCCAATCAATCTGGCTTCACTTGACCAATCGATTAATACAATTAAGCCAGACAATGTCTTACAAGCGGATCACATGACGATCTAACGCCCAACCCTTCGTTATTTTAAAGGGCTAGAAGGTGGGGGATGAAGTGTCCATCGAATCGAGAAGAAAAAAAAACTCTAACCACTGTTTCATTATGAGGTTTCAGTTTCTTATTGGGTACAGAAACTCAAAATTAGCAGAGCTCAAAGTACATTCACGACGCGAGTATACTGGTCGATGTCCCTGTCTCAACCGATGCGAATGTGTTTAAGACCCTCAGTAAATTGTCAATAGAAATTGGATTCCGTGGTGTAACACAAGACCAATGAAAAAAAAACAAATCACACGGTAAACTCAATCAAAAACCGCCAACGGAATCTCTTTGACTGATTCAGAAACAGAAGCCAGAAGTAAAATCCCGAGATTCATCATGAATAAATCCCCAGAGGAAAACTCTCCTCTGGCTAATATGCCTTCATTCTTAATAGAAATAAATAATCACCAGCAGGGCAACTTTTCGGACAGTGAAAACAATGAGAATTAGCAATCTAATTGTATACGAGAACACTAAAAAACACGCAGATAAGATACTTAAAATGAAATCTTTCCACAATCTAAAATGTAAAGCTTACCCACATGAAAGACTTATCAAATCAAAGGGAATTATCAGAAATAGAAAGCTGTCTCTGGCTACATCGGAGGAAATAAATGCAACCTTACGAAAGTGGGTCACCAACTATAGAAGGGTCAGCATAAAAAGGACTATCAACAAATCAAGCACACACACACACACACACACACACACACACACACACATATATATATATATATATATATATATATATATATATATATATATATATATATATATATATATATTAACATTTAATAAACCCTCAGTGTCAAAAAGCAATAAAAATTGGATTTACGATCGAGAGGGTTGAACAATACATCCCCAATAAATGAAATCATGGAAGTAAAATATAGAAGAAATATATATCTCCCAGAAGCAAGAATAATAGTGGATTCATATATGAAAGGTCGTATGGATGCCAATGTAGCCCAAAAAGTTAATCCAATTCGCAGCAATAACAAAAAAAAAAAAAAACAGACAAATGTGGAACACTCATCAAGCAGTTAGTGTAACAAGGACCAAACGAGCCTGAATTCCAACAACTCCTAAAAAGAACGTAGACGGCTGAAAGCTGCAAAACAGAATTACTAAATAAATCAGAAGAACCCATTTGAAATCCACGTACTATGGTTCAAACACTACCTAAACAAAACTCCAAATTTCCACCTAAAGCAAACCTCATTAAACAAATCCCTCAAAGATCATCAATCAGGCCACCAACTCTCAAAATAGATATTCCCTGAAAATCCCACCAAAAACATGATCAACCAAAAAAAACAGCTCTGTCACCCACAAAGTCAAATTTTTGGTCCTAAAGAGAATAGATGATACGACATCAAAAACTCCAACCAAAAACAAAAATACTAACAATGAATAAAAATACATTTTTATAGTAAAATTAACAGCTATACGTTTTTATTAAAACAATAAATTTTTATATTAAAATTACCAGTAATACATTCTCTTGAATTAATTATAAAGTTTGTTTTCTCATATTTAGATTTCGGCATCAAATAACACATACGGTTTGATATGGCTCTAAAAAACAACCAACCATTTCCAAAAGAGATGTCACTTAAGCTCCACTAAAATCAGACGAAAACTCAGGTGGAGATGTTGAAGAAAGGATTAGAGTTCAAGAGAAAAACTTTTGCCTGCCTTGGAACACTGCATTTGAAATTTTACCTTGACCTGGTCTCGAACACCAAATATTATCGGTGATAAATATGCAGCTAATAAGTATCGAAATCGCTATTGGTGTGAGAGATTTGCCTGCTAACCATCATGATGATAGTCACCCACTAAACACAATTATGCAACATTCAGTATAGACTCTAGGCTTGCCATTACCCAAGATGTTGTTATTGAAGTAAGTTTTTTAAGGAAAATGCTTCGATAAAATTTCTGAAATTGTCTTTTCATTGATTGACTTTAGTTAACGCCTTTTATACTTGCATTCACGCACGCACATAGTCACGGACAAATACATAAAAACTGGAATTAAACAAAAAATATATATAAGCTACAACTTTCTGTTTTTATTGACTCTGCTGAGTTTATATTTGATACCAAACATCCAGTTGAACATAATGCATAACCTGATTCCAACTGGATTTCAAGATAATCCCATTAACTTCTATCAAGACCGATGCCAGTTCGGCAACTTAGTTTTAAATGAGAAAGGTGTCATTGGTTTTCAACTTACAGATTGGCGCCAAAGGCTGATATCTTTGTCCCTGTACTGTTTGTCAGAGTCACAATAGTATTCTGCTTGATAGGACCATGCCCTCGAAATTTGTTGGAACGGTCGAATGACCTGCAAAACATGAAACAGAATTAATAAATAACAAATAAACATGACAGTATATTTAAGAAAAGCCATTTCTTCTTGCGGTTCATTGAAATTTAACCTCGATCACTACTTCTTTTATTTCAAAAACAACACCAGTAACACCAGAAACAACAACAACAACAATAATAATAATAATAAGAAGAAGAAGAATATTAACGATGAATGTGAAGACCATATCAGAGAAGCTGTGAAACATTGAGGTGATAGTCTTTTATGTATTAAAAGCACACTGCAAATTGTACTATCTTGTACCACAATGTTGAAATGTATAAAGTGCGGAAGATTTGAGAAAAATAACTATTGCTTGATATCTAATGTTTATTAGATGAATACTCTTGAAAGTTGCACCCACAGAACAGTGGTTCTTAGGAAGAAGCTGTTCGAATGGAACTTACTGATCGTTAATGGAATACGGATGGAATGAGGATGCTTTGTTACAATGTGAATAGCAAGGCGGATCCTAGCCGTGATGGTTAGAACTGGCGGAAATAAAGGAATACAGTTCGCACGAGTATTTTCCATCGATCGAGCAGTGAGATGCTTGAACATCCCGTCCGTGAGAGAGTGGTTGGCGAGTGGAAAATAATTTGTCATCCACAAGGACTCACCAGTTTTCCCACACTGAGATGTTAGAGCTAGATCGAATGAGAGATCACCTGCCAATCTCAGGTCCACACTAGTTTTGGAGGTGCACTCATATATGGTCGTATCATCGGTATAAATATTCACAAATTATATGCCTATACTCCCCCAGAGATCATTTATGTAAAGTAAAAAAAAGGTCCGGCCGAGAAGTGACGCCTGCATTGATTACTAGGTCTCCGGAGGACTGGCCGTTAGCAATTACCTTCGTGGACCTACCCATTAGGAATGACTTTATAATTGAGAAAACTCTTCCGAAATTTCCATAGCTAGAGAGCCTGTGCAGCAAACCTTTTTGCCACACCTCATAAAATGCCTTCAAAATATTTATTGCTATGGACCTTGAGGCGTATTTGTTAACAAGAGCCTCAGTAATTTAATGAGTAATGGTAATTCGGGCATCAGCAGGGTATCGGGCCGATCGAAACCCACACTGCTTGTCGCTCATGAGTCTGTTCTTATGTAGATGTTCACCAAACCTCTTGTTCATTAACCTTAAAAGCTTACTAATTATACTAAGGAAACTGATGTGTCTATACTGAGAGGGGAATGAGCGTTCGTCCACGTTCTTGAAAACCGGGTATATGCTTGACACTTTCAACAAGCAGCGGTTAAATATCTTCGCTAGGATAGGTCCAGCTTTGGATCAGTAACTTTATCGGGTTTATTGCTTTTGATATGTCTTTAGACTTCCCGGGCTGTAACGAAAATATTACAGAGACTGTGCTCAGTGAGACGTGGGGAATTGGGGAAAGGATTGGCCTTCGTCATCTAACGTTGAATTCGGAGCAAAGAACTTCGCCCTATCTATGACCTCGGAGCTATTTATAGTAGTGGTTACAGCCGCTTTGTCTCTGTTTATAATTTAGTTGGCGATCTTCCAGAATTCTCGGGGTCCAATTTTTTTGTTTTCAACACTTGTGCATTGCTACACTTTGAATTTTCCAGAATTTTCTTGCAGTGACTGTGGGCGGTTCTGAATGTATCCCTCCTTGAGATATTGAAATAGTATTTGCGGTGAGTTATGGCTGCAGTGCATTCAGGGGTGAACCAGGACTGCTGATTGGTTTTTGTGGGAATTTGTTTTGGGTACAAAATTCTCCTTTTCAGAAAGGATACATTATGAGACGAGGGAAGAAGTT
Source organism: Acanthosepion pharaonis (assembly GCA_903632075.3). NCBI lineage: Eukaryota > Metazoa > Mollusca > Cephalopoda > Sepiida > Sepiidae > Acanthosepion > Acanthosepion pharaonis. The sequence continues at coordinate 575,278 of CAHIKZ030000456.1, forward strand.
TTGGAGGCAGCGTGCTTGAAGAAAGTTGAGAGAGAAGCTTCAGCCATAAATCGAAAGCTGACCCAATCTGCCCTCGTGTAGCGAAAAATCGTTGTATGGAACGGCAAATCAGGGGGTGCCTTTGGCTTGGCATCACTCTAGATACTGTCTATGGAATGATATGACGTACCGAGATTAAAACTTTTGCTAAGCATTTTTCACGATAGAATATGAAGAAAAATTCGAGAAGGTGAGATCTTCGATGATCTGGGTTAGTTCATGGAGAAATCTCTGCAATATCTGCCTTCTTCATCGGTTTTGTTCGAGCGGACTAACCATTCTTCGTGGTGGTTATGTGGTAATATCGATAAGTGCCACGCGGAAGTACATATAAGGGAGATCAAGGTCGTAGTCTTTTGCGTCCCTGCCACAAGGAAACCCGTCCCTAATGTAGGCATAGAGTCCGTGCTTGTGTGTTTGCTGGTCTATGCCGGACTTGGTTGATAATGTGTGTGTATGCGCGCGCATGCGTGCGTCTAGCGAACATTTTATTTCTGTTTGGTAGTATCTGCATCCTGATTAGGGAATTTTTGTGTGGTAGTGAAAGATTACCCACAACCACAACTGGTGAACCTAAATTCTTTCACTCCTGCACAAAACATCCCCCAATCAACATACGGATACTACCAGACAGAAATAAAATGTCCACTAAACGCACAAACAAGCACACGTATTATCAACCAAATCCCGCATCGCCCAATTATGATACTCAAACGCTCAACATTATATACATGAAGCTACCAGAAAAGACAAATACACGTGAGGTCTACTTAATCAACGAAAACAAACAACGCAAAGCTATAAAATACCAGTACTTTCTCACCCATATTTAATTTTTTTGATTAAGCTTAAAGAAAAGCAAAACATGTTAAATTTATAAACGTACGTTTCTTATTTGTTACTTATCCTGTCATTCACACACACACACACACACACACACACATATATATATATATATATATATATATATATATATATATATATAGTTTTAAAGTTTACTATATTTATGGTTTAAAGTGTTAAATATCAAGATAGACTGACGATTGAAAACAAACCGCTGGATGTTGACTTCAATGTTCACGTATATATATATATATATATATATATATATATATATATATATATATATATATATATATATATATATATATATATATTTGCATGTGTATGTCTGTGTGTGTTTGAAGAAAGTAATGTATTTTTTTATTTAATAATCCGACAGATTTTTAATACTTAAATATTATTTTAATGTATACTCGTATTTGAATAAACGCTCCGTTTATTTCTTAAACAGTACATTTATTTATTTTCGTCTACTGGACTGAATATTCGAGAATCCTTATTAGAGAAAAATATGCGCTCCCAAAGATATTTTTATACGGAAGCTCAAGGACTACAGTGACATGGGAAGAATATTTGGCACAATCCAATCGTTCAATCGTTCTTAACAAAGCGATTAATGAAGCATGCTTTCAGATCATTTCATATTAACGTAGGGGTCCCCCAGAGATCTATCCTTGGATCTACACTGTTTCTGAGTTTATCGTCTGATTCACATTCCTCTACGGTATTTTGAACAAGAGTAGAGATTCATCCCTTTTTCCTGTATAGGTTTGGGTTTCCGGTTCCTGTATATTTCTCTTTCACTTTAGGTGGCATCTTGGTGTCATTATCACCTTGCTTGGGAGGGTGTCTCTTTGTAACCATCTCCCTCGAGTGGCTTTTTAGTCTTGTATAGGGTGAACATCATTGCAAAAAGATAGTCCGACAGGCCAACAAATTAAACCTGTCATCTGCTCTTAAAAGAGTCGTCCACTGGTTAACTGGGGCAAGAAATGGCTTGTAAACCAAAACAAAACGGCGTTCATTTAATTTACACAGAGAACCTTTCTTGCATGCCATCAGCATGGCTGATGATAAACTCCTTTGTTGCCTCACGTTTTCCACTGACATGAGACTATATCGAATCAATTGCTAAATCTACTGCAAAGAAAGTTGGTTCACTCTGTTGTGCCAGAATATTTACCTTGTCAGAACCCATCTTGCACATCTATCATTCATCCGTGCATTGAATACCGTTGCCACATGTGGTCTGGTGTGACTGTTGTATATCGCCAGATTCTTTACAAAATTCAAAGGGCCTGTAATTTAATCGATCCTGACCAGGCATCTCAACTTTCATTCACTTTGTGATGTGGCTTCCTCTGTCCTTTCTATATATATTTTCATGGCAACTGTTCTGATGTGCTTTTTCCTTGGTCCCTCAACTACATCAATTTAAACGTGCTACTAGATTGGCAACTAGGCCTCACCATTTTACTATTTAACTAACTAGATGCAACCGCTACTTCTACTATAACAGGGTTTTTTTTTGCACTTCTCACTGGTGGAACTCCCTCCCGATTTCTTGCTTCTCTGAAGTACAATCTTCAAATATTTAAGTGCAATATCATCTACCATCTTCGGGCTTCTTGAACCCTGTTCCTCTATTGTTATTTCTTCAATCTTCGACACTAGGGTCTTTCATTTTCTTTCACTCACTGTAACCCACTGCATTATCGCCTTGCTTGGGATGAAACGATTAAAAATATATCTATATAATAATAATAATAATAATAATAATCTTTATGTATTTAAAATATGTGTTATTTTCTGACCTTAGGTCTCTGGCTGAGACCCGGAAAGAAATGAGTATACACTAGAAATCAAAAGAAATAAAATAAATAATAAAATAAAAATATTAATAATAGTCATTAATCTCGATTGGTTGCCATAATTATTATTGAAAATGAGAAAATAATGAATAGGCGTACCGAACTCCCCATTCGCGAGTTCCTCTGTGAAAGACAACGACATCGCCTCTGGTGTTTGTGCCAAGTCCCGTCACTTGTCGAACAGTTGAATCTTTCCATTCTGGCCAACTAGCTACCCCAATCAAATTGTTTGGCCATCGGACTTCATGGGCAAAGTCATTCAGATTAATTTCCTGAAAATATTTTTAAAATATTAAAAAACAAAGTTTTAATAATGATAATAATAGAGAAGCAAAACAACAATAATTCAAATAATCAGTATAGAAGAATCTCCAAAGAGATTTGAAACAATTTGACTAGTGTAGGGTATTTTTTATTTTTTACAGTAAGGTTCACCCTGTACAAGGCCCGGGGGACACTCAAGGTAGAGGGTTACGTTAAGGGGTAATTTATATGGATAGGAGGGGAAGATAGCTGTTGACTATAGGTTTGAATAGGTAGATTGTAGTGAACGAGGAAACATCCTCTTGGGAGTCTGTTCTATAGGTAGTTGTTCGCGGGAAGAAGCTGTTTGAGAGGAACTTACTTCTCGCCGATTGAATACGAAGGGAATGCGGGTGGTTTACAACTATGTAAGTGGCATGACGGGCTTTGAAAGTCAGATCTGGTGGAATCAAGAAATGCTGTACGTCCGAGCATTTTCCATGGTAACGATAGATCAGTTAAAGACTTGTCACATCTCGCCTGTGGGAGAGAGAGGCTATAGGGTGGAAAATAATTAATCTCCAACAAGGACTCTGAGAGGCTTTTGAACTCTGTCAAGATCAAAATGTGAGGACAGGTCCGCCTTCGCCCAAATATGCCAATACTACTCCATTTTCGACCTGATCTGACTCTTATAAAAGTAGAGGATATCATGAGGAGTCAGGTACATACTGGAGCGGTACATGGATCCGATCATTTTACCTACATCTTTAGCGAGGGATAGTATATATATGAGTTCCACTTGAGGCTAAGTGCAAGTTTGAAGCTCAGTATAATCTCAAGACACGAGTCTTCCACGATGAGACATCCGTTCATCGTGACTAGCAATTGTTCAGGGTATGATCGGCGGTGATGGAGTGTAACCAGTTTGGTTTTAGAGGCATTGAATGTAACCAGCCAGTCTTTTCCCCATTGAGAAGTTAGTGTTAGATTAAAAGAGAGGTTAGCTGCCAATCTCTGATCATCAAGAATTTTAGATATGCGCCCGTATAAAGTCGTATCGTATATTCTTATGCAGATCATTTGCGTAAATCAGAAAGCAGGTTGGTCCAAAAAGTGAGTCCTGGGTGATGTCTGTGTTGATCGTGATGGCCTCGAAGGAGTGACCGTTAATAACTACCTTTCGGGATCTACCTGCTAGGAAGGATTTTATAATAGAGAAAACCCTTCCAGTGATTCCATAGCAAAGATTTGTGCCACACCTTGTTGAAGGCCCTCGAGATATGTATTGCTATGGTCCTTGCGGTGTGTGTGCCGTCAAGGACCTCACTGATTTTTTGTGTGCTGGTAGTTAGGACGTCAGCAGTGAATCTGGCTGATCGAAACCCATACTGCTCGTCGCTGGTTGTTCTTATCTATGTGCCCGACGACCTTCTTGATGATTAAAACCTCAAAAAGCTTACTGATGATGCTGAGGAGACTAATTTGTCTATATTGAGAGGGGGAATATAGGTCGCCTACGTAGTTAATAAATAGCCATAATTCGTTCAAATATTAAGACAAAACTTGAATTTAATTTAAACATAAAGTCTATTATTATAAAATTCTACAATTGTTTGAGCTGGTTGGAACTTTAAGATTAGCCATTGGCCTTATTCCCTGAATGGGAATTCAAGCATGAGAAACTAGTAGAATAATCATTCTTGCTATAAAGCGTCATGAAGATCGATATTCATATAATTTTTGGATAAAAATAGACAACATGAAGAAAATTATTTCACGCATTAAATTGAATAAGTATCATTATCTTCGTTGATTCAAGTTCGCATGTAATTTTTTTCCTGAGATGTATGACGAACACACTTTCTTACTCACAAGTGGTTTTGATAATTTTAAGCACCGCTGCTGATCAACCTGATCCAGGTAATAACATTTCATGATGCACTTGTTGTCTAATAAAATGTATTTAGCCTAAAATAATGTTGCAGTAAAAACGACGCCATAGACATTGATTCATTATATTTAAATAATGTCTGAATCTACATTAAAAATTCATATGAATTGTTAGTAATTCTTACAATTACAAATATACAAAGAAAGTTGATAATTCGGTATTTTTTATCTTAAAAAACGCAGCTATTTCAACCAAGCGTCTTCGTTCAAAGCCGGATAAAACGACAAATATTTCAAAGCAGAAAAGATTTAAATATTGTCGTAATACAATTCTCTTTTACTCTTATTTTTTTCATTTGGCTTTGTGCTAGTCTAAACTAAATATAAATTCTATATTTGTAAATGGATAAATGAAATTCCTTGGTCAACTATAAAATAGAATAATCACTAACTCAGATAATATAGGGAACGATTTTACAGGACTATACTTTTAAAATGAACATTTTTCACAGTAATCTAATAATGATATAAAAAAACAATTAAATATAAACAAAAAACCTACAGGAAACGAATTATTAAGGCGAAATAATAATAATAAGAGAAGGAGTTTTAAAGGTGTGAGATAGGAAACGCTCATGACAGTAAATGATGCAAAGGAAGGCAATATTTTTTTGCATAAAAAATTTGAAATCATCTGGAATGCTTGGAATTCGACAAACGGAAACGACCGGTCATTATTTGGTTAATATTCACAAAGATTTTTGTTTGTTTGTTTTTTATTCTTTTGTAACTGGTCCAATCAAAATAAAAAATATATCTAAAGCGCGAGATGAGATTTAAAAAAAATGCAGTGAACGAAAAAAGCGTAAATAAGAGTAAAAAAAAAAAAAAATCTAAAAACCAATATCAAATCATTTGGAAAGCCAAAGACATGAAAAATATCTTGTCAAAATGTTAAAAAATACTGGAACGGAGTCTGGATGGCGTCAATGAAGCGAGAGAGAAAGAAAAAGAAGCAGAAGAGTAGAGGAAAGCGTGGAAGGAAGAGAAAATTCCTGGTAAAATCGATTCGGCTGATTTACTGAGGCAGGGAATGTTCGGAATGTTCTGGCTTGTATTGTTTGGTACGCGACTGCGGCACAATATGGAGATAAATGTTGCCACCTACATTTCACTCCGCAGTAATATAGAGACTATGATAGATAGATAGATAGATAGATAGATAGATAGATAGATAGATAGATAGATAGATAGATAGATATAATTCCAAAACGTAAATGTACACACACACACACACACACACATATATATATATATATACATAAAAGTGGACACTGAGGCCAACACCAAGCCACTTGGAAATGGCTGTCAAGCATATCATTAACGGTTTGAAAGGAAATAATTATATAAAACTTCTGTTGAATAGTAGTCGTTAGTCGTTATATTTTGTGTATGAAAGGTGAATGCAGATGTAACAACAATTATCGAGTAAATGGAGTATTTATGGATTCATCTGCAAATGAATCTCAATATATTAAAGACGTCACTTCTGCGTATTGAATTTTTTTTTTATTTTCAAACATTCAAATTTGTTTCAAAACCTTAATCTAATATTATTCAATAACTGATAATTATACAATTTTAAAGACACTGACTCTAATTTAGTATCCTAGATTTTATAAGTTCATCTCGTTATTCACACATGATTTTATAGAATATTAACAGACTGTACACAAACTATCAGGATGCGAAGCTATGTTCTAACCATTTAGCTATGTGTGTCTGTCTTGTGGCTCAATAATGGTTTGAAATTTGTTTCTAAAATCCTTACTTCTAGAGAAAGCAGAATTTGAAATCTAAACATCCTAAAATAGAAAATTTAATCTTGCAATTTCAGAACTGTATATATCAAGGAGGAATATGTAGCAGCAATGACACAAAAATCTCAGCCATTAAACACTGAAGATGAAATTTGCATCACTCTGTCTATCCTTACACAGCAATTCTCAAGACACATATCCTAATGCAAAGGCAATCTTATGTCGCTGTTTTAGAATTAGTGATAATCCAGTGCATATTTCGCCGTGTAACATTTACACGGATTCGAGAGATTGGAACTATGATGAGCCCAAAGTGCAGTCATATTCCAAATTCGAGGTGACTAATTCTCGAGATATTTGAAACCTAAAGATTTTTCAGATGGAGGTGATTTCAGAATGTCTTGTAATCAGCCTGATACATACTTGGACTGACTTTCCCATAAGCATAATATTCCAAACAATGACCCACAAAATGTTCATGAACTTCTATATTGATTAAAGAAAATCTTTTTTCTCTGGTATCTCTTTAAATATAAATTACTTCTGGATTCCACTGGTGAATTCTAGAGATGAAAGCGAAGTAATCATCAAATGTTTAATTCAATCTTTTCTTGGGGAACTTTCTGTATTAAATTCTCATTCCTTTAACTTGTGTATTTATTTCGACGTTTACTACTTGATGGAGATATCAGTTGAAAGCACAATGGAGAAAGCAGGGGCAATAATCAAATGCCTTAAGCGAAAATGAACAAGTTGCGTGCGTAAAAGGTAATCATTAACTTGGCCAACATAACTATTTGCTTTCAGCATCGTTCCGCCCATGACTTCGATCTGCTATAGCGTTCTTTCCTTCCGGTGATTGGACAGACTGATTGATCACATAAAAAGTTGCTTCGATTCCGATGCTTAATGATAAGCTATGATTTTACAGGCCAATCATAATAACGGGTCAAATTTGGCTAACAATGTGTGCCTTCGATTAAAAATACTACTGTAATCAAAACTTCGTGTGTAATCGACGTAAGAAAAAGAGTAAAGGGAAAGAAAAGGAAAGAAAGATAAAAATAAAACGAAAAATATTCTTCGTAGTATTCTGTGTTAATGACATACATGTAACATTTCTTAACAAAATTATTTTAAATACTAGCCTGCATCCCAAATTATGCAGATGATATCTTTACTTAAGCCAGTATTCAACCTTAAGTACCGTCGATTATCTGCTGGAATAAAGAATCGTCGCCATTATAGCCCATGTCGTTTTGCAAAGACGTTATTTTCGTTTCTCCTAGACTTCAGTTACAAAATGTTGCTTTGAGATTTTCTGTAATAAAGTATTCAACTCTCCAACATTTGCTCATCGAAATCAGTTTCCCTGATATATAGGGGGGAAGCAAAAAGAATTATATAACGTTCCTATTATATCAGTAATGCCTACCTTAATTCTTGGCCAGTGAGAACATTCTTTACTGATTTTCAAAACAAGCTTCAGGTAAGAATTTCAATTTTCAAATGCTTCATCATTATATTTCCAAAAGAAATTAGTCTGTTATTCATAAAATAACTAATTAAAGGAGACGACAGATTGAAGTTATGGATAAATAAAGAGAGAAAGAAAAATATGAAAAGTAAAGGCACCGAATAGTAAAACAAGAGAAAATTTGGTATAGAGTAATAAGAAATTAAAAAGCTGATAATGAAAAAGAAACAAATTTTGGAAGAAAAGAAGAAAATAGATATCATTTAGATTAGGTGCAAAGCTTTGAAGATGTCCTAGTTTGATTAATGCAAATACAATGACACTATCTGTTAAAACCTTAATAACGATGTCACTATTTCTTAGCAATAACGAGAAGAGTCTGGTAGGATACACTGGAGGAAGAAAAAGTGAGAGAAGCAAAAAATAAATAAATAAATAAATAACTGGAGAAAAGGAATTGATAAAACAACCGGTATAACCTCGTTAGAGATTTTGAACTCTGGTACGCAGGTGTCTTATCAACTAAGCCTCTTTGGGTTAGTCGAGTTGCGAAAAAGAAGGCAAATTAAAGCAAGAGAAAAATAGATCTTTTCGGCAAAATGTTAAATCGTTTAGCGTTCATCAATTGTATTTAGCTGAGAAAATCGTTGGGATTCTGAACCAACGCCAAAATGAACAGTTAAAAAAAAGAGGAGCTAAAGTGACGGTGGTAATCGTGCGAAAAGGTTGTTCGGCAGAGAAAGACAATGCAGAAAGCAAAGAGAATAGACTTAAGAAAGTTTTTTTTTCAGCAAAAACAAATCAAGCGAAAGTCTTGCTCATGAAAAATTTCTTCTCCATATAACAATGGATAACAATGTCCGCAGTTCATGCGAAACAAGAAATAAAAGCCGGAGATAAATGATATTGGATGAAATTACTGGCAATGTTATCTAATATGAAAATAAATATCTTATGAATAAAGTGCGTAAAGACACGTCAAATTTCATTAGACTGTGTTTACACAACATGGCGAATATAAAGCTCATATATATTATGTACTACTAGCACACTGAGTGATCTATCGGTCAATCAGTCAGTGATAAAGAGAGTTCTGAATTCGAGCCGAGACAAATATAATTTGTCTCGGCGCTGTTGAATAAAGATTAGTAAATGTAATTTTATACACGCGCATTTATGCCGATAGTTGAATATAATCTTTTTAAGATGTTAGATAGATAGATAGATAGATAGATAGATAGATAGATAGATATGAGCAATTGAAGGCTCAGTTATATTGTACCAAATACAAAGAGACGGCATTAGTCGTTCCCAAATAAGAAAACGTCTTTTCTATCGTGAAAAACTTTGATGCAACAGACTAAATTGAATCCTCCATTTACATTAGAACAAACATCACAGAAACCAAGTATTACATGGAATACAATAAAACCCATTCCACTCGATATCATCAACGTGCATAAGAGGTATGCTTTTCCTCGTATCAAGCCTTGAAAATTATCACCTCAACAACTCTCTTAAACCTTGGCATTGAATGAAAAAGACGTGTTCCTATTGATTGATCTTGTTTCTATTCTAGTGAACAGGAAGTCTGCTTTTTATCTCTATTTTACCTCTTATTGATTGTTATTGATTGTTCGCTCCGCTTTGATTCGCCCGTTCATTTGTTCAGTTAAACTAAACATTAATGAGTGGCTCGTAAGGCCAGACAGGAACCGGTGAAGGCAAAAAAACAAACTAAAACCGGCAACTCAAAGTCGTAGCGTGTCATGTAATAATAAGATTTTCTTGATTCACACCGAGAGAATCAGGATGTGAAGTGGGCGGCAAGTAAATTTGCCACATTTTTTTGATTTACCACATCTAATTGATGAAATCAAGTTCATTCAAATGCTCATCATATGGAAGTTAAATCGATCTCTCAAATGAAGCAGCTTTTATCCCACATATGCAAAGTAATACAAACGAAGTCATTTTTTAAACTTTTCTATTTTATCATCACTTTTTTATAAAACACAACTTCCCAAATTTTCGTTGCAGACAGAACTTTATATTCCGCATATAAATAAAGACGCAAACAATTTGTTTTAATTTTCTTTTGCCTCTTTTCCCTTTTATGAAAGTGATTTAATCCAAAAAGTGGTATCGTTATTTTCAACTGTTTTTATTCGATATTGTTTTAACTATTACTAAATTTTAAGGTGTGTTTTGGATCGCCTGACACATTATGTCTTAAGAAAAGCAAATAAAATAGCTGAAATGTTAGTTCTTTTCTTGGTGTTACTTAAATATATTGATTCAATCAAATCGATGAAAATGATTAACTTTCTAATGTTTATAAGCTCAGTTCCGTTCAAAGAAGGATAGATCTTTGAAATTTAGAAATGTGAAAGGCATTAAACCATTTACAAGATTAAAAATGAACAAACGTTAATGTAAATCATTTGTATTAGAAATGAATGCAAGCAAACTATGCACACGATTCGAAATCCAGGTTTTTTTCAGAGTTCAAGCAAACTGACTATGATAAAACTTTTGTAATGCCTATGATTTTTATATATATATATATATATATATATATATATATATATATATATATATATATATATATATATAGCGATGTTCAGAATTACACCAATTATGATATAAACGATTAATTCTTAAGTAAAACTCTTTAAATTATTGTAGTAAGAGCTATCAAGAATTTCCTTTGACCAGTCATTTTCTTGTAGAGGCACGTTTGGATGGCCATGCAACTTAGAACTCAACTCTTAGAAACTCAGTGGCTACCCCCATATAATATTACCAATAAGAACTCTAGACTGTGTTTATGAAAAATATTAACTAAAATTTTATAATTTAATTAATAATACAAATTGTCAAATATTACAGTTTAATTAATAATATAACATAACAAAACAGATTCTATATGAACCATAAAAAATTTAATTTAATTTCGAAGAGATATTTAATTTCGAAAAAATTTTGAACTGGAAGAGAAATGTATAGCTGAAAAATGAAAGCCGCAAACAAGCCTAAATTAATGAACGCGCGCTTGTAAATGAGCAAAAGCTGCTGGAGACGCCAAGAGTAGCTGTACCACCTTAGCCACCGAAATTGTGTTACCTCCCCTGGTTGGCGACTGACGTGCTTTCAGGCGTTGTAGATAAATAATTGAATAACAAGACACTCTGAAAAGTAAGAAAGTTGGAAAGACGAAGTGACCCCTGGAAAGTTGGGGTGGCATCCTGGAAATACAGGAATAAAGCAAATAGAACTAGCACAACAAACGAAAAATACCCTCTGGGTGTTTGTAGTAGGAAGGGAGAATACATTACTCATATGAATGATTTCAATGATAATGACATGGAATTGAAACCAGCTACAACGTGTGATTGCAGCAGGAAATTCGACAGCCTGCGATGTTTACGTATCCATAAGGCACCTTTGTGCAGGCAATGCAATTCCCCTATTGGAGAATATAAGTCGAATGATGGGATTATGAATCCGGATTACATCTATAGTGTTCAAGATCCCATTGCTGAGCGTCAGTACATTGGAGAATAAAACGTGACACATTGATCCCTAAGGAAGATCTTTTAGGTGCTATGACAGATAGGGAATACTGGAGAGGTGTAGTGAGTTCAATCTCGGCTGAGGCCGCAAGATGATGATGACGACATTGGAGAAATTTCAAGCAAGTCATGAATTCAGTGGCCCAAAGGCAATCAGAGAGCTACTTGGTCGAATCTTGGTCAGGAACTCTCATTAATACTTACCAAAAAGGCCCCATTAGCCAGCAAATCAGATCTTTCTGCAGAGTTGTGCACGAGGTTTGCTTTGAGTGGTTTGGTGTGACAACTACAAGAAGGGATAGGAAAGAAAAGAAGCGACCAAATAGACAGCAGATTCAGCAGGGTAAACTAAGAGCAGAGCAGAGAATGTGAAGCGCCGACTCAAAGAAGCTCCAATTCATGAGAGGGCAGGCCTTAAAGACTTGCTTAAGGATATTACAGAAATTATCTTAGTGATTTCTAGATCTGAGAACCAAAGAAAACACCGGGTAAAAAAGCGACAGTCTTGGAAATCATTTCATAATAATCCTTTGGCTTTTGCTAAGACTAAGAGCGGCAAACTCGACGTACCGTAGGAGGAACTCGAGAACCATCTGAGGATGACGTATTCTGATGCTTGGAAAGATGTTCCAATCACTCCGAAGAATGACCTTCCTAGGCCCCAAGATCCAGAGGTCATGTTTAATGACAGCAGACTAAAGCTGACGGAAATTACTCCGCAAATCCCGTGCCGGTTGTGCACCTGGAATAAATGGAATATTCTGCAAGTTATATAAGAATTGCCCAAACTTCCTCAAGCAACTCATCCTCCTCTTCTAGCGGGCATGGTAACAAGGTATTGTACCACAAGAATAGTGCATGACCGATTTGGATACCTAAGGAAAAGAATGCAAAAAGTATTGCAAATTTTCACCCCCATCTCCCTCTTGAATGTAGAGGGGAAAATATTTTGGGGGTCCTTGCTCGTCGTATGACGGACTTCCTGCTGGCTAACCATTACATAAAAACAGTTGTCCAGAATGCTGGTATACCTGGTTTCCAAGGGCTGTCTAGAGCCTTCACACGTGATTTGGAACTCAATCTTATCAGCCAAACAAAATAAAACTGAGTTTCATGTAATTAGGCTTGATCTCGCAAATGCATGTGGATCAGTTCCTCATGAGTTAATTCGAATGTCCCTCGAATTTTTCAATTTCCCTAGTAAGTTTAGGGAAATGATGATGAAATATTTCAGAGTAGCGTTTATGCAGTTCACCGTTGGTAACTACACCACCAAGTGACAAGCCCTTGAGATCGGCATCATGATGAGGTGTGCGATTTCACCAGTTCTTTACATTATGTCCATGGAATTCATATTACGAAGTGCAGCGGGCAAAGCAAATGGAATGATGACTAAGGAACAAATAAATGTTCCTTCCCCTTCCAGAGCTTTCATGGATGACATCACCATTCTGGTCCCGTCTTAGGTCGGTGCAGATGAACTGCTGCAGCTCTACCATAAGCTCTTCACTTGGGCTAGAATGAAGGCTAATCCCAAGCGAAGCCGGAGCTTATCATTATTCAGAGGCGCTGTCAGGGAGATTCACTTCTGCATTGGGGTGACATGATCCCAACAGCCAAAGCGAATGAAGAGGCTCGGGCAACTGTATGAAATTCCACTGACTGATCGGCACCGAGGTAAAGAGTTGCAGAAAGTGGCACTAGATGGACTTGAATCCAACTCTCTGGCAAACTGAAAGTTTGGAGCTACCAGCATGGTTTGCTACCCCGGCGTCTGTGGCCGTTGCAGGTGTATGATATTACTTTGTCTCGCATTCAGCAGACGTAGCAGTGTATCAACTAGTACCCGCGTAAGTGGCTCGGAGTTTCCCCTTTTCTCCACGGTAGGACTCTATACCAATGCACGTCATCGATGGAGGAGTTCAAGGTCAGGAAGGTACGCCTTCACATGATGATGAGGGACTCGGTCGATGAGTTCGTCCGCAAATTACGGCCAGATATCAAAATTGGCACCAAATGATCGGCAGTCGAAGCCAACCTAGAAGACTAATTTAACCTGCGAACCAAGGAGATTATGGGTGTGACCCAAACTAATAGGGCTGGCCTGGGCAGCACAAGCAACCAGTTTTTCTCCAAACAGGGTTGAAAAAGTAAGCGAGACATAGTGATTGAAGAAATCGGGAATTTCAAGGAAGAGCAGCGAACAGCTACTGCTGTTTCTCAGTCCAAACAATGTACTTGGGCTGCATGGAGTGATATTGATCCAATGAAGCTATCATGGAATACCCTGATTGCAATGAAGTCATTGGCAATATCATTCCGCCTGTGATCTACCTATGATCTACCAAATGCGACCAACCTCAAGCTGCAGGATACACTGACACTGATGTATGCGCATTATGTCAAAGTGATCGAGGCACTTTATATCACGTGCTCACTGCATGCTCACAATCACTACAGATGTACACGTTGAATCATAAAAAAAGTGATGGAAGAGATCATGTACTTAGAAGATACACAGTGTGAAACAGTAAACAAACAACCTGTAACGGTCAGAGAACCCAAGATCCGTTTTCACAAGGAATCTGAACGTCCTGTGTGAAATACCTAAATATCTCCCATGACACTACTGAGTAAAGCACATGATTGGAGAGTGTTAGTTGATGTTAGATCACCTCTGCAATTTCCAGTACACATCATTCAGGCAGACGCACTCCCTGACATTGTAGCGTGGTCTGATTCAAAGTCCTCCTAGTAGAAACAAAACATTATATAAATACATGCATGCAACAGACTATTTCTTATTTAGCCGTTAAAATATTTAATCCTTGAAAATAGTTAAATGTATAGCCGAAAGCACTCGGGAAAAAAGAACATTCGGAGAGTTTTTATATAATTTATCCTCTGAAAAGAATAAAAAAATTTTAGATCATATGAGAAATTGTATAAAAAACTAAATCAAAGCACCTTGTCTATCGTATTCAATGTAATGTGCACATATATATATATATATATATATATATATATATATATATATATATAATAAATTTGGGTATGTCTTATCCTGACAGAGTTATAAGTTATTGCCATTAGTAAAAACGTTCATGAAAGTATGTTTCGAAAATAATATCAGATAATGCATTTTGCCTATATCGCTGAATCAGAAAAATATGTGGTGTGTGTATGTATTTGTGTGTGTGTTTAAAAATAAACAAATTAACAATAAACAATTAAGTCATATATTATTTTTCTCAAACTGTCATTGCTCGAGACTAAAAAAAGAGAAAGAAAATTTTAAAGTGACTTTTAAATATTGATGGATAAAAACAATACTTTTAGTTATTTCCTACCCATTTTGAAGGATTTTTATCTCGGTGAATATATATATATATATATATATATATATATATATATATATATATATATATATATATATATATATATATATATGATTTTAAAAAAAGCCAACCTTCCCTTACTGCTATATATTAAATAAATTTTATTAAAGACCAATCACCATGATTGTTTTAGTAATTTTTATTGATTTTTCTTGCCTCCGTATCAGGTAACAGGAATTTGGATTATATTTCTGTAAGAATTGCCCATATGTTCGCCTATAGACGCACGTCATTTGTAATTATCAAATACGGAATATAATAATATAATGTTATAATTTAATAAGAAAAAATTATGTTTTGGCTTTTTCATTATGGCTTTTTGTAAAAATGTAACAATTTTGATTTAAAATGCAAGTTTGGGTGAAAAGGCATTTTAAAATGTATATAACATATTTAATAAGTTTATTTTCTGATTAAACAGTTCTGCAAATGATGTCACTCATACGACACACTTATAACGTTTCAAAAGGGCAAGGATGGAAGAAGCAATACCATTTTTTAATGTTACTGGCATTAAATAAAATAAATATTTATGCGTATTATATTGGACTCATTACATAAACGCACTTTAAAATACCGTCTTCTGTGGGGAAAGATATTTTGTTGAATTATTACACATGACGTCACTTATAAGTTACGTACTTCTTTGGATTAAATGAATACTAGTGTTCACAAAAATATCAGGATATTGCCCAATAAACTTGTCTACCATATGTATGTGTGTGTGACGGCAGTCGACTCGTTATCGAGCAAGACATAGTTTTGCTTTATTTATTATTTTGTGACTAAAAATGTTGCCAGTAATTCAATATATCATTATTTGACTGACACGGACCTGACATGTCTACAGAGATTACTTTTAAGTCCAGAAAAGATTCACATATACATTGACAGATGGAACAATTAAAATTACCTGCCGAATTGTTGCTACGTGTAATAATTGCTGGATGGATGCCGACAGACCGATGGGTTTTATGTGGCGTTTTCGATCCACTCAGCTTTTGACAGTTTTGAAATTGTTGTACATTTCGAGCACGGCTAATTATCTTCAACAGGCAGTAAGATAATTGATTTTCAATATATATATATATATATATATATATATATATATCATAATTTCCTGGTCTGACTGACTACCACTGTTATCAGATCTGACCACTTCATGAATGCGTGACTGCCATGCAGGAAACTGACAGTCGTTGTCGGTCAGACCTGCACCAGATAATTATAATCTGTATAATTTGATCTGCCATTACGCCATTGTGCTATCTTCTTTCCTATGTGTTTTTTCAAGTGTGCTTCTTTTGTATCCGCTTGTTTTTGTTTTTTATATATATATATATATATATATATATATATATATATATATATATATATATATATATATGAAAAATATAGTCTTAAGGTGTGCTATATTTATGGGATAAAGTGCTCAATATCAGAGATAGAGCGTGTGTAAATATAAAAGTGAACATAGAAGTTAGGGTCAACACTTAGAGGCAACAGTCTGTTTGATGCTATATGCAATCGTCATATATATATATATATATATATATATATATATATGTGTGTGTGTATATATCGGTGCGTGTGCGAGCGCGCATGTGATCGTGTTTTGTGTCAGGACGTAAGCAATCATGACTCCTAACAGCTTCCTGTTCGTTGTGGCTATAAGCAACGTTTGCGACATTTGTCACTTTGCTATCTATCTCCTTCCTAATTATGCGTCCCCGAAATGTTAACTGTCTTTTTCTGAATGTAAATATAAATGTCCTTTTGTTCGCATTTTCCTTAGAACTTTGTCGTTGTTTACATATTCTGTCCCTGATATTCTTAGTATCCTTCTGTATAAACGCATCACTGTTGCTTCAAGTCTCATCTTCATATCTGAAGAAACTGTCTTGTATTTACTGCCATATAGATCGATATGACATAACAGTTCAGCACTATTTTCCTTTTTCATATCAATTCGCTCAAAGTAAGGCGATAATGCCACTAAGACGCAAGGGGGCAAGTGGAAGTGAAAGAGAAGGTATTCCTATGACTTAGTATTGTGGTTAGCCTCTGGAAGGTACCATTCGTTATTCCAATGCGTATTTGAATTTTCGTCGTCTCGTCTATTATTACCAAGATAAGTACACTTTCATACCTTCTTGTTAATTACGATACATTTTATTTACATTTAATAATTAATAGAATTAATATATATATTCATTATGACGAATTTGTCTGAAAGTAAGGGAAATAATGATGGAAATATTAACGAATTTAGCCATAATCTTTCGTAAATTAATTTAATTTGTATATTTCTTCTTTTTTTTTTACATACGCATATAAAGGTATGCCTGCTGTAAAGCGATAGTTATTCTAACCAATGCTGACCTTGTACGTAAAGTAAACATTATTATAGGACGAAACGCCAATCTTGCCATTGGCGAAAGAATAACTCTTCATTTGTTTTGCGGTCATGTTTTGGGATAGAATTTGTTTTTATCTATTGTTTTTACCTTTCCCTCTTCCTGAAAATGTATTATTCACAACATTTACACCAATCAACAGTATTAATCAGTGTCCATTAATTGTATTCTTTCAATCCTATAATTTTTCAAAGCGGGAAATGATATGATGTGTGCTTATTTTCTTCCGATTTTTTAGTTCACAAATGATCGATCGATTTGTATAAAAAAAAATAAATGATAGCTTTTCTTGATAAAAATTAGGTCACTTGCCAGTATTTTTCTCCGAGTGAACATTATTCATACAAATTAAGGAATTAACAGACACTTTTTATGATGAGATTTACTATATGCAATTACCGTTAAGAAATTGATTTTCTGGATCATTTGTTTACATTGGCTGGGTGAGAGGGAAACTATTAAATCTTGTCTGTTTATTCTAACGATTAAACATAGCATAATCTGTAGGATTAAACTAATCATGATTTAATACTGATTGTTATTAATCGAAAAATCTTGTTCTAATCATTACTTGTATATATATATATATATATATATATATATATATATATATATATATATATATATATATATATATATGATATATTATGTATCGAGCACTGTTTTTAAAAAAAAAAAAAAAAATATTAAAGAACTTCGGATCATCACTCTAACATTTCTTTCCAATTATATCAATACACACACAGACACACACAGACACACTCACACACGCATATATATATATATATATATATATATATATATATATATATATATATATGGGTGATCGTCGCGATAAGGAAAAAATGTGCGTGGAAATGTTTTCAAATTCTTTTAAAATTTAACTCCAACAATAATCAGCTACAAAGAAATTGATTTAAAATACTTCAAACCAAAGATTGAATCAAAATAAAGGAACTGTTATTGAGAAAAGTTGATTAATAAACGATGATAATAACGTTAACAGCAATAATTCTACTTTTTTCTTAGTTTCTTAGATAGCGCGTACATTATGCCCTACAAATATCTCATAGATGATAGTAAACTATTCCGTTTTGATTACACGAGGAGAGATAGAAAAGGAATATCAGAGATGCTGTTTGATTTCAGTGATAACAGGAAGACGATAATGCTTATAGGTTTAACGAGAAATGGAAAAACTTGTCAAATTAAAATCTTTTCATTTGTACTCACTTACTATTTTTGATTGTTATTGCAATATTTTTGATTGTTATTGCAATATTTTGTTAAAGTTGTTAGGCTCAAATGTTTAACGATGTGATAGGGAATTTCCACTGTATTTCATAGTAGTGTAACTCGTAAGGAGCTTACTAAATCGTTTAATCAAGAATTATTATTTGTCCTAAAATACAAATCGAAAAACCGTAAAGTTTCCACAGGTATTTCTAGTAACAGTTATTATTATTATTATTATTGTTGTTGTTGTTGTTTTAATTACATGATATCTTCTCCGACTTAGATGTTTCAGCAGGGTGATGTTGATCATATCTCAGTTTCTACTCGTAGTTTATAGACACATCGCTTTCCCCAGCACATGAATTCTTCCAAGCATTGTGAGGGTATCTGTGCACTACCAATGATATCGGTTATCTCCAAGGCGTCCTACAAGACAGAAAGATTCATGGAAACAGTCCCGATCGGGCCAACCACAAAAAGACAACTTGAGTTGCTGCTTGGTATAATACACCGATTTGCATTGCCTGGCCTTGGTACCTCCCTATTTTCGCCTGTTTCACTTTCACGGGGATCTTATCTCAAAAGGTGCCACACGTCTATTAGGATCCATTCATGGCTTCTCTTGTATACATGGATGATATCAGCGCAATTGCTCTCCAAGTGCTTGTTAGTCAAGACGATCATATCTCACATGAGCTTCATTTATTATTTATAGTTTGCGATTTCATACAATCTTTTACCAAGAGGTAAAGTACGTTTTTTTTTCAGAAGCTATTGAGCATATTATATTGAGAGAGTTTTTCTGTGTAGTGATGAGTACGGCCTTTTGTATCCCAGAAAGTGAATGGTTTTTGCGCGATTCTCTTAATATACGTATCAGTATTTTTTTAATCATTCCTATTACTCGGACTATTACTGGAGTAGCAGTTGTGTTTAAATGCCACATTCTTTTTTAATTTCGATTCTACCTTATATTTTGAAAATTTGTGAAATTCCTTTACTAAGATCTTTTTATCACATAAGATGACCATTTCTTCTTCTTCCTCTTTTTCTTCTTCTTCTTCTCATTATTATTGGAATATTAGAATTAATATTCATGAAAATAGCGTTCGTAAATAAATCATGATTTTATGCAACATATTTCTATTCGTTAGTTCTCAAAATAAAAAAAGAAAAATAAATAACTTGTAACAAAACTAAAAAATAAATACTTAATCATTGTTTCTGGGACTCACGCCTATCAGGACTAGATTGGAAGAGATGGATATTGAAAGGCTTTCAGAAAATGAAACCGATACTAACAACAAGGGCGATACTAATGAGAATTACAATACAAATATTTATCAATGTCTTTTTTTATTTGAAATTTTCAGAATTGTACTTAAAGAAATTTACAGAGATGCCTTATTACGATAGGAATATTTAATAATAATAATAATAACAATAATAATAATAATAATAGCCAGTCTAATGCCATTATTACCGGAGCGATAAAAGATGTATCCGTTGATAAATGCAAATAGTAACGATACCAATAAAATATATGACAAGTTTAACGTCATCATCATCATTATTATTATTACTACTAATATCATTAGATTACAGTTTCTGTCTTTCCTTTTTTATATTAATAATAATAGTAATAATAATAATAATAATAATGGATTCCTGGAAGCCCATGCCTTAAAGAAATACAAAAAGTTGTTCCCACAAGTACAATTGCAACCTTACGAAGGGCTTTATCTCTGAAAAATATGTGTGTGCGTGTTTTTTTTTTAATTGGTCAGTGGAAAATGTCATGATGCCATTTCTAAACTTAGCTCTCTGGGCGGGACCCAGAAAGAAATGTGTACACACCAGAAATCAGAGGAAATATAATAATAATAATAATAATAATAATAATAATAATTTTAGATTAGATGCCTCGTATGTCCTCAGATTGGGTGACGTGAGTGAGTATATTGATGAGTATATTTGTACCCCAGCTTTACTTTGTGTAGAGTGATGCTCCTTCGCCCAATAATAATAACAATAATCTAACAGTGAGAGTGAAGGAGAATAAGACTGAAAATATCAGAATTTAAAAACTAGAAAACGAAGCAATAAATATCATGCTAGTAGTTTTGGGGCACTCGGAACAAATAAGTTGAAAGAGTGAAGAGATATAGATTATACAGACTACAACACTGCTGAACTCTGTGTAAACACCAAAGGGTCTGTTGGATTTAAGGACACTTGCTGTCATTTGTTCTTCCTAGAAATGACCACACGATGAATGTCTTCACACCGTGAAGACATACATAACACTAATAATGATTGGAGAAATGATCGTCTAAAATGGACATGTGTATCTGATGTCTGATTTTAATCTGTTAATGTTTCAGGAATTCTTTTTTTTCCAGGCGAATTCAGGTTCCATCTCTTGAAACTGAAAAAGATAATTCTCTTGATACATATTGCCAAATAAGTGCTCAATTGCTGCAGCTACATTGTTGTTTGTGATATGTATAACAAACAGACACTTCCTACAGATGTTATTAATGTGATCGGACAGTATTCAGTACGTCGGAATATTAATATAACTCACAAGAAAAGCAATTTATTCTCATGTTTCTTTCAATTTCTTACACATTTTGTGACTGTCAAAACTTCTTGGGAAGCTAAAATGAAACTACCAAGTCTTTTTCATTAAATTTCCAGCGAAATTCTTTATATTTCTTTCAGCCTTTGTTTTATAATAAATAACTGGATCCTTTTTCACAGTTCGTTTTAAATGAAAATAAATAGATATGACGTATTGATTTTCCATAATGAAGTATAAATAGGTAGGTAAAGTGTTTTGTCAGCATACTGAAAAATAATGAAATGACCAGTCGGTCCGTTTAATCCACTTTATTAACAGGCAGATTTTGGTGGCACGATTAAGATTAATATTAAAAATATTTTCTAGAAAAATTATTTTTATTGTGCTGTATAAAACAATAAAATATTTTATTTATCGATAATTATAAGTATTATAAGTATTAACCTGAGAAAATAGAGCAATCTGTTTAGAATCAGGTAAGTTTGAGCAGAAGTTGATTTGGTAAAACTCGCTGCTTTGTTTTTAGCTAAGAACTTATTGGCTAAAAAAGCTGCAGAGATTACCTAAAGTCTTCATCCAAAATATCAAAAACAGTAAATTATTCTAATTAGATTCTGGGAATAATATTTATATGAAGAAAAATATATATTATTTTTCTTGTTATGGTGTTCATTTATCACATGATACCTTTTTAAGAGTAGCCAGTACGGTGCCCAACCATATGTCTGTCGGGAAAGATGCTGCTCTCTACACACCTGTCTTGTAGCTGTCTCTTCATGTTATGTTATGGTGGTTATACATGTTTTTAGGTTTGTGCTGAGTAAATATGCCATAAATACGAATAAAAACCAATCAGAATTTCTAATGTACTAATACCTACAATAATCATTCGGTAAAGACGAATATGCAAACACTAAATGTACAAATGTAGAAAAACTCATGTAAGGGCAAATAGTTACAAGGTAACATATGAATTTATATTTGATGTGCATAACTGTGTATATGTAATCATATTCACAATATCTACTGATACATAAATATCAGTTGATATGATGAAATATCTGTCTCTCAGATACCTACTCATTTATAGACGTGCATGTTTATGTTCTACTGTAAGTTCTTATAAAAATAAAATATTTATAAATGTTTTAGAATTTCTTTCTCGTATTTTACGTTTCATAGTGGAGGTATATATTCTAAGAGCAAAACTTACATAAAGGTAAGAAATAATTGGAAAAATTATGTTCGTAGATAATTATTATTTGATTCTGAAAACACTACGAAATCCCGCAAAGTGTATATGAGAAAGACATTTCAGCATCAATGTCGGAAGTGAAAAGGAAAGGAACTAAGCCACAGCGCTAAGAATATATTTACAACACACAAGGACGATTGAACGAAAGCAAATTCTTATAAAAGAAAATCTATCATGCGTGTTGTTGTGCCTAATTCCATTTTGTGTGTAAAGGTGTGTCTTTCTGTGTTAGCATACGTAATGGGACACACATTTAACAAAGAAAAATACACGTATTTATATTCTATATATTATAGATGAATGATTTTTATACACACATATGTGCATCTTTATAGAGAAGCACACGCGTCCGCACACAGTGAGACACACACACACTACACACACACACACACACACACACACATATATATATATATATATATATATATATATATATATATATATATATATATATAATGTTTAATAAACTAGTCTCAATCCGTTTCTGGTAAAATAAGTTTGATTCTCAGTACTATTTTGGCGCTGTCATAAACGAAGACAGGTGAATCTTTATATATATATATATATATATATATATATATATATATATATATATATATATATATATATATATATATGTGTGTGTGTGTGTGTGTGTGTGTGTGTGTGTGTGTAAAGATATACATATATGTATGAGAAAAATGTGCGTACGAGTGATGTTTTCCTATCGCAAATGCCCACCATATGCCACCGTACTGCATTTCTGCCAACCTAAACATTTCGAAGACAATACCTTTTACACTTCAAAACATAAAATCCCAATTCGAAAATATTTCGCATTCAAATTACAACGGAACGGTATGACGGTATTTTTATAGCTATTATTATATTTATGTAATTGTAATACATACACACACACACACACACACACATACACACACACACACATACACACACACACACACACACACACACATATATATATATATATAGTAACTCGCACGTACACATGATTACAACTGTAAATAAACCATATGCTTACGTTTTCTAGTGAATAGAAAGAAATTCTTTTTTTACATAATCTTTTGGCAAATAAAATAAATATTCAGACTTTTTTCTGTCTACTTTTTATTATCTGTTTGGGATGGTCAGTTTCTGTGAAGCTTTCCTCTCGTACATGTTTATCTAACTCTCTTTCTCTCTCTCTCTCTCTCTCTCTCTCTCTATCTATCTATCTATATATATATATATATATATATATATATATATATATATATATATGTATGTATGTATGTATGTGGATGTGAGCTTGTAATTATTTATATGTTAATGATCCTAAGTATGTAAATAAAACTTTCACTCCAATATAACAGCCTAAAAGATCGATATATTAAAACCTGCATATATAAAAGCCTATGTATAATTATATATAAATATGTACTAGTGTGTGCACGTGAATATGCGTATACTCTTACACCAAATGATTTGAACATATATTCAAATACGCGCAACGACGCTACACATTCATCATATATTAGTGATTTATTGGCCTTGTTAACACATGTGCGTTCCATTAGAAACATTCGCGCCTACGTTTATGCAAAACATGGAACGTATATTCACAACTATTTTTATATTTATTGTCAAGTTTTTGTAAAATGTAAGCGTGGAATTTTGCGAGGTTATCTTCTTTTATCTTCTGTATTTAAGGAAGCCTGCGAAGCTGTTCTCCCAGCCCACGAAAATCTTTTGACTACCTCATTGCTGAAAATATTTGGGACTGATTTTCGTGTGAAAATTCTAAGTCACTTTCACATCTTAAAGATCGCAGCTCCCCTTCAAAACACTCTGGGGATGGACCTGCCTTTAATGTGCGTCATTTGAAGATACGATTGTCCAATGAGTTGAAACAGTGTTTACTTTTTCTATATTTAATCTTTACTTTTTCTATATGTAATGAGGTTATCAAAATGTGGATGCGTGTTTCGGGTGAATTAAGATAGACAGTTATATGCTGACTTTAGACTGAGAATGAGAAAGAATGTAAAATGCAGAACTGACCTCGGGTTCGTTGTAGAGTGGTAGATTACTTTCCCAGGTTTTTTGTCGATGTCGTGGTGAACAGATTCCATTGGCAGCAAACAGAAAGAACAAATAAAGCCAATTCAGAGTCATCATTGCTATTGGAAGAAGTCTCTATCTCAGTTTCAGTCTAAGAGAAAGTGTCACCTAGCTAGTGTGTACACAACTAAAAATACACACCTTATGGACACCACTTTCTCTGTACGCAACCTGAAACTAAAAAAACAACAAAATAAGGGTGGGACAGATTCGATCACGGCGGTAGTTGTTTTTTGGCGTTAGTGTCGTATCTCTGAATATATTGATATCGTTCTAAAACTGCACGCACAAAGTGGCACGAGACAGTGAGAGGGACGAGAGTGGTAGCTGCTTGTGAAAATTCTGCCTTCTTTCCTGGTAGCAATAATAATAACAATAACGCTAGTAGTCGTAGTAATAGTTGCATTGGAAGCTGCCACAGTAGTAGACGTTGCAGAATGGGGAATGTGGGTGGCAGCAAGGAAAGAGTGAAACTCAATCAGTATGGAGGCAGAAATGGTTAAATGAAAGAGAGTAGGAATCGAAAGAAAAAATGGAAGAAAGAAAGACTTGCTTCCTCCTATAGTATTTTAGTCCCTTTCTGAATCTGAGGGAAGAACTTCTCTCCTAAACAAAAGATCGTACATTCTGTGACAAAAATGTTTACGGTGAAAGTAAAATATTCAGCGTGTTGTTTGGAAATTAATGAAGGTTAAAAAAATTAATTCAAAGGTAAAATAAGGTAACTAACGTAAGTGATTAATCAATTTTTACGTTGAGTAGATGCGAAAGGTAGTGGAGACTGTACAAGTTTTATTTGACTAAGATATATCAAGGTATTTTACGGGTATTAATCAGGTTGATTAGAATATTATCCACCTTTTCTTGTATCTTTCTCTTTTCGACTCATGACAGCTCTTTTTTCTCTTTCTACTCGTGGCTGTTCATCCACAATATTTCTATATCTGTCTCATTTTCACTTTCACACTCTTACCGATCTTGGCTCTAACTCTTTCACTCTTTCCACCCCTTTCTCTCTCTCTCTCTCTCTCTCTCTCTATCTATCTATCTATCTCTATTGATTTTATTCTCTTTTCTACTGATTACCTTCCTCGGTTTTCTCTTTGAGTCTCTCTTTTCATACAGCGATTTTATTTGATCCCATTCTCTCATGGTTTACTCCCCCACATTCCTCACCTTTCACTTTTTCTATCTCACTTGGTTTTTCCTATGTATTTTTGAGTTTTCACTATTTTTCTTTTCTCCTGCACAGTTCTCTCTACCCCTCTCTCTAACTATTTATCTATTTTTTAATCTCTTTCACTTTCTCTCTCCTATTTTGCTTTTACTAAATAACAGCTGATTTTTAAATTTATCTTCTTATGACGTAAGAAATGGACGAAAGAGACGAGAGAAATGAAACAGCGAAAGAGAGAGAGAGATGAGAGAGAGATGAGATAAGAGAGAAAGAGAGACCAGTGCCAGAAAGAGAACGTTGCTAAGAGACGAAGTGAGGGAGTAGCCCTGAAAAATCGATGCATCTTTTCAGCCTAAACAGCTGCTGCTGCTGACTTGAAAGAAAATTTATAAAAGCAGTTGGCAGCGATGGCGAATACGCATTCCGCCTCATCTATAGTTCAATATCTACCTTTAACATCTTTCACTTTTCTCTTTTTTAATACGTCAGTTTCACATTTACTTATACCGTCGTTCAGAACATTGTCTCCTCTTTTCTTTCTTTTACAATCACAGTTTAATTTTTCTCCTTTCTTTTCTCTTTCTCATACCTTTTCTCTATTTCAGGTACATTGCAAGAGAAAAGGAAAGAAAAAGAAGTGGTGATAGCTACAATAGATAAACACCATTTTTCTCCTCTCTGTTTTTCGTCCTCTTTCTTCCGCCATATCTCCATATTATTTTATCACACCTCTTTTATTTACTTCTCTATTCCTATTTGCGTTCCTACTCGCTCAAACATTTTGTCGTTTTCATATGTACGGAAACCTTATCTGCAGTTTCCAGCTCCTCTTCCGTGTTTCTCTCTTTTCTTTGCCCTAAAAACTAAACCTCTTTACTGACATCTTATCCTCTTCTGTTTTTTCCATATATTTTTATCTAATTACACTTTTTCTCTTCAGATCAGCCTGCCATTTTGTCCTTTTTTTTATCGAATTTGGATGTTCAGTGGTAATTATGAAGTAAGCAATCAGACGAGTTTAATCGTTCTATCCTCACGGCTGCCCTGTTGATTTTATCCACTTCCAGACTAAGTGAATCGAGTAAATCTCTACATATTCTTACTTTGGCCATCGTTTTCGCTTTGTCTTCCTAACTTTAAACTTAAAGTTTTTCTCTTTCACCAAATTATTC
Organism: Acanthosepion pharaonis; assembly: GCA_903632075.3. Taxonomy (NCBI): domain Eukaryota; kingdom Metazoa; phylum Mollusca; class Cephalopoda; order Sepiida; family Sepiidae; genus Acanthosepion; species Acanthosepion pharaonis. The sequence goes on from CAHIKZ030000456.1 coordinate 602,378, forward strand.
TCTTTCCAAAATTTCCCAAAGCATTTTTCCATTATTTTTTATTTCTTTTCACATCGAAGGTTCACTAAACATTTTATCTTTCTCTCAAAGATAATCACTTCAACTTTCCACTAAACATTTTGACACTGCTTCCAATTTGTCACCCTTTCTTTTCTTTAACATTTTGCCTTTCCCTACAATAGATATTTCACCCTCATTACTTTCAAAGTTTTGGCTTCCCTCCAATTATGTTCCCCAACCTCAATTTTCTGTAAACATTTAGCCCTTTCCTCCAGTTCTATCCTCCTCGAATTTAATCCAACTCATTTTAAACCAGTAATTTTCTCCCACCAGTTACCTTAAACCTTTGCTATTCCCTACAATTCTTCTCTCCCCAAATTTGCAATATATTTTCCTTCTCCTTCAATTGCTTCTCTGTCGCACTTTTCGCTAAGCGTTTTGCCCATCACACCAGTTCTTTTTGTTTCATCAATTTTCCCGAAATAGTTTTCTCTTTCACGATATTTTTTCTCTTCAACTGTTTTTGTTTTGCTCTCCCCTACGAATTATTCACTCCCCGACTGTTCATTAAACTTTTTCCTTCCCCCAATTCTTTTCTTCCATACTTTTCTTTATTTTTTCCGTTCCGTACAGTTCTTCCGATCCTGACTTGGTTTACGACTCCCTCTAATTCTTCTCTCCACGAATGTTAAAAAAATTTTGCCCTTATATTCACTTCTTTTCTACACTCTTTTTCCCGTAAAAAATTTGCACGATCTTCCAATTCTCTCGGAATTTTTTCTAAAGATTTTTTCTATTCTCAAATTCTTATCTCCCCGAATTTTTCCTAGTGGTTTTGTTCATTCCCCAATTCTTCACCCTTCATTAAACATTTTAACCTTTCTCCCAAAATTTTGTCTTCTCGACTTTTTTCTTAATTGTTTGAGCCTTTCCTCCAGTTCTTAATTCCACATCTATTTTGTAAATATTTTCAATTTCCCACCAATTCTTCCCTCTTTGACTTTTTCGTAATCATTTTGTTTTCCTCCAATTATTTACTTAGAAAATTTTCATTAAACTATCAGTCCCCACCCCTAATTCTTATCTTCCTGGTTTTTCTTAATCGTTTTGCACTTCCCTCCAATTCTTGACTATCCAACTTTTTACTCGAGGCTTTACCCATAATTCCCTCTATTAGAATATTTTAATACTCTATACTTTTCTTCTCTCTAATTCACATTTTTCTTCTACTTTTTGCCTTTATTTTTCTTATTTTATTGTTTATTTTCCTTTTTGTAGTATTACCTTCTCTCTTTTTACCTATTCTCTCTCACTTTATTTCTGTTTCTATTTTTACCTATTTTCTCTCTGCCCATTTCTTTCTCTCTCTTTCTAGTGCTTCTTCATAATTTTTGCATGATTATCACTGCCCTTCCAACCTGAGATTACCCCTTCTTTTAACCTTTCATATATTTGCCTTGACTATTTATTTTATGCTTGATCTAATTCCATTTTTGACATTTTAAATTCTTTTCTCACCTTCAACTTAGTGCTGTTACTAAACAAACTGGACGAAACAAATGTCATACAAACACTCATAATATATAATAAATTCGAACAAGAAGATCACAGACAAATGAGACTTGCAAGAAAAATACCCGATTGTTGATGCTTCGTCAATAGAAATACCTTGAATAATTTGCGTATTCCAAATGTCAAGAAAACTGCAAGAATCGTTATCAAGTGTTCTCTTAGCAGTTACAATTTACAATGGAAGGTCATGAAAAAATACACAGATATACATAAACATATGGACAGGAATCAAAGAAATTTTAAGACTTATCTTTCTGGCTCCGAATTTCGAAGAACTATTATCCACGTGTTTAAAATCTTGTCCACCAGAGATAAACTAGTCGGTTCTTTTTTTTTTTACGAAATTCAATCTTTGTTACTATTATTAAACACATGAATATATAGATATACATTAATTTTTCTTTTTTGTTACGAAATACCACAAGTGGGCGGCCACCAGTGAGGACGGAACGTACAAAACTCGTCAATGGTCTCTGAAACTAGTTTCTGAAACTTCATTCAAGTGCCGTTGAGCACTAATTGATCATTGTTAAATATTTTCTTTTCTATAGGTTCTACATAATTTGACTGTACTCAACAATGCATTGGTTGTATTAGTTTTTTATTGGTTGTATTAATTAAAGGTTAAGTAAAAACAAAGAAGAATTGTGTTAGTGTTTCTTGTGCGATGGAAACTATGAGAAGCTTTTGACGATTCTTACGAGTTAAAAGAGAACCACTTCCTGTCAAAATCCATCTAATCGCGCAAATTTGCAATAGGGAAATGCTACAATTGATTCACCGCAAATAAAAAAAAAATGAAATATCTGCTTCTGACCTACAAGCGTCGACAAAATAGCAAAATCTATGCAAGAATAAAATTATATATCAATTTATTTCGATTGAAAAAATATATACATATTATAATGAAATTATTATATATTATATTATAAAAAGTATATTATATTATATATAACTTATCCGATGTTCTTTCAAAGGTGGCCTTAAAGACTTTGTTCAACTTCAAAATCTCTCAATTTCACAAGGTATGTCTTCGATATTTTAATTAACCTTAAATAGTGATGACACCTAACTTTACCATCTAAAAAGTTCTAAGGTTAGTTAAAAATAGTGTGTTCGAAATAAAGTTACTGTAGATAGCTCATATAAGACGTGCTGGAAAAACATATGAACCTAACAGACAGTCATCTACAATTCCAGACCACACGTTAATCGTAAACCGATGCTTATATCTAGCCTGTATTGTATCATACACCCACAAATGTTGGTTGTGTAAATTTGTTATTCCATCTCTTCCAAATGTTGCCTCATCTGTAAACAAGACTGAAGAGACACACAACAGATCGGCTGTTTGTGCAATAAACCATTGGCAAGAGTTCTCACGGGGTGAGTGACCAGATGTCGAAAACCCTGCACACGTTGCAAATGATAAGCATACAGGAGTTGCTCTTGAAGTACCCTCCATGGGGTACTATTAGATGTACGACATGCTAGGGACACTTGACATGTGCTGATACCTGGATCGTATCCGACAGCCTGTAGAATGTCTTGTTTGTAGTCAGGCGTACGAGCGGATCTCGGTCTTCCTCGATCTATAGTTTGTGGTGGCACGGATCCTGTCTCAGCAACACGACTCTAAACAACAGCAAAGGTTGGATGGCTTGGCTGTATGTAAAAATCCTATGCAAAAATCATATCTGCCTGCTCACGATATGAATATTCTGCCATTGTTAAACGAAACTTTTCTCAGTTAACTCACTATAACATACGTTAAACATTGAAGACAGACTAGCCACAAATGTACAGGAATGACAAGTGTAACCTAGTCTTCATGGCAACACATCACCATCTATATTAACTTTCTTTAAACTTAATAACTCAAAAATGATGGATTTGAGGACATATATTTATATAAACTTTTGTCCTTGTTTTGGTGTGAGGAACCCGACCCACAGTTTGTAAAAGTATTTCTGATGCCCCCATATATATATATATATATATATATATATATATATATATATATATATATATATATATATATATATATTTTCATAATTTTCATTTGCTGACTATTTAGTCAGAAAATGTAAGCAAAGTAAGAGATCATTATGTAGATGGGGGCGCTTTTAACAACACTCTTTTCTTCAATGTCAGCATTTTGAATCCCAAACTGTTCGTACTTGATCTTACTAAAAATAGTTTTCCTTCGTAAATTGCAAAATCAAGTGAATAATGATTTTCTTTCTTCAAAGCAAACGCATGCAGGCAGTTTTGTTGTTTGTAAAAAAAATGACAAAATTAATTGACATTTATCTTGATTTGAAGAAAGTGTTTCCAAACAGATCCAATGATTTTTCCTCACTCTCTTAAATAATCTTATTTATTAACATATAAATAATGTAATTAATTCTGCTTCTAAATCTAGATTCCGTTGCAATTTACAGAACATATTTTATTAAAAGGTTTTTGTCTGGCAAGAGGTTCACCAGAGATTCGATTTTTTAGTTTCTCGATAAACATCCTCCGGTTGCAAACATATATTTGCAAAAACGATTTTCTTTTTCATAAACATGTGCGCATTCGCACTTATATTTGTGTGTGTGCAAGGAATACATCTATATGTGTGTACATGTATGTGGATGTATTCAATGATTCTCTATTCATAGGCGGTGACCAATTGGTTATTTCCGAATCGATCTGTCGCGCTGTAAATGTTGCCATTGTGTAACTGCGAAGTGGTTAGAAGGATATAAAAAGAAGAGCAGAATTGATTCCAAGCAAGACTCAATTCGTCACATAAAATGACTTTCCACTTAACTGATTCATTTTTGGTCACTCATGGACAAAAATAACGATTATGATGAGATAGAAATGAATCTGTGATAGATTACGATATTTTTCAGTTCTGAGACTTGTTTCCACTTCTATTCACATCTGTGCTTTTCTTCACCTCTTCGATTTCTCTTAACATCTTTCTTTCTATCTTCTATTTTGTTTGCTTACTTCTTTTTTTTCTTTTTTTAAGTTTTTTCTTTCTTATTCACCCTATAACCGTTTTCTTCTCTTATTTTCTTTCCCTGTTTTTTTTCTTTTTCTTTTATCTTTTTCCTTCCTTCATTTCTTATTCCATATCTAATCTGTCATGCTTTAATTTTTAACATCGTATTTTCAGAAAATACATTGCCAAAACATTTAACAAAAGTAACTGAAACGCTCCATAAATATTTTATTCTTTTGAGGTAAAACTTGTCAGAACAAATAATGGAAGACTAGGAACAGTAGAAGCTTGCTTCTTCTGTGTGCCGTGTCCTTTCAGAACGTGTGCGATCATGGATCTTCACATTTTTCTATCCTTTGTAGCTGTTAGGAAAGTTTGTCTTTTTGCTATCTCTCCCAATCCGTTTTGTCAAACATTTACACAAGTGTAACAGGGATTAGGAGAGATGGTAAAAAGACAAACACTTTACTAATAATTACAAAGGACAGGAAATTGTGGAGAGGCATGATCACCCACGTCATCAAGGGACGCGGTACAGAGAAGAAGCAGAAGGAACTTTCTACTGTTCATAGTCATATAAACGTCGATGTAACACTTTCTATCCGTTTCTTTCAGTTTCCTTTTCCATTTCCACTTTTTTTACCCTTTATCTCTTTCACCCTTTATCGCTTTGTTCTTCTTTTCATATCTTTCTTTCAAACAATATCCTATGGATTCCTAATAAAATTATAAACCAATCTAAGAATATTCTCCCAGATAACAGCAGAATTAACGCATGGCTAAAAATGCTCCGCTCGTTAATATGATCTGCCTTCCGTGTAATCCCTACAACGAATACAACCCCACTAGACACACCCGAGAGAGCGCGCGAACGCACGCACACGCTCACGCTCACGCACGCACACACAAAACTTAAAATGTGTCTACTTATTCACGCTAAATGCGTCAGATTATAGGTACATGTGCGCAGTTGCTGCATCCGGACTCTGCTGGAAGACGCTAATGGAATACAGATGTTTACATAGTTTAGCTCAGTTAGAAGGCCAAATGGCTGTACAAGATTGTGCAGCGCCAATCATTTAAGTGGATAACTATAGCCTCATTGCTTTCAAATTAAATCTCAAAATGGTGCAAGTGGAGGCATCACTCGTAGATATGTAGAAATTTGTTAAACTTCGATTATTTTGGCAGTGAACCATCTGTTAGCGAATCGAAGAAGGAACATTATTTTACGTAAATATTTCAAATATGGAAGTCTTGCCTCCTGCTTTTAAAATCAGTATGCGAATTTATAATTTTTATATGGGCTCGAACAGCAACCACTACATCTAATGAAAATAACTTCCATAAGACATCCATGAATCCTATTATTTCACCAAACTGTCCGATAGTGTACTTCAAGGATACTTTCCCTAGGAGAGAAGTTCTACAGGTTTCTGAGTTGAGGCAGAATAAATAAGAATATTTGCTTGTTTCAGAACAGAAGAATTATTGACATGAAGGTCTGATTATTAAATCAAATAGATCTCTGCTAGAAATAATGTGCCACGCTAAACGTTCAAAGCCAAGCATTTATGTCCTCTTACCACCCTCGATTCTTCTAATGCACAGACACAAAACCTTATTTGAACAAATACGTGCAAAAGCAACTAATAGTAGGTAATGTCAGCGTGACCTTTACTTGTTTGTGAGAGTGCACAAAATTGGAACTGTTGGCCGAGAGAAAGATAGAGCACTGACACCACAATAAAAGGATTAAGACGAAAGCATTCCACGCCTGAATGATAGAAGAAAGGTGCACACCTGTAAGAAACGATGAAGATCAAAGATAACATAGGAAGATGCATATGAACAACAATTTGTACTTTTCAAAGACATATGTAGGAATCTATTTCAATTTGCACAGGCTTAGAAAGTCTATCTCATAAGTCTATTCTCACTGTAACTTTATAACTATGGTTTGGGGCAAAACTAAGCAAAATATATAAATACTTATCTATTTGTATTTGTCTCTGCTAACATCATGTTAAGTGGTTTCAGTAGATACTTTTAAAAACGTTACTTGCAGAAATGACAGTCGTAACTTAGACTGTCGATCCTCGAAAACAATTCATGTTCGAGATGGAAACTAATATCGTTCATTTGTAAGTTCTTAGGATTATTTATGATTAATACTTTGTTTGCAATTACTGTTATTTTAATTATTTCACAGTATTTCAGTAAACTTTGTCTTGGTTTTATTAAAATCTGGAAAAATTTTGTATAAAAAAGAAATTGGCTGCTTAAATGTAGAATAGCTGACATGTATGTGTGTTTGTATGTATACGCGCACCTACTTGTCTGTGTGTGTCTTGGTATGCAGGTAATTTTATATGTATCACATGTTTGTGCATGTGCGTGTTTGTACGTCTGTGCATATCGTCTCTCTATACGTTTGTGTGTATATATTTAGGCATGCATACATATATGTATACATATTACCACAATCAAAGACTGGAGCGAGTTGAAACAGAAATAATGAATTTTTCGAAAAGAAACAGAACATTCCACTAAAGGAAGCTCAAAAATGAAACATAAAAATAAAATAAAATTTTAAAGTGTCAAAATGTCAGAAAATATGCAAAGAATTCGTCACAGAATCCAAATGCAAGACGCGGTGATGGGAATAGAAAATGATGCCAGTGGGGATGGGAAAGAAGAAGGAAATAGAAACTGTAAAAGACAAAATATATGGATTTGAGTTTATCAATGCAGGAAAAACATTTGCCTAACATGTGCGTGTGTGAGTCTATCTAAGTCTGTGAAAGTGTTCGTGTGAATACACGCATGTGTTTGTATGTACGTATATGTCTGTGTATTAGCTAAAATACTTTTATTCCTGGGGATTAAGACAACATAACAAAGCTCTCAATTTCAGATGTTTCTCTCTCAGTGCGATGTTCTTTTAGGATGTAGGTGATCGTGTCTCTCCACAGTTACCGTCCTTTATTCGGATTCCTATTTAGTAGTTGATGTAATTAACTTTTCCAATATTTTGATATTTACTTTTATCAAATAATTCTTAGAAAAGGGAAAATTGGAAAGAAAATATGTAGAAAAAATAAAAATTTGAAAAATAAAATCATTTCAGTTTTGAAAGAAACCAAAAGCGCATTTCACTGCATGTTGTCTCTTTCAGTTGTATTAACGAGTCTCACTATTTCAATAACTACTAAGAAACTACAACATTTAGGTTTGAGAGACCAAAATCAAACAAGTACACCAAATTAAACATCTGTATAATGTTTTAACAGAGGAAAGTGCGACACTGAAAATCAGTATACGGATTGGGATAGCGAAAGATATTTCCACAAGATAAGAAAAGTATTAAGAAACAGAAAACGTTCGTTAGAAACAAAGAAAAGAGTACTGAACTGTGGCGTGATATTTGTCCTTCTGCTGTATGACAATGAATGATGGACAATCTTCTCACAGATGAAGACGAAACTTGAAGCAACAGAAATGTGGTTATACAAAAGGATGCTAAGAATACTACGAACCAAACATGTGAGCAACGACAAAAATGCAAACAAAAAGGACACTTATACTTAACATCAGTAAGAAACAGTTGAAATTTCTAGGGAATATAATGCGGAAAGACGGCTTGGAAAACTTGATACTCACAGGACAGATTGAAGGCAAGAGGGAGACAGAAGAAAATATAACCTACCTAGCGAGCTTGAGTAAATGGATGGCGGAACAAGCTTTATGAAAGATAACAAAAATATATGATTTATTAAGAGCTACGAAGGACAGGAAATTGTGAAGAGTCATGATTGCCAACGTCCTAAAGTGACACGGCAAATAGAGGATGAAAAGGAAGAAGAGGAAGAAGAAGGTTATTGACAAGCCTTATTGCAGACGAGACGATACAACGTAATATACCTCACGTCAGTTAAAATTGAAACCTCTATTCACCAGCTTCTGATTATTTTCTGTTATAAACTTGTTTGTTAGAAAAGTACTTACCCAAAGATTGCTACAAAACAATCTACCCGTGGAGGTGTACTTCAGAGAGATTTTAGTTCTAGTTCTAATTCTAATCCAGATTTGATTATCTCATGGAAAAATATACTATGATGATTTTTAAGGGTATCTTGAAATTTTTTTAATTCGAATTATTTTCAGAAGCATGATATCTCATTGTTCTATGACATTCTAGTTCTCTTATGTATTTAAATGTCTTTCATAATTATTTATATAACTTAGAAATTGCGGATTTTATACGATTGGGCTGCCTACAAAAGAAAATTGCATTTTACGCAGGGATTTCTCTTGACTTTAGCGAGATTTCCAGTTGTCCCTGTATGCTCTCAGTTCATGAGAAAATAATGAAGCAAACTGATTTAACTTTGCATTTTCGTGATGAATAATAATTCGTTTATTAATACCTAAACAATGAAACGAGCAGTGAGCATTGAATGATTTGTTCATTTTTGAGAGCATACATAAAGACTCCGAATCAATGTAACATCTTTCATGTTTTTATCTTTTGTTCTTTCGCAAAAAACGCTGCTTAATATTAGCGAGTAGAGCCAATAAAACTAATTTGGTTCAGACTGAATGTTTTCTAAGTGAAGTGCCTGACTCAAAATGTTTTGACTATTAAAGAAATTGCAAATAAAGTAAAATCAGTGCTGTGCAGGTCGCAGTAAGAAATTTCATTCTATAGGCAATACGTAATGAGGATTTTGGCTAGTCGTATAAGAGAGGCAGAAAATTTCACTATCGCATCGAATACTAGTCTAGGGGATGTAAAACACAAAGTCAAAGCTTTCCAAAAATGGTCACATGTATTTTTATTAAGAAAAAAGAAAAAGTTCTCTCAGTGTTTTACAATTAAGAAGGCGAAATTCCGTTTTGATTTCTGTTTATGACTGAGATGTTACAATGATTCAAGTCAATCTGCACTTATGATCTTATAACGTACAAAGCACATGAGGAGACTTGACAGAATAACATTTTTGTGACTACTGAAATGAAAGTACTTGCGATAAATGTAAACCGAAATAAACAACCAGGAAATGACACTTTTTAATTTTATAAAAAGCAAATTATGAATAAAAAGAGATCTACAGAAGAAAAAAATGTTGCAGTTGTCTCAAATGATTTCTGGACTAAAACTATATTTGGAAGAACTAATGTCAAGTAGCTCTATTGTCTACAGTTCTATCATCGCTGTTCATGCTCAGAGGTTTTTCAATCATTCAATATTTACTTAGATTGATATGGAGTTTTTTTCCCCTAAAACCTCCATCATTTCAACGTCATTGTGAGAAGTTAAATATTTGCAAAAGAAACGTATAAGAAAAATAATAAATAAAAATGAAATAGCATGAGAGATAACTTCATATGTAACGTCGACTGGCAATTAAAGGACTCAGAACGATCAGAAATGTATCACTTTATTTTCTTTGAGCTTTTTTTTTATAGCCAACTGGATAGCGAAAAGTCAGTTGACCGTTATAACAATTAATTTTCAAAATTTCTTTGAAAGAAATTTGCAATGGTAGATCAATACAATCAGTGAAATGTTGATAGTAATGAACTTGATTTATGTGATTAAATAATTAATATTCACTACTAAATTATTGGCATTGACAAAGATTAGGTTGAAAAATGTATAGATGTATAAAATAAACGCTTTTTTCATAATCTTGCTACAGACTTATTAAATTTTCCTTGTTATAATATTTTAACAAGAAAATATACTTCAATTGGCTTTTTTAATCTGAAGTAATTTCCATGTGCGCAAGCTTCAATCCCCAAAGAGAATTAAGTTCAATTCAGAAACAGAGAAAAAGCCTGTTTATGTCTGTTGTTCTCGTAGTAGCATCATCCATGTTTTTTTAGAGGGATAGAGGGATGCGTGCAGGAATATATAAGAGATGCTCCAAAAGTAATACCTCCTATTTGTTTTTTGTAAACCACACCAAATACAGTGGCCATGATAATACTGTTATATACAAAAAGGTTTCAGCTACAAAAGACTATTTTTGTACATAGTCGCTACTATTGGTGATGCAGTTTCATGTGTTGACAGCTACGCATAGCTGCCCGGGATGTGGCTTGCCGCCACTACTGATGAAACGCATTACCCAGCTTTAACCGTATTCACATTCACTGTTTAAGTTTGTCTAAATATCCATCAAGTGGTAACTGCCAATGGGAAAAGGTAAAAAAAATATGGGTTATTCTTAGAAAAATTCAAGGTCTGCCAAATCACATATAAAAACAGAGTGTGAAGGGAATTATTGAGAAGGAACCGAAAATAATTGAAATGACTACATCAACGAACAAAAGTAACTTGTTTTTGATAATCAGACACATCGGAAAAATTGGACGGATCAAACTTGGCAACTTCCACTCACTACATTCTATTACTTCCCCCTCATACATTTCTGTTTGATATTTTATTTTTGCTTTTCTTAATAAATATTTCTAAATGGGAATATCCGTGTATTTTTAATAGGTCTCTGTGTGATTAAATAGACGATATTAGAATAATCTAGGTATTGATTCATAGACTTTACTGTACATAAAGAGAGTTATTTTGCATATCGTTTAATCTGGTTAGTCAAACAAATTTGCTACGTGGGTAACATGTATAGGTACCTTTATGTACATATAAGATGTACATTAATCAAAAGAAACGAAAATTCATCTAGGGTTTTAACTAAGTACTGTCGATTCAAGTTGTATATTTTTCTTATAAAACATCTTTCCGTTTTTTAACATTTATCGACACGGAAAATGAAGTTGATGGACAAAGTACGAATTCTGGCCGAAGATGCGCGTTTTCACTTCAAACTGAAGGTCATGATTACAACTTTCCCTATAACTTCTCAGAGATCTCGCGCTAATATACCAAGATATCTGACAGAGATGTGTTCAGTTAAGTCAAAGATACCTAATATCGAATTTTAATATGCAAGTAAATATTTTCAAAATAAAATTGATGTTAACCAAGTAAAGGATATATTTATAAGAGCAATATATCATATAAGTCTCACTTGGTGATATCTACCTTCATTAAAACATATTTGGGTTACAAAATGCAACATTTCTAAAATATATTGGTCATAGAAACATTGTATTTATGCTTTATCATATATACCTGAGTGAACTGATATTTTATTAGATTACATCTTAATAGGGACTTCTTGATATTCTATAACTTTCATCAGTCTCTCAACTATTGATTTTGTTAACTTCTTTACTATTTCAAATTTAATATTACTTACTTCTTACTATTTCTATTGTGTCACAGGCATCTTGAATAATTTTTTAGATTCTCATAAATAAATCTATTTTAATGATGGATCACGAATTTTTTATTAAATGGAGTATCTGGTAAAGCTAGAAGTTATTTATTCGTTGTCTCCTCTTCGCAAGGTGGTCAATAATTAGCTTTGCAGAATGTAAATATTGCTTAACATGAGTATAATATTTAACTCAAAGAGTGTTGGTAGTAACTTGTACAACTCAAAAACGTTTGTCCAAGAATAATTCTATGCATTTATCTTGACATCATCAACTCTGAAGTGTCCTAAATAATACTGAAAACATTTTTTTATCATTTCACCCTAAGCAAGGCGTTAATGCCATTAAGTTGCAAGGGGTTACTGTGAGTCGAACAAAATGAGAATACCTTAGTGATGAAAAAGGATAATAAAAAAGTAGGGTTCGGGAAGACAGAAGATGGCGATTGACGTAGCATTCCAAGTTTGTAGATGGCGGAGAAGCAAGAACTGAAAGAGATTTCCAGTGAGAAATGCGAGAAGAAAACATCCTCGCCTTTGTTGCCATATTTATTACAACGTTTCGGCCGTTGTACGCTCCGGCCTTCTTCAGGTGGTTGGAATGTCGAACTTAACCCTTTATTTCGCCCACTGAAGTAGACTGTTCTAGTTCCACGTGCCATTTTTAATTGATATCAGTTATCAGTTATCTCCTGTTAATTTCCCTCTGAAAGTTCTCTACTGCCTTAACCGGGTATTGAACTCACACTCTTTGGGTCCTGTCACTGGATCTAACCAACGCCTTTATCCACTGTGCTATGTGTCCTTGAGGAAATCTGTGTATTTCCTCAAGGACACAAGGAATATATGAGGAGGTATATCTAGGGAGGTATAACAGCCTTACGAATTGCTCCGAACAAAAGTTGGACAGTAAATACAATACAATTTATGTGTTAGTAATTTGCTAAACAAAACTTGTGCTAATATTTCCAATCCACGGTATGCTCAAATTTTCGGGATATTCGTTGCTTCACCCAATACAATGCCCAATAGCCACTCAAGGTAGAGGGATACTGAGTGAGGTTGTTGTATATATATATAACAGGAAGTAATAACATATAAAGATATGTAGGATATATAATGACTTGAACCATAGACTTGAAGATGTTAAGATTGCAGTGATATGGGAAGCATCCTTTTAGAAGTCTGATTCACAATGTAACGGTTCTTGAGAAGAAGTTGTCTGGATAGAAGTTCCCTCTTACCAATGGAATACGAAAGTGACGAGGATGAGTCACGTCTTGATACAAAGTGTTTCAGAAGATGTAAAATGAAAATAAATTTGGTTTTATAGTACAGAGACGTTAAGCATGAAAAAATCGTATCATATTTTTATACCGTAGCCCTAACATTAAAAAATCTGCTAAGAGAAAAAAATCACTACGTCAGATGACTCAATGAAACAATAATGTGAAAATCAGAAAACGTTAAAACATATGAAAATAAAGGATCGAAAGTATTTTTAATAAGTTGAAAGCAAGAATTTGTATATAAAATGGTTAGATAAGTTTCTTCTAACAGTTAAATTTATTCGGAAGAAAGAGAGAAACAATGAAAAAAAGAAATGAAAACTGTAAGAAATAAAGGAATAAACGAAAAATAAAAGAAACTCATCACGAGAAACGAAGGAAGGAAGGACAGAGGAAAAGGAAAGAAAATAAAGGCAGGAAGAAAGGCAGAGTGCAAGAAAGAAAAAAAGGATAGAAAGAAACAAAGGCGCTGATAGAAGAAGGAAAGACTGAAAAGGAAATACGCTTGGATTGTTGCCATGAGAACGAACAAAAATATAATGGCGAGGAAAAAGGAAAGACAGAAATAAGAAAAAACTCAAAGTAAAAAAAGAAATTGAGAAAACATTTAGAAAATCAACATAAAAATGACGACATAAATCTAATCCCTTTTTATCAATCAATTATTAAACGTTAGAGGGCAATTTCATTTTTTCATCGACCTTTCTTTGAGGGAATAATTCTTTGCGGAGTTAATTACAAATAAAAACATGTATAAAATCCCCGACAGTCCTCACAGCAAGTAAAAGGCTAAATGACGCATCATTCAAAATTACACTCAAATCAAAAGGTCTTCTATGTACAAATCTAAGAGTTTTTAGGGGGACATTTTTGGAGATGTTAGGTAAAATGGGAAGTGCAACTAATTGCAATATTATCTTGGTATGTGCATTAGTGGCATAAAAGATTGACTATGTTACCACTCATAGGTAACTATATATTTCTCTTATATTTCAATGTAAGCGCGTCTCCTTGAACTTTAAAACTTCATAAATCTCGTCACCATGAATAATGAACGAAATCAAAACTATTACGATCTAGCAGGGACAGGTCTCCCTCTAAATTATTTCAGTGGTTGAACCAAATTACTTTGTCATTGAGCTATTTACGAGAGCAAGTGATTCATTAAAGAATGTTTAATTCCAGGTGAGACAATAGACACACCCAAATATACATATCGATTCATGTATGTAAATATTGCAAATGTTGACTCACAAGGAAACACTCTTGCATTGTTTAGAATAATCAATAATTAAGTTCCCTTCCTGTGTCAGATCAACTGTACTTTAGTGATGGGAAAACAATAGATATTCTTCCGACTTTATTTTTCTGTACGATTAAGATATATTTTTATACGTAATTCTTAAGATGGTACTTGGTCTGGTTTTGAATCTAAAAGAATGTTAAAATATATTAGAATGCTCAGGAATACATTGCAGAAGCAAACACCAATACGTACCTAAACATTTTTAGGGATACCCAACACGCAGACCAAAACACTTCGGCATATATCTTTAAATTTAAGACGGAAAAGCCACGAAGAGAATTTGATAAAGAAACAAAGTTCATCACGAGGTGACATTTTCATCAAATGGGAATTAAAATCATCATTAGCAAAATGAGGCAAACTCGTTAAGCATGATACCGAATGATCATAAAACAAAAATAAATAAGCATAATAGGGGATAGCGATGAAAAGAGATTTAAAATTTAATCAATTACGATAGCCTGGAGTATTTTTCACTGTTTTCTCGCCGCAGAAGTTACAATCAACCTGTGACCTAACATTTAACTTATTTAACAGATCACACCTTGAAAGCAGTTCTTACTTATTATTAGTTTCGTCACTATCAAATGCGCAACTATATTTGTAATTCGAGTCATCGAATGAAAAATGGCGGAAGTTCTCCATTCTTGATAAAGGCAGGTTGCTATTTCAGTGAGAATCGTTGTTTTCCTATAATCTGACATGAGCATATCAAATAAAATCTTGAATACAAATAAGTATACAAAAATACATGGCCTTTGAATTTTTACTTCTTCCAGGTTTCAAATTAAAGAGATAAATTTATTTCTCTAACTTCAATATTCGCCTGAAATCCTTATAATTTTTATTGTATAGATAAAAGCAAAGAATATGAAGTTTGCTTTTATCTACTCAATAAAAATTATGAAAGTTTCAATTTGATTGAGAAATAAAGAAAATTGTTACATTTTCTGGTGATTTTGAATGACTTCGAAGATGCAAACATCAAAAATGCCCACGTTTCTCCTGAAAGGTGTGCATTTTCATATCATTTTTGCAATTTATATATTTTTATACAATATTTCTCCATCATCCAATCCGCTATTTATATATTAAGAAGGAAATCTTAACCTTAACTTTGAAGGATCATTCTAATCAATTTCCCAAGATTTTATGCCAAATTATTTATTGACACGTATTTTGAAATGTGCGCTCAAAATTTGTTCTATTTTATTTAACAATTTTGTTGTTGATTTCGTTTATAAATATTTATTCCATAATAATTTTTTCAATTAAATGCAATTTTAAATTCATAATAAACATTTTTACCAACGATTGATTTCTTCCCATCATAATATTGCGCAATATTCTTTTTAAGGTATTTATTTGATTTCACTGAAACCAAATATATTACTATTCAATAAATTTATGACTGCTTCAATTTCTGGAATTCAAATAGTCAATTTTCCCTTAGCAGATTGTTCTATTTTTCAGGTGAACAAAACGTTTATATGGTTTTGTACCTCGAGGCGCAAATTGTTGCAGACACTTTCGATATAAAAAAAATTCTTTTGTTTAAAAAGCATAAAGCATTGTTTTGCTGAGATTACCGAATTACACAATCATTGAAGACATAAATATGGCCATTAATAGACTTGCCATTCCAGTGGTTCAATATAGTTTCAACATCTTAAACTGGGTTTTAAATGATACCAGACTAATGGATTCTAAGACAAGAAATCTTCTTTCTAAGCATAACATGCATTATCCAAAGTCTAATGTAGACCGTCTATACATACCTCTTCAAGAAATTGGAAGAAGTCTTCATCTAGAATTGTCATACAAACAACAACTATTGGCTTACTAACATATATGGAAACAACAAAGGACAGGATGATACAATTACTCAAACAATAGAAAGAAAAAATATCCAATCATGAAAGAAGTTTGTAAATACAAATGAGATTTACATTTAGTAGATTCTGTAGAAAGCCAAAACAAAACCCAAGAAAGCCAAAGATAGACCTCTTGAACAGATGAAACAACGCTGGCAAGACAGAACGTGCTAATAAAGCCGATGTTAACACTGACGATGATTACGAGCATCTGGAGTAAAGGCTCAAACGGAGGACTTTTTTGCTGTGCAAGACCAGGGTCTTTTCACAAGAAACTTTCAGTCAAAATCATGCATAATAGTGTTGATCCAAAATGCAGGTTCTGTGACAAATATCAGGAAACCATAGACTATTTAATCTCAGGATGCCCTGTACTTGCGTTAAATGAATATGAGAATCGTCATGATAGAGTAGGGCAATACTTACACCGGACAATGTGAAAAAACTTTGGAAAAGATGTTAATAAACACTGGTATGAACGTTACCCAGCACCGGTTACAAAAATAAAATACACCACAATTCCGTGGGATTACACCATCTTTAGACATCGGAAGATTGAAGCAAATAGGCCTGGTATAAGTGTCAAAAACCGAAAAGAAAAACTTGCCTACTAATTGATATAGATTGCCCAGTGGACTTTAATATAGCAACCGAGGAATTTGAAAAACTGTCGAGGTATAAGGACCTAAAAATCGAAATAAAAAATGTGAAAATAAGGATAGTATCAGTCATAGTAGGTGCGCTTGGAATTAAAACAAAAGGAACACAACAACACACTCAAAAAATCTCTGGTAATCTCAGCTTAAGAGAAATACAAAAAGATTGTATTGATACGTACAGCCTACACACGAAGAACTTTTTCCATGTAACGCTAGTGATGTTATGAGAGTTAGAAGAACAAATCATGAAATGTAGCCATAACAACACACCAATACCTGCCTTTTTGGTATGTAGTGCGACCATAGCAGAAAACGAAATATAACGGTGATAATAATAATAATAATAATAATAATGATTCGATTTTGACATAAGTAAAAGTTTAACTTAGTTAATTCCGCAACATGTGCCGGAAATATCCGCGTCTTTAGTTTAATTAATTGTTATTCATCATATCTATAATCAGGCGACTGTTTTCAACTTACCTGAGTAAGACAGATTAATAACAAAAGTTATTTCAAGCAGCCGTCCAAGACAAGTTCAATGCAAATCAAAATAGATCAATAAGTGTGGCATACGTTTCTTACAATTATTTCAGGTTGATAGTGACATCTGCAAAATCCTCTACGACACCTGCAGATTCTGCTTTGACAGGTTCTCTCAATGTGTTAGGAATGCATCTTAAATGTTCGTATGAAGTCAGATCACAACACTTATATTTTAATAAAAATGATTTTAACCATTATTGTTTTAATAAAACAAATTTTAAAGAAAATGCTATTGAAGAATTTCGGCCTTTATTATATATTATGGGAACTACGATCTCTCTCTGAAGAGTCGAGTAATGGTGAGTGGGTTTTAGAGCTTTCTTAAAATTCTAGAGTAAATAAAAAATAAAAATATAAAAAATACAAAATATAGGAGAAATAGTGCAATTCATTCGATTAAAATATTGTAGCTCAAAAAATTGCCATTTGTTTCTCTTTTGAAAACTTCGAACCTGAACAGATGATAAAGATTTTAATGCTGAAAGGTAACGACATAAAATCAACTTCCTAATAAATTCCAATAATTTTCAGCAACAAAAGAAAGGTAATTCGTCGAAAATTTAACGTTTAAGGTTAAAATAACTTTTTTCTCTAAGACAAATCGCCAAGTGCCAATCACAAAACTTTTTCAGCTTAAATGCTGATCAGTAGTGGAAAGTGATTTATTGCATTTTGAAGCCCAACCAAATGACACATGTCTAAGAAGAAAATCCTCAATCAGCACGATAAACAAAAACACTCATTAAAGTTTTTAATATTCTGCAACCAAGATACGAATTTAATTTAAAAAGTTGTTTAAAATTAAGTGTTTTGTATGATTTAATATATTTTCATGTATATTACGATATATGGCATACATAGTATACATACGTATATACATACTTTCTCTTCGTTCTTTCCGATAAGATATGTTTTATAAGTATTATGAAAAATTGTTAAACCATCATTTTAACACCGCCTGATTAGATGCTATGTTGCATCGAAACATTAATGCATTTTTGTAGCGGAAATATGCATGTTCGAATGTAATAGTCTATAATAAATAATTATAGCTCTACTTTTGTATTGAACCCTTTTTTAAATTAATGTTATGAACGTTTGAATTTATATTTGACTCGTTCTTACTGCATTTACACACACATATATATATATATAAAAGTAAATGAATATTGTAGTCAACACCTAGCGTGATATGTGACTCCTGCATAGTATACAGCCAATTTCATGCTTATACGCAGTTGTCATGTCATATGTGATGTGTTTTTGCTCGACTATTTATATATATCCAGATTATTGATATATTGTGGGTAATCTATTGTATTGTTCTAACTGTTGTTTTGGTGGGCGTTAACGGTTATGTTTAAAATTATTTTAGGCTATTGGGTGGAAATAATTGTGGATATAGATGCAGTTTTTTGGTTATATATAGTTGTTATGGTCCGGTTCCTTGTACCACGTTGATAATCCAAGGTAGAACCAATAAAGAAGAACTCGAATACGGATATGGAATAACACAGATATATTACAAACAGGAATATATACAGAGAAGAAGAAAGTGTTAGTATGAACAATCAGGTTTAGTAGTAATTGTCTGAACGCGACTCTGTTTCGGACTGCCTCTGACTCGACTGACTGGCTGACAGACTTCTGACGGAATTCACTCCAGACTTCAGACTGGACTCCCTGCTTCCTCTTGAGGCGCAGTAATTATTACGTATCGAATAGTCCATTATGTTATTATGGGTAAGCTCCCATAACACCCCCCTTCCGAAAATTTTGCGTAGCAGGGGGTTTTTAATATATTTTTTTCTTTGGATCTATTTCCAAAGGTTCAGTAATTTTCTTTTTCTAGACGATTTTCTTGGTTCTGGCATTATTTGCGGTCTTGTTATATCGAATGTGTCGAAAATCGTGTCAAATACCTCTTCTTGAGGTGGACCGTTAGCATCCTGTAACGGTCTCTTACTTATTTGGTTTACGTGTCTTCTGTGTGAGAATTTTTTTCCTTGAACTATGTACATCATATTGCCAATTTTTTTCTCAATTATCCCTTGTTCCCAGCAAGAGGTATTATTTTTTTGTATGCCTTAAAAAAAACTTTTTCCCCTGGGAGGAATTTTCTTTTTGGTGTGTAGGACTGTGTTATTTGTTTTGTTTTACTTGGTAGTAATTTATCGAACGTTGATCTGATTTTCCTAGCAAACATGATTTCTGCTGGTGATAATGTTGATGGTGTCGCATTATTTGGCGTTATTCTATATACCTGTAGGAATTGCTGTAATGCTTTCTCCGTAGACACATCGTGCGCTTTTCATAATGCTCTTTTGAGAGTATCCACGAATCTCTCCGCTTGTCCATTTGATCTTTGATGGTAAGGCAGGGGTTTTATATGTTTTACTTGATAGATTTCGCAAAACTCTTGGAAATCGTCTGACGTGAATTGCGTCCCGTTATCTGTTATTAAACAGTCCATTACGTCAAACCGAGCGAATAGCTCGTGGAAAAAATTTATGGTCGTTTCTGTAGTAGGATTTTTGCACCGAAACACCTCCGGCCATTTACTGTAGCTATCAACTATGATTAAATAGTAGAACCCGTCAATTGGTCCTGCATAATCTGCGTGTATTCTTGACCATGGAAGATCAGTTTCAGGCCAAGGCTTATGTATGATTGGCGGTGCTTTAGCTGCTAAATTACAACCCTTGCATATTTCCACCATTTGAGAAATATCCTGGTCTATATTCTTCCAATATACATAGCTTCGCATTAGCGACTTCATTCTATTTTTACCCGGGTGTCCTCTGTGGAAATCCTTTAGTATCCGTTTTTGTAAAGTTTTGGGGATTACAACCCTTTCGTTGTAAAGTAGCACATTATCGCATAGAGAAAAGCTGTCCGAAATTTTCTCATTTTTTTCTGCTATTTTTGCTTTTGTTTCATTAATAAATTCGTCATTTTTGGCTTCATTTTTTATGTCTTGCAATGTGAATGGGAGGTTTCTGACTGTACAAGATAGTACTGTTCTTATGTCTTCTTCATTTCTACGGGCTGCGATTACCGTATCTTCCAATGGCTCTGTCTTTGTTGGTATAAGTCTCGACAGACCATCCGCGTGCCCGATTCTTTTCGTTGGTAAATATTCCAATCTGAAATTATAGTTCAGAAGAATCGTTCCCCATCTAAGTAGTCTATTTGCTGTGTACACAGGTAAACCTTTTTTTGAACTAAAACTTTTTATTAACGGTTTGTGATCCGTCTGCAGAGTAAAGTTTCTACCATAGACGTATCTATGGAATCTTGTTACTGCGAAGATGATTGCGAGATCTTCATTCTCAATTTCTGAATAATTTTTCTCCGCTGGTAGTAGGGTTCGAGAAGCATGTGCGATAGGTTTTATTGTCCCATCTGGCATTTTATGTAATATACACGCTCCGACACCGTGGGCGCTCGCATCACTTGCTACAATAATCTCTAGTTGAGAATCATAGTGTGCCAAAAATAAATCCGATGTTAATGTCTTGTTTATTTTTTCGAATTTTTCCTGGCATTGATCTGTCCACTGACATACTTTTTCTTTCTTTAGCAGTTCGTTCAATGGTGCGCGAAGTTTATGCATTTGAGGTATGAATTATTGCTGTAGACCTTTCCGGGTCTGGACGTCTACCTTCTTGGTCTATTATATGACCAAGATATTTAATTTCCTTTGTGAAAAAATCACACTTATTTTCTTTCACTTTGAATCCGTAACTTTGAATTCTCTTAAACACTTCTTGTACATGTTGCCAGTGTTGTTCAACGCTTTCGCTATTAATCAATATGTCATCCAGATATGCTATTGTGTATTCTAGTCCTGCCAGCATCGTATCCATTGTCTGCTGGAAAATAGCCGGCGCTACTTTAATTCCAAATGGTAGATTTTGGTATGTGTACAATACCTTGTGTGTGTTTATTCATAGTAGTTTTGAACTTTCTTCATCGACTGGAATTTGCATGTAGGCCTCACTTAGATCAATTTTTGAAAAATATTTTCCGCCATTTAATTTAGTGAATACTTCTTCAGGACTAGGTAGCGGATAGTGGTAGTCCTTTATTGCTGCGTTCAAACCAGTAGAAAAATCAGCACAAACTCGAATTTCTCCTGATTTCTTTTTAACGTAGACCGTCGCTGCGGCTCATTTGCTGTACTCTACTTTTTTCAATATGCCCGTATTTTCGAGTCTAGATAATTCTTGGTCAATCTTTTCTATTTACGCAAACGGTACACTCCTTTTTCTCTTGAAAATAGGTTGAACGTTATCCTTTATTTTGATATTAACTGCCATTTTCTTGCATCTTCCGAGACCTGCCGAAAATACTTCGTGGAAACTCGTTTTTAGTTTTCCTTTTAATTTGTCTGTCTCGGTTGATAAGCTTTTTACATTCTGGCAGTAGGTACTAATAGGTAGATCCCACAATTCGAATTTTTGCATCCAGTCTGTCCCGAATAGGTTTTCGGTATTTCTTAAGACGTACATTTTTAGTTTTTTCGTCATTCCGTTAAATGTTACGTTTGTGATTATTTCACCCTCGAATTTTATCTTTCTCCCCGTAACTGATCTCGCAATTTTATCCGTTTTTAACATGACAGGTTTGTTCAGTTTTCTCCATGTTTGTAGATTTATGATAGTTAAGTCTGAGCCAGAATCCAGCTGTAACCTAACTTTTCTGTTTTGCATTTCAACTTGTACATCTTTTCTTATATTAGTCTCATCTGTTTGGTCGGTTCTCGTAATTCTTATTCTGCTTTCTTTTCTATACCAACAGTGAGAACTTTTGTGACCAATTTTTTTACATGATAGACAAGTTTTAGCACGATATGTACAGTCTTTAACCCAATGCCAAGACCCACAACGATAGCATGGACTTGGTGGTAGTTTCTTTTTATGTTGATAATAATTAGAAAATTTTGTTTTACCTGTTCTTGAGGCGGGAAAATCAGTTCGGTTTGTTTGTGAGGTGGGAAAATTTGTTTGTCTTCGTACTTTGCGTATGTATGCTATGCCAGCTTGTTCTATGTCTTTAGAGTCTTTTTTTACGCTGACGCATCTCTAGTAGTCTTCAGCTAGTTTTTGAAGTGTCAGATCTTGTTCATTTTCCAATTTAGTAAGTATTCTACGTCTCATTTCTGCGTCTTTGGTTGAAACCAGACCTTGGACGTAAATTAAGCATTTGAAGTTGTCAGCGCTGAGTTCCGATAATCTGAAGTCGTCACAATATTTATTAACAATGGATGCGAAAGTTACGTAATCTTCGCTATCCTTTTTTGTAAGGTTCATGCATTTCCATCTTTTATGAAATCGTGACGTATTATGGCTGAAAAGTTCCGTTAGCAATTTTATAGATTCTTTGAACGTTAACTCGCTTGTTTTCTGGGAAGGATATAATCAACGAATTTGATATATTCGCCTGTGCCTAATTTTCTTAATAAAAGACGTACTTTACGTGCGTCTGACCAATCTTTGCAGTCAAAATCATATAGATATTCATAGCTTCGGAAGTAATTTGCAAAAGTTTTATCTTCGTCGGGTGCGTACTTGAAATCTTCGATATTACTCCAAATAGCGTCTTGAGAGAGAACTGATTCGTTCTCGGGTTTTTGCTCCTTATTTGCCATTGCACGTATCAATAATTCTTGCATTTCTAGATGTTTTTGTTCGTACCTTTGTTGTTGTTCAAACTGGATTTTGATAAGTTCCATAATGGTTGACTTAACATCTTCCATGTTAACGTATTTTTTTGTGTAACCTGATATTCTGTAGCCTGTGCTCGCAAAAAAACTTTCCTTTTTTGTCAGTGAAATTTGATATCAAGAAAAGAAAAATTTTCTTTTATGTGTGACGTATAGCAAAAAAATAAGTCCTCCATGTATAGACTTCGTATTTCCTTTTTAGGGGTTTCTTGGTCGTCACTTGTTATGTTGAGAGATGATTTTGTTTGTTCTTCACGTGAGAGTTCGAATCTTTGTCGCCACTGTTATGCTGTGGCCAACGAAAAATTTCTTTCTCTTCCACCGAATGAGTTCGAATCTATCGTCGCCACTCTTATGCTGTGGCAACCGAATTTTTTTTCTTCCACCGAATGAATTCGAATGGCTCGTCGCCCACTGTTATGCTGGGGCAAACGAATTTTTTTTTTCCATCGAATGAGCTCGAATCGCTCGTCGCCACTGTTATTGTCCGGTTCCTTGTACCACGTTGATAATCCAAGGTAGAACCAATAAAGAAGAACTCGAATACGGATATGGAATAACACAGATATATTACAAACAGGAATATATACAGAGAAGAAGAAAGTGTTAGTATGAACAATCAGGTTTAGTAGTAATTTTCTGAACGCGACTCTGTTTTGGACTGCCTCTGACTCGACTGACTGGCTGACAGACTTCTGACGGACTTCACTCCAGACTTTAGACTGAACGGTATTTAGTCACCCCCCTCCACCACGAGGGCAGCATGTGGCACAAGGCCGGTTTAACGTGGGATCTCCGAGCCCGTGGGCTCGGCCAAAAATATGCCCTTTGAACCTGTATAAACGGGTTCAGGGTCGGTTTACCTCCCTGAAAGAGACGTAGCCTCGTTCG
Source organism: Acanthosepion pharaonis (assembly GCA_903632075.3). Taxonomy (NCBI): domain Eukaryota; kingdom Metazoa; phylum Mollusca; class Cephalopoda; order Sepiida; family Sepiidae; genus Acanthosepion; species Acanthosepion pharaonis. The sequence goes on from CAHIKZ030000456.1 coordinate 626,542, forward strand.
AGTTCCCCCCCCCGAAGGCAGAGAGTTCAACCGATCAGCCGGTCAGCCGGTCACCCGACCTCAGACTGAACTCCCTGCTTCCTCTTGAGACGCAGTATTTATTACGTATGGAATAGTCCATTATGTTATTATGGGTAAGGTCCCATAACAATAGTGTTGGTTGTTAAGTTTATTTTATTTATCATTGATTATTTTACTGTTGATTGTTGTCATTACGTTTATATATGTTTATATGTGCATTCGTGGTTTGTTAATTTGTTTATTATTTACTTAATTTTTTTCCTTATTTATTGGTTTGGATTAATTTATTTTAATTATTTTTGTTTATTCATTTTATTTATTTATTTATTTATTTTTGTTTATTCTCGTCCATTTTTAATTTTTGATTTTTAAGTAACGTAGTAAAAATTTGATTTTGTGCCTACATTTTAGATCCACAACACCCCATCGCAAAAAACATACATGACGCCATTAGCAAAAATACGACATCACAAAACATCTTTATTTATTGTAACCAGATGCACAAGATGAATTGGCTATAAATAAAATTATTACACACCATATTTCTGCTGTAACCCCTGGAAAACATATAAAGTTCATAATATATTATAGAAAATGGAGGTCCGCAAACCTTGTCGTCACCAACCGAAATAACCACCTCAACAAATCTAAAGTAGCGGTGACCAATACAGTGTACTAATCATTATTAGGAAGGCATTCCTTATTAAATACCATTCTCCAGTTATCAATCTTACACTATTTAGCAGTGAAAACTGCGTCTTAAAAGTTTTCTAAGAATAGAAATCGGCCGCGCATAGCACGTAACCACCAAAGAGCATACAAACCTCGCTGCACGTACTCCACGCAGCAAAACTATTATGTAGAAGCCACACACAGAAATTCATCACCCAAAACAACATCCTTGATAATGGCTACAGAACTAGCCGAAAGCACTAGGAATAATTATAACTATGGACAATTTCTATATACTTAAACACCTGAAAAACGGCAAAATGTCGGCCACATTCAATGATAGATGCATGAAAGAAAAGTTGTTGCACAAATATATATATATATATATATATATATATATATATATGATAAGCAAATACAAATGGATATAAATCCGACAGAATGAAGAAAATATCTGGAAAAACAAAACAAAAATCCTTAAAATGCGATTATGTTGTTTTAATATGAATGAAATGTCGACGTCTGACGTTTCGGTTTAATAACCTTCTTCAGGACAATATTCATTAAAAATACAATTTATATAATCAGTATAACACGACGAAAACGATGGACATAAAAACAAGTCTTATACAAAACAGATAAATGAAAATTTTAAAATTTCATTTCTAATCCCATTTTTCCTTTAATTTCATTGTTGGAAGTGTTACCTGATGATCCGGAGTCCTTTAAAAAGGATTTTGGTGAAATAAATTATTGTAATGCTACCTTAAAGTGGTCTGTTTTTTCATTAAATATTAGCTCTGTATTCACATTCAGCTCTCCTTGGAATTACCCATTCGGTTTACCAAGTTCTTCGTAACTTAAATATATATATATATATATAAAATATGAAGAAATATAGTTTTAAGGTGTGCTATATTTATGAGATAAAGTGCTCAATATCAGAGATAGAGCGTATGTAAATAAATATAAAAGTGAACATTGAAGTCAACACTCAGAAGCGACAGGCTGTTTCATGCTAGACACAATCGTCAGGCGGCCTGACGATTGCGTCCAGCATGAAACAGCCTGTCGCCTCTGAGTGTTGATTTCAATGTTCACTTTTATATATATATATATATATATATATATATATATATATATATTCTTTGCTCTTCTGATTATATCCCTTATTTTTCCCCATCATCACTTTATTTTACGTTTTTCCTTAAGTATTTCAAATTCTCATTGATCTCGTCTCCTTGGATATTTAAAAAATATATATTTGACTCTTCTTTATTTTGCTTTATTAAGTATATTCATGTTTGATGGTAGAACAGTTATGTTTTCCATCTGTTTCAAAAGGAAATAGTTTCCATTATTTTAAATATTTCTTTTCTCTTTTATTGGGTGTAACAAATAAATTGCTTCCTGAAAAATGAATCGTTGAACTTAGTGTTCTTCTGATTACTAAGTTCCTAAGGACGAACTCTCCGATCTTTCTCAGCTGTATGCGACATACAACACAAACAATAAGAATAAAAAATATCCATCCAATAATGAGAGTGCTTCAACTTATAATTCTAGACAATAATTTTTATTTATAATTAAAGGAAAAAATAAATTAGTCTGCTGCTTTTGTTGACAAAATGTTTTAATTGTTCTTCTATTAGAAACCAGTGTTTCTTCTGATTGGAACAAATTAGATGTGGATTTCTTCTTAGTCGAGCAGAAAATAATCAATACCAAGATTGTAAGTCTTTCCAGTGTATCTCTTCTAATTCTTTTTCAGTATTTCAGTCTCAGTCATCGTTGAAATCCCTCTTTTTAAAGACGATCAATTATACCACACTAAAACAATCTGTGATATTTTCTTAACGGAGACAATTTCCCTGAAAACGTTGTTTACACGTTTTGAAGAGAAAAAAAAACAAGATGCAAATTTCCTCTTTTTCTTGGTGGGGTAGTTTTGGGCAAATGTTAGCATTACTAATATTTTATGCTATTTCTAAAGTAATTTATGGACAAAAGCACTTTTATTTGTTCATTACAAATGACTATAATCGTCAACATATTTTGCGATTTTATCGTATTTATTGACTCCGATGAAAGTTTTGTTTTCTTGTTTCATCTTGTTTCATCTTGACATGTTTAGGTATCATTAAGTAGTAAGTGAGTATTGAGATTTTAAAACTAATGAGATGGAAAGTATAATATCCATAGAGTCAGTCTATAGGTGTTTTGATCCTTTCGACTTAATTGCTTTTACAAATGAATAAACTATTTCAATGTTGTCTGATCACATATTTTACAAGTACGTGAAAGTACAGCTTGTTTAAAATCGAGAGATGAGATAGCAACTCTTTCTGATTGAAAGTAACATCCTGGAGAGTTGGCCATAAAGACTTGCCCCGCAGGTTTCACTGTAAGTATTTATGTTATTAATTGCACAACGGAGCGCACATCTTCGGTATGTTTTTTTCTTTTTTTTAAGCGGGATATTTAATATTTTTCTCAGAGAAGTCAACCAGAAAATGAAAAGTGGTTTTTGCTTGGACGACACAGAAACGTAAGTGAGGAAATTAATTTCTACCGTTCACTTGAAAGTAAGTTTACTTTGATGTTGACAGGTCGATATATTATCAAGTCATGTGACTGCAGAATGGCTACGAGGTAGATAAAATAAAGTGTGGAGTAAGCTGTAGCCGTTTGATTTTCCTTATTAACTGATTGGTTCCCGACTGATATCAAAGTAGGTTGGGCCATTCTGAATCTGCTTGTGACATCCGCCATCACTGTCCAATCTTGCACTTGCTGCTTCTCTTTCTCTCTCTCCCCATCTTCTTATACCCGCTTTCTCTCACTCCCCATCTATCTCTCCTAAAATCTCTCACCTCTCCCGCTCTACAATTTTATCACGCCTTGTTAATCAATTGACTTTTGTTCAACATAAAGCTTGATTCTCCCTATGAGAAACAAACACCCTTTCATTCGGACAATCAGAAAGTTCAAAACTAACTTTATTCAAGCAAACATCTTTGTCATTCAACCGATATACATTTCTCTCCTTCATTTATCTAATCTAAATATTTTTTCCTAAATGATCGGCCAAAGGAAGAAGCAAAACTTTGAAAAGAAAATTAAATTGCAATGTAATTACTTGAGGTAAAAACGACACATGAAATATTTTATTTTGTTCAAAAGAAAATAATGCCAGTTCCAGTGAATCTCTGAATTTTGACAGAAAATATCAACAGAATTGAAGATTAAAAAAATTATTATGGGATATAATACTTCTGATCTCAAATCCAAAAACATAAACTGGGTATTACTCTAAGACTGATCATGGATATCATATGTTTGTCAACAAGATTTTTATTCTCATTCCTCGCCATGTACATTTTGTTATTTTGTACAGATCAAGCGACATCTAACCAACTGATTCCTTCAAATAGGAATGAAATTCGCAGGTTTTTTCAACGTTCCGCAATATGTGATTTTCAGAATTGTTCCTGCATTCACCAAATTACTCGTGAGCAGGCTCAGCCACAAATCGCCCACATTTTATTTGACGACACCGTAATTATCAGAAGTAGTCGACTTTGCAAACGTATCAACGACACCTACACGAAAGAAAGCTCCATTTCAATGACAATGTTTGTATTCCATAAAAATAACGATTATTCCTTTGTGGAAACGGTTTATCATCAATGGAAAGAAAATGCTGTTTGTGGATACAAACACTTTTATCAAGGAAAAAAGAAAATAAGCTTCGGATTCGAAGCGATGCACAATCAATGCACAATTTCAGAGCTAATGAATATCCCACTTAGTGAAATAATCGAATTCCCAGCAACGTATCTTGTGATAAATAGAAAGTCAGGCTACGAGATTCTGTTAAATAATGATTTAAAAAACGACTCAACACTAACGTTTACTAAGAAAGATTCAGCTATATGTCCATCCACCTTAGATTATTTTTGGCCCTCAGTTGCAAAATGTTCAAGTTACCCGTTTTTTGAAGGTCTTTTGGATTTTTATGTCATCTCGCTGGTCAATTCATTGGCCAGATATCCTTGTGTTATGAAAAAGAAAGAAAGAAGGATGACGTACTTATGGACAAATCTCTGCAATTATTACAATGGTTTTCAAATTCTATTCAATCTTAATATACACTCAACATGGTTGTTTGCTTATGAAGAAATGAACTCATTCCGATTTAGTTTACGAAAACGATGTTGGGACAATATTCTCTTCTTTGGAGATGTAAATACGCTCATCATGAAGAAAGTCATGTACAGGAAGAAACGCCAACTTTTACTGAATGAAAGTGGAAATTTTACAGAATGGCTGTGTGAAAAAGGACCTGATTCCAAAGAAAGTACGTCTTTCGTGCACGTTTCAGTTGAAATAATAAGAATTTATTTACATTCTGTGATGATAATGAAGCTAAATTTAATCGATAATAGTAATAATGTTACCTTGATGTGTTCACTTATTCCAGAGTCACATTACCTGAGATCAGAGCAGCATTTCCTTCCGGTATATGATAAACAGTCACAGCATGTACAGATGGTAAGAAAGACACGAAATTCAACAAATTGTATTTCAAAATTTGCACCGAATAAAAAAGCTTTTTTCAACATAACCTATTCAGTTGATATGAAACATGGGCCAATCAAGAACCATAAAAACGACAAAACCGAAAAATCTGCTAAGTTCTTGAAAAAACACTTAGAAGAAAATGATGATTTCCATTCTAAAATTTCGGTATATTTATCTGACAATGAACACCAGGAAGCAAGAATCAGAAAAACAAAGTCAGAAATCATAGCCTCACTTTTATTAAAAAACATTACTTTAACGTTTAAGGATGCTGCCGAGAATGGAAGTTTCAATGATTCCCTTGGTACTTCCAGTGAACGAATGGCAGAACAAATTCAAAATCGCCACATTGTTTTAAATGTTTATTCCAAGAAAGGAACAAATACAAGTCAGAATTCGATCCTCAAAACTAACTTCAAAGAGAAAAATCAGTCCCATAACTTTCTCAAACATGAGAGATCAATGAACTCACATAACGCAACAAGTAATTCATTCACATTCATAAAAAAACAGAATTTAATTTTTAATGAGACTAAGTTGATTCAGAATAAATCGATGCGAAGTGAAAAGATCCGAAGATCCGCAGATTTTGGGTCTGGTAACTCAACTCGCAAAAGCTCCACTCGAGCCGCTTTTAAACGTATTTCGAGTTCAGACCACCAAGCAATGTATTTGACAGAACGGACAAAATTGCTTAATTTTATATCATCAACATCGAAAAATATAACTTTGGTATCTGAAGAAGGAGTTAACCTGACCAATCGGAAAAACTTTCTCACCTCAGAAGAAATATTATCTGAGTTTAAGAATATTTCGTATCGGAATAAAACAAAAACAAAATTTAATTACCAAATTGTAACAAATGAAGACAAATCGATCGACATTGATTTTTTCCATCAAGATCAAAACGAATTTTGCCTTCTGGATAAATCAAGTAAAATTAATTATGCATTAGAAAATCGATCAACTGCATTCTGGTTTCATGACAATAATCACCTCAATAATTTGGCCATATCGGGACAAGAACAACTTAAACACAAGCGTAAAGAAAGGAAGAGAAGAAACAATTTTAATAAAGCTACATTGTTTAATTTCAGAAATGTCTTTCTAGAAAATAATAGCACTCGTAGGATTAGTGCTAACACATTTATTAAGAACAAAATCGTTAATAACCAACCCATGATTATGAGAAATATCTCTAATTTCAATATAAATACTACAAAAAATATATTTAATAGTAACACTGACGCTCCCAATGTCAAATTGTTTTACAATAAAGGAAACAAGGCCAAGAAAAAGTATAAAAACAATACAAACAATGTTTTGTTTGACATCGGTTTAAAGCTGCAGACTAAACGTTTTCGACTTAAACACATTATAAACCAACATGTTCTTAATGATACCATTTCTCAAAGTTGGAATTTAACGCATAAATGCTTTCAAGGAATAAACTGTAAACTTCCAAAATGCTGGTGCTTCAATTCTAACCCCTACCTTCATCTGAAGCAGATTCCACATTTAATCTATGTGACATTCAGTGGAGTGGTCAGTGAAACAATGCGACAAAAGATTAGTTATTTATTTTCCGATGACCGGATGAATCCAAATGGTTGCAACATCAAATCAACTGTGTTTGTAACCAGCCAAAACTCTAGTTACGGAGCAATACATTGGCTGCACAGAAGAGGTCATGAAATCGCTCTTAATGGTCTTACTGGTGGAAATATTGACCCTGAGTTGCAGTCCTTACAAATACCGATCCAGAAACGTCTTTTGAAGGTCTATGCTGGAATACCTGAAATTGATATCCGAGGGTGGAGAAATCCGAAGCTAAATTTTGAGCGTGGAAAACACTTAAAATACGTCAAACAATATAATCTGGATTACGATGCAACTTTGAGTTTAATTGAGACACGTCACAAAACTTCTGGACATTGGCCATTCACCTTGGATTTTGGTTTAGAAAATGGATGTTATTCCAGCGTTACTTGCCACGAAAAGAAATATTCAGGTTTGTGGGAAGTACCCATTACTTCTTTTATGGATATAAATTCTACCTGTCGATGTTTATATGTCGACAGTTGCTTTTTTCGGTTTCTGACCGCTGTGGAGATGTATGACTTTTTGGTAACGAACTTTATACGTGCGTACACGATGAAGAAACCCTTGGGGATTAATCTAAGAAGCGAATGGCTTCAAAAGAATCAACAAGAGAATTTCCGAGGTCTCCAAGCCTTCATTAATTTTTTAGTTGATTTACCTGATGTATATATTATTCGGATTTCCGATTTGATCAACTGGATTCAGTACCCTCGGTCAATAAAAGTAGGAATTAACCTACCTGGACTTGGATGTTAACACTTAATGAGTACACTGGTAAGATTAATACAATTAGCATTCATGGAACATGTGAGCAGAATTGAATTTATTAGCTGTGACTTGTAGACGAGATTAGGTTTTAGTACCGTTCTATATCACATGAAAATATAGTTCTACTGTTCAATTTGTTTTGATAGAAAATTTATAAAAAAAATCACAAACAACACAATTTTCCATAGTTTTTTTCAGTATTGGTTTTCGGATTTTTGCCACATGACTTTTCTAAATGTCCATGATAAAAATGTCACAGAGAATATTTAGCTCTGGTTTTTTAAGCTTATTTAATTTTATTTATTTTATGTCAGTTGTTTAAGGCCACAAAGAACACGTAAAAATAGTTTTGTGGCACACTTTTTGTACATCGAACTATTAATGATACGCGAGGTCAGTCTCTTCTTACGTCTTCCTCTTATTGTTTCTTCTTCATTTTCCAATCCTCCATTCTTCCTTTCATTCCTTCTTTTTCTTTTACTCCACTTTTATTTTTATTTACAAGCATCTATTTCAAATGTGTTCATGCTCTCTCATACACTCACATGCGTACATACATACATACATATGATGGATGTCGACTAGTTAAACAAATATGACCATCGCTGATAAGTTTTGATCAATGTTCTTCGTTCTCATAAGAACAACAATGGCTCTTGAAGCCTGATAGTTTCTTTCAATGCTTATTGCAGATGTGCCATACTAAATAGTTGTGTACAGGGTCTGACCTGTTTTGTAAAGTCTATTCAATTTGTTCGTGGGTTTTCATGTGACGGGTGAGACCAGAGCGGTTTCTGCAGGTTTTGTGACACACCTTTTTATTTCCAGCGTGATGCTGATCATAATTTGTGAAAGGTCAACCAATATGATTCTTCCTGTGGTTATCGAGGCATGCATTGGAGAGGCATACCTTATCACATTCATCATATGTAAATTAATGGATTGCTGGATCAATGATTTCCCCTTTCCTACTCTTGATATTTTCCCAACTCATTACAATGTTCTTGGAAGATCATAGTATCATCATGAATTGTACACACCCACATATCGATCACAAAAACAACAGTTTCTTCTCAATGTCGTCTATATCGCAAGCTGCACGTGACCTTTTTAAACACATCATTGGAGTGCTTCTTTGGTTTATAAGGGGGTCGAGTGCCGTAGAGCAACTCGTTGTGGAGTATTTGTTTGGGTATTTTGTCGTCGTCAAAACGAATAACATAGCCTGCCCAGGGATGGCTGCAGCGATGAAAGTGCTCTTCGATGTTGATTACATTGCCCTTTTCGGAAACCAGTGTTTGATGCGTTGTATATCTGGTGTATACAAAGAAACAATCTTAAATATACTTTGTGAATTTTCTCCAGAGGATCTAAGTGTCTGCGGTAGACAACCGATATCTCCCAGGAGTAAATCCAGTACGTCAGCAACATAGGCATGACAGACTGATATCTTTGTGCGCTTATTTAGTCCTCTTTTAGACCGGAATCAATCTTTTAGTGGTGCAAAAGTATCAGTTGCCTTCTTCATCCGAACGGATATTTCATCGTTATACATACATACATACATACATACATACATACATACACTTATTTATTTGTTGAAATGTATATAGGCATTATTTTGATTACGTAAATTTCCGTTCTGCTTAGTCTTCCTTTTGTTACTTAAAACAGATATATACATAAGAACGAGTTGTAATAATCCGTTCCAATTTCCAAAATAAATTTCGTTAACGTTAATCTTCCAGTTGATAATCGATCAAGAAGAGTTTTTATTGATTAATGCCACGAATTCTATTTGATGAATATGGTGGTGAATGTATCGAATGTAAAAATGTGTCTGACTTTTGGCTGATATCGATAAAATTAGAAGAATTCTTTGTTAAAATTAACTTCCCATGATACATACAAACTCATTTTTTCAGAAATATTGAACATATATCGTCATCAAAATTTATGCCTCAATCTTGAATTTATGATATCGTTCTAATGCATGTAAAATTTTATATTTATTCCACGTCGGATCTTTATAAGAGGAGAAAAAAGACAGTTTGTAGCTGATATTAAAATCCTTAAATCTTATATATAAAGTACAGTGTATGTGTGTTTTTGCATGTATGTGTCCAAGCAATTCCTCCGCTCCCACTAGTCCGATGTCAATGATTCATAGCTCATTCAAAAGTCCTAGAAAATTTAGGCGCGGTGAACGATTTTCATTGAGTTCAGATTCAGGGTTCCAGATTATGCGAGGTTAAAAATATATATTAATATATTATACTATCCATTATCATTGCTTTCATGGTTCAAAGGGAGTAACCCTTATTTTTTTTTTGTAGCCAAAATTGCAGCGCAAGTTTTATTATAAGGTAGCTTAAAAGCCGCCCTGTCGAGTGGCATTTAAGCTAGCTCCTGTGGAGGACTCTTGGCTTGGACATCATCACAATAGTTAGGGAGGAGTAGATGCGAGAGGTATCAATAAACTACAGAAGAACTCAAAATTGATCGCTACATTTAAGTATTGAACTAATGTTTAAGCTTATCTTTTAAAAGTTAAACGATAATTCTTCCGCTGCCACTTAATTTAAAGATGATTTTATGTACGTAGATCCTTATTTTCTGTACAATTATTTTTATTTCATGGGTGACAGAACAGGGGACAATTTATAAGATAAAATTAATATAGTGTAAAGATAGGAAAAAAGAAATTAGAGTTTGTTATACATTTAACATTTGAAGAGTTAGGAAAAATAATAGCTAAGTAAGTAAAACCTGTATCATGGAATCTATATGAATCAAATGCGAAATTGGAGCACAATTATCCAACGAATTCTGAGGTTAAAAAAACCCAACTCTACTTTATAGTAATTTATACGGTGTTTACTGATTCCCCCACGAGAATGAGATGTGACACAAGGTCTTTTTAATATGGTGACCCGAGCGCGTACACTCGGGCAAGGGACAAAAATTCCCCACAGCCCCCGCAACCGTCGGTTGCGCTGGCCTCGGTGCAAGCACCGATCTCTCCTTTTGTGCAATGGGAGGGCGCTGCCCCGGGCAGCTGTTCCCCACTATTATTTTCTCATTTACCGCTCTGCCCTTTGTCAGAGAAGCCCTTGGGCGCACTCTGTCCAAGGACAGAGGCGCAACTGAGAGATGATAAATAATACGTACAAATTACTTATAGTAATTTATACGCGGTATTTACTCCCCCCACCCCAACAGGTTAGGTTGTGACACAAGGTCGGTTTAATGTGCGGAGACTGAGCGCGTGCACCCGGGCGAGGAACAAAAATTTCTCTCAGCCCCCGTAACCGTCGGTTGCGCTGGCCTCGGTGCGTGCATCGATCCTTCTCCCTAGTGCAATAACAAGGCTCTGCCTCGGGCAGCTGTTCCCCAGAACTGGGCACCTCTTCAATATAATTTTCTCAGTTGCGACTCTGTCCTTTGAAGGAGGCGCCCCTGAGCGCACTCTGTCCAAAGACAGAGACGCAACTGAGAGATGATAAATAATACGTACTAATTACTTATAGTAATTTATACGCGGTATTTACTTGACCCCCCACGAGGTCAGGTTGTGACACAAGGTCGGTTTAATGTAGGGAGCCCGAGCGCGTGCACCCGGGCGAGGAACAAAAATTCCTCTCAGCCCCCGCAACCGTCGGTTGCGCTGGCCTCAGTGCGTGCATCGATCCTTCTCTCTAGTGCAATGAGAAGGCGCTGCCTCGGGCAGCTGTTCCCCAGAACTGGGCACCTCTTCAGTATAATTTTCGTCCGTTGCCCCTCTGTCCTTTGACAGAGAAGACCCTGAGCGCACTCTGTCCAAGGACAGAGACGCAACTGGAGGGATTTCGCATTATTTATCATTTCTCATTTATAACCTATTTGTCATCGGAAAAAAGTTATAATTCAACTCTTTGCAGCACCAGGCATACAGACACGAACATTTTAGAAAGTCTGTATTGCTACTATTTAAAATTAAACTGGTAAAATGCTGAATAGGAAGTAAATGACCATAGAAAGATTATAATTATCAATTTTCCTACTGCCATTAGACCTTCATAAGTAAAGCTTATTTACATTGAAAATCAGCATTAAAGATTCTAGCTTTTATTTGGCCTTGATCACCAATGACCGAAGTATGCAATAATCTCAGCAGACAAAAATGTTTATCCCAATTCTTTTCCCAAATAAAAAGAAATCACAAGAATGAGTTTGTGTAAAAACTTGAAATCATTTCATCTAACGCGGATAGCATAAAAATCCTTAATATATTTCGCATTTAATTTCAAGGCTTCAACGTTAGGCCTTAATTTTTTGTTCTTTTTATTGTTTTCTTTCTTTCTTCTCTCGTTCATTCATTCTTTACTTTTTCTTCACCGCTTTCTTCCTTCTCGTTTTACGCTACACTTATTCTATTCCCAAGACACTATTATCACTTTTATTGCATGTGATTGCAAAGCCAAAACATTTTTTTTTATTCAGATTCTAAATGAAAATAAAGAGAAGGAAAAGTAGATGCAGTCTAGTTTTATTTGTCATGAAAACAAAGTCTCTTTAATCTCCTAAATAAGATTTTTAATCTAAATGAATAAACCCCGCACACGTTTCCCTTTTTAGGTCCCAGTAAAAAAAAGAAAAAACCTTTTAGTCGTTACGATCTTTGACAAGAACCCAACCGTTGTTAAACTTTTTCGTCTTAAATTTTATTTATTGATTAATCAGTTTTTCTATTGCTAATTTCAAAAGAGAATTAAATGAATGTATCAAAGCGAAATTATTTAATTATTCATTGATTTATGTTTGCACGATTGTTAAAAAATAGTTTGCTTCATGCCTTGGCCTTTTTCATTGATCGATGAAAAAAATTCATTAAATACACATTCCCTCCATTGCGTAGTAAGCTTTTTGAATCTTGAACGCGGCTCGCTGTCACAAAACAAAAAAGAAGACAGGCATCTAATTAGATGAGCTCATTGTCCGAGTGAACATCAAATCCACTGATGTCTGCGTAAATTTAGGAATATTATTTTTCAGGATTATTACTTTCCTAACCCTACTGGAATGCAATATTGCATATTGACCGTTTTATAAATATCTTAGCTCTAAAGTTTTGACTATTAACCAACAATTTTTGTTGTTGTGAAATAACGTTTTGAAATATAGGTGCAATTTTGGACACAAATTTTACTAAAAATATCTTATTTGACAGTATATAAAACGCATTTATTATCCAAAATTGACTAAAACGTCGCCTTAAGTTCTATAGATATCAATATAGCACAGAGTTAAATCAGAGTAGAAATTCTCTGTGTCAAAATATTCTGTCAACCTGCCAGTATTTATTAGTTCTGAACAAGGTCAAATACAGACAAAAGTGCAGAATATAATCTTGTTACAACTAATTTCCATGTACAAATAATGCGTGCTTATCCGCCTTAAACAGCTGCATTTAAAATTCTCACTGTTTCGTAGACTCCTATGTCAACCATAGCAATACCTCATCCACAAAACCCCACCTGCATCCTACATGTGAAGGTCATACGTTCTTTAAACGAGTATTTAACACTGAGTATATCAGTCAATACGTATTTCCTGAATATTCCATGCTGAAGTTTTTCTATGCTTTCTTTACTGCCATTTCTTTCCTTACCTTATTGTCTTTCATTAAGTTCTTAAGTAGCAGTGAAAGAAGTTTTAATGATAGTTTTAATCAGATCCGACGAAGCTTGTAAACAGATTATCGCATTCTCTATATCTATATCAGAAGCAGTAATTTAAAAAATAACCCTGAGGGAATAGACACCGTCGTTAAAGAAAACGTTAAAGTATTTTAATAAAACTTTTCCCCAAAACATATTCAGAGCATTAGTAGAATTTTCAACCAGAAGATACGAACATTTTTTCTTTTGTTTCCATTATTCATTAAAATTCCCAAAGGTCTTAGAAACATTGGAGTGCAGATTCTTAGTGAAAATATATCACTAGATAAATTCGTACTGTGCATGTCAATTTCACCCGGACGCAAATGCTATTATTAACTGTTCAATGTTACAATTTGCTTTACGAGGAAGATGCTGACAAATTAACACAACCATATGCCCTAAATATCAACCTGTCATCATTTTAAGAAAGAATATTTCATTAAAGAATGGAAGTTTTAGATATAATTTTTGTAGAAATATCGAAATTAATTTTAAACATAAAACACAATAGAAAGATCCACTTGCCGCTGCAAACATTCAAGTTTTACTTTTTATTTCTTTTCAAACAGGACTATCTCCATAAATACTGAATGCGAAATTTAATCTAAATGAGAAGATAAAAAATTTGATTTTTTTATTTTATGCTTCCTGAATTAATGCACAAATTCAAAATGTACTCTCATAAAAAAGGTTAATTAATTGCACAGCAAATCCAAAATGATCTCCCTCCCGTCAGTTGTCACAAGTAGTCAACAGTTAAATCTCTAAACTATCACTTGCAGCACAAACATACACATACTCATCAACATATACGCCTGCACGTGCACAAACATTTAAACACACATGGTAACACAAACACAGATATGTACACGTTGAATACATATACATTTCCTTTTATTTGTGAAACATTTCTGAGTGAATAATTCTTTCATTTATGAACTTTTAAATATGTCAAGCCTTCGGCAATGCAGTATCAACCATAACCCTTTTATATTCACATTCCTAAGAGTCTTAGGCTAAGACCATTTCATCCGGCGAAAAGAGCAACAGCAGTGATCTAGAGATTAAGTGTAATTTTAAAATGTTATGTGAGGCAAAGTGACATTCCATTATATGGTTCTTCGTCAGTCGAGTAGAGAAAGAAAAGGTCACATGTTTGCTACTAACTCAGCCAGGTTGGACAAAACGATCGCTCAATCTCTTAGTTATTCACTTAAAAGAATGAAGCCATGAATTAATTTTTAGCAAATGTGTTTATTAAAATAAAGACGTTTGTTCAACTTTAATTCATCTGCAAATATCGTCTGCTTCCTTTGCAACATTTAAACTTAATACGCTACAAGATCAAATACTTGAGAAATTGTAGTAACAATATTATGTTCTGTAAATCCTCCAGGGGACAAGGGTTTTTTTCCTTCCATGAGAAGTACCATTCAAAATCCTGAATTTTATTAGAAAACGAACACTGGCTTTTTGCACTGGTGAGAATTTCATAACTATTTTACCCACAAAACAACGCTAAGCTTAATTTTCACTGTTGTCCAGAAACTCATTACTGATATGAACCTGTGTATTTTACGTTTTTTCTCAATTGCAATATTTCTTCTGTTAAACTTTACGTATAGAATATGACGGGCTTCCATGGGGTCATTTGTCTTTCGATTACAAATATCATTTTGGTAATGCTCCTTGCCACTTGAAGTTATTAATGGAAACAATATCACACATATATCAGCCCATTAAATTGTGGCCATTCTTGTGCATATAAAATCCATTTTCCTCCATGCTTTAGTGATATAATTTTGAAAAAATATCTGAGAAGTTTATCATGCGAGCCATAGTGTTAGGACTCGGTACCAGTGGCACTCATTTTAGATAAAAGTTACTTTCTTATGTTGCCGTAACTGATCTCATGCACAACTTTTCAGCTACTATTTCTATTTTCATTTTCCTTCGCTCCGTCGATACACAAGAGCGTTTGAATATTCCATCCATGATTTTTCATATATAAAATACTTCGTCAATGGCAAGGATGACTTGACTTAATTTTATATCAAAGTTTTTGTATGATATGCTCCATATATACAACCCCCTTTCCTGTTTTTAATCATTGCAGGTAATCCTTTTGCCTCGAGGGGTTTACCTGTGATCAAGTATTAGTAAGTTTTTTTATTATGATTCATTGATATAAATAGAGTTCTCCGATTCGTGGGGATAGAATCAATGATCTTCAACGGAATTTCTGATTAATTAGGACCTGGTTATTTTCGATCCTACAGGCATCACATTTGTCCAGCGGGTGATATAAAATCTTCATTCTTAATTGACTGTTTCAGTCCTCTCCTTCATTGTTTTGTAAAAGCTGCATTAATTTGGCCTTATCGTGTTTTTTCAGACAAAATACACTTGTTTGCATCTGAAGATTTGTCTCTCGAGTCTAGAACCATCTATAACAAAGAAAACGTGTCTAGATGTATGAACTATACACCTGAGGAAAACTAGAGAGTTCATCGTCTGAAACAATAAAGATATGACTCCTTCAAATATTTCAAACATTTAATCCGATGAATGAAGAGAAAATTTTAAAATTATATAAGTGAATGTCATTCTTTATGATGGACTTCAATCAGCAAGTTTTGACTCGAAATCACATTAACAGAGTGTCAAATTGCCTAAAGAGGATGCGTTTTTTCTATTTATTAATTTATGTGTTTACCAAAATGCACGCAAAAAAGAGAGAAGGGAGTGATTTTTCAGTCGATGATTTGGTAAATAGCATAAATTTTGATAAAAAAAGAAGAAAAGGGGAAGAGAAAAAATGAAAAGATACAAGTTTATATCGAAATAAGCTGAAGGTTCTCGACAAATAAGATGTTTTTACTAAGAATTTTAGAGTAACAATGCTGAGAAATAGGCAGAATTTGATGTCTTATCTCAGCTTTTGGGATATAGCTACTCGCAATATTGTCTTGTTTATTTGAAGAAACACAAAAAGAAGATACATACACAGTTTCAATTCAAGAGTCTTACAGATGAGACATTTCAGTCTTCACAATCATTTATTACATTGTGAGACACTTCGGGAACAAAGAAAATGAAAATACATAATGAAAACACGTTGTAAGACTTCACGAGTTGTGAAAATAAAATCTGAAATGAAATCCTGATTAACTGTGAGTTTCTGTCCTAAACAGTACAGTAGCAAGTACAAACTTCAGAGTTAGAACAACAGCCTTCGGTGTAACAAGAGCCAAATCGAAAATAGTGCAAAAAAGTTCAAACAACAAACCACTTATACAAATTGGCAAAGAGAGGAAGAGAGGCTGTCGGGGAAACAGCACAAAAGGAGGAAAACTCCAGTGCAAGTGAACGTTAGATCCATAGAATAGCCCAAAATTAATTATATAGTGGTGGTCTAACTTAAATATGCGAACAGTGGAGATTATTATCTTCCCCAAACAAGAACAGAGGTTGTCCATATTCAGTTTGCGTGACTACATTCCTGACTATCGAACACTACGATATATAACTTTGCAACAATAGCGTCGCCGACAGGATCCAGTTATTGCTGGATAGCCCAATTTTGTCGAGGTTTTGGTGTGCTATTTCACTCCTACTGTCAGAACGAAGAAGTTAAAAGACAGCTGGTGTTAATAAAATCACAGATTTATTCAAGATTACAGCTGGGTGTTAGGCGGCAATGAAAGTCTCTCTAATAGCCTGCGACACACCAACTGACTTTGAACACCCACATATTCAAATGAGCTGCTAATGATTTTATGTGGGTTTGAAGTGTCTGGTGTTTTATAACAATCATCATTTTCAAAGTAACCACATGTAAGGAAAAAGAAAATATAATAATATACAAACTTTCGGGGTCAAATGCCACACGGTCGCAAGGTAGGGAAATTTAATTGTAGGCATATTAACCAGACGAGTGACACGCTGTCCATCATGATGTAGAAATGGACAGAGAGGTGATAGGCTAATCAATTTCAAGTGGTCAGAGATATAACCAGTCAAAAGATAAAGAGAGGCAATTAAAGAGAAATCTAATGTCAGAGGCAATTTGACTGAATGGAATATCTTATCCGTTAGTCTGTCCCGAGAGAAGGCATTGAAAATGTGCAAGTGTCATTTACCTGTTCCCAGACCGTACTAGGTGACTCCATGTATAAAGAAGCCAGTATATCGAAATAACATTCATGTTTTCTCTCCCCGTGGCAACATTTTACCTTCTGTTCTTTTGTTGAACGTACACTGTACCTTTCGCAGTTTTTGTTCACACAGGTGTAGATGGTAACTGAAACACATCGTGGAGTGACACTGTCTATTTGGTGCAAGGGTGACCGAAAGCAGCGGCTGAATATTTACAGGTTTACCCAAGAAAGAAGACTTGCCTTTTGAAGAAATGCTGATCATAATGAAACCAGAAAAGAAATTGGCTACTGCTGAGAGAACTAAATTCATATCTATGTGACAAGAGCTTTCTGAACTCATCAGAAAATTTCTACATCTGTTGAATGGAATCCTATATTGTGAATGTTATAAGCTAATACAAGCTGAGCAAACTATTGAACAGAAATGATAAAGTGAAGAATGGTTACAGAGTAAAGAGATACACAATTTATGAGGACAAATGAGGGAAAATTGTTGGCCCTAGATTTGAATAGGTTAAGATTGTAGCGATTGGGGAAGCATCCTCTTGGGAGTTGGTTCCACTAAGTAGCAGTACGTGGGAAGAAGCTGCTCTAGTGGAATTACATCTCACCAATGGCATACAAGGGGAATGAGAGCGATTCACTACAATGGCGCATCTTAGCCGTAAAGGTTAGTGAAAACTGGACAACTCCTGCTCATATAAAGCAGCAGTACACCATTTTAGGACTGATATGGTTCTTGTAAAGGTAGAGGATAGCAGTAGGAGATGTAATTATTAGATCGGTACAGGGAACCGGCCATTTTTCCAGTATCTTTGGTGGTGAACCGTATATACGAGTTCCACTTGAGGTCTTGAGTTTAAGTCCCAATAGTCCTCAAGGCACGCTGACTACCTGAGGGAACACCCGTTCATCCGTAATAGAGGTAAATCCTGGGTCCGCTCAGTTATGATGGAACGTCACTAGTTTGGTTTTTAAGGCATTGAATGTGACCATTGAATGTGACCAACCACTGAGCTGTCAAAGTTAGGTCAGAGTTGAGATCAGATGCCAAGCTCTGGTCATCTAGTGCTTTGGAGGCGCACCCATATATAGTTGTATCATCAGCCTAGATATTCACAAATTATCGGAGTATACTCTTCCGCAGATCATTTATGCAAAGGAGAACGAGGGTTGAGCCGAGAAGTGAAACTTGGGAGATCTCTGCGTTGATAGGACTAGCAGTTAACAATTAATAAAGACTTTATAATAAAGAAGACTCTTCCAGTGCGAAAGAGCTTGTGCAGTAACTCTTTATGCCACGGCTTGTCAAAGGACTTTCAAATATCTAATGCGATCATCCTTGAGATGGATTTTTTGTCTAGTGTCTCACTAATTCTGTGAGTAATAGTTCTTAAGATATCAGCGGTGAACCAAGCCGACTGAAAACCGTACTGTTTGTCGCTCAAGAGGTTGTCACTATTGAGGTAACCAACAGCTTTGTTGTTGATTATAGCTTCTAAAGGTTTGCTAATGAGATTCATGAGGCTGATAGATCTATACTGTAACGGAGATGAGCGCTCACCCGCATTCTTGAAAACTGGGCATACACTTGACACTTCCCATAGACTAGGAGAGGATTTCTCCTTCAAAAAGCAGTTAAAAAATTCGTTAAGATCGAGGATAACTCAAGGTTACTATTATTAATGATAACTACTGAGATTTTATCTAGGCCGGTAGGATTTTTAGGGTTATAACTTTTAAGACTTCGCGGGCTGTAATAAAAATATTACTGAGATAGAGGAAGTCAGGAAGGGGATGGCCTAAAGATCACGGCAAAAAAGCTTTGCTTTATCTGACTAGGACGAGATGTCCTCGGAGCCATTAATTATAGTAGACATTGACGCTTTGTGTCTATTTAGAATTTGGTCGAAGATCTTTCAGAACTCCCGGGATCCAAGTTGTTTGCGTTCGACCATAATCTGGACTCTTTGTGCATAGCTTCACTTTTCATTTTCTAGAACTCTTTTACAATGAGTGCTGTCAGTTCTGAGACTGACTCAGTCGGCTTTTGTGTACCGAAAAATTATATGGAATGGCACATCAGGAAATGCCATTAGTTTGACATCACCTTAGACACTGAAGTGTGAATGATCTAGCAAAACTTCAGCGAAGCATTTTTCAGGGAAAGGTGTGAGTGTGAGGTCAAAGAGGCTCACCTGATTTCCTGCTGCATCTGAAATCCTTGTCTTCAACGATTTGAGTTATTTTATAGTAGACACAAAAGACCTTGCAGTATCTATCTTCTTCACCAGTTTTATTCGAGTGGACTAACAACCCTTTGTAATGAATATTGAAAATATCATAAATATGAAAGCTAACTGAGAGTTATTAAGTGAGGATATTATCAATCTTTTCAGATATTCCGTCGAACATTATAGCTCCCTCGTCTGGAGGACGATACAGAGTGAAATGGAAGTGGTATAGTGGACAAGTGTCACACGAAAGCATATATCAGGGAGATCAGAGTCCTCGCTTTGGAGGTCTCTGCTACATGGAAACCCATCGAGTCCGTAGCCATGATGATTTTGATGGTCATGTTTAAATGCTAAATGCTAGAAGTCTGGCATTGTGAATTCTTGCACAAGGATCGAGGTATTAATACCAGTTTCAGACAGAAATAGGTCAAATTTGACATCGAGACGTTTAACTACTGAAAGTTAGAATGTAGACCCCTCTCATTGGTGTAGATGATGATGAAGCCGGGGTCTACTTTTGTTTTTGTCTGGGGAATAGTATAGTAGTGAAGTTACAGCAAATATCTGAAATATTATCACAGGCTTTTAGATTTTATTTTTATCCAATTTTGGAATTACCTAAAGTCAAATCATCAAGAATAAAATAAAACTAATGGAATTTGATTTTGATATTGAATACGTTAAAATAAATATTGAAAATAATTTTATATTGTGTAGAAATTGACGTCTTAGCTACGGATTAACTAGCCTCAGAAATCTCAAATGATTCACTACTAAGTAAAATTATCTAGAGAATAAGAAAAATGTATAGAGTAAGTATTCGAAAGCTGAAAGTTCTTATAAAAATTTAAACATAAATTAACTACAGAAAATAGTGTAATATGTCATCACAAATACGAATCCCGTAACCTCTTAAGTGTACCAAATATACTGCAGCCATAGCAGTTGTGGTGTTTCATGGGCTAGACATCCTGATGGAGCCCAAACATCTCCAGGCTGGTATCAATTTAGAGTTTTTCTTCTTCTAGACTGGTTGATAACAAATGCAATAGGGTCCAATCTACCATGCTCTCTTACCCATAGCCGTGGGAAGAGATAGATTTATACTTTGCGCAAGTGTATTGACACATA
Organism: Acanthosepion pharaonis; assembly: GCA_903632075.3. Lineage (NCBI taxonomy): Eukaryota > Metazoa > Mollusca > Cephalopoda > Sepiida > Sepiidae > Acanthosepion > Acanthosepion pharaonis. The sequence goes on from CAHIKZ030000456.1 coordinate 647,419, forward strand.
AGTAAATGTAATGAGCTCGACTTGAATTCGAACACGGCTCTCCGATTCCTCAAGCTGAGTCGCTATACATTATTCCAGTTAATATGCAATGGGAATTTAATTATACCATCAGAAACTATGTGAACAAAACATTATAAAATGTATATTTTTTTATGTGCAAGGTGGAATTGCAGAAATACAAAATCGACTAAAATTAGAAACATGTTGGCTTGAATACTCCCAAAACTTTCAGAAACATCAAAAATGTACAGGAATAAAAAATGAAAAAACTTTCGACAAAACAAACTTCATTCATGCCTAAAGAACTACAACCTTGGACTCGTGTCCACATAGTCCATGCTTATGTTAATGGAGTTAAACCGTTATTCATTTCAGTGAATAATTTGGGGGTGGGCGGTCTGAAGATGTTCACGTTTATGACAGAGAGTATCACAGAGGTAAATATATAGAATCATTATTTTTTCTCGAAACTGTGTGCCAATGATTTTAGTATTGGACGATGCTCCAGAATTTTGTAATGAAAAACCGTTGTTGTTTAGGGAATATTGATTGTATTCCATATAAAATAATTCCTTACCATCTACAATGGAATGCGATTACAGGAAGAGTTTTGCAAACAGTAAAAATGGGTTTGAAGGTATTCTTTTCACCACGATAAGTTTGAGAGCTTTATGCATTGACTATTACTCAGCTTTTGTACTATTCAATTGCCAATAAATTAGACAACCCCTCTGCATTAATTGGACGACAAATCCAGGTGCTTTTGACGAAGTATTATTCTGCGAATGAAAATATGTAATGCGAAAGAGACAAAGAATTGAACCCCAAAATTATAATACAGAAATGTCATAATAGGGCAAAAATGAGAAATAGCAGTGATGCAGTACCACCTGATGACTGAATTTGGCCAAGAATTGAATTTCAAGAAGAAAAAGAGGGATAAGAACATTCTACTCATACTTCTAAGGATTATAGCGAAGATCTTATGAGAAATCAAATCATGTACTAGAGCCGCAACATCCAAAATCTGGAATGCAAAATGATCTCCTTTAAAACATGCAGCAAGATGGCCAACAACATCGACATGAGATTCAGTTGGTCAACGAAGACATTATTATAAGTGATGACCAACCTGAGATATACCGTAATAGAGAACAAGCATGAGCTAGATCATTTAAAAATACCACTAAATGGAAAGAGAAAACGAAAACTATAATTCATATAGAAGTACCCATACATTTCCGGGAAATTTGGCGGCAGTCTCATTTAAATTCGTGAAGAATGGAAACTACATATAGTCTCTCATAGACAAGAACAGAGATTGTCCATATTCAGTTTCTGTGTCTACTTACCTGAATATCGACCACTACAATATAAAATTTTACAAGTAGAACGCCACTAGTACGTAACGAGAATTCCCACCCAGCCCACTTATAACAGATGGATGAAAGCCTAATCCCTCCTCGGAATGCGAAATGTATACTAGGGCATTTTTTCAGTGTGTATCAAGAAAAATAAATTTTTGTTTCAAAGACTTTCTTTCCTTACGATCAATTTAGTACTTCGAACCAAAAATTGTATTTTAATTAAGGCAACTTTTATTCCTGTATCTATAGAATCTCAACAGCTACGTAAGAAACAGTGTTGAAAGCTGCGCCTTACAACAATGGGTAGCCATCTATTCTTGCTACTATTACAACTCTAATTAGTTTGATTCTCATTTGGTAGTCCACACTTTCTGCTTTTTACCAATCGAAGCTTAGAAAATAGGTAAAAGCTAGGTCTTGTTGTGGAGTCTAGTTTAAACTATTTGAAATGCCTTTTAAACCATCCAAACGCAAGCAAAAGAAAAAAGTAAATTTTTACATTTCTATATGTAATCTTGTTAAAATCAGTGCTGCTTGAATAATCCGGTTTGATGATTTATATCAAAAGTACGAACAGAAGACTATTGTTACTTGTGATTCAAGGCTTTTACTATTAAGCTGCCATTTGCACAAGTCATGTTCCTTACTGCAATATATTAACGGATATTAAGCAGTCCCACGTGAAGCAAAAACGCAGAACACCACACGCAAAATGTCTATTAGTGCAAGAATAGTCAAGAAACAAGGTTTTGTAAACCAGTTGAAGCAAAATACATAATTATATTAAAACCAATATCAGGTCATATATTCAGAATGTGAAGACTTCTTTTATTTTCATCCGACACTTCAAATATAGTGTGGCACCTTCATTTTGAATCCTCGTACCTAAATAATTTGAAGTAATTTGAATTTATTTATAGTTAACGGCATTTATTTATCTTGCAGCCAAAGAGGAAAAATGTGAACCATATATTTCTGAGTCCCATAAAGAAATCAAAACTCGCTAAAAAAAATCATTAATATTATTTGGAACACAAAAAATAGGAAGATTTTTTTTTCTGTGTAGCTGGCCTCACAATTAAAGAAAGGGTAAGTAATTACAGTAGAATACCTCGTTTCCGGAATCCTTCATATCCAGAATACCTTGTATCCGGAATACCTCATATCCGGAATCCCGCATATCCGGACATGAATTTGATGTGTATATTTGAAATATTTGGGTGATATATAACTGATTTAAAATTTCTGTTTTTCAGGAAATTTACTTTGGATAATTGCTTATGTATATTTCACCCTAATGGCTTATATTGGTGTAAAAGATGATGGGAATGAGAGGAAAGAACAACTTTGGAGTTATCACAAAAAGTAAAAATTTTAAATAGACTAGACGCTGGTGAAAGTTCATTGTAGCTAATAGCTGAGTTCAACATAGGAAAATCAACATTGTATGATATAAAATCTTCCAAAGAAACTATTCTCCAGCGTTCAGAATGTCACAATGAACAAGGATCTAAAAAACATGATTGTCATGAAACCTGGACTGAAATTGAAAAAGCTATTGAAATGGTTGTCAGTTTTATGGAAAGAAAACCAGCATTCAACTAAGATGATTGCAATAACGCACGCAGAGTTAAAAAGTGTCTTTCGTTTAAAAAATTTCAAAAACGAAATGCAGAAAAAGTTGAGACTGACATTAAAAGAGAAAGAATCATCATGCAACAACAATTAAAAAATCCTCATTACACTGTGTTTTGCATATGTGGCATACTTAATTTAATGAATTTTCATTAATATTACATAATTTATTTCTTTTCCCTTAAAATCAATTTCGTTATATTTCATTCACCATTAGCTTATTTTGTTTACTATAAAACATTGAAAATAAATATTAAACCTGATTTCAGTTCTTTTATTTTAATCTAAATATAACCCCTCATATCCGGACTTTGTAACCAATTCCTCTTATCCGGAAGGCCTTCTTAGTCCGGTTGTCAGGAATTCTACTGTATTATAAGTGCATGTCTAAATTTAATAGTGTCAAAATATCCTCATTGAGGACAGTAGTCTGAATATAAATGGTGTAAATAATGATAACTCCTCATCCAAGAAATTCAGACAGAAATGTAGATAAATCATTTTAACCTTTCTAACCAACTCTGAACACAGAATATATTCAGCTAAACATGAAAGTAATTGCTTCAGCCAAAATAATAACTGGTATGTTTTAAAACTTTCAAACATTTTATTCGATTTGCTCCATTATTCTTGTATTAAAACTCATCAGGTTAAATCAACCAAACGCAAGTTAAGGTGAACCCTGACTTCTCTTTATGACATACGATTGACCAAGTTTTAAACTTTTATTAAATTATTCAATATCTTGCATAAACAGAAATGCAATTACATTTTTATTATATCGCAAGTATTTAGGGTTAAAATAAAGTATTTTAATCCATACCACATTTTTTACAACTTCAACATGTGGCTGCATTTGCTGGCTATGTACAATTTGTCAGAAGTGTCAAAGAGGATTTTGTGTCACGCAACAAACAAATGACTCGTCTTTGTTTCTCCTCACAAATGTTTCTTGATAGTTTTGTTTTACTTTTTTTACTTGCTTTCTGTTAATGCCGGAGGCAAAAGATAAGCGTTCATTTACATGTTCTTTTTTTAATTATATGATCTTTTTTTATATATTCTCTTTTATATTCGCTATAAATATCAATTTCAGTCGAAGGACCTTAAATTGTTAGTGAGTCTAAGTGAAACGCAGGCACTGAGATCTGATCAGAGACGATTAGAAAAATGACCCTCATTCTTCGATCAACGAAGAAATACTGGATGTAGTTTTAAGAAAAAAAACTTTAAACTTTGAACAATTTCTATTCAGAAAAGCAAAAGGAAATTTACAATAGAGTCAATAATAATCGGAGTTTTCAACTTATGATGCATAAAATTGTGCATCAATTCAGTAACTGGAAAACATCAAAAATCTAAATTGAAGGTAAGAGATATTTGAAAACGATTCATAAAAACGAAGTTATTTTGGTCATGATAAATATTTCCAATGATAATCTCTCTCGTTTACATTTACATAATTGCACTGCAAAAACAGTCGCACTACTTTTTCTCGCACCGGCTTCAGTCAATACACAGTCTATGATTTTGTTAGCTGTGGCACTTAAAACGCAGACCCCCAATTAATTTCATCACCTCGGACGGAAAGGCGAGCAAAATCTGAGCAGTTATTTGACGGGGATTCTAGGTGTCTTTCAGAATGGAGAAACATATGTGGTTGCTTCTTGTTGCTTCACTGTTTTCCTTTACCCAACAGACAATGCATTCGTGTGAAAACTGCCCTCAATTCGCCAACTGTCATCTTCCGAATTGTTCCTGCTGTGGTACTACGATCCCTGGAAAGAAATCCAGCCGCCCACAAATCGTCTATTTTTCCTTTGACGATGCCGTGACGGTGAGAAATTACCCGCTTTATGTCGAACTTTTCAACGAGACTCGCTTGAACCCGAACGGTTGTCCAATTTTGATGACCTTATTTGTTTCGCACAACAACACGGATTATAAATTAGTTAAGAAGCTTTATGACAAAGGAATGGATATTGCTGTTCATGGCATAAATCATATCAAGGCCAACTCAATCCAGCAATTTACCACCGAAGCACTCGGACAACGTGAAAACTTAGCCACTAAAGCAAATATTCCAAAAAGTGAGATCGTCGGTTACCGCAGTCCTTACCTAATCGTCTATGGTAACGAACATTTTGAAATCTTAAAAAATGCCGGATTAAAATATGATTCAACATTAACAATTACCAAGAGATCGTTGAAAGATGATTCACCGTTCCCATTCACACTGGACAACGGGTGGCCTTATCCATGTAATATCCCAAACTGCCCAACACGCGCAATCCCTGGCTTCTGGGAACTACCCGTTGTATCAGTGATTGATAGAATGGGACAATATCCTTGTGTTTATGTGGACGGCTGTATTAATGAACCGCTCACTGAGGAGGAATCGTACAACTTTCTGCTTGAGAATTTCAGGAGTTATTACAATAAAAACAAAGCCCCTTTCGGTTTAAACATGCATTCGACGTGGCTGTTGCGTGAGTATGAAACTAACCCTTACCGCATGCGAGCGATGAATCGTTTCTTGGATTATATTCTCAGCTTAAACGATGTGTATGTCATTAACATGAAGCAGACAATGCAGTGGATGAAACAGCAGCCTCCTCTCGGAAAACTTTCTTCTTTCCTTCCATTTCAATGCAATCAAACTGACGATGAACAAACGATGACAGTGGTACCAGGAAATGTGTCAACTGGAGAAACTCATGGTTTAAAAATTATGCAAAAACATTTTCGTAGCTTAGACTCACATCCTGATTCAACTGCACAAAACTTAGAGAAAAGCTTGCAACAACAAGTAATAGAAGCAATATTCTCCTTTCGTAACCTTGATAAAAAGGCTTCAAACATATCTAATGCCAGTCACCGTCGTAGAGTGATATCAAACAGAAAACAATGGCTAATGAATCAAGAGACAGTGAGTGATGCCATGAAAAGTATCCGTCACAAACGAAATTCTGGCGATGATATGACTGGAGCCAAAATGTGGAAGAATCCCAAACGTCAAATAACGAATATCCTAAAGAAAAACAATTTACAAAAGAATATTAACAATCGAAAAGTTGTATCAACCACAAAACATGACAATGTCTTTAGGTTAATGGCAAAATTAACGATCGGTAATATCACTGAAAGAGACATAAAGATACGAACAAGCAACAACCCAAGTAGTTCCCAAAATGCAATCTTTGTGCATCCAGCACAATTTTCTCACAAGCAGATCTTAGTTGATCCGACAACTCTCGTTTCAGATTCTCAGAGTCGTGTTGTTCTTGTACATAATAAAGATACCGCCCGTATTTTAAACAGTATACAAAAAAATAAACAAAACTCAAGCGGAAGCGAGGTTTTGAATTCAGATCGGATATTAAGCAGATGGTCCCCTAATCTTTCAAAAGCACAAAAAATGAAAGAGCCACCTGAAACTAATATTGTACCGCCAATATTTGCTGCTTTGCAACATTCGGAATTACTTTCTTTGAACACTAATTCCAATGACTCGTCGTTGTTCGAATCTAAAACCTACTCAACTGGCGACGTGGAAAAAGTTCTTGGAATATCTCATACTTTTGCAAATGAAATCCCGACAGTGAACCGTACTTCAACCAGAGAATGTAAACAGAGAGTGAACTGTCACCTACCCGGCTGCCAGTGTCAGGATTTTACCACATCTCTTCTTCCCAATCAAATACCCCAGTTTGTCTACTTCACTTACGAAGGATCAGTCAACGAGAGCATAGCTCAAAAACTCATGAGGTTGTTTACACCTCAGCGAACAAACTGGGATGGCTGTCAGATCAAAGGAACTGTTTTTGTTACGTCTGAGGGGACTAATTACAGTTCAATTCAAAAGCTTTATCATCAGGGATTGGAAATCGGTTTGCACGGATTGAAAGCAAAGTCCCTGTCTTCAAAACTGCATAGCCTTGAAGTCGCAGTGCAGAAATACCTCCTAAAACGTTACGCAGGTATTCCGGAAAGTGATCTCAAAGGCTGGCGTAGTTCAGGACTACAATCCCGAGGAAACGATCAATTTACCAGCTTAAAGAAGAGCAAATTGTTGTACGACTCCTCGCTGTTCGTCATGACCAATTTGGATAACCGAACTGGTATGTGGCCTTTCACCTTGGATTTCGGCTGGCAAAACAATTGCATGCTCCAAGACTGCCCGACCCAAACTTACCCAGGTCTTTGGGAAGTGCCAGCAGTACCTTATGTAGGAATAAAAAAACGCTACTTGTGTAAATTCGTCGATAGTTGCTACAATCAGCCAAGGATGTCAGTGCAAACCTATGACTTTCTACTTGATAATTTCATGGGGATTTATAAAGGAGATCGAAAGCCATTTGGTGTCAGAATTCGCAGTAATTGGTTACAACCAGGCAACGAAGAGAATTTTAAAGGACTGGACGCATTTATAGAACTTCTTCAAGAACTAGCAGATGTCTATGTTGTCAGTATTAGCGACCTAATCAACTGGATGAAGGACCCTGTGCCTCATTTGGAAGGCGAACCTATGCCAGAAGCGCGTAAAATCTCTTGCTGAAATAACAACAAAGAACTGACGCTATGTAAGCTTTCAAATTTTTGTCATTGAGAAGCAAAGATATTTTCCTTTCTGTTTCTTCTATAAAGACAAAAAATTAAAATTTATAAAGTAAATTTTAACTTTTTAGTAGTAATAAGTGACTGTGGCGCAAATGTAGAATATTCTCTAGTCTTTTGGTTTATTTCTTTATTTTTTCTTCTATTTTTCTTGTTTTGGACAATTTTATGACCGTTTTATATTTCGTATTGATCACAAAACGAATAAAAAAGATTTTAAAATGTTATAGTCATAATGCAAATTTGTGCGTGTATATGTTATATATACGCACACATACATACATAGATACGCAATTGCGTGCACATGCTCGTAGGTACATTCATGCATTATGTTTTTAAAATAAGTTTTATTTGATTTTTATTCCCTGAAGTTCCAATATTTTCAGATGATTATTATCACACATTTATCCCTGAAAATCAGAGACGTCACCACTGATAAGAGAATTTTATTCAAGTGAAATAGTGTCACTATGTGAGTTTGTTTTATTTCTTCCCCACGAAAATTATGGACGATATGGGAGGCAAGTTTGAATGTAAACCTTGATTGGAATTAGCTTATTGGCAAGAAAATATAACTGAAAATTCATGCAAAATGCAATTTCTAAATAAAGTGATTTTTTTAAATTAATCTCATAAGTAAATGTCAAATATTCCATAAACCGTATTTTCGACATTTTGGGAGCACTTTGTTTTTTTTTGTTTTTTCATTATTCCATTCCATTTTTTATTCTTTTTTTTATTTATTACATGTTTACACTATTTTCATTTCCCCCGGAAAGCATTTTTTCATATTCAGGTCACTCAGTCAGTCTTGCAAGGAAAAAAGCTTTGAAACAATATCCAAAAACCAAATGGTATCTGAACAAAACGTTGTTACCTTTTTATGTATTCTGAGATTTATTCATATTATCATTTAACTACAAATTTCAATCTTTTAATACTAATTTTCCTGTAAGTAATATCTAATTCTGCTTTTCCTGTCCATTCATGTAAATATCCAGAGAAAGAAACTTGATTATCTAAATTTGTAATTTTTTCTAAAACAAACTTATCAGACTTGATTTCATTTTACATAACAAACAAATTTCAAATAAAGTGTGGGATTTTGTGGTAAAGGATAAAAAATATGTTATATTGTAATATAATGCATTTCATTTGTGTTTAAGTGTCTATAAATTGAAATTGATATTTTATGGTTTGAAGATTGTTTGCATACCAATGAACAGTTAGCCAGAAGCAACATAAGATTTGTTTAAGACAATTTGGATATATGACTACAGTTAAATAACTGCAGTCATATATTCAAATTGTCTTAAATTTTAAATTTAGAATAATGCCTCTCCCACACACACACATGCAAAATAAAAGATTAATATGGATAAATTTTATTTATTATTTTTATTGGGGCCAGCAAACACATCTTGAAATTTCCTTGTTAAACTGTAATTTCTCAATTATTAAAACAGAATTGGCCAGAAGAATAGATAATTTAAAATATCAAAAACATTTAGTAATTAATTAAATGAAAATAAATCTTTTAAAAAATTATCAACGATTTATTTCTCAATCCAAATGTCTGCAGAATATTTTATTAAAATGTAATTGAGCTTACAGTCAAATTTTTAATTGATTTCTCTTGGCACTTACCTTTAAAAATTTAAATATTAAGGGTTAAGACTGACTTTAAATTTTCATAAATTCTTTTTACAAAAATTTCTTTATCAAAATAATGATCATAAAAAAGTATCTGAATATGAGCATTATTCTGCATTTTCACTGATTTTTCTTCATAAATATTACGCTGATATTCATTCAAAACAACTGATCATTCTTTTTTTTGGATGTACATACAAAATAGAGATGTATTTTTTTTATCAAAATGTACTATTCTGAATTCTTTTCTTTCAAAGGCAAGGATCAAAGTTTTGTATAATTTCAGTTTTCTTTCAGTGAAATAAAACCCGTGAGTTGACTTTATTCTTTGTTGTTTGGTTTCATTGAAATGTTGAATTATTATTTAGTTATTTATTATTAATTATTATTATGATTTCAATATCTGAATAAAAAATAAAAATATAATTAAACAATTTAAAGATATAAAAAGTAATCTTTTTAATTTAACATTTTATACAATTTTTATTTTAATATTTCCAATTTTGAAATTTCAGCCTTGTTCCAGTTATAAAATGTTTTGTAGACTATTTTTGTTTACTTTTGTTTCTTTATTTAATATGAAAAACAGATTTGATAAACATTATTTTCTATGACTGTTCAAGTCTGGCAATAAAGGAAAAAACAGTTGCTCATATTTAAATCTGACCTTCTTGAACTCTCTTGATCTATTAGTATGATAGGAAGGAATAAGAAGATTGTGATTTGCAAATGTTTCAGGTGAAGAAGCCTACCTGAAATTCAATAAGCATTGTTTTACCTGGACTTAAACACCAAATATACAATTATTGCAACTCTTGAGAAGGCTATGATTGTTTGATTTTTTATATTTAAAATGTTAACAACTTTTGTGTCATGTTCAATTTTAATTTAGAAATCTTTTATTTAAAACTGATCAAGAAATTTTGGGAGATTTTTCTTCTTAATACAGTGACTTTTCATGATGTATGTGATCATGACTCTTCACAAATTACTTTTCTCTATTATCTGTGCATTGCCATGATTGTTCTTGGGAAAGATAGTGGAGTGTTTTTCCCATTTACTTCTCCCCAGTTAGGAACTTTGAATTTTACTTCTAGAAATCCCAGTTTATCTTGTTATTTTACTCCTAGCTGGGGTAGGGAGAATGAATGAATTCATACCTTTCTCAAGGTCATTAGTACAAAAGTGAAAGTAACAGAATAGCTCAGAATTTAAACTCAGCTTGTTGATTGCACATACTATGCTAATATCGATAACACTACCCACCCATCCTTGGTAGAAATAAAATTTCCTTTTATAAGAAATTATGATTATCAGAATCAAAATAACTGGTCCCTCTAAATAGTAGTGATGAGAAATGCTGTATCAAAGCAGATAAATTCTTTTTCAAAGTAGAAGAAAAATAATGTCTGTAGTCTTTTAAAGAATGTCATTTGGATATAAAAACAGACTGGAATCAAATAAACAAACAATTTTCTGATTCTAGAAAATTTAACCAAATTCTGTCCTTTCATTTTTAATCATTTGAATAAAATTTCTGAGCTATTTTGTTTCTTTTTAGAATTCAGAATTTGGATTCTTCAACTTCTGACTTTTCTGTTTGTCGGGGTACTTTTTGTTTCCATGCATTCCACACACGAATTGTTTGATCCCAGGAACAAGAAATATACTGTAAAAGATAACAACTATATTACTTACACAAGAAAATGCCATTAAATTGGGTGAAAATAAGTAATAATAGATTGATTCCATAAATCCAATATAAAATCTTTACTTAAAATCTTTTTACTAGGATGTATTAGAAAATTTCATAAGTGATTTTTTTTGAGACAAATTTTATGAATAAAATTACAAGTGGTTTGTAGAGCAACAGTTATTGTAGAATGAAGGCTGCATTGCAGAAACTAAAAAATTACATTGGGAAATTTCCTACTAGAAAAAATTTTGAAATCAGAAAAAACAATTTGTTTTAAATGCTATTCATTACAAAAAGTTTGTCAAATTTACAAAAAAATAATTTCTTCATTCGTTCAAAATATTTTTATCAGCTTACTGCTTCAGATATCATCATGTAACAAATGGACATAACTTTGTGATAAATTCTTTTATCTAAACAAAAGCAAGAATAAAAATTAAATGAAACTCATACAAATCATTTTATGAGGATTGTTGTGAAATTAATTCTACCTATTTTGCTATCCAATTAGTATGGCATTAGAATTTGTACCTTCCTACTAATAAACCATATTTTTCAGCTTCTTACAGATAGAAAAAGTGACATGAAAGAATGTGCAAAGAAGAAATGTTGAATTGAATTCCTACATGCAGAAAGAATTATATACATTGACTTTCATTGACTTTTACTGATTGTTTACAGAGAGATGAAATAGTGGATATTAAAATGGATGGGTTGTGGATAATGCTTTTCAGCAGTAGTGACAGCAATGTGTGTGAAAAGTCATGTTTCAGGCTGATTTGCACAACTGCCAACCTATGTATATCACCACTGATTAAATGCAAAATTCCCAACAATTTTTTATTGCTTAGCAAGGTATAGCCAATGAGGGTACAATATGGAAAAAAGTTTTTGTAGGTGAAAACATGCTCTATTTAATAATATTATATGTATTCTCTTTATATGTCATTGCTTCCATGGAAATAAATAAGAGGCATTATTTTCTTCTGTATGAAAATAATTTCTCTGCAATGAATTTAAAATTTAAATATTTTCATTTTCAAAAGACATTAAGTTTATATTTTATAATGGAAAATTAATAGCATCAAATGCAAGAATCAAGACATTTTCAGAATTTTATGAAATTCAAAATAGAATTTTAAATAAAAAATCTAAGCAAATATTTTGCAAATTTTTCAAGCAAAATAACTGTGATAGTTGTAAGATATCTGATGAAAATGTCTGAAAGTCAGGAAACTTCAGCATCTTTGTGCATACTCAAAAGCAACATAACCTTACCTGATTTCTCTGGGGTACATGAATAACACCTTTCACCACATCTGTGTGACCAACATTCACTTGAACTGTACAGTAAGTGTGGATATCAAACACCCTAAAACAAAAACATTATGAGCAAAACAATTTAATTAACTCCTCAGCTACATAATAAAAATCATCCCAAATCCCATATGTATTTTATTTTCTAGCAAAACATTAATAGACAATTTCTTTTTCAAATTATTATTTTTGTTTTATATAACTCCAACATTCTCCTTGTCCAACATCATTTCATCTGTGGATCTAACCTCAAGGAGAATCTAAATTCTCATCATTTTCATCTGAGCTCATCTCTTTCAGTAAACCTTTCTTGTACTATCAACATGGCAGTTGATATATATTTTTTTGAGAATTACTTTTCTCACCTTGCAGGTATCAAACTGGACTGGAGAAACATTTACCAGCTTGTGATACCTAAGAATCAGTTAGTATGCTAAAAAGCATTTGTAATTTTAAATTAGAAAGATCAAAACATTTAATGAATTTTAATAATATATGAAAATGTTCTGCTATGTGAGAAAAATCCTTATTTCTAAAGAACATAAAGGTAGAACCCTGTTTGGTCAAAATTCAGCAGAATTATAAAGCAGAAGTAAAAGGTAGAAATGGACAGAACAAAATTTACATTGGAAGGCAGATTCAAGATGAGATGGTATAATCACAAATTATCATTAAAGCTAGAAAGACTTAAGAATTCTAGCAGACTAGCCAACCATGTGTGGAAATTAAAAGAAAAAACAACAAAGATAAGATCGTAAATTGGGAAATAATAAAAAAGCCAGACCTTCCAACAATTATAGTAATATCTGCAATCTTTGCCAAGAAGAAAAGTTAATAATAACATTTCCAGACAAGAAAAAACTTCTGAATGAAAGATTAGAAATAATTTCATGATACATGGACAGAAAAAATTCTTTTTGAGTTCGTTTGAACCAGGATGAAAAGGTACATTTCATACAACCACACTCTGATACAATTTCAGTACCCTTGCTTTTCTCCTCTCCTTCTATTATGCTCCATGTTGTGTGTTTATTTATTAATTTTGAAATAATAAAGCATTAGGAAATTATTTAGCCTGGATCACCCAAAGATAACAAAAAGTTGAAACCCAGGTAGAGTGATCAGCTGATCTCCTAATTTTTTGCAAATTTAAAAGCTCTACATGCTAAATTTTTCTTTTTCTTTTCATGTGGGATGAATGTTAGAGCTAAAGAGAGGGGTAACAGACGAGAGAAGGTGGGACATTAAAACTTAACAGAGAGAAGTTTTAGAGAGGTGAGTCAAAGACAGTTTAAGTGAGAGAAATATGAATGTTGTTGGATATCTAATACATTAAAGATGTAACTGGAAAGGATACATTTTGTGGTGACATACACACACAATAGATGATCTAATCTTAAAGATCAGAAGAAGAGGGAGGGAGAGGAAAAGAAAAGAAAAAGGGGTGGGGGAGAGAGATGGGGCAGGGGATTCTAAAACTGAAGGGCATTTACTGAAAGGGCTGCTGTGTAATTAAGAAAATTTGACAAAATTAATATCGACTACAGGTTACAATGGAATAAATTATGGCCATGCAATATTATTGTTTAAGCCTATTTATTATATATATATATATATATATATATTAATAAATATACATTTGTTGCCTAAAATATAAAAGTGGACAGAGGTCAACACCAATCGGTGACAATCTGTTTCATGCTTGAGTGCAATTTTCAGCCTGAAGATTGTAGTCAAGCATGAAACAGACGGTTGCTGTTTGGTGTTGACCTCAAAGTCCACTTCTATATTTACATATACTCTATCTTTGATATTGGGCATTTTACTCATAAATATAGCATACCGTAAAGCTATATTTTTGATGAATTGAGTTCTCCAGTCACTGGGATGTTTATCTAAAAATAAATATGTCTAAATTCACCTTCATCCCTGTTGGTCACCAATGGCTTAGTAATAGGGTCTCCAACTGATACCAAATCAGTCAGGTTTCAATCCTGGCTTGAGGGATTCAGATGTCTAGCCACATTGATTAGCTGTGAAACAGCAAAACAGTCTGTGGATAAATATATATATATATATATAAATGAACATTAAAGTTAACACTCAGAGGTAACAGCTGTTTTATGCTAGACACAATCATCAGGCCATGTGTGTTAGTCTTTTTCTTGACTATTTATATATACAGATCAGTGGAGCATTGTGGGTAGTCTAGTGATTATTTTGGTGAGAGTGGTTTGTTTATTTATTTATTTGGGTTAATTTATTTGTCTATGTTTGTGTTGAAACTTGGATAAGCATGGAATAATAATAATACAACACAAAATGTACGTTAACAAAATGTATTGAAACAAGGAAAAGGTACACAATATTTACAGTTAGTTTTGGTATATTCTTGGGAAGACTGTTCCTGCATAATGGGTTGACTAAATCGCAGTCGGGCAGAGTCTCTGGATTGGATCTTCTTCTAACTACTATCTTACTCTCTGGTCTTCCGGTACCAACCCATATTTATATGGTCGGTACTCCACTTATGTAAATTAGGTGTATCGTACACAACACCCTCCTCCCAAGCCTTGGAATCCCTTTTGGATTTCAAATTGGCTTCCTATATGGGTTGATGATTATGGCTATTTCTTTGTAGATCCATTTGCCTAATTTTAATATTTTTTCCGTTTTGGATTCACGTTCAATGGGTCCGTCAACTTCCGTTTCCTACCGGATCTTCTTGGTTCAGGTGTATTCTGTGGAGGTTCTACCTGAAACATATCATACATTATATCAATGGGATCTTCGTCCTCATCCGGTATACACTCTTCTTGCTCTATACCGTAATCTTTTTTAAGTTGGTTTTGGTGCCTTTTATGAGTATTCTTCGGCCCTTTAATTATGTAAATCAGGTCACCGATTCTCTTGTCCACTATGCCTCGTTCCCAGAACTCAACGTTGTTTTTATAGCACTTGAAAAACACCTTCTCTCCGGGAGTGTATCTTTTTCTCGCTGTATACATGGTATTTTTTACTCTATTTTTTCCTGGCAAAAGCTTGTCAAACACTGACTTAACTTTCCTAGCGAACATTAGTTCAGCTGGTGCCATGTTTGAGTGTGTTCTCTGGTTTGGCGTGATTTTGTATACTTGTAAGAATTGCTGAAGCGCCTTTTCCGTTGGAACTCCTGAGGCTTTCTTCAGAGCTCGTTTTAAAGTATCGACAAATCTTTCTGCGAGTCCATTAGACCTCGGATGATACGGAGGCGTCGTTATGTGGTTAATTTGATATAACTCACAAAATTCCTTAAATTCTTCAGAAATGAATTGTGTACCATTGTCACTCACAATACACTCTGGCACACCGAACCGTGCAAATAGTTCATGCAAAAAAAAGTTGTTGTGGTATTGGACGTAGGCTTTTTTTACAGCGTAGTACTTCCGGCCATTTTGTAAAACTATCTACCACTATTAAGTAGTAAAATCTTCTACTGGACCAGCGAAATCAATGTGTAATCTTGTCCACGGATGATCCGTCTTGGGCCATGGTTTGTGTACTATAGGTGGTGCCTTAGCTGCTAACGCACACCCTTTACATCGATGAACCATGTTTTCGATATCCACATCCATTCCTTTCCAATACACAAAGCTTCGCATTAAGCTTTTTGTTCTATTAATACCCGGGTGACCCATAAGAAAGTCCCGAAGTATTCTTTTCTGCAGCTTTTTGGTATTACTACTCTCTCACCATATAATAAAACTCCATCACCTATTGAAAAAATCTCCTGCACTTTTTGGTCATTTGCTACCATTTTGCTTTTAATTTCTAAAATGAAATCATCGCTTTCAGCTTCTTTTTTAATTTCATTTAGCGTAACCGGTAGCTCTCTTACAATGTTGTTTACCATGCTTTTCACCTCATAATCTGCTCTGATATTTGCAATAATTGATTCTTCGAATCTTTCTTCTTGACTCGGTACTAGTCTTGATAGACTATCCGCATGAATTATCTTTTTGGATGATAGGTGCTTTATGTGAAAATCATAATTGAGAAGAATGGTTCCCCATCTTAACAGACGATTTGCTGTATAAACGGGTAACCCTTTCTTTGAACCAAAAATAGTGATCAGTGGTTTATGATCCGTTTCAAGGATAAAATGTCTGCCGTGGATGTACCTGTGAAATTTTTGTATGGCAAAATGATACTCAGTGCCTTTTTTCTATCTGAGAATAACTTCTTTCTCCTGGGAGCAAAGTTCTCGAAGCGTGTGCAATTGGTTTTCTAGAACCATCTAGCATTATGTGTTGAATACACGCTCCTATCCCGTATGAACAAGCGTCACTTGCCACTACAATATCCAGTTTTGGATTGTAATGGGTTAAAAAGAGGTCGGACGTAAGCATTTTCTTTATTTCATCAAAAGGCTTTCTGACATTCTACCGTCATTTCCCATGCCTTGTCTTTTTTTAGCAGTTCATTCAACGGAGCTCTTAAATTGTACATTCCTTTAATGAACGCTTGATAATAATTTGCAAGCCCTAGAAAACTTTGTAGCATCGCCACATTAGTGGGCGTCGGCATGTCTCTAATAATCGCAATGGACCTTTCCGGATCCGGACATCTGCCATTTTTGTTGATTATGTGCCCTAAATATTTAATTTCCTCCAAACCAAATTCGCACTTTGACTCTTTGACTTTAAATCCAAAGTCCTGAATCTTTTTAAATACTTGATTGAGATGCTCTCGATGTTCGTCGACCGATTCGCTCCTTACTATGATGTCGTCTAAGTAAGCGCACGCAAAGTCTAAATCATTCAGCATGACGTCCATAGCTTGTTGAAAAATGGCAGGTGCCACTTTAATACCAAAAGGAAGCCTGTTGTACTTGAATAACCCTCTATGCGTGTTTATCCCTAGTAACTTCGAACATTCCTCTTCGACGGGAATTTGGAGATAGGCATCTGATAAGTCAATTTTTGAAAATATAACTCCACCATTTAGCTTGTTAAAATCTCCTCCGGACTCGGTAACGGGTAATGGTAGTCCTTAATTACCGAGTTCAACCCTGTCGAAAAATCAACGCAGACTCTGACTTGGTTTGATTTCTTTTTTATGCACACAATCGGCGCAGCCCATGAATTAGATTCTACTTTCGAAATAATTCCCATTTTTTCCAACCTATCAAGTTCTTCGTTAATTTTCTCTACACTTGCGAAAGGCACATTACGTTTCTTTTTAAAAAGTGGCATAGTATTTTCCTTTAATTCGAATTTGGCTTCAAACTTGTTACATCTTCCAAGACCAGGTGTGAAAATTTCCGGAAACTTTTTTTTTAATTCCTCATTAATGTCCTGTCTTGTTTGCGTATTACTTTCTACTTTTCTGCAGAAAGAGTTTAACGGTTTATCCCACAATTCGAATGTTTCCATAAAATCTGTACCCATCAAGTTTTCTCCATTTTTCAAAATGAAAACTTATTTTTTTAACTATCCCGTTCAATTTCATGGGAAGTACAACCTCGCCTTCGAATTTAATTTCCTTTCCAGTCACTGTTCGAGCGCGTTTCGTTGACTTCATTATTGTAGGCCTTTTAAAATTTTCCATGTTTTATAGTTCATTATTGTTAAATCTGAACCCGAATCGAGTTGAAATTTGATATTTTTTAAATATTTCAGTCGTCACATACTTCCTCAAATCTCTATCTGATTTGATATTTGAATTTGTTTGTCTAATTCGGCTATTGACTTTTTTCGTTTTACAACACGACCCTTTGTGACCATTCTTGTGGCACACGAAACATTTTTTTTATTTCTATATGGGCAATTTAACTCCCAGTGTCTTCCGTTGCAACGTCTACAATTAAATGGCGGAACCATTTTTTTTCCTCCTCATTTTTTCATTTAATTTTTCTTGTCTATTTTTAAAATACGCCGAATTTTTAATCCAATTTTTTTTTCTGATGGGTAATTTGACTGTTTCTTCACTTTTTTAATATAAGAGATACCAGCTTCTTCAATTTTTTGAGACTCTTTCTTTAAACTTACGGCCCGCTGACACTCCTCTGCTAACTTTTGCAGGGTAAGGTTTGTTCAGATTCGAGTTTAGACAAAACTCTACGTCTTATTTCGGCACTCTTACTGGATACCAGTCCTTGAGCAAAAATTAAACACTTGAATTCTTCAACCGTAATCTCTGCCAATCTGAAATTGTCACAATGTCTATTCACTATAGATGCATAAGTTAAGTAATCCTGATCGTCGGATTTAGCTACATTCATGCATAACCATCGCTTATGCCAAAAGCGACATATTTGCTCCAAACAATTCCTTTAGCAATTTCACTGTTTCCGAGAATTCCAATTCATTTGTTCTTCTCGGTAGAATAAAATCTACAAATTTGCTATGTTCCGCTGTACCTAGCTTTCTTAGTAATAGACTGACTTTTCTTGAATTCGACCAGTTTTCACAGTCTGTGTGGAAAATATCTTCATATCGTTTAAAGTACGCTTAAAACGTTTTTCCTTCGTCTGGCACATAGTTGAAAGTTTCCAACGAATTAAATATGATGTTATTAGAATATGAAGAGTTACTTTCATTTGCCTGAATGTTGTTTAATTTCTCCAATGTTAACTTTTGAATTTCCAAAACCTTGACATACATTTCTTCCTGTTCCTTTGACGTTGCTGACTCAACTCCTCTTGCCTTTCTTTGATAATTCTGCTGTGCTAATTGCTGTTTTCTTAATAAGGCAAACTGTTCACTTTGTTGTTGCAGACTCAACTGCTGGGATTTGACTAACTCAGCTTGACTCAACTGCTGGGCTTTAAACAATTCAGCTATGACTTTGGATAATTCCTCCATTTTAGCTGATAGTGTTCATGCAACAAAGAATATACTTTTAAATTGTGTATCCACGAATATACTATAAGCAGACAAAAAAAAATCGAAACAACTTACGCCTTTTTTAATTTTATGTCTTGCTTTATAAAATATTGTTGAGCAACCAAAAAAAAAAAAAAAATAAACATTTTTTTTTTTTTTTTACAAGTTCGCTTACCTTTCAAAGTCGACACGTTGTATTTGTGCTCCTTTTAATTCCATGCATGTTTTTTTAGTCGGCCAGCTTTTTTTTTTTTTTTTTTCTTTTTCAGTCGGCCAGCATTTTTTTTTTTTTTTTTTTTTTTCGCCGTTATTTGTTTACGCCACCTTCCAGATTTTTCTGAGTGAACGTTCCTTTATGCTTAGTCGTCCTTTAACTAGTTTTAACTGTCCAAACTTCAGAATACTTTTCCGTTCCATTAGATGTTCGACTTTTAATTAATGATTTTTTTTTCAGCCTGGGTTCTTCCACTTGTCCCAATTGTTGAAGGCTATCAATTATTAATTCTTTTTTTTTTTTCCGTAACGTAAAGTTCTTTATACCTCGTCGCCATTGTTGAAACTTGGATAAGCATGGAATAATAATAATACAACACAAAATGTACGTTAACAAAATGTATTGAAACAAGGAAAAGGTACACAATATTTACAGTTAGTTTTGGTATATTCTTGGGAAGACTGTTCCTGCATAATGGGTTGACTAAATCGCAGTCGGGCAGAGTCTCTGGATTGGATCTTCTTCTAACTACTATCTTACAATATTTATTGTTTTGTAAAAATACAAACAAATGTGGCACAAGGCCAAAAAGGGGGATTGGGGAATGACGGTCTTCTTCTGTCATTAATCTAAAACTTAGCTAGTCACAGACACTGACCCAAACATGCCAACAATAAACCAATCACCAAAACATCACATTTCATCCTACCATTCTTACTACGTCCACCATAATACCTCAGTTTCTCTATGACGTCCTAACTAGTCCCCATATATACAAATAATGTTCATGGGGGAGGGTCTTAAAATAACAACTTTTAAAAAAAAAACCCAAATGAATATTTACAAAATGAATTAATTATTTACAATAAAACTAAACAAAACTGAGTTAGTAATAAAACCCCCACAAACTATGAATGTGGCAGAAATGTCAGTTAACCAGACGAAATCGATGCGGGACTAAGAAAATGATTACACATTCAGACCATCAAGCATTCACACAAACACTCACTCATTCATACACAACAACAAATACGAAAACACACACCGAAACGAAAGGCGTCCCGCATCCTCCAGAAAACCGACATCACTAACCACCTAACGAGGGGAGGGATGGGGAATTAAACAAAAGTAAAAAAATAGGGACAGAAATAAAAGGGACCAATGAGCTTACATACCCTAGCTAAGTTAAACGGGAAAAAAAAAAGGAAAAACTAAATATTCAAAAACAAAAACCTAGTCTAACCTAATATCTGGGTGGGTTGC
Source organism: Acanthosepion pharaonis (assembly GCA_903632075.3). Classification (NCBI taxonomy): domain Eukaryota; kingdom Metazoa; phylum Mollusca; class Cephalopoda; order Sepiida; family Sepiidae; genus Acanthosepion; species Acanthosepion pharaonis. Next base: position 668,047 of record CAHIKZ030000456.1, read on the forward strand.
CTATGTTCAACCCTGTTAGGACAATATTCTGTGCCTAACCGACATCTAAATGCCACTCTAGGTCAGCCCTTTCACTCTACACATTCGCGCAAGATTCACCCACCTTTTGCCGAATTCTGATGATGGGAGCCGCCGCCTTTCCGTCCTAATCTTGACTTTAAGCTGATGCCTAAAGTACAAGATCAGTTGGGAAGAGGTGAACTTCTCGCCTTCATAGAATCCCTTCTGTCGCGTCGTCCAAATCACGACTCGCATAACCCCTAGTAAGCAACAGAACACATAGTGTTCAGCCTTCGTCAATTGCGAAACCACATTGCTACAAACAGAACTGGCTTCCAGGACAAAAAAAACTTTCCCTGCAGCATGCGAACCATGAGGCCTTCAACAAACTTGCACAACGGCACTACCGCACTGCACTGAAAAAAGGCGTGACCAATGGTCTCGACATTGCCAGTACAGCGACGACAGTTTGGATATTTCTCCAAGCCTGCTGAACAAAGTCTTTTGCCGACCCAGAGGGCCCCGCGAATCATCAGCCAGGTGAGTGATGCCTCATCGTTATTGAGACATTTCAACCCAGGCGCCCAAGGCCATATCGAGCGAGCCTCCTGCTTCGTAAGACCGAGCTCGTCGATCAGATCATCTTGAACGGACCCCTAACTAACACACGATATAATGCCTTACGAGACAACGCTTGGGCGTCGGAGAGGCCACCCGACGACCGCAAGAGGAGCTTCAAAGCACGACGACATTCACGATAGAAGGAGCACTCGCCACGAGGAGTACGACCGGCCTCCTCCTCGCACGAGTGCACACTTCTCAGGGATGGGAAATGTTTACGGACATCTTCTTTCCAAAAGGTGCCCACCTCATCCAAACCGCGACACATTCGGTCGAGAAAGGTAATGCGTAGCATATATTGACGAATCTCAATGCTAGGCATTCCCAGACCGCCCTCAGAGGGATGAAGGCAACAGATCTCGCGAGATGCCATGTGGGCCTTGCCTCTCCACAAGAAAGAGAACAAGGCCTTGACTAATGACATTAGTCGGTCATACGGGAGTGGAAGCACAGAAAGACGGTAGAGGAGTATCGGATAGATGTGGGAACCACAAACTTCCGCCCTTCCCTTCAGGGGGAAAGTCCCTCCGAGACCACAGACTAGCCGCGGCCTCGGCCCGCCCCTGTACCTCCGACCAATTCTTTTCCAACTGGAGATCAGGACCGAACCAGACGCCGAGTATCTTGATCGGCCCATCCGTCCAGAGGAAAGGTCCGGGAAGAGAAACTCCCTTCCACGCACCCAACCGCAAGCCCACAGACTTATCGCGGTTGATTTTGGCCCCTGTCACCATCTCATACCCACTGATCTGCTTACTGACTTCGTTAATCTCGGCTCTGCTCGACACAAGAACCGAAACGTCGTCAGCATAGGCAGAATACCTGGCCGAGGTGTTAGCACCAGGCAGCGAAATACCGCGTAGGACCGGATTCGCCTTTAACTTGCGAAGGAAAGGCTCCAACGCAAGAACGTAAAGCAGAGGCGATAGCGGACAACCTTGACGAATGGAGCGAGACAATACGAAAGGCTTCGATCTTACCCCATTCACTTCCACCAGCGCACCGGGGTCGCATACAAGAGTCGGATCCAGGAGCGAAAGTCGGCTCCGAAACCGGCCGCCGAAAGGACAGCCTCCAGAAATCGATGGTCAACCCTATCGAAGGCCTTGGACTGATCTAAATTGATCGGCGCGGCTTCACTGTCGACTTGTTCTAAGATCAGGCGTACCATATGAAGGTTATCCTGAATAGTCCTGCCCTTCACAGCACAAGTCTGTTCAGGGCCAATCAGACTAGACAGGACAAGCTGCAAACGGTTGGCTAAGATCTTCGCCAAAATCTTTAAGTCAGTGTTTAACATCGTTAAAGGGCGAAAGTTCCCTAACCCATCCCCACCGTCCTTGTCCTTACGCAGCAACTTGATGACACCCCTGGTGAAGCGTTGAGGTAAAGACCCTGCCTCATCCAGTGGTTGTACATCAGTTCCAGCAAAGGCACAAAAACGTGCGACAACCTCAAGTAAACTTCGTAGGGCAGACCATCTAATCCCGGAGACTTATCCAGGCCAACCTGCTTCAGCGCTTCCCAGATTTCCGACTCTGTTATGGGACCCTCGCACCTAGCCACTTCAGCTGCCGAGAGGCAGGGAAAGTCAGCTAAATAGGCGTCGAACTGAGCAGAACTCAGACCGGGCTCCCTGGTGAAAAGCTCCTGAAAGTAATCTCGAAAGACCTCACATATGCCCGCGTTTGTAGTCACGGTCCGCTTATCCGGTAATGTGACGCACGCTATATGTCGCCTGGCCGCGTTTCGATTTTCCTCTACACGCAGTTCAGCGGCCATATTCGTTGCCTCAGAAGACATTCTTTTTAACCTAGCCCTAACTACCAGAGCTTGATCCTTCTTGATAAGCAAGGAGGCCAACTCTGCCTTAGCTAAGACTATGTCCCCACTAACACGGGATTTCACGGCCCGATCAACTTTTTCTTCTAAAGCCGTTTGCGCCGCTAATTTATCTAAATTGAGCCGACGACTAAAGTCGGCAGCAAACGTACGAATCTTAGATTTTAAATTGCCCCACCAGGCATTTCCCACAACCGCTCCCGTCAATTCCCTCTGGATTGTTAGTAGCAGCTGGTCCCGGAAACCCTGATCACTGAAAAGCGAACAGTTCAATTTCCAGTAACCAGCCAACTTAACCTTAGGCTTATCTAAGTTTACACGGACCCGGACAAGCCTATGGTCCGTATAAACTATATAATGGAAACTTGGACAGCCTAAGAGCCCTACATCGACTCTCCTAACTAAGAATCGGTCCAGGTAGCTCGCAAGCGAGCCAGGAGCCGAGCTGCCACTAGTAGTCCAAGTCCATGCTACCTCCCGAGGGTGTTCATTCCGGAACTTATCGACGAGATCAAACCCATCGATAAAGTCCCGAAATGGTTTCACATCCGGGTTGTAAGTACCTTTTTTGTGCCCTATCCGATCTATATCGGGGTCAAGGACGGCATTCCAATCCCCCGCTAAAATTACCCGACGAGACGTCGTCAAGAACGGCGCGATCTGCCGAAACAAAGCAGGCCGCTCGGAATGGATATTGGGCGCATAAACCCCAATGAGACGAAGAAGCTTATCCTTTATGGTAACATCCAGCACGCAAAGCCTGCCCGCCGGATCCGCGAAGACAAGGGTACAAGCAGCCTTCAAAGACCTGCTCACTAGCCAAGAGACACCCCTCGAACAACCATCAAAACATGCTGAATAAAGGGCGAACCCCCTAGACAGTATGTCCTCACGATCATGAGAAGAAAACCGGGTCTCTTGCAAACAACATATATTCACCCCGAGGCACTGAAGGTCACGAGAGAGCCTCGCCCTGCGAGACTCGGACCTCAGGCCCCGGGCATTCAAACTAGCTAACCAGAGAGCCATCGTGAAGCCGATTAGGGTTGCCCTTCAGGATAGAACATGGCTGGGGTGAGGACACCCACAGATCGTCCCATGGAACCAGACGCCATCTCATTCTCGACGGTATCATCCTGAGACAAGCCGCCGATGTCCGAAGGGTAGGTAAGTTTCAAAGCTCTATAAAGGGATGGGTGAACAAAAACTGGGACCCTCCCTTTAAGTTTCTGGCTTGCTCCATCTGAATCAGGATCCAACAGGTAGGCAGCAGGGGGCACCATTTTTAGAGATGACTGGGCCTCCTCATGCCCCAAATCTCCCGCGTTCCCGGGCCCGTTCTAATAACTGTTAAAACCCTTTTCGCAGAAGGGAAATTCTCAGGCCTTTCCACCTCTCTGTCATTAATACTATGAAAATTCCAGAGGATTTTTAAATCCTTGGGATTTCTGGTTTGTCCAAAAACCCTTTCCGCCTGGTCCCGGGAAACGCGGCAGACGTCTTCCCCTGGGAAATATGGAGGTTTGATGATTTTTTTTTTTCATATCGGCCGCAATTTGAGTTTCGGGGCTTCTGCCCCTTTTTTTTTGAGGTGACTGAGCAGGAGTAGACATTGGAGAAGGATTGGGTGTGGTAGATACATTCATCCAAACCTTCCCCAGTTAGAACACCTTCGGGTTGGACCGAAGGTGTTCTAACTGGGGAAGGTTTGGATGAATGTATTTTTTGGCAGGTGAGTTCGACACAGATTTTGGCGGAGGTGGCTTGGTGAATTTAGATGAAGGGGAAGACGGGGGCAGAGTATAGAGGGCCGGTGCCCCCAGCGATTTTTTTTTTTTTTCCCCGCTTTGATTCCAGCTTCTCTTTCAGCTTTTTAATGTCAAGTATTTTTTGCCAACTCGGTTCGTTTAATTTTTGGCTTTTTCGGTTGCCGTTTTTCGTACGACGCCGAGGCGTCGCCCTCAGAGCTGGTAGAGGGAATGGGGCTGTAGGTGATAATGTCCTGGTGTCATGTTGGGACGGAGGAACCGCTGTTTGGCTCTTCCCTTGCCCTAACCACGAGGTGCCATTCCCCTCCTCCTTCTCCTTAACCACACTAGTGGCAGGCGTCGGTTTCGGGGGCAATGTGGGCTTGGACCCAACCGAGGGACTTTGCCCATCGGTCCGCCTCGCAGCTAGACCCATTACAGGTGCCGCGGATTTATCCTTATCGGCCAAGGGGGATTTTGGTCACCTACGACCGGAGCTCCAGGGCCTTCTTCCCTGGGCAGGAGGAGGAAAGGTGACCAGTCTCTCCACACCTCCAGCAAGTCGGACGCCTACCAGTCACAATGACCGGCATTTTCCGGTCGCCTAAAACCAAACAGTTGGGGACGGACTTGAAGGCCTCTTGATCAAGCATGATGTCAAAAGTCCATCCCCGTTCAGATTGTCGGAGAGAGCTCCTAAAATCTGGCCGTACTGCATAAAAAATGCAGCCAGAAGCTCTCCCGAAATTTGAGGAGGAACCTCGAAAAACGGCCACCCTGGTCCGCCTGCGGCCTTCGTACTCGGTCCTTAATATTAAATCTTTGGTGATCAGTTCTTTTTTGGCCATAGCCAGGCAATCTTCTGGTGTGGGCAGCAGAATGTCCCACATGAAGAAACCCCTACCTTTTATAACTCTTTGGGGTTTTATCCCCAGGGACAAAAGTGATTTAATCACAATGTCTTTAGTGGAGCGACAAATCTTTTTAGTTTTCTTGTCCACCACAAAAACGGTCACCATTCTCTTAGCGAACATACCGAGTTCCTGGACATCATCGGCGAACCCATCTTTATTCACCAGATGGGCGTAACCTTTCGCCTTGTCCAGGAAATCCGCCATGTTCAGTATACAACTCGGAGGGGACTTCCAACAAGAGGGCGACTCCTCGCTCGATTTCCTTGGTGCCTCTTTAGGGGCAACATCATTCTTAGGACTTTCTCCTTTTCTGGAGGTACTTAAGTCAGCTTTTGGGCTTTTTCCAGCCCGCTTTTTCGCTTCATTATCCTTTGGGTTGGCATTGTCCACCTTCCCAAAGAGGTCTTTCTTCACTTTGGACCGACTGCCTTCGTCGGCCATACTGCAAAATTGTGGATACAACCACTGGCGGGTCTTTTTTATAGTTAACCACACAGGAGAGGAGTTGGGGAAAAAAATAAAACACAAAAAAAAAAAAGCCTGGATAAACCAGGAAATTAAAAAAAATAAACCAACAAACAAAAATTAAATGACAAAAGACTGAAATAAAAATAAACAGGTAAGACTTTTTCTTAAATAAAAATAAAAATGGCGCCCGAAGGCAGCCGAAAATGAAAAGAAAAACCAGAAAACTTCTCTCTTTTTTTACCAGAAAAAACTAATAAATTTACAAAAAATAGAAAATAAAGTTTGGCGGCTGACGCCGCTAAAATGAATTAAAAGAAAAAATAAACTAGTCAAAATAAAAAGGAGAAAGAAGGCAACTGAAGTCGCTAAAAAGAAAAAAAGAAAAATAAATAAAAAGAAATAAACAGAAAGCTTCTTTTTCTTTTGTCTAAACTGGTCTTTTTTTTTAAATTAGAGAAAATAAATAAAAAATAAGAAAGCAGTCGTCCGGTTTGACAAAGTCTTACCGGACTAAAAAAAGGAAAAAATGTGAGCCGAAGCCCAAAAACAAATTAAAAAAACAAACAAAAGAAATGGAAAAAGAAGAAAGAAAAAAGAAAAACTTAAATAAAAACTTAACAGAAAGACTTGGTGGGTCGAATAAAGTTCGTCAAGCACTTGCAGCAAATCCTCGTGGGTCAAAAACAAGTTCGTCGCACTTCAAAAACAAAAAGACACAATCACAAAAAAGAAATTCAAACCGACCGGTCAAAAAAGTCGGAAAAAGACGGAGCTTGCTATATCTAACTACTATCTTACTCTCTGGTCTTCCGGTACCAACCCATATTTATATGGTCGGTACTCCACTTATGTAAATTAGGTGTATCGTACACAACAGTTTGTTTTTACATTTTTGCTGTATGATATGGTTCAACTTCCATACAGCAAAAACAGAAAAACAAATGTAAGAAAAATATTTTTCAAAATCTTACACAAACACTTCCCAGAATCAAGCACTCTACACAAAATATTCAACAAAATCACAGTAAAAATCAGCTACAGTTGCACCGAGAACATGGCACAAATAATTAAAAAGAACAACAAGAAAACTATCAACAAACCATGTGAACAAATTAACCCATGTGTAACTGCAGAATATAGAATGAATGTCCCTTAAATGGTAATTGCTTACAAAACAAAGTAATATACCAAGCCATCAAAAAATCACCAGATAATAAAGAAAAAATATACATAGAAGTAACTGAAGGACCCTGGAAACAAAGAAACTATGCACACAAAACATCTTTCACAAATAGTAAATACTGGAACAGCAAAATACTTTCTAAGTATATCTGGGAAATTAAAAACAAAATGCAAATCACACCAAAAATACCATGGAAAATAAGGAAAAGATTATCAGCCTACAGCAATCAATCTAAAACCTGAAAACTTTGCTTGGAGGTAAAAATAGCTACTATTACCTTCCAAGACCATAAGAAATTACTAAATAAACAATCTGAACTCATCTCAAAATGCAGACATGAAAAGAAAATTTTACTACATTACTTAAAAATCAAAACTGAAAAGAATAAATAAAAATAAACAAAATAATATTAAAAAACTAAGTCAAACAAATTAACAAACCACTCCAGTTAGAATAGACGAAATAGAATAAGTAAAAATAAAAAATAAATAAGAAAAACAAATAAAAATAATCAATCCAAATAAATAAAGTAAATAATAAACAAATTAACAATCCCACCAAAATAATTGTTAGAATAGACTACAACAATCCACAAATTGGACGAAAAAATAGCTATAACTGCTATATAAACAATCAAAAAAAAAATTTACTATATTACTTAAAAATCAAAAACTGAAAAGTGTAAATAAAAATATAGAAAATAAAAATAAATAAATAAATAAGAAAAAACAAGTAAAATAAATTAATCCAAATAAATAAACAAATTAACAAACCACTCCTGCTAAAATAACCGTTTGAATAAATAAGCAAAAACAAGTAAAAATTATCAATCCAAATAAATAAATAAAGTAATAAACAAATTAAAAACTGCCCCCAACAAAAATAACAGTTAGAATAGACTACAGCAATCAATCTAAAAATCAGACAAAAAATAGCTTTAATTACCTTCCCAGACCAAAACAAACTATTAAATTAACAATCTAAACAAATCTCAAAAATGTTTACTATATTAATAGAACATCAAAAACCAAAAAGAATAAATAAATATTTAAAATATAAAATAAAAATAAATAAAAAGCAAGTAAAATAAGTCACCCCAAATAAATAAATAAACCACTCTCGCCAAAGTAACCACCAGAATGGACTACCCACAATGCACCACTGACCCATATATATAGATAGTTGAGAAAAAACCCAACACATGTGGCTTGATGATTGCATCTAGCATGAAACAGCCTGTCGCCTCTGGGTGTTGACTTCAATGTCCACTTCTATATTTACATACGCTCTATCGCTGATATTGAGCACTTTATCCCATAAATATAGCATACCTTAAAACTATATTTCTTCATATATATATATATATATATATATATATATATATATATATATATATATAGAGAGAGAGAGAGAGAGAGAGAGAGAGAGAGATGATCTGTGGAGAAATACTGTTTCTGTACTGATTTTTCATATTGATATGTAATCAGGTTGGCCTGACACCAAGTAACAAAAAGAATGAGTAAAATTGTATTTTGTATGGGAAATGCCTGCTTACCTGCCTTGATATTGGCTTTTTACTTGAGCTTGAACAGCCACTTCTATGAAATATGCAGCTATTTCACCCATTAAACAATCCCAACTTAATTTTCAAATATATATATATGAAATATATATATAACTAGCAAATAATTACATCATTATAATAATTGTACAGACTGAAAAAATATATCACTGCATTATCCCAGAACTCAGTTCCTAATTAAATGTATTCTTCAACACATATCACTTGCAGGCTTTAGCCAATAACTGACCAGTGGTCTGTCCAGTGATCATCCATAAAATAAGAATGAAGTTTTCCCTTACTTGATGGTATTCTGTACTCCAGCCACAATGCTGCCATTAATTTCATCAATGGTCATGCAATATATGACACCTTGTGTGGACAAAACTTGTTCACATTCATTCAGCCCAGTGGAAGACTGCCACAAAGAAAAAAATAATAATTATTCTACTTTGTTGTTAGTACATGTACTTAATTTATTATCACTTACAACCATTTTACTTTATATGCTTTATGGTGATTAATGGTGCTACACAATCTTACAAAAAGAGCACAAATCTGTGCAGATTTATCTATTCTAAAATGAACTATGATTGATACTTATCTATCTAAGTACATATATAAATATTTATATCTTAAGTTTGTGTGAGTGAGTGTTTGTAACAAAATATAATAAATATTTAATAAGTTTAGCTTCATCAGGTATAGCAACACATGACAAGTAGAAATCTCAAACATTGATCTCTGGTACTGGTAGACAAAATCTCAGTTCCTAAGCAGGCATGCATGATTCTTTTTTTTTCAAGTAATTTTTATTTTTGTTGATCAATTTTATTCTTCAAAATATAAAGTATAGTTACATTTTATTCAATTATGTATTCACCATTATTTGCAATGACTTGTTGCCACTTATCAGACAGCTTGTCGATAGTTTTACAGTGAGATTCCATAGGTTTTCATGTGAAAAGGCTTTTGACAAACTTTTGAATTTAGCTTTCATTAGAGAAAGTTTTCCCTATGAACACATTTTGCATTGTTCAAAAAATGTAATTGGTTGTTCCAAGGTCAGATGAATATGGCATGTGGAGTAGAAGAGACCAAATGAGTTTCAAAATGTTTTGCTGTGTTATTCTTGTTGGATAATGTGGCCTTGCATTATTATGGAGAAGAACAACATTTTTGCTATTAACACCTGCAGGATGTTTTTCAACCAAAATTTTACTTAAATGTTGCAGCTGCTGGACATAAAAATGTGCATTTAATGTTTCATTGCATTTCAAGAAATATATAATACTCTAGCAATCCCACCACATGTACAACATTACATTTCTTCCCTGGAGCTTGGGTGGGTTCTGTTGAGGAGATTTAGCTTTAACACTCAACTTCCTTTTGAATTTGTCATATATAACTCATTTTCATATGTTATGATACCTTTAAGGAAGAGCTTATTTCTCTATTATGAAAGGTGATTTCTTGTTATGGATAAATGATATGCTTTGTTCCTTTTACTCAGAATTTCTGGATCAAAAACACCCATCTTTCCCTAACTTTTCTAAGTGTCAGATTATGATGTATTTAACATCTTTGATAATTACTGAGTACTTTGTCATGAATTGTTTTCCACTAATGACTTTAAAGCTGGATCATCAAATTCCGATGGATGTTTCAGACTGGGTTCATCTTCTAATGACATTTCTCCAGTGCAAAATTTTGCAAATCAATTTTGTATTTATCAGTCAATTATGACTCCTTGACCATAAACACTACATATTTTTTCAGATAGCATTATTCCCTTGCTTAGACTTCCATGACATTATGTGATTTAAATGCACTATCAATCCCTCCATTTGTGGAATAACAATTAATTCTTTACTCCACAGTGTATACTGTCATTGCCATGTGAAAACTAAGGTATATTAGTGTACTGCAAATTTATTAACTGACACATATGATTCATATATTCATTATTACAATTGGTTCCCCAACATGGAAATTACTCAAACTAATACAAATGATAAGCTTTTTTACAATGTATTAGTGATTAAATTGCTCGTAATGGAGTCTTCAAAATCTGTTGCTTTCTTTTTCTTCAGAGAGACATTATCTACCACTGGAAGTAGCAAGGCTAATTTAAATTCTGACTTTAGTTTCTGATATCAATTTCAAACAAATGTCTTTACCATCAATCAGTTCTCCACTCATTGGTAAATCACATTGGTAAACTGAGAAGAACGATAAGGAGTAAGCACAAAGGCAATCCAGTCTCTCTTGAAAATAACTTAGTACCATTTTAAAATTAAGTGATTTTTTTTTCAATCACAAAAAAAGGATCAACCAAATTTTCATTCACAAACAAAGAAATTGATTGATTCATAAATCATTTTCAATGCAAACAAAAATGATATGTACTAAAACCAAATGCAAAATAAAATGAATGTTAATACTTGAAAAGTTCTCAAAAAATTATTGCATCTACATAATGACTGTCTACTCATTTTCCAGTAACACTCGTTTGCTAGGGTGGTTAGCCAATCCCTATTGCAAACGCCTGCTCAGGCACATTGTGTTTGTTCAACACCCACAGAGTCCACCTGTGGTTTATACTGCAACTATGCTGAGCAAACCATAGTTATAGTTTTTTGGCAGGAGAGAGTGCATCATCTGTTGGGATCAGCAGTTTGAAGATCAGTATGCTGAAACACTTAATCGTGATGACTTATGACTTTTTGTGCTAGCACAACTGTCAATGGATTCTGAACAGTTCTGTTTATTCAGTTTCATTCAAAAGGCTTAGATCAACCTCATGGAATGGTTTTCAGACACTTCCACAGCTGCTGTGCAACTATATTATACATGTTTAACCAGCATGCAGCACGTCAAAGAATTTTCTCTCAACAATCCAAGAAAGCTAAGTATTTCAAACTATTTCTCTTTGTTTGAACATATGCAAACCATATATCCCTTCAGTGAGCAATGAACTCTCTTACCTTTGTCTTAAACATTTTTGAATATTATTTATGTCAGATCATTTAATCTGTTATATGAACATTTCCTTCAAAGACCATCTTGTTGGGCTTAAAAATAATGCTGCAAATAACTTTTGAGACTTTTTCCATTTCCATCTATACAACTAAAACTGAAAGCATTTTCTGTCTTTTGTTTCAAATTACTCCATCTTCATATAATTCCACCTTCCATTACAAAGAAAATCAAATACAATATAAGCCAAAAAGTAATTTTTCAAATAAATTTCTTAAACTGCTTTCATAAATAATATTGATTACTTCTGAAGTAAAAATTTTAAATCTTTCAGTATTCATAGAATATTATGTAGATCAAAATGTCTATGATTCATCTGTAAAAATTTAAATATAATGGACATTAAGTGTGAAAGATTGATTCAGACCCAGGATGTCTGCCCATTGACTGAATTTCAAAACAACCAAGACTATTTAACAAAACAAATGACCTCAATATTAGAAGAGTTTTGATAATCATAATGCCTGATTAGTGGCTTTCATCAACATACACACAAGAAGAAAAGTGTTTCTAAATAAATGAATGGCAGTTGAATATTTTTGTTCAAATCCATGATTTACCAACTCCACACTAGTAATTACAAATTATATTCTTGTACAGTGCATTCTGAAATTATAGGCAAATCACATTTCTTAAATTATTCTCTGGTTAATTGCATGCATCGCTATGAAGTTTGCATAAAAAGTTGTTTGCACTAATATCTGTAGCAATTTGCAATGTCAAATGCATAATAATAAACAACTGGCAGCCATTTTGGTGATATTGTTTCTTTCAAACATTCAAAATTATATGCAACTTGGGCCATAATTCATTTTTGAGCAACAACAAGGAGAAATTTTTTAAATATATAAAGAAGTAAAATCAACAGCAGAAATTGGTAAAATTGAAAGAGACAACTGTATGATTAAGAAATGAATTTAGAACCCTGCTGTATGCAGTGCACATACCAGCAAAGGGAACAGGCATTGATTTTTGTCTCTTACCTGATGAATGGAAAAATATTTGATGATAGAAATGCACAAGCATCCACTTAAGAGTATCAAAGATTTTTATTTGCTCCCATTGGCTCTACTAATGTGCTTGAAAACATTATAATGGTATACCCCACAGCACTTAGAAATGTGCACAGAACTCATTATTCACCCTCCTCTTTGTTGAATCAGCTCATTATATATGTGTCTCTGGATGAGTCCAGGGTGATGTTAGATTGTTCCATGTGCTGGCAAACAGGATAATGTCTTTGACTGAAGCATCCACAAAGAGGCAGAGGAGTACTGTTTGGGGCAAGAATTATTGGAATTGAGTTAGCTACTGGAAAGTTGCTGATGTTGTCAAGATGGATTCTTCTATATATATTGAATTCTTAAGGATCAACTTTCAGCCATGACTCAAGAAGAAGACACTGCCATTCAAACAAAAGTGGCATTTATGCAGCTCTTACTGGCATCACAACTGTTGAATACTTAGCAAAATTAGGGTTCAAAATGAAAAAATAACCAATTTTATGCAGTGGTCAGAATGGTCAATGGATCTTAACTATATTAAAAATATTTAGAGCAACATGAGGGTGGCAAACAAGAAGCAAGTTGAATTTGAGAAGCAATATCAGCTTTTTGTGAGGCTGTCAGCCCTGAAGAAATTCTGAATGGATACTAGGCTTCTTAGAGTCATCAGAAAAAAAAGACAAATTATATCAATGAATAATAATATTCCTTTTCTACTGTATTATTTTGGCCAAGCTTTTAATACTTTGCATTTCTTTGAATAAATCATTGTTGTTCTTTTATTATCCTCCAACCACTTCAAATGTTTGTGTATAAATTAGAATGGTTTCAATAATCATATTTCATATATTTCAGCATAAATGAAATTATATCTTTTAATACAATCATACATTTTTTTGATATTCCGTATAAATGTACAACCTATATTGGTCCAAAATTTGATAACTCTAGGAGCATTATTATCATTTTATTGATTAACACATAATAGAATGCAGAGTAAAATCAAAACATACCCAAATCCTGATTGTTTCATCTTCACCTCCTGTCACCCATTTGTTCACTGTTGGATTCCATCGAATAGCAATCAAGTCACCATGATGACCAGACAAAGTATTTTGCAATGTCATTTCTGAACCATTAAGAGAAAACTTTCGTATATAAGCCAGACTTTCACTTGTGGCATAACCAATTTCTCTTCTGAAAATCAAAAAGATAAAAATCCATTATGAAAGGTCCTCCTAGCATTTCAGTGAACAGCTTTCCAAGAAATGAAAAAGGATTGTGGTTTTAAAAAGTTTAACTATAAAAGGAAACTTCCAAATGGGGAGAGTGTTGAAAGACCTTGGATTATATACTCTCATTCTGCTGATAGAATTCATTGTTTTTATTGCAAACTTTTTAGTAAGAACACAACCAGTGCATTATCAACATGTGGATTCAACAACTGGTCTAATCTTCATACAAAGTTATGTGAGCATGAAATTCAAAGAATTATTTGGAAGCCACATGAAGTTTCTGGTAGTTACACCAAAGACTTTGTAGAGTACAGACAATTGACAGTGTAAAAAAATTTCAATGAAAATGCAAAGCACTGGCAGCAAGCATTCAAAATGTTAGCAGCAATAATGCAGTTTCTTGCTGAGAGAAATTTAACATTTAGAAGAACAGAAGAAAATGTTGATAATGAGAGTGTGCACAATGAAAACTTTTTAGATCTTGTGGAGCTGCTTGGAAAGTTGGATGCTATTCTTGATACACATTTGCAAAAAATCAAAACCCATGAAATTCATAATCAATATTTAAGAAAAAATACTCAGAATGAATTACTAAAAATCATGGCTACAGATGCTTTGAATGAGATACTGAAATGTGTAAAAGCAGTTAAGTACTATGCCATTATTTTAGACTGCACACCTGATATGAGTAACAAAGAAAAAATGTTTCTAACAATCAGGTATGTGTCTGATCATAACTTGGCTCCTTGTATTTATGAACATTTCATAAAGTTTATACAAGTTTAAATTAGCACAGGAGAAGATTTAAATAAAACAGTATTAAACACACTGAAGGAATTACATTTAGAAGTGCAAGACATTCGAGGTTAAAGTTATGACAATGGTAGCAACATGAAAAATCACACATCGGTAGTACAAGCACAACTGTTAAATGATAATACAAGCTCTTTTTTTACTCTGTGCATGTCACAATTATAACCTTTTACTCGGAGATGTAGCCAAGTGTTGTCCAGATTCTATAACATTTGTTTTGGATTCTGCAAATAATCTACATAGTCTCAGTATCAAGAAAAAGCGGGGCAGTTTCTAAAAAACATGTACCTGGGTTATCCATTAAACTCTTGAGCAATACAAGGTGGGAATGTTGGATTGATAGTGCTAAAGCTATTCGTTATCAGGTTGGAGAAGTATATTTAGTTTCTTTAATACTTTGGTATGAAGTATTTTTTAAAGTTACATATGTAAGAAAGGAACTACAAGGTGAAACAAAGGACACTGATGAAAGCATAAGGAGTCATTTAAAAAACTATTAGCATGGCTAAGAATTTATACAGAGGAAGGTTTTAATGATGTTCTAGTACGTGCAAATGAATTGGCTGAAGCTGTTGAATTACCATTGGAGTTTAGACAATTTCACAAAAAAAAACTATGTAGGAGGAAGAGAATGTTATGAGACAAAAGATAAACCTTTAGATGATCCAAAAGAAGTTCAGTTTTTTAACTTAGTGCTGAACCAAGCTATTCAGTCCATGGAGTGCAGATTTGAACAACTTAAAAGCCATGTAAAATTATTTGGATTTCTAAATAACTTTAAAAATATATAGAAATAAGGAAACACAGCAGACCTTGAAGCACCTTTAACAGACACCACAATGAAACAGAGCACTGATGCAGAGGTAGTTATTGAAAAAACTAAAGACATTGATGGCTATCTGTTGGCTGAAGAACTTGAAGCTCTGAAAACTTTTCTTCCCTCCAGTTTCATTAAGCCTCATGCTCTGTTTGAATAAGTGGTAGTAAACATTTGATTTACAGTATTTACTAATGTTTTATTGCTTTGAGGATTTACTTAACAATGCCTGTAACAGTCGCATCAGGTGAAAGAAGATTTTCAGAAGTAAAACTGATTAAAACATACTTACAATCAACAATTTCACAAGAGAGACTAAACAATTTGGCAATGCTCTCTGCAGAAATTGACATTGCTAAAACCATTGACCTTGAAAATATTTTTGAGAGATTTTGCAAATAGAAAAGCCGAAAAAGATATTTTTTCTAAAAGGCCTGTGTATAACCAGTATATCTGTAATTGCCTTACTTTGTATTAAAAAATAAAACTTTCACATTGTCTTTGAAAATTTTAGTATATCAGGCATTTAATTTTTTTTTTAGTTAAAGATGAGCATACTACATGATATATAAGCATACATAAATTTTTCCTCTTCAGTGTGTTTAATAATAATAATACAGGGCTGGTCCCTGTATAGCAGAATTAATAGGACAAGAACAGTGCAGTTTTATTTTTTTAAAATGAGACAAGGAATATGATATTTATGCTCAGAATGATATCAGAAAAGTAATACTAATGCAGAAGGACATATAACAAAAGTAATACTAATGCAGAAGGACATATAACAAAATTCAAAAGGGATATAAGATAAGGATGTGTCTTCTTACCTGATTTATTAAATCTTTACAGCAAGATGTCCTGAGAGAACTTGCAGTCCTACCATTATTTATTATTTTAAGAATATGCAGATGACATAATATGGATATCAGATACAGAAAGGAAAATACAGGAACTTGTACAAAAAAGTAGTAAAGGAAAGTGAGAAGAAAGGACTAAACATCAATTGCATGGTTGTTAGCAAGAGGAATAGCTCAAGATGCAAATTACAAATTAGAGATGTCAAAATGAAGCATGTATTAAAGTTATATATCTAGGAAGTGTTTTAATAGAGGATGGAAAATGTGACACTGAAATCCAAAAGTGCATTGGAATAGCAAACGATGCCTTCCAAAAGCTAAGCAAAGTATTGAAAAACAGGACAATTTTATCAGAAAAAAGAAAACAGTGCTAAACTGTTATATAATACAAATTCTCCTCTATGACAGAGAATTTGGTACAATCTCCTCACAGATGAAGAAACGAAGCAACAGAGATGTAGTTCTACAGAAGGTTGCTGAGAATACCATGAACTGAACATGTGAGTAATGAGTAAGTTTTAAATATAATTGAGACATAAAAGACACTTATATTTATAATCAGAAAATTGATTGATTTGTTTTTTATAGTTTATCAACCCTTTTGGGTTATTTAGAGCCAAAAAATATTTCAGATTGTAGAAAGTTGCTTACATTACCCAGTGTTCCTAAACAGTCTCCCAATAATTACTGTCTAGGCATAATGCTTCTTAACTTCAGTGATTGAATGAGAACTGGTGTTTTCAGTATGATTTGATTGTAGGTGTTAGAATTAGAAAGAGACAGTTGAACTTTCTAAGACACATAATGAGGTTGGAGAATTTGACACTCACAGGACATACTGAAAGCAAGAGGAAAAAAGGAATTAACCTACGTAATAAGCCTATGTAAATGGATGGTAGAATAGCAAGTGGGAGTGATGGTGAAAAGGCAAATGATACTAAGAGCTATCAGGGATAGGAAGTTGTTACCCATATCTTGAAGGGAAATAGCATGTAGATGATGAAGCAGCCAATATTCATTTGATTACAATTCATTTTTTGATAAATTATTTTGTTAAAAGTACAAGAGGCTGATATTTTTCTTTTTAAATACTTTGCTGTCCAAATAACAGAAACATTTTACATTGAACATTTATTCTCCCTTATTGACTGAAGTACTTGTTAACAATGCAGACTGATTTCATCTCATAAAATTGTCATCAAAGTTTTATCCAGAACTTTAAAATATCATTAGGCCTATAATATCTTCAGTCAAACTATTTGTGAACAGATTTAAACTTTACATTACTTACAATGTTGGGTTATAATCCATGTCTAAGATGACGCCATCACAGATGATGTCCGTATTCAATGACTCACCATATGCTGAGCACTTACTATGATGATAAGTGTCATGTAATCTTGAGGGGAAGAAAATAAAATTTGATGCATTTTTTATTGTAATAATATAAATTTTTAAATGGGAAAAGGAATTAAATATAAAACTCATTTAGCTATGTAAATTAATATGAATTAAAAAATAAATATGTAAAACATAAATATACCATTTTTTTTATTTAAATAAATAAGTTTTTTATTTAAATAAATAAATTTTTATTTAAATAAATAAGGTTTTTTGTATTTAAATAAATAAGGTTTTTTATTTAAATAAATATTTTTTATTTAAATAAATGTTTTTTTATTTAAATAAATAAGGTTTTTATCAAAATAAATACGTTTTTTATTTAAATAAATAAGGTTTTTTTGTTTAAATAAATAAGTTTTTTTATTTAAATAAATAAGTTTTTTTTTATTTAGATAAATAAGGTATTTTTTATTTAAATAAATATTTTTTTCTTTGTTTAAATAAATAAGGTATTTTTATTTAAATAAATAAGTTTTTTTTTGTATTTAAATAAATAAGGTTTTTTTTATTTAAATAAATATTTTTTTTATCAAAATAAATAAGTTTTTGATTTAAATAAATAAGGTTTTTTGTTTAAATAAATAAGTTTTTTTATTTAAATAAAGAAGGTTTTTTGTTTAAATAAATAAGGTATTTTTTATTTAAATAAATAAGGTTTTTTGTTCTTTAAATCAATAAGGTTTTTTATTTATTTAAATAAGGTTTTTTAATTATCTAATTAAATAAGGTTTTTTTTAAATATATGAGTTTTTTTTATCTAAATAAATAAGGTTTTTTATTTAAAAATAATTTTTTTTATTTAAATAAATAAGGTTTTTATTTAAATAAATAAGTTTTTTTCTATTTAAATAAATAAGGTTTTTTATTTAAATAAATAAGTTTTTTTTTTTTTTAATAAATAAGGTCTTTTTTAAATAAATAAGTTTTTAAATAAAATTTTTTTTTTCTTTAAATAAATAAGTTTTTTTTATTTATTTAGATAAGTTTTTATTTATTTAAATAAATAAGGTTTTTATTTAAATAAATAAGGTTTATTCATTTAAATAAATAAGGTTTTTTTTTATTTAAATAATAAGTTTTTTATCTTAATAAATAAGGTTTTTATCTAAATAAATAAGGTTTTTATTTATTTAAATAAGTTTTTTATTTATTTAAATGAGTTTTTTTTCATTTATTTAAATAAATAAGTTTTTTTATTTAAATAAATAAGTTTTTTTATTTAAATAAATAAGGTTTTTTTATTTAAACAAATAAGGTTTTTTTCTTTATTTAAATAAATAAGGTTTTTTTATTTTAACAAATAAGGTTTTTTTATTTAAATAAATAAGGTTTTTATTTAAATAAATAAGGTTTTTTTTATTTAAATAAATAAGGTTTTTTTCTGTAGATTACAATTGCATCAATAATATTATATCAATATATTCATGAATGGAAATGAAAAAGGAAAATTATCTAAATTAACTACAAATGTTTTACATATTCCTACATGTTTATATACTTACACACACACATATGCACACACACATGGACATAATTTTACTAAATTTTATTTAGTCAAGACCAAGTATAAACTTGAGAAAAGTAGATCAGAAAGATTGTGCTGTTTTATTTTTCAAAGTAAGGAAAAGACTATATACTTTAAAAATCAGCATTCAACACTGTAATTTACCTGAACTCAAAGAGAGACTACTGATGTTAGTGAAAAACGTGCCTATGTCTACAGATTGCTGTATTGATATATAAGCAACTGACTTATATAGTACAGTTGTTTGATTGGCCAGAGCATTATAGGCAATTTATTCATAATCATCACATATGCAAAATAATCTACTCCCAAATTGTCACATAGAAGTAGTTTTTTTTAAATAAGAAGAGAACAATTTGTAATGGAAGCATCCATTGACTTACTCGCCTGTTTCCAAATTCCATATTAACAGTTTCTGATCCCATCCTGCACTTATCTGGAATTAAGAAAAGTGAAAAGATAGTAATTAGTGTTAATAAAAGTGTATATGCAAGAATATAAGATAAAGAGTATAAAATAATAATAATGATTGAATTGGTAAAAGAATCCATTGGGAAGTATGCTGTAAATTTGGCTTCAATCGGAAAGAGAAATGGTATAAATATCATTCAGGGGGGCAATGGTACAAAATGATAGTCACTAGATATTATGAGATCTCTCGGTCCAAACAGATCATGGCATTGAAGCATCAAGTCTTAAACTTATCATGATAAAGAAATTAGCAAGTGTCAAATTATTGATTTTTCTGTTCCATATGATACAATACTGGACTCTAAAGAAACTGAAAACATACAAAAAAACATACAATTGACAAGTGTGAGCTCCAGTGAGTGAGCATGCATGTGTGTGTGTCTGTGTACGCCAATGAGTGTATGTGAGTGTATATACGTTTGTGTAAGTATGAGTGGCATTCTGATGACAATTTTTTCTCCCACTTCCATAAAAACACTGATATACGCAACCATATATAAATCCAAAATTTAAAAATTAATCGGTTTGTCTGATGATCACAAATAGTCTGAAGCCCAGGGTCACAAACTCACATCAATCCAACTAATATATATATATATATATATATATATATATATATATATATATGTTTCATTGATGAACCAGCAATAACAAAAAAAGAATTTTATTTCAGAAGAACAAAGTCAACATTACTGAGATAAAACAAAATTAACATTAAGCCTAATCTCATGATTTCTAGTTTAACTCTGTCATTATAGAAATTAGATTTTAACTAATTTCAAGTCATTTATTATTCACTGTTTATATTATAATTTCTACTTCAGTTTTGTTGATTTTGTATTCTTTTCTTTTAGCATTCTATATAAAATAACTATAATAGTGGAGGAATTTAAATGTATGCCTATGTGGGTCTAAATTGAAGTCTTAAAGATTTAGCAACACCACTCAATTGGATAGTTTCTTCCTCCCCTTCTTGAAGAAATGGATCCACCTTATGATATATGTGTGACCTAATAAGTAATGTGGCAGTGTGGCTACCATAGGACATCAATACAATTTAACAGTACTTGACTAATGAATAATTGTTACAGGAAAACAGGGAACAGTGTCTTCAAGATGGCATCAGCTCCAGATTTTTCTCAGAATTGCAAGGCATATGTGATATCAGGACAGACAACAGTGCCAGATGAAAACTGCAGAATGCAAGAATAGGACCACCAGCAATTGACATCAATTAATCAAAACACTTTTCCTATGCTGATTCTTTAGCAGTTGTTGGAGAAGCTCTGTCAAGCTATTCATAAACAAGGCAAATATGTGTCCATTCCAACCCATATTGTATTATATATCTTGACACATCACTAGTGCCTCTTTGACAGAAAATCGAAAGCATACACACATGAATTCCACCATTTGCTTCTTCTTAAGTGCTACAAACACAATCTTTCATTGTGTAGTAAGTCACATGAGAAAAACTTCATCAGGTGCCTCATATAGCAGGCCATGACATGAATCTGTCCTAGCATTTTTGTCACCAATATTAACATTTCTGTCACTCATTATGCATTGTACATGCTTTCACTATTCAAAATACATATTAGAAAAGTAAACTTTAGTCATAACACATGCTGCTTCCAACAGTTTCCCTGACAAGACCTTTTTCAAAAATCTCAAGCAGCAAAAAAAGTTAAACTTTAAACCTTTATAACATTTTATCTTCAAAAACCTGTTTACAAATCTTTGCTATAAGTCAACATCATTCATATTCCAACATAAAAAAACAAGAAAGCATTAACACTTAAACTAAAATCTTTCAAACAATTTCTTCAAAAAGAACTTCATTAGTAAGCCTCTGTACTTTACAGATTTACTTTATGTATTGTGTCAACTTATATTTTTTATATTTCACAAAATTATTTCATTCTAAAAAAACATTTTAGAAAAGAAATTAAAATTTTACAAATACATTTGCCCACACAAAATTTGTATCAAATTTTTCCATTGATATAAAAAATATTATCACAAACAGATTTGCATTTCTTCCATGTTATTTTTTCACATTAATAAAATCTGTTGATTTATTTGTTTTAAACATCATTCTTTTTTGTCTTACTTGGTTTCCCTTTTGATCCCTCTTCAGTAGATTTTAACCTCTCAGTGACCAAAGGAGGAGAAAAGTTCATTTCTACTTACAGGAACTAAAACATATAGATAGCATCTCACTGTAACGATATTTTACAAGGTTTTCAAATGTAATGGAGGTTTAAATTCAGAACATTTTAAGCTTATGTGCTCTCTACAAATATGCATACTTTTTGCTTCCTGGTGACAAATTATAAGTAAAATACTTTCACTCAGTTAAATCCTTGGAATTAAAGGGATACATTTCATAATGAGGACATCAAAAATATCAACTTTGCCAGGATTTTGCAGAAATTATTTCAGTAGTTCTATTTGTATGCTTTGTGTTCTGTATACTGAGAAAATTATCTAAAGAATTATCAACTTTATATAAGGTACACTGACCAGATAGGTTCCATTATATCCTTGTTTTCTGTCAATCACTATGAGGCTTGTTACACTTCCTTGGTGACCAAGTAAAATGTGTTGACAAATAAAATCAGCAACACGTTTATTGACTGTGTCATTTGAGTCCTGTGTAAATGAAAGAAACCCTTATTTGATTTTTTTAGACTGTCAAACTGAAGAGAAAAAATATTAAGTAAATTCAAAAGATTACATCAACTTCTATCAGAAAAAAGCAAAAGATTAGATTCAACTTTGATTCAAGAAATGTCAAAAATGTGTCAACTAAGACATTATGTTAAAAGCTACAAAGCCCTCCAAAATTAGAAAGGAAATATGTAAATTTGCAGAAATTCTGAATGTTAAATTTTATAAACTTAAACAACATTTAATAAACTTAAATAACTTTGATTCTGTTATTAAACAATATTTCCCTGAAAACTTACAAAATTAGCTAATTGAAGAACTGTTAAATATAAATATCAAAAATAGAGAAAGTATTTTTATAAGTTTTGTTTTGTTAAATTCTAGGAAAACTTAATTTTTATTCCAATTCCAAATTTTTTTATCGATTCCCACCTGAATATTTTGAAGTGACTGTCTATTTTTCTTAGTTTTTCTGTTGATATAAACAGAGAAATAAATCCTTTCTTTGTATTAACATATTTAATGACCTTCTTTCATTATGTACAATGGTTAGGATAGCAATAATTCTGGTAAGTAACTGATATGGAAAAGCTGTTACTTAAGTTGATTGTACAAAAGGAGTTCACAGCAGAAAAAGTGATTAATGACATTGTATGGATTTTACTTGGGTAATGAGGGAGAAAATGCATTATGCATATTGCATTAGATACAAAGATTATTACAATTTATTTTTGGTCAGTAATGATAAAGTATTTGAGAAACAGAAGAAACATAACAAGAAAAAAAAGAAATTGGAACCAAACATATTTCTATATGAAAGAAATTATATTCTGAAGATGAGTATTATTATTATTATAGAAAACAAACTTATCTTAGAATATTATTTAAATAAGCTCATTTCTTCTAATAAAAGATGTACAACTAATGGGATGAAAGTATATAAGAATAAAGCATTACAAGCATTTTTATTTAATTGAGTGACTCTGTTCATGCTCTATAACTACTCATAGCCTCATTCTTTCAGGTGTAGATGTAAACTTTATGAAAAGTTATATATAGGTATATTTTACCATTTTTAGGAAGCTACCATTTTATGATTCAAAATACTATTTTTACTCATTATCTGATAGAACAGACACAGTGAAAGATAATGAAATAGGATTGATTAAATGATTCATTTATTGTATTCCATTTACTATTTATGAAAATGACAAAGCAAATAAAAATCAATACATAAATGGCAAATAATAATTTCACAAGTCAATGATTTCAGGCAATGTCAGGAATTTACTTTAAGAAAAGACTTCAAAGTAAATAAAACTTGGTATTACTTGAAATTGCACCAACAAATGAGATTTGTCAGATTTTGGCAGAAAATTCACATAAAGGAGAAGTAAAATTGCTTGAAGTCAACAAAATTGTTTGAATTACTTTGAGGAAAAGATATTAGTACAGAGGTAAAAGGAAGGCTAATGGAAACAATTAATTACATATATATATATATATATATATATATATATAAATATTATTTAAAATTTCTATATTTATGAGGGAAGAGAGCTCAATTTCAGAGATACAGTGTAGATATAGAAAATATGGACATAGAAATCAATACTTCATGGGGAATCAAAGCCTCACTTCTCAGATGAACTACAGATCATGAATTATTGCTACTTTTGTGGGTTATATATGTAGGCCACTTAGAGCTAATAGGAATTGTGAGAAGATGAAACTGTCCCTTTCCATTTGAAGGTTAATGTTTTAGATTATTTATAGTTCTTGTGGTTTGATCCATCTCCCCCATTAATAGATCTGTCCTGAACACACATAATCAGAACAATTCTACTACAATTTAATATACTCTTGTTGTTAACCATTTTGGAAATAACTAATTTACTCTGTCCAGATAAACTTATTATTGACCCCAACATGTGTCTAATGCCAAACTGGAATATTGTCACTAGAGAGTAATTTTCATGAACTTCTTGAGCATGTACTGTGACCAAAGTTCTAATAAACTACACTATCTCTCCAAATATGTCTCAGCACAAGTTTATGAGTATTTCACAGATGCATCTTCCTATGAAGAGGCTTTAACAATACTGGACAGGATCTATATTAAAGAGTAAAATGAAATGGTCTCTAGACACTTACTGGCTATAAGGCGTCAACTGCCCTCAGACTCCATTGATGGATTTTATCAAGTCTTGTTAAAACTAAGTAAGGACTGTTAATTTCCTTTGGTATCATTGGAAGAATATCAAGCTGAATTGATCTGTGATGCCTTCATATATTTTTCCTGAGTTTTCTTAGAATCTTACAGTAGTTTGGCTATTATGTTGGTATTTAAGCAGTTACTATTTAGTAGGCATTTTTACTTTGTTCTGTAGTTACATGTTGGTGGCTGGGTGTTTGTAGTGTACTGATGATTTTTCCATTGTGATATTTTTCTATTTGTAGCATAGTTTTGGTTTAAATATAGATCAGTTTTTCAGTATTCCTGTTGAATATTTATATATTTAGGTTTCAATATGGAAAATTATTTTACTCATTGTAAAGGTTTTTAATTTAAAAAGTTAATATTTATTTAGGTTAGGCTTGTTTCTGAATAAAATCCAATTTTAGTTAAGAAGCAAGATCTTACTTTTCATGAATAAATTTTATTTTAGTCTCAATCACAAGAATTTGATTCAAAATGTTTAAAATAATTATTAATAGCAAATATTATCTACTATCTATTTCTAATTATCTCTTAGATTTATTCTTAAAAGAAATATTACAAAATGTTATTCTTTAAAGCAGAAAACAAAAAGCTTTCAACAAATTAATCTATTGTATGTGAATTGCACATTATAATTTTTACCTATTCAAATATTTTAATGCTGGAAATTACAAACACTAAATGAAAATTGAGTCCTCATGGTTCAGGTTTTCTATATGTTGCCCTTAACTGTCTTTCACTATTATCTTCAAATGTGTATTAAAGACAAATTGAGAATAGTTTAATTTTATGGTCATAAAATGCTGATTATCATTAATACCTTTTCTAATAACATTAGTGTCTGCTATTTCAATCATCCAATCATTAAAGCTGATCAGCAGAAGAAATGCATTAAAGAATATTGCTCAAAGTTTAAATTTTTGAGGAGAAAAAATCACAAGATGCTGCCTGAATAAATGACAAACTGACAAGAAAAACAGACCATCTAATCAATAATGAAGCTGCATCAATAATTGATCCTCCCTTCACATTAAAGAAATCTGATCAATACTCACAAATGGATTTTCAACTTTTCTAAAGAGAACTGAACTTGGGTCAAGCAAAGCAGCAAATTTGGATTCAGCCAAGTTGACATCTTTCTCAAACTCAACTTTCCTGAGTTCTTCAGCAGCTACCATGTCAAATCCCCAAACATCTGCAAAACAAAATAGAAAACTTTCAACTGTGGTCTTTTGTCTCTGCTGTGATGTCTTTTAGTCTGTGATACAGAAGTTCTACTTCTGTATTAAATGCAAAATAGGGTAAGTCCATTTTGCCTATGTCACTGCACATCCCAAAAATGAAGAGGTTTTATGCCCTTTCTTGATCTGTGATTTCTCTGACTTCTCTCTTGAGGTATGTACCTAGTACTTTTTGTTGGGGATCTAGCTCTGGACTAATTTTCATTCTGGTCTTCTAATTATATGTTGGATTTTTACAAACTATCTCCCATAGTTTCTTTACTACTTTGTTCACTTTCTCCATCAGAAGCACTCATGCTTTCCTCCCTTTCAGGTTCTTCATCCTCTTCTATCTCAACTTTTTTGTCATAAAGCTTATTTTATCAGAATGAGTTAATACATTCTGTCCACTTGTTGCTATTATAGCCATACTATGTCCCTTTTATGCAATAAATTTAACTTTTCCAGGATTTGATTCTCTGTCATTTATCATATCTTTTAGTTTTCATGTTATAGGTGATCTAATTTATCTTCCAAAATATGCAGAGAGATTTTGCATTCTACCAACATGTGGAATAGTTCTATAACTCAATAATAATCTTGGTATTAACTATCTATGGTGTCTCTGGATGGGGAAAATGTCTTTAACCTCATTTTCACCATCTGCATCATTCTTTCTGCAATTCCATTTGATTGAAGATGGTATCATGGTGTTTTATAAGGGAGACAACCAATATGTTCTAACCATGAACTCAAAGTTTCATCACAAAATTCTGGTGCATTTTCAGAAACTAACGTTTTGGCACCTCATTTCTGGAAAATCTTATTCATAATATTTGCTTTACCATGGCTGACTTCCTAACCTGAATTGTAACCACTTAAGACCATCCAGAGAATGATTCAACCAAAATTAAAAATAGTCCTATGCCTTTAACATGTGCATGATCCATATGAACACTGGCCCATGGGTCATATTCTTTAAGCCATGAATGTATCTTGGTTTGGCAAAAGATTTTTATTTCCTTATATTTTGGGCATTTTTGTATATATTTTTCTACATCACATGAATCAGTACACAACAATTCCAATTTTAATTGTTTCTGTGTTGCTGTTATTTTAAAATTAACATCACCATATACAATTTTTATTTCATCTTTTCTTAATCTCTCTAGTGGTATTAAAACATCTCTATTGCATATAAGACTTTTCTCTATAGTTAATCTGTAGAAATAAATCTTTCTTAGTACTAAATCCTATAAGGTTTCAAATCTAAGGGTAATATATCTGCTTCAGTTCAGTGCAATATTTTATCTACTTAATTGTCTGATCATTCTAATAGTTCATTGTTGAACTTTAGTCTTGATAGAGCATTTAAATATGGAATAGTGTTTTCTTTTCATATATACAATGTCAAAATCAAAGGCCATAACCTTCATGGCCCACCTTAAAATTCTAGATGTAAGTTTAGGTAATTCCTTCCTGGGTTTAAAAAATAAATTCTAAAGATTTATGGTCAGATTTAATTAGAAACTTCCTGCCTAATAAAAATTAGCGAGCTTTATTTGTGCTCCATATGATAGTTAATGCTTCTTTTTCAGTATTTGAATATGATGATTTTAACCTTCTAGAAAGGTAGATTATAGGATGACCTTCTTGAGACAAAATCAATATGGCACATTCAGTTGCATCTGTAGTTAATGTCACTTCTATTGTTGGGATCAAAATTTTTATAATGAGTTTTTTATAAGTTCTTTCTTAAAACTTTCAAATGCTGTATTCTGACATTGAGCTCATTTAAAATTTGGATCTCACTATACTTTTGCAAATATCTGCTGTAAAAATTGGTTAACTATAAAAAAGATTCTAATTTTTTTATTTGTAAGTGTAGATAACTCTGCTATTTTCTTTATCAAATTTGTGTCTGGTGAAAGTCCATCTTTGGAAATCTGATATCCCAGATATGTTATTGTGTTGCAATTTACCACACATTTATCTTTGTTTATAGTAATCCCAGCATTTTTTAATTTATTTAAAACATTGAAAAGTCTTTAAAAAATAGCACTTGCTGTTTTTGCACCATAAGGTATACACTACTATCTGAGTAAGCCTAATGGAGAGTTAATCATAGTGACCTCTTTAAATTTTTCAACAATCTGTATCTGGTTATAGGCAGATTTGAGGTCAATTTTAGCAAAGTATTTAATTCCTGACAATTCCTGAATAGCAGTTTCAAACTCACAGAATCTGGAAGCCTCTTGTTGCTTGTGTACATACTGTATTATTGTTTCATTCAGTTCTTGTTTTCTCATGAGAAACTTTTTCCTCTCAGCAATAACCAGCTTCTTTTTTGGCCACAAATTTCTCTATGTCTGAAATTTGTGAAAAGGTCAAATTTTCCAATTCTCTGGGACAGGCCATGAGAGGGATCTTTCTGATGGCCTCACATCCTGGCAAAGCCAAGAAGAGATCTGTAATCTCATTCACACCTCTTACAACTTTGTGGTATTTTAATTTCTTGGCCCATGCATGGGCAGCAAAACATCAATTCCATATTTCCACAAAGTCCAGCATATCCATTGGTATTAGACATCCTATCAGCAACACCATATTATTGCCATGTCTTCTAGTCTGTGACATGGATGTTCTACCCCTGTACCCAGTAACAACTGACTTATTAGTAGTCACTTGACTCTATGCAAAATAGGGCAAATCTATTTTGCCTATCTCACTACAGTCTCTTTTGTAAACATTTAGTACAAAAATTAAGATTGTTTTTATATTTGTAAATTTCCATTATTTGAGAACATAACATTTATAAATGTTCAAAATATAAACAAAATGATTTCTAGCAAAATGACCTACTGAAAAAAAAAGAAAGGGTTTAAGATAGATAGATAGATAGATAGATAGATAGATAGATAGATAGATAGATAGATAGATAAAGTAAAAGATACTAAATGAAAATATAATTTTTGAAATATTTGAGTTAAGGAATTGTGTGAGGATAATTGCACAAACTATTAATATTGAATAATAAATAAAAATGAATTTAATTCATAGATTGTGAAAAATTAGGCCACTATATATAAGGCATATATATTAAATATTTAGAATGGAATATTTCATATTTCACAAAAGTTTTTTACATCATGAAACGAGCAAAAGAAATCTAATAGAAGGGTAGAATATCAAAGATACATACTAAGATATTCTGCCTCATGTGAGCACTGTTCTGAATAGGGGAAACATTAAACTATACAAGTATATGAAAATAAACAAATTATTGTGCTACAATTTGTTAGCTACATATATATCTAGGTTATGTGGATCTCAGCTATATATATATATATATATATATATATATATATATATATATATATATATATAAAAGAAAGAGGTTATAGTGGTTCCAACGAGAGAAAAGTGTGTATATTAAAAAGAAGAGAAGAGAGGTGCCGCAAATGTTTTTGATTGTAATGTGGATTTTTTTTTAAAAATATTATGCTTTATTTTCCATAATTTTACTACATGTGTTTATGGTCTTGCAACTGTCTTCAGGTAAAAGGCGGAGATTTCCACATATTATTAAAAATAATTAATTTTTTTTCTTATGTTTTTCAATGGTAAATATTCTCGATATGAGACATTCTCTGTTTTTGTATTAGTAATCCAAATGTTATTCTTGATTTTTATATATATATATATATATATATATATATATATATATATATATATATATTATAGGGTAAAAAATCCAAAATTACCACATGTGAGTATAGTCTATTTCAAACCGGCACAACCTTCTGTCAGTCCTCCTCAGCATAACAACCCCCCACCCCGGGATGAGTTACCTTGGAATCAGGGATTTGAAATTTAATTTAGATAGCAATTGAGGAAAATGTATGGCTCTACCCAAAGAGATGCCTTATCTAGATAAAAAGCCTGAGTTGGTGATAAGGAGAGGGCATGCGGTATCTCTCTAAAGTGGGTGGGGCCGGAATGGGAGTTTATTTATGACTAAAGCCTTAAGTTGTATATAAAGGAATTTAGGTTCCCTCTAGGGAATACCAAACTATACCAACAACAAATACGTTTTAATAGGATTAACAATAAATTTTATTTAGACAATTAATATAAAGAAAGAATATAATTAAAGGGTTTATATTGTTAAGTAATGGGGGATTTAAAGACAAAACAATTTAAAGTTAGAATGAATTATCTAGATAATAGATTCCCAAAATCTGTAATACCGAAACACCCAATAGAATAAATTATGCTGTATAACACACACACACACACACAAACATAGACACACATATATATATATATATATATATATATATATATATATATATTATGGATTTATACCATTAAGGGTCAGTTAAATTATTAAGAAAATCAAACTGTACCCAAAATTATTAAAGTGAAAAGTTAATCAAAGGGGGTTGCATTAATTAAGGGACTGTTAAAAGATAGAATTAATACAGAGAATAAAGGGAAATTATAGAAGTTAATTATCATTATATATTTAACATTAATGGGGTTTTGTGGAAGTTAATAAGTAATAAGGTAAGGTTTATATTCTTATATAAGTTTGAACCTACTTCTATGTCTACATTTTAACACTAATTCTTGATTTAATTGTTTGCATTGATTATTGTAATTTATTATTCTAATTTTTTTCTCTATACTGCACCTATCTCTAAAAATTTCTTTGAAAAGGTTGTTTGGTATTTTAATTTAGGATTGGTAAATGAGTGCCTATGGGTATAAAATCTCTGTTTCAATTCTGCCACAGAAATTCCAAAATAAACATTATAATTTGTCATATTTTCTTTAGAGATAATGGTTGCTTAGTATATTACCCTAGTAGATCTGTATTTGCCTTCAACTGGACAGTTTTCCCTATTTCTACAATTACAGGGGGGTTCCATGCTAGATTTAGTGTTTTTCTCATAGAATCTACTTAAGATATAATTATTATGAGAGTTGATAATTTGGTACATGTTATTAGTGCAAGAGTAGCTAATTTTGATCAGTTTCCTGTAGAAGATCTTATTTAAAGAGTTGTTTTTGCAGAAATGTTTATTTCATAATTTTAAAAAGTGCTGTTCAATATTTATATTTGACATTTTGAACCAAATGAGTTTTCTTTTTTTATTTCTATGCCTACATCCCACTTTAGGTGTTTTGGCATTACTTATAGAGATTAAGTAAGATAACTTCTTTTTGGAACCACTATTGTGGAGAGCATTTTCATACATTTCTGTATTTTTATTAAAGATTTTTTCATTGGACAATAATTTACTAATTCTGGTGCAAACAGTAGTGGGTATTTGTCTCAGAATGGCATTGGGGTGGTTAGAACTAACATTAACATAATTGGGTGTTTCATTCTCTTTATGGTAAGGTTTAAAGGTTTTATCATTAAGGTTAAGGGTGATGTCTAGGTAATCAACTATTTTAAGGTTAGAAGAAA
Source organism: Acanthosepion pharaonis (assembly GCA_903632075.3). Taxonomy (NCBI): domain Eukaryota; kingdom Metazoa; phylum Mollusca; class Cephalopoda; order Sepiida; family Sepiidae; genus Acanthosepion; species Acanthosepion pharaonis. Next base: position 699,142 of record CAHIKZ030000456.1, read on the forward strand.
TTTCAATCTTAAACCCTAGTAATTTAAAAGACTTAATGATTTTTTTTTAACTTTGCTGTTAGCAGACCATTACTATTGAGGATGAAGATGAACCTGTCATCTCTATATAGGCTCATTAGTTCTGGATGTATGATTCTACTAAGTATATCTAAAATATAAAAACATACTAAATCAGCGACCTGGGCTGAATCAAATGCTCCCATAGGGACATCAAAATCATCATTATGGCACTTAGTCCAGGTAGAATTATTAAGTGTTAGCAGTGATTTTCTAGCAGTTAAGATGGTATTAGTTTCATCATCCGTTTTCTCCATATAGTTTTTTGCAAAGTAAATACTATTACCTAAGAGATCGCTGGAGACAGAGAAATAGAAATCTATTATATCAAACTTAATAAATGTCACTCTATCCTTATTATTCATATTGGCAAACCATTTGATAGTGTTTGCCGAATCCTTCCAAAGATTAGCACAGGTTGTGATTAGTAGTTTATTGGTTATTTTTTAATTATATTTTTTAAGATTAGACCTAGTTTAGTTTTAGTTGGATTTATTAGTTTAGACTGTGTACTGCTAGCAAAGTTAGGTTTGTGATCCTTAAATAAAATGTAAGCATCTTTAGTATGGATCTTTCCCACTCTATCTGCAATATTTAAATTATTAGCTATCTCAGTATTCTCTGTGTCAATCTCGGATATCTATATCTATCTAGTTTGTATGTGTCTGTTATTTTGTCCATCAGAATTTTATGGTAGTGTGAAGGGTTACATTTATAAATATTTTTAGGTTTATAGGGTCTTACCCAAATGTCTTTGAAGTTTCTAATAGTTTTTATAGAACTCATGGAAAAAACACCAGATAAAAGATGAAAAAACCTGAAAGTCAACCTGGAACAATCTGGGGTAATTGTTTCATCATGCACTATACAGCACATTGAAAACTCCATTTTTAGAAAGCTTGTGTCAAAGATCATTAATTCTCTAGCAAGATAACAACCCAATACACATCCAAAGCACAGAAGAATAGTTGAAAAAAAAAATGGGCTGTTTTAAAGTGGCCATCAATGTGTTCTGATCTTAATCCCATTGAAAATCAATGGGGTCAGCTGAAATCTGACATAGGAGAAAGGAATACTGCAATGTTCAAGAGCTTGAACAAATTGCAAAGGAAGACTGAGAGAAAATACCGGTTATGGAAGTGCAAAAAGCTTATAGATGGCTTCCAGAAACACTTGAAAGCAGTCATCCCGCCAAATGGGCTACAAGCAAATATTAAGGAGGGGTACTTTTATTATTGTCCATTTTTTTCTTTTCTCTCTTTGAAATTGCAACATGTAAGTTGAAAACATATTTTTTTGGTTGAAGTTAGTTTTGTGCCATGTGTGATATGTGCGTAGGCAATCATGTATCTTTCAATACATGACTGATGAGGCAGATCTTTTCCTGCAGTAGTTTGCCATTTCTTTCTGCAGTAGACCAGTTGCCATCCAAGGCTATAGAACCCGGTCTGTCCTGCTATTTGCCTATAGCTAAGGGGAGAAGAAGAGGATTCATACCTTTCCCAAGGGTATTAGCACATAAGTGAATGAAATGGATTTGAGTGGAATTCGAACTCAGCTCTCCGATTCCCCAATCGGAGCTGCTATCCATTACTCCACCATGAATTACTTTGGATAACCAATTCTAATGATATAAATCTTGCACTTACTTCAAAAGATATAGCCAAAAATGAAATGTTGCCAATAATTATTACCAGAACTGTATCTATATGTATATATTTAGTAATAAATAAAATTAAATATCCTTACTCTGAATTTTTGACAAAATATAATCTTTGTTATTGTTATATATATTTGTGTATATTTATCTATTGATATGTATGTGTCTCCCTTTCATTCTTTCTCCCACTGAATTATTGGAAAATAAAGTAAATATTCAATATCATTTTGTTACAGGTGCTGGAACAAAAGAAATCGGGATGTCAAATAAGATATGTGGAATGATTGAAGTAACTGCTGTCTGCCAGCTTTTCAGATGGGAGCATGATCATGGGATAAATTAATAGAAACGAAAAGGATCAGACGGCCATCAAAGATGGGTAACAAAAATAAAAGAGAAACGTTAGAGAAACACAAGCCGAAAGAAAAAGAGAAAATTGAGCATTATATGTGGATTAATAAATTTTCCAGCCAAGATGATCATATTTGTGCAATTGAAAATAAAATTTTCCTAGTGTTACATCAGTTTATTGCATTGAAGCCGTGTGTTGTATTGATTTAACTATTGAAAAGAAAACCAAGAGGAATGAAAGGAGCAAGACTACAGTAGAAACATTATTTTATAATGAGAGTACAAAATATTTAAGCAAAAGTTTGATAAATAATTGCCTAATTTAAATAAAGAATACTTACATATATTCCCATCCTCACATCCAGCCACTAAAAGATCAAGAGATTCAACAAAGGTCAATTTCATTATTGCACTTTTAGCTCGAACACCAGTTGATTTTATCTGTGCAGAAACAATGCCTACTGTTACCATTTGGAAATATATGATAATGTGATCCATAAAACAGTGCAAAGATCAAAGGACCAAACATTTAACTGATGTTTGATCAGACAATCACACACACCCACAAATACACACATACACACAAATGTGCATGCACTTATGTGCGTGCATGTGTGTGTGATAATTTTTTAATTCAGAAATTTTTTCAGAAATGTGTGTGTTATAATTTTTTTACTCGGAAATTTTTCTTTTCCTTGAATTATTTATTTTTTAAGAAATTATTTGGATGATGTCATATCATGTTTAACAGTTATCAAAGAAAAAGTAAGCATGTTTAACTGCTATCAAAGGAAGAGAGTGTAAGAAGGTCAAAAGAAAAAAATGGACAAATTCTTGAAAAAAATTTTAATGAGAAGAAACTTGTTCTAAATCACTTATTGCTTTTTTATTCATATTAACAAAATATTTAACTAAATTCTTAAATCAAGAAAGTTATCACTTTATTTAAAGAGTCCTGATCACATAACTCAATGTAGTTCCTGGTATTACTGTTTGATACTTTGTCAAAGGTTTACAACTAGCCTCATGCTGTTGAAAAAAATAATTTTTCTGTCTTTCTAGAATTTAAAAATCAACCATGTCTTAAATGATTGTGATTAATTTTAAAAATCAAAATGGTTGATCTAAGTAAGTGCTTCTTGCAAAAATTTATTACATTTTTCTCAGAAATAAAATAGAAATTTTGAGCAATGAAGTTAATTTACTTATTTGAAAATATCAATCTTCTTTTAAACTTGTCAGTCAGTGAAGAATATTCACAAATTTTTTCAAACCTTATTGATGGAAGTAGATTTTTGCTCTTTTACTGAATTTCTATGTTCTTTTTCTACTGGCATCTGTCCATGGACCTTTGTTTCCTCCCTCTGGGCATTTTTGAGCAGATATTCTTCTTTACTAGAAAAGAAATCAAAAACAAAATATAAAATTCATAGTGAACAAAATTAATTATCATATAAATTCAAAACAATTTTTCACTTTGCCAGTTTGTATTGCCATTGATGTTAGATAGTGACAATTATTTTGGTCTTTGTCTTCTTAACAAAATCTTCTCATGATAGATACATTGAAAAGAAAGATTTTATAAAAGATTGGTGGCAAGGTCTTATCATTTCAAATTGATTTGATGTAATAAATATTATGTAATAAAACTCAGAGTCGAGTTCAGCATAATGTGCTTTTATTGAGCATAACTGAAGAGTCTTTCTATTTTGGTTAATATGGTATGACATTTATACAGATCATAAGACAGGGGAGGTAATCAGGTTGTCTTACCACATTCTTCTTGGCTTTGTTTTCTCCTAGCCCAACACAAAATTAGCCAGGTGAGTGGGTCTCTTGGAAATTCTCTGAGATCATCTCAGTGACATCTTATCTGGGCTTTCAGGTGTTATGGGAACAGTCAGTCAGAAGTATTTTGTCTCATATTGTTTTTGTCTACTTATTGGAGTGGGATGCTCTGATTCTGAAAGCTGATTATCAGAGTCTGTGGTAGTATGCTCTCATTTTGTGGGAGCTATTCTGGTGTCGAATTGTCACTATTGGGGCCTGGTTCCTCAGGAGAGCCCAATGGCATTGTGTTGTCATTACTATCAAGAGGGAGAGATATTGCTTCAGGATAGAGCTTCTCCTTCCTTTGCTTTGATAACTTGCCAGCAAGGGCCAAATATCTGAAGGAAATGTTCAATTGTTTCTCGTTGGGATGCTGGATGGGTTCAACATGAGCACTTCCACCTTACTCACAGGAGAATCATACTTGCTTTGTTTCTAAGTAAAACAGTACCTGGCTGTGAGAGCCATGAGGAGAGGGAGATTCTGGATGAAATTTGTCTTGGAAATTTTAAAAACCTTTTGTGAGATGTTGCATTAGTTCTTGTACACAATAGTGTTCTTATAGCATACAGAACCTTGTTTATTACGTCTTCCCAATGTCTAATTAGAAGGTTTTCATTTTCAGGTGCAAAGGGTATGGTCTTCCATATCATGTCATTGTAACTCTTACACTATCCATTCCCTTGAGGATTGTATGGAGCAGTCCAGCTTATAGCCACTCCCTGTACCAATAGAAATCTTCTTAGCTGATCAAACATAAAAGAGGTCCACAATCTGTATGAATATAAGCTGGCACCCTGAATATTGAGAACAGTGTGCAAAGACAACCATGGACCATTGTTGTACTTACATATGGACAGGAAAAAGCAAAAGGAGATCGCAAATACTCATCAACAATAGTAGATATTTGTTTTGAGATTTAGATGGAAGAGTGCCCTTAAAGTCCATGCTCAACCTCTCAAATGGTTGTGTAGCTTTTACTAGGGTTCTAGGTTCTGGCTTGTAAAACCCAGGTCTTATTCAATCACAAATCTCACAACCATTTGTTATTCATTTCACGTACTCAACTGAAAAAGGTAAATTTTGTCTTTGGACCATGTGCCTAATCCTCGTGATGCCTGGATGACAGAGATCATTATAAAATTTTTGTAGATCTTTGTTGCTGTTTATTAATCCACACACTCTTGACAGTGTGTTCACCAATGTATTTTCCTTTCCCGACCGATAGAAAACATTAAACAAAAAACAGGAAACCTCTACCCTGCATCTCGCTTTCTTTTCATTTTTTACTTTGTTTGATGTCTTGGGATTAAACATAAAATATATTGACTTTTGATCAGGGATTAATTTGAAGCAGTGACCAATTAAGAAATGTTGCCATTTTTTAGCACCTTGACTATGGCATAAGCTTTCTTTTTGACAGCTGAATGTCGGAGCTCAAATTTTGACAATATATTTTATCGAGGACCCTCTAAAATCTGGAAACCCTGTTAGTGACCCCAAACGGAACCGTCAGAACTGATAAAGTCGTCTGCAGGTTTCAAAATCTGTATAAGTTTTATCTTTAGGGTCTATAGCTATTTGGTGGTAAGCACATCTAAGGTCTAATGTGCTAAATATTCTGTATTTGGTGATCTCGTTTATCATCTCGTCAATATGTGGTATAGGGTATGCATCCAGGAGGGTGTACCTATTTATAGTTTGTGATTATTATTATCAGATGACATTATTAATATTTGTGCCCTCCATGGTGATCTGCTTTCTCCAAATATTCCTTCTTTTAGCATTTTTGCTACTTCTGCTTGAATAAACGTTTTGTTTTGAAGAGAATATTTTCGAGATTTGGGGGCCACTGGTCTACAGTTTTTGTTTAAGTTTTCGAAAAGAGAAGGGTATTGTACATTTATAGCACCCAAGCCACAGATATTCAACACTGGTTTAGAGCCCCCATAAGGGAGATTAATATTAGAATGCTGTTTGAAGAAATCATAGCCCAGTATGACATTGCAGTACAGCTTTGGCATCATGTAAAATGTTGTGTTAGTGTAGTTAGTTTGATTCAACTCTAGGCTGGCCAAAATATATCCTCTAACCTGCAAAGATAGTGAAGCATTTGGCATAGCCACCTATACAATTTTAAATCTGTTTCTCTTTGCAGTATCAGCACTAATAAAACTTTGAGCTTCCTGTGTTGACTCAAGCATTCATTTCTACCCTATTTATTTTTACCATAAATATAGCATTTGAAAGACAATTAGGGTTTGCAGTTGATACGATGCTATGTGCAACAGGAGCATTTGAACCAGGTGAAAAAAGCTTAATCAATAAACCTTAGAAAAATGTCCCTTCTTCCTGCACTCATAGCATTTAGTTTCCCTGGTTGGGCAACACAACCTGGGGTGTAGTTTGAGACCACAAAAATAACATTTTTGTCTGGCTGTAGCACTAGCGTTGTATGCTCTGGTAAGTTTTGCAGTGAGAAATATTTGTATATGGAAACATGATGCATTAGCAGGTTAAGTCTAGCCATATCAGTAATAGGAGTGCATGAACTGTTTTCTAGTGTAAGCAAGAATCCTTCAAATAATTGTTTCCAATATTGCCAGGTGTCAGTAAAAGATGGGCCTGCAGAGTTCAAGTCGAGATGTTCTGGTTTAAGTTATTTATCCATAATTACATTCAATAAATTGTAATGAAAACTCAGTCTAGTTTGGCTTATTGTGCCTTTATTGAACATAACTGAAAAGTCTTTTCATTTAGGCTAAGATGGTGTGACTTTTTTATACAAATCATAAGACAGTGGTTGTCTTAGCACATATTAAAATGATGATGATATATACTAGATTCTCATTTTAAAGAGGAAGAATAGAAAACTGAAATTTTCAAACAACCTCACCTGTAAATAAAGAAATTAGATTGCATTCTCTCCCATTTTGTAATTCTTCCTTCATTGTCACCAGAGAAAAAAAGTATTGGTGTTTTTGAAGCTGGAAAAATTTTAAAAATTAAAAAAATGGAAAAAATGAAAATATTGTTTGGACTCCTATATTAGCAAACATTACAAAAGAATTTGGAAAACTATTTTAAATTTCTTAAAACTTGAAATTGGAGGGAAGCTTTAAGAAAAAAAGAAACAGTAAAACTTCATTCTCACACAGTCCAAATAATCAGCAAATTACAGAAAGAGTTGGCAAGAAAGAAAGAAAAAGAGGAAAAGAAAAGCAAAAAGGAGAAAAAGAAAGAAAAAGGGAGGAAAAAAGGAAAGTAAAAATGGAAGGAAAGGGAATGGAATGAAGGAGAGAAAGAAATTAAAGGAAATGAGGTAAGGTTGGAAAAGGAAAGAGAGTAAAGGAAAGAAAAGAAATGAAGTAGAGAAGGAAAGAAAAAAAGAATGAAATGAAAACAGAAAAACATGGAGGAATATTATGACATCATTGAAGTTAAAGAAAACCTTCTGATTGACCAAATTCATTTTCAATCACATTTCATCAAATGATTAGAATGCTGTTTTTTTTTTTTGTTTTTTTTTACTTTTTAAAGTAAAAAAAAAACAAAAAAAAAAAAACAGCTGTTTTTAATGCTGTTTAAAATAATAGTTTAAGGACATAACAAAATTAAACCAGATTGTCAGAATATGAACCATTGGCTTTCAATTCACAGATTTTACTGATTCATTGCTCTCTCAGTCAATCTTTGCAACTCACAAGAATTATCATGAATAATTTTTACTAAATCAACAAACTAAAAATTCAAAGTTTCAGCTCGTTATCTGTCAAAAGGTTATCATTTGCATAAAACCAGATTATCAGATTAAATTCACACACACACACACACACACACACATATATATATATATATATATATATATATATATATATATATATATATATATTGCAAATTTTCTTTTTTTTACATATTTAACTTAAGACCTTAGAAAATATTTCTTTTGAGAAAATTTTATTTAATTGTTCTTGTTTCTTTTACATATGATTTTACTGAAAAGTTGTGATTATAAATGTATTTCATGATATATTTTTTGTCAGCTGTTTTATCACTATATATTTTAATATTTTTACAAGTGTGCTATGTTCATTTGCTTGCTTTAAACTATTTAAAATACTGATTTCTATATTGAATGATATTTTGTTTCTTGTAGGTTGTTTGTTTATCTTATTAATTACTGCTTCTAATATTTATAATCTTTTGTAGTTAATATTTCATAGCATTTTTTGTTTTAACAAGTATCTTTCAAATGTTGGAGTAAAATTTTTTTCTTTTTTTGTATTGTTTGGTAGTAGTATTGGTTTTTTATGGGGGTCTACTGTAAGCAACATGTTAATCAATATTTTAGTTGTATGATCACTGCAAAGAATATATATTTTTGTTATTAGTAATACTATTGGATATACATTTTACTGAGCATTGTAATTCATATAGTGTGTTGGTTTTATTAAGATTGGAATTTGAAGAGGTTTGTACTATTTGTGGCAATAAGATTACAATTTCTTTTTATTTTTTATAATATATAATTAATCATTGGTAAAAATACTTTCAACATTTTGGGAAACTAAAATGTTGAGCTCTTTGTATGAAGATTTCTAGAAAATCATGGATATCCTGCTGTATTTGGTAGGTATGGAATATGTAGTTGAGCGTTATGGCACTGTTTATATTAACTTTGTTAAAATAGTCTCAAGGGATTTCAACACTACACAATTATTAGCATGTTTCAAACAAATGTGTTATGTTCCAGGATGTTCAGAAAGTGTTAGGCGAATAGCATTATTATGTCTGAAAAGAGTGCTAGGTCATCTCACTGAAATTAGTCACCTGTATCAAGAACAGTATTGATCTTCAACTGAGACCATAAATCAATTGAAACATCAATGTCAGAAAAGTGCACATGAATATTTTGTTTATCAACATGAGCCATTAGTTTAAAAATTAAAGATGGCATTTGTTTCTGATTAAATAATGTAGAATGCTGCCTCGACAGGATAAACCACTCAGCATCTTGACATTGTCATCTGATCAATGAAGTCAAATCTCACATCATTGAATTAAAATTTATATATATTTGCATATAAGTATTAATATATATATATATATATATATTTGCATATAAGTGAATCTAATAAATGCAATTGGAATTTGAACTCAGCTCTCTGATTTCTCATTCCAAGTCACTTTCCTGTATGCCACCCATACATCTATACAGTCCTGGAGAAAACAATATTGTATAAAAGTTACTATATTTATGGAGGAAGAGTGTGTGTTCGATAGAGTATTTGTAGATATAAACAATGTATAAAAAGAAATAAATGCTGCATGGTTTGATGATTACTTAAGGCATGAAACTGATAATTTCTACACAGTACTGATTACTCTGTCAATACAGTTTATATAAATATCTGTTCATTTATCTATCTATCTATCTATATATATATCTATCTATCTATCTATATAACACAATATAAATATAGACAATTGTTTTAACATATCAGCTCTTATGTATCTACATAAATCCATTCATTTTTCCCAGGATTCTTTCAAATAAAATTAACCAAAAACTTTTTCATGATTGAAAACTAATAGATATAACTTCCTAACATCAAATCTATACTTTTCAAATAACTTTAGATAAAAAGTACATTTTATGAAAACAGCCATTAATTTAAAGTTATTAATATATTGAATAAACAAGAAATTTTTATTACTAATGTTTATGGAAATTTCCATGTATTATCTTGACACTTGGACACAAATCAAGAGATTTATTGCATCCTTAAAGAAAAAATAACAGATATAAAAACAAGAGAGTAAATAAATGTTACTCACTGTAACAAAGGCTTTCCATTGGATGTCGAGCTTTAAGAGCAGTAACACAACCATAAGAATTGTATTTCCATAAAATTACATGTTTTCTACTTGTAGAGCCTGAAAACAAAAAAAAAATAAAGGAGCTGGACATTATATTTTGAAGGAGGAGGAGAGGGTGTTATTTGTATTGTAGAAGTACATAACATTGCCCTCAAAATGTACAGATACTTTCAAAGCCCTGTGTTGATGGAGAGGTAGCACTGTGTGTTGGGACCACATAGAATGGCTTGAGGCTTTTTATAATGCCCCAAAGTTGGGAGTGAACTGTAGTTCATCATTGGATTTTTGAGTGCCTGAGCAGCCATCACTAGGTGAGTGCTGCTCACCTAGAAATGTTGGAAGGGTCTGGAATAGGTGATCCAAACAAATGCCTTCAGCAATCTGTGGATGATGTGCATTCATGCCAGCAGGAGAAAAACAAAAAATATACATAAACAAAAACCATAGGTTGAAGATTGGAATGTGGAATGTCAGGACACTTCTTGAGTGTGAAGGGTCACATAATCCTAAGCTAAAATCTTACATTATAATGAAAGAGTTAGCACAGTATTGACATTACCACACTTACAGAAACCCATTTGAGTGATGACAGAATTAGGCACTAGGTACACTTTTTGCTGGTAGGTTAAAGGCTGAAAACAGGAGAGGTTTACCATTCAAACTAGGTTAACCAACAACTTTGAACAACCTAGTGATTTTAGTGATATAATCATGTGTGTCTGTGCTTCATTACTATGCAACAATTTAATGACTGTACCCCTACTTTTGATAGCAACAAAGAATCTATCATGGCATTTTATCAAAATCTTGAATCTGTCAAAACCTTGAAAAAGATCTTTCCTTTTGGTGATTTTAATGCTAAGGCAAGATGAGGTCACAAGATTTGGAACACATTAGGAAAAAATGGTCTATGCAAGATGAATAGTAATGGTCTTCACTTCCTTTAACTTTGTACAGAATTTTAATTTGCTATCCAGCATCTTTTTTCATTAGAACAATGTTCATAAGTCTACTTGGATATGCCCAAGATCAAAACATGGTCATATTCTCAACAATATCATAGCCTGAAAATGAGACCATCAGGATGTATGTAGTGTTCAAGTCATGTGAGGTGTAGAATACAATGCAGACCATAGGTTTGCATATAGGAAATTAAAACTCCGCATCATGTGTAAATCTTAGACATGATGGGATAAAAGACCAGGAACATATTGATGTGTTGAAACTGCAGGATTCAAATGTATGTAAAAAGCCTCAGAAATCTATTGAGGATGTACAATTCGATAGAACATTGGATAATTTCTAGGGTCAGAATTAAGGTTCCTGGTCTCAGAAAACTGAAAGCTCAGAACTAGTTTCATGAAAATAATCAGACATACAGAAAATTTATGTCATTTTTGTGGTTATGTCAGTCAGCAGCAGATTTAAAAAATCACATAAAATTTTCTAAGGAGCAGATACAAAGACCATACAGAAGCCTTTCATCTGCTATATATGCAGGAAAGCCTGAAAAATTGTAGCAAGTCTTTTGAGTCAGTATGTGTTGACAGCCACTCAATCCAAAACTGAAGTGAATAAATAATTCACTTAATTTATCTGGAGTCTGAGTTTCATGGATAATTTTTAGGTACAATCTTTGGCAGATTTTGTAGTGAATTAGTTATTTAGGCACAGAGAAAAAGAAAATATGATATGTATGTAGATACTTTAATTTGCATCTTTTTAAAAAATTTTGTAGATAGATAGATATGTGTTTATGAATGTTATGCATGTGCTGAAATGTCACAATTAAAGTGCCTTTTTGTTAAACCCTATAAAGAGTAGATCCTAAAGGAGTAAGTATTGCTGAGAGCAACCTAAGACAAGAAGCAGTGGAGAACCCTGATCTCACATCCTGAAAGAGACATGACACATAACTGTCAGATATTTTCTTCTTGTATTTTTTATTTAAGCAAAGAAAAGAAAGTGAAATTCTTTAGTGCAGGTTTCATCTTCAGGTTTTGTGTTTGGATTCTTGACAGGAACCTTGAATTCATACAGAGTTTATTCAGAATTCATTCCTCTACAAACTTTTGATAAGCAGCCAGAAATTGAAAGGTAAGCCGGAATAGCTTTAAAATTATGGCAATAGTGTAAATGACACACTCACCAATTACCTGATTCAGTTCAGGGACAAACTTTACAATCTGGAGACGGTATTTTTCTTCATCCTGCTGCTGGAATGTTCCCAGAGAATCTGTTACCTACCACAAGAAATCAATTGCATGTATGAGTTTGTGTGCTTATATGTGTTTGTAGATATATATACATAGACTGAGATAGATCAATAGAGATGTAAAATTTACTTTATATCTAGAATTATTTACACTACAGTATATTTAGCAGTGTTTATTTAAAGAATATTTTGTCCTTTCTCTGGAGATATCTACAGTGCTATTTTATACCAAAAAACCATTGAAAAATTTAGCTGTCATTAACAAAAGTAACAAATATCTTTGAACTACAATCTTAGAAAACTTGTCTCACAAATCATTTTACTAGTTTGTAAATATGATTTTGAGTGTTCCACTTACTGTGGTCTTGTACCAGACTAAAGTGAGCAATCAATTTGTACAAAAACAAACAGTCAAAATCTGTATATAGAGGCCATACAGGAGAATATAGTCACCTTTATTTTCAATTAAAAGCCTTTATTTAGCAGTTTAGTAATTCAAGAATATTTTATACAAATGAAGATTTTATGAATTTTAAAGTTTTTACATATTCAAGCATCAAATTTATTAGATCTGATATTTAATCTCTAACACTATCACTGAAAATCCATCCTTTTTGATAATGGACTGTGGGTTGTTGAATAAAATTCTTATATAAGCAGCTCCAGAGTTCAAAACTTGAGAAAGTAAGAATTAAACAAAAATATGAATGTACCAAAATTTCCGTCTGTTCATCACTCTTTTTTGTGAAGAATACTGACATGCTTAAAAAGTGACTTTCTTCTGGCTGCTCTGCCATAATAACTCACTTGATTAAGATATTGTCATTCTTATTCTGATATAAACACACTCAATAATATCTACTGTGTCTTGCAATGTAGATTTTTCTTAATTTACTGTTTCATCTCTCTGTCACTTTTATGATGATCAAGACAGAGCTGAATGAACTACACTTTATGATCAAGTTGTGAACTTTTCAAAGTCAATGAATAGGATTTGATACTAGCTCATTTCACATTTCAATTGTGAAATACTATGTCAGTCTTTGAAAAACTCATGTTTCTCAAATTCAAAACAGTTAAGTAACTGTCTGGATATTTTTCTAGTATTTTTATAAGTAACTGTAATAATGTAAAATGAATGTGTATATTTACTTATGTCTTTACTGCCAAAGTCATTTTCAATTTAGTTGAGAATACAGGGATACACTAGGTTTGATGGAAAGCAAAACTTTTCATATGAATATAAGCAGAAGGAAAATAATTCCTATAGATAAGAATATCCTTGTTTCATAACTTTTCATTGTTATGTGACAAATAGATGTAAAAAAATATAAGAAGCATTAGTGAAATAACAACCATGACATTTTTTCTGTTGCAGATCAAATTTATTTCAAGATTTTTATATCCCAAATAATCTTTCAACATAATGAAAATAACCTGGAAATTTTTTTATCAATTTCCAACCAGTCAAACAAAAAACTAAAATTTCATTTGTTTCATGAAAAGGATACTTGTCAAAATAAAAACAATGAAAACAAAACAAATCTGTTTTTTTAAAATTTGGCTCATGATTACATCCAAGTTATGAAAAATAGTACAAAAATAAAACTAAAAATGTATATTTTTTGTGGGTTCATTTAAAAGAGATTAGGGAGAATAACCATCAAGCAACAATAAAGTACACTGTAAAAAATGATGTGCGATACTCAGATATAAAACAAAAATAATTTTATTAAAATAAAATAAAATTTTACTTAATATTAGAGATGCACAAATTTAGTTTGTGCACCTGAAAAAGTGGGTAATAATTTTCTGGACAAGTAATTTATTTTTTCTAAAATAAGACTCAGTGGAAAAGGATCAAGTTTACAATCAAAATCAGTCAGATAACATGAAATGAAATAGCAAGAAAAATGCCAGCATGTACAAAACAATGTAAATTACAAGCAAGAATTTTTAACATTTTTACCAATATCTGAAATCTTATTACCTTAATTTCATGTCATTCTTTTCAGGATTCAAATAGCAAGAAAAAATATAATTCAGAGTAGATAATCTTTTTAGACTCACATTATCACCAGATTTGGGTTCAAAAAGGCTAGCAGAAGAGAGTCCAGCAGTGACCCAAATAGTTTTATCGCGTGGACAATAACAGAGGCTGGACACTGGGGCAAGGAAGTTATTCATTCTGTGGATTGGCTTGCCATCAATGGACCAAATCCGAACTGATTTGTCAAAAGACCCAGTCACAACCCTGAAGAGAAAAAAATTAAACATTTGAAAAATTTTTCAAACTATTTGCTTGGAATGAATTTGTAAAAGAGAATAAAAAGTTATGCAAAAAAATGAATAAAAAGTATTTATAAATAAAATGAATGAATGAATTTTTCTCTAAATAAAAACACAAGCTTTTTTAGCCAACAATTAAACTTAATTAAACTTAATATTTTGATTGCTATGCATTATTCTAATTATTTGTCAATATTAATTACTCTCAAATGAGTCTGGCACAAGGCTACAAGATTGGAATACAATGTGAGGACTGAACTCAGCAACAATAGCCTGCATGACTTCACAATAACCCAAAACCAAAAAATCATAAATAAATCAAGCATTTGATTAGAAATAAAAATCATTATTCAATACATTATTTAACCTTTATCTATTATTTAGTACCTTTATCCTTGTTGTTTTTATCACTCTGTTTCTGCCAATGTGTTCTTTTGCCTTAATTAAATGTATACTGCATCCAGTAATCTTTTAAAGTCTCTCATTGTTTTTTCTTTCTCATCAAGAAAATCACATCTGAAGAAGTTCATAAAACTAGAATATAGAAGTTTTGTTTTTGGAAAAAGTTTCAGATAAGACTGGAAGAAACTGTTTATTTTGAACAAATTAGTCTTACATTGATATCTGATATAGATGGCCTAATTATCAAATTTACTGACATCTGAAATGGATGGCTTTACTTGCCCAATTCATTCTCTTCAGCATTCTTCTTGACACCACATGGTGTGAAAATCTACTCACAATTTGCTTATACATTTAATTTTTGACTCTAAACCAAAAGTCACATAGTTTTTGCATTGGTTTCTTTTCTTCATCAGTTAAAATCTTAGTATAAATCTCTAAGTGTTTCTTTATTAAAAATATATCTCTTCAATCCAAATGTTGATATAAAAATGTGGAGAATAATAACATGATTTAAGACATTTTATCAGAAGTTTTTCATAATTGCAACAAGAAATTGAATAAATCTTTAAACAATTACTGGATATTTTGATAGCCTCTGGTAAACCTAAATGTAAAATAAAATAAAATATGAAAATAAAATATATAAACAAAAAAAGAATTAAAATTAAAATAAGGCATTTGCTTTCATTAAATCCCTTACCTCTCTCTCTATGTCCTTTTCATGCTATACTGCTCTCACAACTGATGAGAAGGCAACCCTCATATAAAAGAAGGAAGAAGAAGAGACTGAAAATAGTGGAAGTTTGCTGAACCAGAGTTTAGCCAGTTGTGACTACAAATCTACCAAAATAACAGAGGCTCCACTATTAACTTCTGCTATGAAAAAAACTTTGGAAAAGTAAGGAATGCCAGGAAATAATTTTGGTTAATCAACAAATTAACACAAACAGATTTTGATGTTAGCCAAAACCAAGTTTCAAGCCATTAGTTGAGGGAGGGGGGTGCTTGTCAAAAATGATATAAACAGATAATTGAGAGACAGAAGAAGAAGAACCAGTTATGCATGTCACATGAAAAAGTTAAATGGTCATCTGCTTACAACATTTTCCTGCTCTTCTTAGAGATGAGAAAAGGCAGCAGATTGACACTGCTCCTATTTCTAAGATGGCAACTACTACCAAGGTCTGACCTCCAAACTATTGACTACCAAGCTGAAATGGACTTTCTTCTCACTGCTAACAAGAACTGACTTATAAACAAACTTTTGCAGCCACAAATTATAAAGGACTCACTCCAATCTAAATCAAATAAATAAATATATATTATTTGATTATACCTTTGAAATTGTTCATTTTATTCCAAAGTTTTGGTAAATAAATACCAAGAATATCTGGCAAAAACCCACAAACCATCATTCAAGTCAAAACGCTTTTCCTTGTTGAATTTAATAAAAATCTGCATGCATCAAGAAAATATCTTTTAAATCTTTAAAATTAGATGATAAATTAATTCAATTTCTCTATTATTTTGTAATTCTCACTTCTTATATATCAATTAAAATAATTATAATAGTAAAAAATTATATATAATCTATAACTTAATCAATTACCTTGCATAGTAACTTTTAAAAACTCTATATATTTAAGGCTTTTTAAAAAGTGTTTTGACTGGCAACTTTCCAGTCAGCATAACGCAAAACTAAAATGAATATTAACACTGTTCAGTTAAAACATGGAGAGAATGTAGGTCTAAAAGTTCAAAAGTCAGCAGTTTTTGTATGACAAACAACAACATCATGAAACCTAAACATAAAGATTTCTCTTCCATTTCTTTATGGCTGTAATCCAAAACATGTCTTCATCTTTATATTATAATCCTTTCTCAATTCCAAAAAGAAATTTATACTTCTGAATAAATTATTGCCACACTCATTCTCTTTGTTTACAGCACCATTTAAAAATTCTTTCAGAAAAAGACTTTTAAGAGTTCTATAAAGAAAATAAAATGGATACCAAAAATTCAGCTCTGAATCACGAGCCAGTACCATACATGTAATTCCAGCATCATGTGCATTGCAGTTTCTGTTGAGAGAATTAAAACGGTAAAAAATAGGTTAAGAGAAATGGGAAATCATTGTAAAGTTAATAATAGAAAAACAAAATTGATATTATTCAAATAAAAAAAAATTAAATATAATATATATATTATTATATATGCATGTGGAAGTTACATATATGCCAGTGTTTATTGCAAATTCATCTATGTTTATTTTTTAAGCTTTCTCTTAGTAAAAGAAGAAATGAGAGTATATGATTGAGTAATATTGTGGAATCTTCCCTAGCAGCCAATTAACCCCTGCTAGAAAATGCACTATTCCTGTTGTAATTTTCACCATCACAATCTTACAAGTATATAACAAGCATTCATTGGTTAATCACCTTCAATCTAGCTTGCTGATTGGTCAGTTTCAACCAATTAAATCACCCCCACGCGACAGATCTATTTTGGCGCCAACTCATCTGAGCCTGTCACGTGGTACAGCAAAATTATAAAAACAAAACACATGTAAACTCTCTCTCTCACATCTCATTCCTTGCTGTCAAAATGTAATCTTCAAGAACTCCCGTCTTAACCTTTGTGGTCAGACGTTAAAGACCATTATCAACATTCACACAAGTACGAACTCTGAAATCTCTTCTGAACTTTTACCAACTTGTACAATACACAATTCCAAACATGCTAAAGAAACTTTATTTTTCCTAGACTACAGTTTAATAATTACTTTCACTTTATAAACTTAGGTACAAATATTACCTAGTCTAAGAGACACAACTCTGTCTAACCTTTTCACTCAGTATTCATGTATGTATATCAAATATTAATAAATTCAATTGTTACATTTTGAAACAAGATGTTTATGAATCATTATTCTCTGTCTTGTATTAATTGTTGTGGATGGAAGATTATTGAACACACAATTTTAAGCCTTCTGATAATTCAAACCTTCTATTCCTCTCCAACATTACACATCCGCAACAATATGATACAACATGTTAGATCCTAGAAACATGTTCACTTCACTCTTGGAAAATGCAGATAAAACTTCTACATTTTCGATCACTGAACATTTTAATTTATTAATTCACTGATATTTTTTGCTAATTTTTTTATGATTGTGTTCTCAATTCAATAGGAAAAGACTTCACTTTCCAGTACTAGCTTCCCACTACTGATATTCATTTCAATAGGGAATTGATTGCATTTTTATGGCTTATCAACATTTTGTGCATTATTTAAAGCTGAAACATATTTTAGATTATTAGAATAATTCTTCTTTTTGTAAGTATTAACAATATATTTGAGAATAACAAAAATCATAGAAATAAACTGCACAAATATAACAATAATATGGCTTTGTTGTTATTTTTTAGCCCCCTCCTCTAACAACAATACATTTCAAACTCTGGACTGTTAACAAGATAAACAATTCACTAGCTCTCTCTCAAAATAGACAGATGTAGATATTTATTAATGTTAACTTTCATAGAAGGTGATAAGTGTGAGCATTAAACATCTACATATTCATCTGCAGCTGGATTGCTAAGCATTGCTTTTTTATTGAGACCTTTCTTTCCTTTATTATGCTTTTCTAAGTCTGGAAAAGTATGGTAAAATGAGAAGTAGGAATGTTGTATCATATTAGTTTTCCAAATCGGGTAGAGCTGGGTGCTTACCTTAAAACTCAGTATTCAGAATCATGGCTTTTACCAAGGCTCCAAGACTGATCAGGCATGCTGATAGAAAATATGCAATTATCTCAGGCATAAGGCAAACTGCCAGAATATACATTCATACATTAGTCATTGTTGTGTATGTGTGTGTGTATATATATATATATATATATATATATATATATATATATTTGGTTGGATAGATGTGAGTTTGTTAGCTCTATCTCTGACTATTTTTCCTGAACCAAGATACATGACTACAAAAATGTGAAAAAATTAAAAGAAAATGGTTGATCTTATGTTATTCAAAATATATAACATAAATTAATCCCAAACTAAATTCATTTAAATACTAATTTGCACAAAAAAATATAAAATATCACTTACTCACTTTTGTTTATTAGACATTGAAATGTATCATTTCATGTCTCCCATAGCTTGCCTGACATTTCAGCTAACCTCATGAATATTTAGGAGTACTCCAAACTAAAAAATCTGTAAAAACCAATAACATTTTTGCTCTTGAATATAAATACTTGTTACAAAATAAAATCATTGCATTTGTCTTGGTAAAGTCCCACAGAAGACTAACCTGAAAATTATCTTTATCTGAAAGTTTTACACATGCAAATATATACATATATATATATATATATATATAGGATACATTTTGTGGTGACATACACACACAATAGACGATATAATCTTAAAGATCAGAAGATGAGAGAGGGAGAGGAAAATAAAATAAAATAAAAAGGGGTGGGGGAGAGAGATGGGGCGGTGGGAATTAAAACCAAAGGGCATTTGTAAAAGGGCTGTTGTGTAATCAAGAAAATTTGACAAAATTAATATCGACTACAGGTTACAAATCAAATATAAACATATAAAAAAACAAATATAACAATTATCTAATCTAGCAAGGACCTACATTTCTATGTTCAAAAACACATGCGTATACACACATACACAACAACATATTTATATTCATACATACATACATATAGGCGTGTACACACATAAATATACATATACTCATGCATACATATACATATATGTATATATATATATATATATATATATATATATACACATACATATACATACATATATATATATACATACATAAACACACACATACATACATATATACATTTCAGTTGTATTATACATATATATATATATATATATATATATATATATATATATATATATATAATACAACTGAAAAATACATGAAAATTACAAGGATTTTATATGCTTTTTCACATTAGCAGAACTTCCGCCAAAAAGGAATCAATAAATAACTAGACCTATAATATTAATAAATTAATAAAAGTTCAAGTGACTTATCTGAGTTTCCAATTCATGAGTTTTGCAGTAAAATGCTCATTAGGGACAGATTTTAATAAATTGATAAGCATTTTGATGTGAAAATCTTGTGATAGCTAACCAGATAAGTCATTTGAACCTTTCTTAATTTATTGAAAGTATGTATATATACTCAAGCATATTTGGTTGAATAATCTAGGCATATTATGCCTATTTATTTTTATTTTAATCCACCCAAATTCACAGATCAATTTCTTAATGTTGTTATTAAACGCATTAAAGAAGGCACCATAGTTTTTTTAATTTCTTTTATTTTCCCAAGTACTTTCAATCTAAACCAAGATCATCTTCAGGGGTGAATTGCTAAGACAAAAATTAAAGCAATTGATAGTTGGGATTTTTTTGTAAATGTATATGAAATGTGTTCTGTCATAATTATAAACATATATAACATTAATTGTGAGTATAACAACAATGTTTTAAAATGTCTATAACAGCAATGTTTTAAAATACCTATATTGTAATTTTTTTTAATAATTAGAAATATAAATTAAGTTACCTCCCTTAAATAACAGTTAATTTTTTAATTAACCATAATGGAGTGTGTTTATATATGTTTATAATTATAAGAGAATATACAAGAAACTTTGTTAGAAAAATATGCCCCCTCTAGCAGGGCTGAAAGTTGCGTACCCTTGTGGATACCGTAAATAGATGTGACATGACTTAGAGCATTTGGTCATACAGAACCTCCTGATCAAACAAAGCTTGAATAGTATTCAAAAGCAATATATATATATATATATATATATATATATATATATATATATATATATATATATATTGAATTTAAATTTTAATGTAATATTTTAAATAGTTTATTTTGCATGTATAATATTTTTACTTCTTAAAGGGGTCTTTTATTTACATACTACATTTAATTCTATTAAATAATGTGTTTGCTTTTTGAATAATGTCAAACTTTGATTATTGCATAATATCAAGAGTGTTTCAATGTAGCAAGCATTTCTGGTTGAATTTAAATCATTCAGGATAATATTTTTTTATCTTAATGTTAACATTCTTTAATTGGTTGAATTGTTATCAACAACACATATTGTCTTCCTTTGTTCTTTCTTTCTTTTTTCCTTTTTTCTTTCTTTTTTCTTTCTCCTTTTTTCTGAGTTTTGTATACATTTAGTTCTTTCTCTTATTCGTTTTTTTTTATTCTATTCTCTTATATTCATTTATTTCTTCTTTTTCTTTGGAGTTATGACGTGTTGTTTTTTAATTTTTCTTAACTCTTATATTTCACTTTCTTCTTTCCTTTTTTTCCTTTTATTGTCTTTTTACACTCTTCTCTTTGCTTTTACCTGTTTTTTCTTCTTTTTCTTCATCTTTTTTATTTCTTTTTCTTTTATGGAAACCCTTTATATATTTCTTTTCCTTTTATGGTGTTTCTCCTTATGTCTTTTTAAAAAATTTGAATAATGAAAAAGAAAGTAATGTTTCATAAGCAGCATTTTTAAATAGAATTATTTATATCTTTGTTCCTCACCTGTCAAGATGAATTTGCATTGAAACAAAAATGCATCTTTGTCATGAGTACTTGTTTGTCCGTATGTAACATATTTATAATAAATAAATATATATATATGTATGTGTATATATATATATATATATATATATATATATATATATATATATATATATATTATTTTTATGTTTATACATTCTTTTTATAGATACAAATATTTAAGTAAATGTTCTGTTTTATAATAAACAGTATTAATAACATTTACTGGCCCAAATGTCCAAGAAATTTTCAGATATATATATATATATATATATATATATATATATATATATATAGAGAGAGAGAGAGAGAGAGAGAGAAACAAACAGACAGACAGACAGAAACAGAGAGAGAGAGAGAGAGAGAGAGAAAGTGTGTGTATGTGTGTGCACATATAACAATGAGCACATTACAATGCATATAAATAACAATGAGCACAAACAGGTGTTATACATAACAATTAGGACAAACAAGCCATATGCTTAACAATGAGCACAAACAATTCATATATGTAACAATGAGCATAAACAAGTCAGATACATAAAAGTGAACATAAACAAGTCATATACATAAAAATGAACATAAACAAGTCATATGCATAACAATTAGCATAAGCAAGTCATAAAAAACAAGTCATATACATAAAAGGGCAGAGAAGGGAAATGAATTTATAAACAGTTTATCAATCTTCATGTATTTAGATGAAAATTCACTTGAAAAATTCAAGGAAAGATTTTCTGTCAAGTTATGGAAAATTGAACTGGTGATATAAATGAAAAAAAATAGAAACTTACATCAACATTGGATGCAACTTCCCATTATTTTTATATGAAGATTCATAGATGATGAAATGATGATCAAACCTGTAAACAAAAATCAACAATGAAATTATGATTATAAAAATAATCTTATGATATATTGATACTTCTGTAATAGTCATGAAGTAGCAAGTGTGTTTCCTAAATTGATTCTTAATGTTGAATTTAAAGTTTTTACAAAAACCTACGTTTTAAAAGACTCCTATCTTTTTTAATGGCATATACATGTTTCTCAACATACTCAATTTTTTATTCAATGTTTTATGACCATCCAGTCCAGTTGAGAAAAGCCAAGAATGACACTTTGCTTAAAATTAAGCTAGATGGCACAAAGCATTTAAGCATTTAACTTATGAATACCTATGAAAAACAAGACATCTACTTATAAACAAAAATGAAGAAAAAATTAAATTCACTCTAGCAAAAAGAAACGTGTCATCAAATAAAAGCAAACATATGAATTAATATAATAAATATAAAGTTGATATTTTATTCATAATTATCATCAATGATTTATCAAATTATGCATAAAATAATCCCCATAATTCATGCACAAATTACTGACAAAGAAATGTTTGCTTCAAAATAAATAAAAATTTTTAAATATAATTCTTTTGTTTCTTCTGAGAAAGTAAATGGATCCCTTTACATGTAACCTTATCACTCCACTAAAACAGACTTTCCTTTACCTTAATAAAGATATATGAAGAATGATCTAAAACTAAGTGAAAGTTACATATCTAATTCTAGTTCAACAAAGAATAGGAATAAATTTGATCTATTATATCTGTCTTGAATTTGGAAAGTATGGCAGATGAAGATGCTAGCATTTGGGTTAAGTGATATAATTCTATACAGAAACATCAGCTACATGAATCACTTTTTACAAATGCTAGCAAAAAGAACTTGTACTTCATAACTCCTACTTAGACATTTACACATGAACATAAACAGTAAGGAAACAAGTTTAAAAAGGCAGAGTTAAACAGAGTTTTCTTCTACTTGAGAAAGATTATGATAATTTCAACCAAAAATGTATGTGACATTGGAGCTAAGAACTTTGAGAAGCATGACATATAACTTTAGGGTATCAACAATCAACTTGGGCTTGGGTTAATTATGATTAAAATGTGATTTAACTTTTCTAAATTTATCTTTATGTATTTCTGAATTTGTGTCATTTCATATCAAAATATTTGTATCAAAGTTGATAATTAAATGTAACTAACAAGTCTTTGGATACTAAACACAAACAAGTAGTTTTGCTAATATTTGGAGGTTTCTATTTTGCTAATATTTTGAGGCTTCTATTTTGCTAATATTTTGTGGCTTCTAACATTGCAGGAACGTTAGAAATAAAATAGAAATATTAGCAAACCCATTCACACATTTTGGTTGACTTATCAAATAATGATTATTGAAAAATATTTTTCACAGTTACTTTCATTTAATTCTGCTTGAAATTTGCTGATCAATATTTTTGATGTCTGTGTATATGCAAATATAGATGCTTCTCTAATGAACTGTTTCATTTCAGCTAAAATTGTTTTACAATATATCATTCAAATAACTTGAATGAGTAATTTTCAAAGATTAATTTTGGGGAAATTAGCTGACTGAGAAGTTGTAAAAGTTGCTCTTAGGAGCACTTGACCTAAATGCCTGCCTATTTCCACTGAGTTTTGCCATGGCTATTGTGCATGAGAGTAAAACTGGTACAAACCCTGCTGAGTATATTCTGGATTCATGACACAATATGGAACGTACAATATCCGTGTGTTGCTTAGCAACATGCAACACATTCTGATTGATCACATGACCACATCTTTTATCTGGAGAGGACCAAAAAGAAATGGATAAGTATGGTTAAAGTTTTATCAGAAATCTAAATTGATAATAAAAAGATTTCTAAAGATTATTTTTGCTTGAAAAGTACAACAAAATAAAAAAAAATTTGACACAAAGTCTTTCAATAAAGTTAGAAAATAGAAAAATGATTTTATTTTTTATATTTTGAAACAAAACATTGAAATATAAATATTTTTATAAGAAAAGTAGAAGTAGATAAAATAGATTTCAAACAAGATTATATTTCTAATGAAATATAATTTTCATGTGTGCGTGTGCGTGTGTATCGTTAATTTGCTTGTGTATAATAAACATAAGCTTTGAATAAGCTTCATCTCATAGATCTGACCACATGTAGAATCAATGCAACACAATTTTCCAAGTCAGCCTAACTTATGCAGCCTTGCACAGAACTTGGCAGTATCAAATATCTATCTTGCAATCAATTAGCTTTACACAGAAAATTATTTTTATATAATTTGCATTTTATGAGTTTTTAAGCCTTTCTAAAATTTATTTCAGGCAAAAACAATAAATTTAATGGTTTGTCTAAGAATCATTTTGATTGCAAAAATGTATATCCCCATTATATATTGTACATTTTGCTTTTGTGGAAGCAGATTTTCTAAAAGAAAAAATTTTGGTGAAAAGCCAAAAGATCTTAATATCTTTTGCATAATGCAGAATACAAGTTTATTTCTTTCTTAAATTGATTTCTGAGTACAATTGTTGAGAGGCCAATAATGAATGTCTGAGGTTTAAAATTGCAAAATTTGTGACATATGTTTTTTGCTGGTTGTACAATTTATAAAGCTGCAATTATCTATTTAACTTAAGCATCATTTGATTGTGTGCACAGCCGACCAGATTTAAAATATACATTTGTCTTTTAAATTGCTTTGCTCTAAATATACAATATTCAAGAAAAAGCAATCTTATAATTCAGATTCCATTTTCTTAGAATGCTCACTTAAAAAATAGGTCTTTATTTGAATCCTTTCATTATAAAGTAGATTAAAAAGTATTATTTCTCTGTAATAGTGTGTTAAATAAGTGTAAGTCTTCTATCTCACCTCTCTTCACTCAATTTGAGGTGTTAAAATCTTCTGATGATAAAGCAGAATGTTTTGCTAGTACTTCCAATTCTACTCTTGACTCATCTGGAGAATCTTTGCCTGACTTTCCACTTAGAACTAAGTCTCTGTTATGTGACATGTACTCTGTCCATGGTTTCTGCTATCATCTCTAAACTGGATTCCCACAAAGCATGTAGATTTGATGGTATCTCTGCAATAGTTCTTAAGAAATGTGCTCCAGAACTAGTTCCTGTCCTTTCTAAACTCTACAATAAATGCCTTGCTGCTTCTTGCCTTCCTACTTGTTGGAAATCCTTTTCTATAGTTTCAGTCTTTAAGAACTCAGGCTGAACCTTCTAAGTATTGACCTATTAACCTTCTATCTCTTTTTGGTAAAGTACTAGAGGCTCTAGAATTGGTTAAGCATCTCACCTTGTAGGGTCTTCTTTTAGATAAGCAATATGGTTTTCACTTCTCTAGGTCAACAGGAATGGGGAAGCTTAGGCTGTTGCATTAGATATCTCAAATATATTGTCAGAGTCTGGCACTCTGGTATATTTTACAAATCACAAAATGAAAGTTATTTTGAATGGCTACTCTTTTAAATCTTTTTGCAGTAATGCAGGTGTCCCCCAGGGCTCTATCCTTGGACCTGCACTTTTCCTAATTTTCATCAATGACCTTCCCAATGTCATCAATTCACAATTTGGTATGATAGCACAACTATTTACTCCTGTTTTAATGGTATGTTTCATCAGTTCAATATGTCAAATTGGCAGCTGATCTAAAAAATGACCTACAGTCTGTTGCTAACTGGGGCAAGGAATGATGTGTCAATTTTAATGCCTCCAAAATGAAACTTCTATCTTTTAATCATCTTAGAGAACCTTTTTTACTTTCTATCAGCATGGCTGATGCTATCCTCCAGGAGAGTGACACTGTGTGTCTTCTTGTCCTAACGTTTTCCTCTGGTATGAAGTGAAAATATTATATTGAATTGATTGCTAGGTCTGCTACTAAGAGAGTTGGTTCATTGTGTTATTTAAAGATTCCTTGTAAAATACAAAGTAGAATCTGCAGTGTTATTGGTCCTGACCTGTCATCTCGATTCTAGCCACTTTCCCACTGCCATAACATAGCTTCTCAGTACTTTTTCCATAAATATTTTCATGACAATTGTTCTGATCAGCTTTTCTCTTTGGTAAATAGTTTTTACAAATTTAAGCACAGTACCAGAATGGTGGCAAGATCTCATCATCTTATAGTTGAAATGGCTAGATGCAACTGGAAACCCTATGATCACATTTTCTTCTCTCATACTTCTCACTTGTGTAACTCTCTTCCAGCTTCTTGCTTTCAAGTCAACTTTGATCTTCAAAAATTAATATGCAATGTCAATCATTATCTTCTATCATCTTAATTCTTGTTCTTTTATTGTTCTCTCTTCTTAATATTCTCTCACACTCAGTAACTCCACCCTTGCATCTTAGTAGCTTTATTGCCTTGCTTGGGGTGAAATGAATAAAAACAGAAATGAATAAAAAAGAAAGATAATTTGATATTTATCTGATCCATTTAATTATAATGAATTAACTCACAGATCATTGGTTCAAACATCATAAAGGTCAGTAAGGATTCAAATAAATGACAATATAAAAAGAGTCAAAAAATTATATTTTTATAAACAATAATTTTCTGAATTTTTACAAAAATTAAGTATTTTTACAAAAATTAAGTATATTTTCATTCTTCCCTAATACTTTTGGACTACTGTCTTCATATTTAATTTGAATAGAAAATTTTGGTCAATATGTTTTTAGCCTTTCTTCAAGTGAATGTTGAATCTGGTTGTCTTTAAAAGCCAATGTTTTCCTTTTCTTCCTTTTTTATCTCCTCAATTAGAACACCACTGTCTAACAATCTTTATTAAACTAAGCACCAGTACTATTAATATCCTCTTAATTTATCTCCCTTGCACATTTTCTCACTTCTTTTCATTTTCATATTATCAGATGTTCTTAAAAAGATACTTTTTACTTAATACTAAGCATTAAATATTGCACAATATTTGAATAACTTTTTACATACTTTATTTCATATGCTTGAATATATGTAGAACCCTTTGGCAATTGGACAATGTCTTTGTTGATAAAAACTTAATATTCTTCTGTTTCTTAGGTAACTTTGATACTTGTTTTTGCAAGCTTTGTGAATTTAGGTAAGAAACAAATTGGTACATGCAGGAATCAAGTGGACAAATAAAGATACAGGCAAATAAAAATGACAGATTGAAGGCAAACAAATGTTACAAAGTAAGATAAGACATTTATTGGTTGATAGAATTTATCATGGACACTTGTCTTTGCTTGTCTTTTTAACTTCAATAGAAAGAAAATCAAGTTGAGACATTTGATAAAACTGGGTTTGATTTATTATGTATTAATTTTGTCACACAAATATAAATACTCTATAATCAATTAGAACCAAGTGTATAAAGACAAAGGCTACTGGGAATTAAAGATCAAATGTATCGACAGTTATTTATGAACCTTAGCTTAGTCTGGCATACAATTATCAAATAACTATAGCTGGATACCAGGTAAGGATTGTACTGATAAACTGACTTTTCTCTCATCTGGCACTTTACTGTATACTTCTCCAACATGTGCAAATAGATAAACTCCTATTTGCCAATACTTTTACATGTCCCTGAACTGAAGTGGTCTAATGTCTTTCATTGTTCTTGAACTTATTCTACAACCTCTTTCTTCCTCCTCTCCTCCTTGATGTTCATGTCCTGTTCTTTATAATGGAGATCTTGGTCTGATCTTATCATCTTCCATGTTTGAGTCACTCACACTATCATCCATAGGCTCATCTTCTATTACATTATTCTTATCTGAAGAACTCATCCTTTCTTCATCTCTGGCAAAATCTTGCTTTTCAATTCTGGGTCAATTGGTCAGAATGAGCCATTAGGCTTTTTCCTTTCTTTGATAAAATGGCCATGTTATGTCCCCTTTGCATGATGAAATTAGATCTCTCATGGTGGTTTTTTGTAAGAGAAGCAGCCAATCCACCTCAACCAATTATATAATTCTACATCACAAAATTCTGGTATTTTGATTGATACCAATTTTAGCAACCTCATTTCTAGAAAATATCACTCTTAATATTTGCTTTAATTTAGCTGTTTTTGTATCTTTAACTTTAGCAGTTTCAGACCATCCAGAAAAAGAGTCTAAAATTAGAAATAGAGCAATGCCATTAATATGTGCATGATTCATATGAACACAAGACCATGGCTTCATTTCTTTAGGCTATGAGTGTATTCTCCTTTGTTGAAAATTCTTTATTTTGGCATATTTTGGGCATTTATGTATATATCTTTCTATATCACAATAATGCACCAGTTACGATGCCTCCAATTTTAATCTCGTCTGTGTAGGCATTATTTCACAATGCACATCTTCATGTACACTTTTTAAAATACCTTTTCTTACTCATTCTTGTGGTACTATCACATCTCCATTGTAAAGAATGCTGTTTTCCATTGTTAATTTATGCCTTATTTCTTTATAAGGTCTTTCAGTTTTGGAACAATTACTCCACCTGTTTCTTTTTATCCTCTCAGCAAACTTGCTTAATATCAGATCATGTCATTTTCCAAAGCCAGTTTTGTAGAGATAATACGTTAGTTTCAACCGAAAGTAATATTTCTTCATCTGGGATTTTCCTTTTTTCTTTTTGACTGTTATTAAATTGTAATCTTGACAGCACATCAACATGTGGTATTTTATTTCCTTTTACATACACAATGTCAAAATCATATGCCATTAATTTTATTGCCCACCTCAGAATTCTGGAAGAAGTAACTTTCGGTATCTCCTTTCTAGAGTTAAAAATAAACTCTAGAGGTCTGACTTTAATAGGAACTTCTTACTTGATAAAAATTATTGAGCTCTGTCTATGTTCCAGACAATGGTCAATGCCTCTTTTTCAATATTTGAATAATTTATTTCTGCTGCCGTCACTCTTTTGAAAGGTACGTTATTGGATGACCTTCTTATGATAAAATTGCTGACACAGTTTACATCTGTAGTTAACATAATCTCCTTTTTGGGATAAAAGTTTTTTTTTTTAAATGGGTTTTTCAGGGAGTATCATTTTCAAAATCTCAAATACTAAGTTTGCTTTTGAGTCCATTTGAATTGATTATTCTTTTTATATAGTTCAGCAAATGGTTCTATTAAGTCACTGTATTTTGGTAGATATCTATTATAAAAATTAACCAGTCTTAAAATAGATTCTAATTCTTTTTTTATTAGTAGATATAGATACCTCTGAAGTTTTCTTAATTAACTTTGGATCTGGTGCAATACCATCTTTTGAAATTTGGTACCATATATGATATATGATATTGGATGATAATCAAATTCCCATTTATCTGTGTTTACTGTCGTCCCAGCATTTTTTAACTTGTTTAATATGCATTCTGTTTTTGTTTTAATTCATCTTTAGTAGTGGCACTGAGGCAAATATCATCTTGATAAATAATCATGTCACTAATTCCATTAGTTAGCATGTTTTCTATTGCTCTCTGAAAAATGGCACTTGCCGTTTTCACTCCTAAAGGCTTTCTCATCCATCTTAATAATCCTATAGGGGTGTTTATTGTAATTAATTTCTTTGAATTTATCATCAACCTGTATTTGATTATAAGCAGATTTTAAATTAATTTTTGCAAAAAATCTCATGCCTGATAATTTGTAGATAGTGGTTTCAATATTGGGAATAGGAAATGAATCCAAGCAAATTTTATAATTTATGCCTATTTTAAAATCACCACATATTCTTAAGTCTCCATCTGATTTTCACAAAACTGCAATAGGAGAGGCCCATTTACTGCCACCTGATAGAACATGTTTCAAAATTCTCTCTTTTACCACTTTCTTTAGCTTGGCAACCACTAAAGTTCCAAGGTAAATAAGTAATTTGCTGAATTCCAAATAGGATTGGATACTATTTTCATTTAATTGTATGCTTGCTTTATACCCTTTTTTACACTCTTTTTTACATTTTCTGATTTTACAGTAAATTTTAATGTACCCATCTTTAGGACATTTATTCCTAGTAGTCCATGACATTATTTACATTCCACTACTGTAATGTGAATAATTTCAAACTGGTCACAGGTTTCAAAGGTTCCATTGAAATAAGCCAAAGAACCATCAAAGTGTCTCAATTTCTGATGAATTTTTCTCAATTTCAGTTTACCCATTTTTCCCAGAAATTTCTTGAGATCAGAGTGAATTCACTTCCTTGTATCCACTTTCATTGAAAATGTCATGCCATTTAATTTCAAAAGAATTATTTTCCTTTGGTCTTTATATTGAAAAGATGTCATCAATTATCTCTTTTAATTCTACTTTTTCTAAACTATTTTCTTCTTTCTCTTTTTCTATACAGACTGAAAATGATCTTTTCTTCCAAAGCTATGACAAATATTTCCAAAAGTGGGGCACCTTATCTGTCAATTTCATGCACATACTTATAGTATTTGCATTTCTTGCATTCCTTTTTTATACTGTACATTTCAATATTGTCCTCAGTAGAATTATATGCTTTAATCAATTCCAGCTATTCTATATCTTCCACACATGCAGTTAGAGACAAATTATTCAATTGTAATTGTTTCAGCATCTTATATTTATGAGATATAAATAAAGCACAAATAAGTAAAAGATGCCTACAAATAAATCTTAGTAAAGACAAAAACTTTTTTGCAATTCTGTACAAACACAGCTCCAAATTAAATAAGTGTTTTCTGGAACCTGATTCAATATGACAAGTCATGTGATGTGCTCTCTACTATTTCCATGTGGTTTAACTCCAAATTACCTGGAAATAGATCAGGGTTCAGGTTACTGAGTACATCACCCCTGCATCCCCCACCGTGCAAAACTCAGGATTTATGAGTGGAGCAACAGCTGTCAAATAGCAAAAAAATGGCTTGTTTCATTAGCATGTGCTTCACACACACGCACACACACACACACACACACATTGGCATATAATACCACTTGATTTCCTGACTTGTAACAAAAACACTTTGGAACTTTGCAGATTCACTTGTGACAAATAATTTTGAACAATCAAATTATTGGTCCCTTCATGGCTACCTCAAAGAATATTGATTTTTAATATGTAAATATATGTATCTGAATGTATATTGTCATATTCATCTTGCTCGTCTTATTATTCTGCGAAGATTGTTTCTTTTCATGGTATAAAAAATTGCTCTGTATTTGTGGACACATTACTCGGATTTTATTTTCCACCTAAAATCCGGGTAGAGTGCCTCCACAACCTTCAATCAACTGTAATTGAATCAATTCATCTTCTATAGTCAAATCTCAAGTTCCCAGTTTCTCAAATTTGCAGAATCTGCTAGCTTATCTTAATCTGTGAAGATATTTTATTATTGATTCATTTTGTTTCTATTCAATGATTGTAAATGTGATTCTTTCCACTATGACAAGTTTCTGTCTAGGTCATAAATTTCTTTTTATCAATTCTGAAAATTTGATGGAAGTCAAATTCTCCAATTGTTTTGGGTATGCCATTACAGAAATTTTCATTATAGCTTGACAACCTACTGAAGCTAGAAAGAGATCAGTTATTTTATTTTTCCCCTCATCTTGCCTGGTTGTCTTTCAACTTTTTATACCTAACCTGACTGAAAAATAAAAGTTCTGGTTCATCTAAGTGACCTAAACATCCTATCAGTGATATCATATTGTTGTATAGTGTTGTTCTATCAGTATTCAACTTTTCTCCCATTCTCCTACCTGACTTTTTACTCTGTACTTTATTTCTACTATAACCAACATATGCAAATAGGTAAAATCCTAGTATGCCAGTTCCATTATACTAGTATGAACATTTGGCCTTGTGCCAAACTAAGTTAATCTTAGTAAAAAAAAATATATATATATATATATATATATACATCAGAGACAATATCCATTTCCTTAGCTTCATACCACAACAAATAGATCCAGGAACACACATGATAACATTTGACATTAGTAGCCTATATATCAGCATAGTCTATTAATTAGGTAAACAGGCAATCTCATCCTGAATTAAAAAAAAAACAAAATCTGTATCCCAGTATCGGCCAGTATTAATGAATTACACAATTTACTCCAAAACTTACAAATTCACCCAAGAACATAATTTTAACAAACTGCCATTCTTAGATGTACTCTAAGAAATAACCGTATTATCACAGATATCTACCACAAGCCTACAGACACCCAACAATATCTTCATTTTAAAAGCCATCACCCAAAAAGCTGTCTAAAATACATCCCCTATTCCCTAGCATGTAGGGTTTGCACTATAGTGGCCAACAAACATTTCCAAAAAACCCGCCTAGAAGAATCACATAAAACTCTCAAAAAACGAGGATAGTCCACGCCATAATAAACAAGGGTTTTCAACTAGCAGAAAAATACCTTTAGACCAATTACAAAACCCAGAAATAAAACTTAAAACATACAAGAACAATCCAGAACTATTTACAGAAATAAAAAGAAACTTAGACTTACTTAACAAGAATGATAAAATGAAACAAATACTAAAAACAACCAAAATAATTAAAAGAAAATGCCAATCAAAAAACCTATTACACATAACCTCATCCAAATTTAATCAACACAGAATACAAGGGATTGCAAAATGCAGCAAGATATGGGGTTTGTGATATAATTATAGAAGGAAACTCCTACACTTTTGAAACCACACAACATCATTCACAATAAAGAAAAACTTAAACTGTAACTCCAAAAATGCAATTTATGCATGCAGGCACACAAAATGCAACAAATCTTATATAGTTTTCACTCAAACACTAAACAACAGATTTCCCTGCAAAAAAGCAATATTAAATTACCAGACAACAGAAAAATCTTTGTGCCACAACACATCCACAAATGCAACAAGGGTAACTTTAAAATTATGCCAATATATCAAACAGACAATTACTCTTACCTCCAAATACAAGAAAAAAATCTTCATGGAAAAATTTAAACCAATTCTAAACAAATCATAACCCAACACACATAAACACACACCATATGCACATAGTGGCAAACACTAGTCAACCACACACACACACACACACACACACACACACACATGCCATGCAAAATGCATATAGTTACGGTATATATTTCCTTATAATAACATAATATATATGTATAGAGGACAAATATATACACACATAGTGGCAAAAATAAACACACTAGATGGACCACACACACACACACACACACACACAGAAACCTTACGCACCATACAAAGTGTATATATACACTATTTCCTTGTAATAATACAATATATATATATGGAGAAAGAATAAATATATATATATATATATATATATATATATATATATATATATATATATACATACTGGCAAAAAAACACACACAGTACATAAGAATAGAGGAAGATCTGAAGAGATATATGGGAAGATAAAAAGATAATAACAAAGACCTCTTTTCTTTCCCTAACTAAATTTAATTGCTATATTGCTCTTCAAGCAAAGGAAAATATTTTGGCCAGTCTAAAATAGATTCAGATGACTCCTACTATACACAAAAGACAATGGTTAAAAGACTTAACAGAGGAAGAAGAAAAAATTAATTCCTTTAAACAATATGTAGAAATAACCAATCTTCACCTGATGAAGATTACAAGACCTAAAACACATGTAGCAAAAAATACATTATATAAAAAAAACATTATATTCAAAAACGTTTGCAGCTTCTTCTCTTCTTCTTCTCTCTCTCTATATATATATTTCTAAGGAATTAATGGATTTTATTTATAATCTGATATACTGTTAAAAATAATAAGAATTAATAACATTCTTTTCTCTCACCATAATGTCTCAGTTTATTTATAGTCATGACCTTTAGATTGTTTATTGTATTTATATATTTATTTATTATTATTTATTTAGAAATCTCATTTATTTATTCTTGTTATATATATGTACCTTTCATATATTTTTCTTTGGCTTTAAGTTTTTGATATTTGAAATAAAGCTTATTACATTTAAGTTATGGGATTTTATTTAGTCTTTTTGATAATAATTTTGTTGTATGTAGTGTAGGGTAGGAGAAATTTGTTTATCTCTCTCTCTCTCTCTCTCTATATATATATATATATATATATATATATATATATATATATATATGAAAGAATATGATATATGAATTTTTGTATATCAGAATATAGTTATACAAATGAATGACAAAGTAGAAAATATTCTGTGTACTGCATTTCATCCTCTAGAAAGACCACATTGGCCTAAAGTAATATTTTTGTTGATGGAATTATATATGTGTAAGCAGGAGAAGATATAAAAATGTGAGTGTCAGTTACAATTATGTACCAAGAAAAAATGCTGTGGAAACACTGAAATTGTAAATTTTTAAATAATTTTTTTTGTTTTTTTCAGACATGTTTGAACTTCAGTCTAGTGTATCTCATTTAGTTTCCCTATGCTTTTGCTTTTGTTTTTATTACTTTTCTTATTAAGTGTCCCATATTGTGATAACTGAAGATCTGCCAGGAAAGGTGAAATGTTGTAAGAACCTGAACACAAATTTACTGTGGATGATCTAGTAATCAAAAGGTACTTTCTATACATTTTGGATTATTAAATTGTTTTCTCCTTTAATTAAAGCATAATTTTTAAAATTGAAATTACAGTCAGACTCATGATGGTAAGTGACTACTGAATTGAGTGTGCTGTTTTGTAAAAGATCTCTTTTGTGTTCTAAAACAATAAGACTTAATATAAAACAATAATAACCTAAAAGTTGAAGCAGGAATTTACTCTGTAATCTGTAACTATTGCCACAAGGTATACCAAGGAGAAATCTTTAGGAATTTAAATAAAAGATTATGTAAACACAGTGCTTTAGTTGCTCATTGTAATGAGTCAAAATCATAATTTTGAATATAAAAATGCTACTTTAATTAAGGAGGAAAGCAATTTACTAAGGCAAAAATGTATAGAAACTTCTTTGATTACTAGATCCTCCATGGTAAATTTGTGCTCAGGTTTTTACAGCATTTCACATTTCTTGGTAGATCTTTCTTGGTAGGTCTGTCCTATTCATTATAATATGTGCCTGACAGCTTGGCATATTTTGATCTAGAGCAGTGAGAAGAAATCTCTTGTTTCAACCCAGTCTCTGCAATAGGTCAGATTTTATCAATAACACAATCTTGTCCTCACAATCGGTATTGGCCATGTTAGCCTTTTCATTCATTTAGCTTTCAGATTAGCTAAATAAAGTCCAAAGAAGACAAGTTATTATTATTGTTATTATTAGTAGTAGTCATATGGCTGCTTTGTTAGTAGAAAAATAGTATTTCCTGTTAATATTTAGTCTCAGCTCTGATATCATATGTTAACGACAGCTAAATAATTTGTTATCTCTAAAATCTAATGAATTAAAATAATTTAAATATTTCAATTATAATTCTCTTGTTTACTTACCTTTATCCAATTCATAAACTCTGATTCCTGCTTTTGAGCCACATATTAATTGATGCCACCTAAAATTGATTGACATGCTGTAGACAGGAGCTCCAAGCTATATGGAATCAAAAACAAAAACTTTAACAATTCTTTAAAAGATAAATGCAAGTTAAGATTTGATTCTTGGTTAGTTAAAATTAATTCAGATTTAGCTGCAAATCAATCCCAGATTTTAATGAGGACTATCGTTGTAAACCTTGTAGACTGGTAGTACAGAATCAGAACCAAAGAACTGTACCAAATGGCATAATATCTCAATATGACACAATATTACTAGACCTTGTAAATAGACTTAAACCCATGACAGATTTTACTTTTGGAATCAAAATTAATTACCTTCCAAGATATGCTAAATAGAACCAATGATAGCTTCCAACTAAAAGTTAACAAAAAATCTACCAACAAGGATGACCTCATAAAGTATTATTCTCAGCACTGTAATAGAATAAAATTTGGAGTAATTATAGGGTTTTTTTTAAGAGCATTAAGAATCTGCAGGCCCTAATATTTATATGAAGAAGAAATATATATTGAAAATACCTTTCAAAAACCGCCAATACCCTTATTATTTCATCCACAATGCTAAAAGAAATCATGCAAAATCTACAACATAAAAGATAATAATAATGATAATGATAATAAATTTTCTTTTCCTCAGTCACCAAATTACCAACACTAATATATTTTAAGCAACTAAAAGAGACTCACAGATTAGTGTATGAATTCTTATTATTATATAATTAATTTGTAATATTAAATTTTAACTTTGTTTATTTTTCCCATTTGCTTTTAATTGTTCTCATGCAGATATAGAAGATTTCTTTTAACTGGATAAATGGTAACTTTTAATGCATTTAAAAAGTTTATATTTTCTTCTCTTCCTTAAAGCATTTAATGTATTCTTGTTTAAATTTATTTGGAAAGTAGAATATTTCTATCATATCTCTAGTGTGCCTTTTTTAACCTTGATTCAGGCCCCTCCCTACTGATTGACTCAGATGAATGATGGTCATAAATATAGGTAGTTAAATTTCCTTTTCCTGAGTAACCAGTTTGCCAATGCTGAGATATTTTTACCAACTAATAGTGATTTAATGGTTAGTATGTTTTCCCTTGTCTTCCCCATATGGTGTAGACTCTTCAAGGATATAAAAAAGGAAAACCAAAAAAAGAAAAAGAAAAAAAGTAAAAAGGGAGAAAAATCAGGAGTTGGATTTTGTCTTTTTCTCACATCAATGGGGTTCAAGAAAATTTTAACAAAATTAAAACCTAATATTTTTGTTTAAATCTTTCTGTGTTCATCAGTATGATGTTTCTGCCAATTCTAGCAATTCTTACTCATGAAAATTTGTTTTACATTATGAAATAATAATGATGAATAAATAGTAATTAATAAGCTGATCAGTTAATCAACAGTTGAACTATCCTTTAATATATCTAATATAAGAAAGATTTTGTTATAAAATATTTCTGAAAGGACTACTCTCTAGAAACTCTCAAAAGAGACAAGTTAAAATGATGCTAAGAGGGTATCCCATTGGTAAACCAAATTTTTGTTTATAAAAGTTGTTGTTGAAGGTAAAAAATACTGATTAGTAATAATTGGCATATTTTTGTGATATTGTGTGGGGATAGGTAATTTTATTTTTAGTTTTGTTAAATGTATTTTAAGTAAATTAAAAGGTTTTTATGCATACAAAATGTACAAAGATTTTATATCTAAACTAGTCATATCTACATTTTTAAATATTTTAATAAGTTCTAATAAGATTTTTATGTGTGAGAAATTAATTTCACTGAGTAGTAGGGTATTAATTACTAAATAAAATTTCTACCCAACAAAACACATTACAGGTTTTCCCCTTGTCATTTCTTTTATCAAGTATGTATGTATGCATGTATACTGATGTAATGGAATAACCTGTCACTCCCATGAGTGATACACTATAGGTAGTAACTACCTGTAAGTATATGTAAGTCAACGGACTACAGAGTCTAGCTGAAATCTTTTTCAACTATACTGTCAAACTATCTGCCTTCAGGCAGAGAGGAAACTGGATAAGGCTATGCTGAAGAGCAAAGTCTCATTTGAAGAGGTAGGCTGACCCGATCCCATTTATGTGGGGTCTCTGGGGATTTTTTGGCCAAGCCTATAGGCTCAAGAACACCACATTAAATTCTGCCTTGTGCCACATGTGACTGCGTGGTGCAGATGCTAGATACTCTAGCTGGAATCTGTTACTCAGAACTCAGCTGTTGTCAAACTCTCTGTCTTCAGGCAGAGAGGAACCCGAACGAGGCTATGCCAAAGAGCAGAAACCCCATCCAGGGAGGTAGATAGACCCGATCATGTTTATGCAGGGTCTATGGGGATTTTTGGCTGAGCCTACGGGCCCCGGAACCCCACATTAAATTCAGCCTTGTGTCACATGTGACTGTGTGGGGCAGTTGCTATATACCATCTAGCTGGGATCTGTTACTCAGATCTCAGCTGTTGTCAAACTCTCTGTCTTCAGGCAGAGAGGAACCTGGACGAGGCTATGCCAAAGAGTAGAGTCTTATTCAGGGGCACAGACAGACCTGAACCAGTTTATGCAAGGTTACAGGGAATTTTTGGCTGAGCATACGGGCTTGGATTGCACTACATTAAATTCGGCCTTGTGTCACATCCTACCTCGTGGGGAGGCTGGTAAATATTTTTAGCTGGAATCTGTTGAGTACAACTCAGACTTACGCTAGAACTACCGACCTTCCAATGGTAGCACTCACTACTGGACTGACTTGTGATGACCTTGTACATAACTGTTACCCTTATTCTTATTGTACTGATTTTCACAATAAACCTTTACTTATTTTATCCACCATTTTTTTCATGTATATATTCCTATTAGCATGGAATATAACATATACATACATACATACATACATATATATATATATATATATATATATATATATATATATATATATATATATATATATTTGTATATTTAGGCAGCAATCCTTCCTTTATGCATGTTTCATTAAAAAACGACAGACAAGGTACTACAGTTGAGCTTTTTATTTAATTTTTCTTGTGTTCTGACAAGAGCTTTCTTTTCTGGACAAAGAGTGTGTAAGAACTGTCCGAATGTTCTGTGTTTCCGAGCACTTTCGGCTATACCTTTAGCCATTATCAAGGATGGTTCAATTATCAGCTTAGTAGAGTGTGTTCTATGTATGTTCAGTGTGTGGTAGTGATGTTTTAGTTTCCGAATACGGTTAGCACATTAGGAACATACTAGTAGAAAACACTAATATATTAACTGCATCCACTTGCAAAAAAAGACTAAAAATAATGGAAGCTCTAATAATAAAAAAGAAAAAGCCAACTCTTAACAATATCAACTATGAACAAAGCCACAATGTTCTAACCGTATTCGGAAACTAAAACATCACTACCACACACTGAACATACATAGAACACACTCTACTAAGCTGATAATTGAACCATCCTTGATAATGGCTAAAGGTATAGCCGAAAGCGCTCGGAAACACAGAACATTCGGACAGTTCTTACACACTCTTTGTCCAGAAAAGAAAGCTCTTGTCAGAACACAAGAAAAATTAAATAAAAAGCTCAACTGTAGTACCTTGTCTGTCGTTTTTAATGAAACATGCATATATATATATATATATATATATATTTATTTATTTATTTATTTAGAGAGCAAGAGGCCAATAATCAGTATGGGTATAGAAGTCAATATTGTATAGTGAATGGTAGTTTCACAAGTTAAGCAACTCACTTAAATTTTGAAACTGCCAGTTACTCTGCAATGTTTATTTTATGCCCACAAATGATCTATACCTAATATTGAGCACTTCTCCCCAAAAAATAAATATAACAAATTTAAAACAATAGCATTAGATATATATATATATATGTGTGTGTGTGTGTATGTATATATATATGTGTGTGTGTGTGTGTGTGTGTGTGTGTGTGTGTGTGTGTGTGTGTGTGTGTGTGTGTGTGTGTGTGTGTGTGCGTGTGTGTGTGTATCTATAGATAGATATATCTGTGAGAGTGTGAAAGAAAGAAAACTTAATCGACTTACATAGATGGATATAAGATTTTATCAATCGATTCAACAGACACATGTTTAATTAATCAATGAAATGTTTTTCTTTGTTTCAAAATTATTGTAAACTTCTGAAAGGAATCAATAACAATAAATAATAAAAACAATTTTATTAACTGCCAAAAGAAATGAATGTGAAAAGTAATTAGATAATTCTTCTTGGTGAGCTGCTTGTGAAGTGACAAGCATGCCTATAGTTTAATTTGCTTGTTGGACAAATTATATAAACAAGAAAAAAAGAAGAGGAAAAGAAAGAAAGTAGAGAATGGAAAATGAGAAAGAAATGAAAAAAGAAAGGGAGAATAATTAATAAGAATGAGTGAAAAAAAGAAGTAAGGAGAGAATTCAGGAAGAGAATTGAATTTTTAGAGGCATAAAGCAACAGTGTGATGACAGAAAACAAAAGAAAGAAATGAAAAAAATGAAGAAAGAGTAGAGAAAATGACAGGAAGTATGGAAAAGAAAGAATAAGAAGAGAAAGAAGAAAGTAAAGTTGAAAGGAAGGAAAAGACAATGAAAAATAAAACTGGATAAGATGAAGTTTAAAAATAAAATAAATGGAAGAGAGAATGAATAAAAAAGTAAAGAAGAAAAGGAGATATAAAGGGAGAACAGAAAAGAGGAAAGATGTAAGAGTTGAACTAAAAAAAAATAAAATAATGAAACAATAAGAAATGTAGACAAAGAAAAACAGAAAGAAAGATTTAAAAATAAATAATGCAGAAAGAAAACAGAATTAAAAAATAAGAAAAAGAAAAATAAAGTAAAAAAGGAAATAATATTGATAATAAAGAAAGAAAGAAAACACCATTGATTTCATTGTGATTTAGTGTGAAGGTGTTTGGAGGGGAGTTCTGTCCACTTGTAATAGGGAAGGGTCAATATATAATTACAAATGAAAGTAATCTTCTCAACCTTCCCAACCTTTTCTCCTGAAATTATAATATAGTCAAAAACATTAAGACACCTATGTTCTACTCAACATTTTATACAGCATAGATTTTTTCGTGTTGAAAGCTTCTATAATGATTATATTTTTTACTGATCTTCTACCTTGAAGGTTCCTGACAATAAGGCTTGGCAAGCAGTTAAAGTCAGTTACTAGTTTTGTGAAATTACTATTTACATTTGCAATAGTTATGAATGAATATGTAATTAATCATCATTGACTTTGTCTCTGATTGTACTAAACATACACTTTTGATATAGAGGTTGCTAGAATATTTGAAATACAGTCTGGCTTGTTGGCTGATTATTTAACAAGCAATAAATTATGGATTTCTTTATTTATATTTCAGTGTTTTTCTCATCATCATCATCATCAGAAACAACAAAAGTGGAAGTGATTCTTGTTAATCTTTTCAATGTTAACTGCCATTGGTTTTGCTTTTTGAATTCAATCTTAAATACTTGCTGGAAGCTTGTATTTTGGAAAAACATGATTTTGACATAAGTAAATGAAAATTAAAAACACTGTCTGCTAAAAGAAAAACAAGTTATAGAAATTTGTACAGAAGATAAAGGAAGAGGTAAATAAAACAAAACCCCAACTGTATAAATTTCTAGAAAAAAGATGAATGAATCCGTCTAAAATAGAGAGTGACCATCTAATTTTAAAACAACATGGAATGATAATTTCAATGTAAATTAGATAAGAGAGTTTTTTCATTTATTTCTTAAGTTAGAGGAGATTTCTGTATACATACAAATGTCTCTTTTTTAAATTTTCTTTCATTTATTATAGTATAATGCATTACATTAACTTAAGTTTAGAGTAATGGTGAACTTTTTTGAAAGACAAAAGAAAGCAAGAATGAGTGCAGTAGCTGCAAGGAGGTTGGGGGTCTATATTTTATTTTAACATATCAAGTTGTCTCTACTTGACCTTTGAAGTGTTCCCTTCTGACAAACTCAACTTCCCCACCTTTCACATGGTTTACTACTAATGAAAAACAAAGGAATTATTTCAATTTTTATTACCTGCTTTAAAACTAGTCTTGTTGACAGGTGTTCCATTTGGTTATGACTTTCAATTGCAATAAAGAAAATCTAATGTAATACAAGGTTTATTTGATTGTTGGTTAATACACTTGATTAACAAAAATCTTAAAACTTTCTACTAATATTTACATTCACATTTTCAATATACAAACAAAAAATACTAAGTCATTTATTTATTTCAAATTTTAGCAGTATTTATGATCACTTGATATCATAGGAAATAAGAAATACCATCAACAATTTTATCAAAAGGTATTTACTCATAAATATCTAATACTTTTCTGTATAGTATAGTAAGTTGTAACTTGACAGAATACCCAACAATTGTAGTCTTGTTCTAAACTGAGCAATGGTTAGTAAATATCCACTCTATGATCTTGCTGCAATAATTTCACAGCCCATTGCTAGTGAGTATGAGTATGAATGGATACTCATCCATTGTAGCCTTGTGCTATACTAGCCTAAATTTATTAAACTGTAGTAGTTTGGCATTTAGTAAACAAGGTAGATAATATGAAACCCATCAAAAGATTTTATTAGACTGGTAAATACCATTTCTATTGATCCAGAGTGAGTGTCTTTTAATTTGTCAGATTTGACAATCTCTTTGAATAATATGAAACCAGTTTGCTGTCAATTTTTATAGTGAAAGAAATTGCATAAATTTATAAAAGTGGAGTCAAACAGGAGAAAAGTTGACTACTGATGTGTTGTAGAACAATACAATACAATAATATTGCATCATGGCCAGTAGAATGTTTAAGTCACTTGGATGAACCAGAATTTGTTGAGACTTGGATTTGGTATTTTGCAGCCCAAGCTAGGATTAAAAAATTGAAAAACAACAAGGCAAGAGGAGGAGAAAATAAAATAACTGACTTCTTTTTAGCTTCGGTTAATTAAGAAGCTTTAATGAAAATTTCTGTAATAACATACATCAAACAATTGGAGAATTTGAATTTTGTCAAAATTTCAGAAATGAAAAAATAAATTTGTCATAGTGGAAAGAATCACATGATCACTAAACAGAAACAAAATGAATCAATAATACAATATATTCACAGATTAAGATAAGCTAGCAGATTCTGTGAGTTTGAGAAACTAGGAACTCAAGATTTGACTATAGAAGATGAATTGATTCAGTTACAGTTGATTGAAAGTATGGCTGATATATCTCATAAATATAAGATGCTGAAACAATTACAATTGAATAATTTGTCTCTAACTGCATGTGTGGAAGATATAGAATAGCTGGAATTGATTAAAGCATATAATTCTACTGAGGACAATATTGAAATGTACAGTATAAAAAAGGAATGCAAGAAATGCAAATACTATAAGTATGTGCATGAAATTGACAGATAAGGTGCCCCACTTTTGGAAATATTTGTCATAGCTTTGGAAGAAAAGATCATTTTCAGTCTGTATAGAAAAAGAGAAAGAAGAAAATAGTTTAGAAAAAGTAGAATTAAAA
Source organism: Acanthosepion pharaonis (assembly GCA_903632075.3). Lineage (NCBI taxonomy): Eukaryota > Metazoa > Mollusca > Cephalopoda > Sepiida > Sepiidae > Acanthosepion > Acanthosepion pharaonis. The sequence goes on from CAHIKZ030000456.1 coordinate 742,430, forward strand.
GAGATAATTGATGACATCTTTTCAATATAAAGACCAAAGGAAAATAATTTTTGAAATTAAATGGCATGACATTTTCAATGAAAGTGGATACAAGGAAGTGAATTCACTCTGATCTCAAGAAATTTCTGGGAAAAATGGGTAAACTGAAATTGAGAAAAATTCATCAGAAATTGAGACACTTTGATGGTTCTTTGGCTTATTTCAATGGAACCTTTGAAACCTGTGACCAGTTTGAAATTATTCACATTACAGTAGTGGAATGTAAATAATGTCATGGACTACTAGGAATAAATGTCCTAAAGATGGGTACATTAAAATTTACTGTAAAATCAGAAAATGTAAAAACAAGAGTGTAAAAAGGGTATAAAGCAAGCATACAATTAAATGAAAATAGTATCCAATCCTATTTGGAATTCAGCAAATTACTTATTTACCTTGGAACTTTAGTGGTTGCCAAGCTAAAGAAAGTGGTAAAAGAGAGAATTTTGAAACATGTTCTATCAGGTGGCAGTAAATGGGCCTCTCCTATTGCAGTTTTGTGAAAATCAGATGGAGACTTAAGAATATGTGGTGATTTTAAAATAGGCATAAATTATAAAATTTGCTTGGATTCATTTCCTATTCCCAATATTGAAACCACTATCTACAAATTATCAGGCATGAGATTTTTTGCAAAAATTAATTTAAAATCTGCTTATAATCAAATACAGGTTGATGATAAATTCAAAGAAATTACCACAATAAACACCCCTATAGGATTATTAAGATGGATGAGAAAGCCTTTAGGAGTGAAAACGGCAAGTGCCATTTTTCAGAGAGCAATAGAAAACATGCTAACTAATGGAATTAGTGACATGATTATTTATCAAGATGATATTTGCCTCAGTGCCACTACTAAAGATGAATTAAAACAAAAACAGAATGCATATTAAACAAGTTAAAAAATGCTGGGACGACAGTAAACACAGATAAATGGGAATTTGATTATCATCCAATATCATATATCATATATGGTACCAAATTTCAAAAAGATGGTATTGCACCAGATCCAAAGTTAATTAAGAAAACTTCAGAGGTATCTATATCTACTAATAAAAAAGAATTAGAATCTATTTTAAGACTGGTTAATTTTTATAATAGATATCTACCAAAATACAGTGACTTAATAGAACCATTTGCTGAACTATATAAAAAGAATAATCAATTCAAATGGACTCAAAAGCAAACTTAGTATTTGAGATTTTGAAAATGATACTCCCTGAAAAACCCATTTAAAAAAAAAAACTTTTATCCCAAAAAGGAGATTATGTTAACTACAGATGTAAACTGTGTCAGCAATTTTATCATAAGAAGGTCATCCAATAACGTACCTTTCAAGAAGAGTGACGGCAGCAGAAATAAATTATTCAAATATTGAAAAAGAGGCATTGACCATTGTCTGGAACATAGACAGAGCTCAATAATTTTTATCAAGTAAGAAGTTCCTATTAAAGTCAGACCTCTAGAGTTTATTTTTAACTCTAGAAAGGAGATACCGAAAGTTACTTCTTCCAGAATTCTGAGGTGGGCAATAAAATTAATAGCATATGATTTTGACATTGTGTATGTAAAAGGAAATAAAATACCACATGTTGATGTGCTGTCAAGATTACAATTTAATAACAGTCAAAAAGAAAAAAGGAAAATCCCAGATGAAGAAATATTACTTTCGGTTGAAACTAACGTATTATCTCTACAAAACTGGCTTTGGAAAATGACATGATCTGATATTAAGCAAGTTTGCTGAGAGGATAAAAAGAAACAGGTGGAGTAATTGTTCCAAAACTGAAAGACCTTATAAAGAAATTGTAATGAGTTGGTCGGTCAACTTGAAACCCCCAAAGCGAGTGGAGGTGGGCAGGGGCGGGAACTGTGATTGGTAGCTGGCTTGTTGGTGTTTTGCATAGGTGAGTTACCAAGCTCTATGTAAAGGGCTGGAATGAGAAGGAGGTCAGCTTTTCAGTCTCAGGAGTGGAGACTGTGTCCGTCACTACGACAGCAGGAGAGAAAGAGACGAAATCATTTATTTCTTCGTGATGCATTCCAACAGATCTAAAAGCCCATCTGCATTAATGGGAAGACAAATAAGATTTCTATTAACAATGTCATCGTCAACAAATAAAAAGATATGGTATAAAAATGACAAAATAGCAAGTCCTGAAATCAAAAAAAGCATATGCATAACACAGCCATTATATAAAAGAAAGGAAAAAGCTTAATGGCTCATTCTAACCAATTAAGACCCAGAATTGAAAAGCAAGATGTGATGGAGGAAGATTTTAACAGAGATGAAAAAAGGATGAGTTCTTCAGATAAGGATAGTGTAATAGAAGATGAACCTATAGATGATAGTAGGGGTGACTCAGACATGGAAGAGGTTGTAGAAGTTCAAGAACAATGAAAGGCACTAAATCTCTTAGGTCCAAAGAAGGTGTAATAGAATTGGCAAATAAGATTTTGCCTATTTGCATATGTTGTTTATAGGAGAAATAAAATATAGAGTAAAGAGTCCAACAGGAGAAAAGTCAACAACTGATCACACATCATAGAACAACACTATACAACAGAAATGATTATGTGGAGTGTGACTTGTGTCAATGTTTGGATACACCACTTTAACATTGACATATATATTACCCTTCCATTTTTAATCAAATTAACATCAAATTATTAATGAACATCTTGAAATGACTAAAAATCAAAAAATGTGTGGTGAAAATTGATTTGACCAACTTCCCAAAATCTGACCAAATGACCATCATTATTTTTCATGGAATACCTTCATCATACCAATAAATTTTCAGCATTTTATTATAGTAGTAGTAGTAGTGGGGAGGATGAGGAGTAAAATCAGCTATACCTTCAAACTAAACATAGAGGAATGGAATTAAACAAGATTCTTACTTACATGGATTTTATCTATAATTCCACCAGCAGCTGCCCATACCAAAATGAGACCATCATTTGCAGAAGAAAACAGAAGTTTGGGGTCAGCCCTGCAAATATTAAAAATGCAGCACCTGAAAGTAGGAGGTTAATTAAATATTTCAATCCACAAGGATTAAAATATTTCAACATGGCAACAGTATGACTTCAAGACCAGGAAAAAATCCTGGATTTTGAATGCTGTTTTTAAAAGCAGCAAGGCTTTTTCTACTGAAGAGTTTAACTGAAGACACTTTTCTCATCCATATTCTCTTGACTGAATCTATTTTTCAAACTATATAGAATAAATATTTATTTAAACTATTTACAAGTGGATTATTGACCTCACCATTGTTGTTGCTATCACATTTCAGCCATTGTACACCCTAGCTTTCATCAGGTATATGTCAGTCTGGGTAACTTACATTCCCTGGGCTGCACAGTGTATACTTGAACTCAGTGGAAACAGGGTAAACAATAATTGAGTAGTATTAAAAATAAGATCTAGATGAGATATCCCTAGACATTATCAGTTGAATGTGAACAGTCTACCCACTAAGATTAAATAAAGGGTTCAATTAAGAATTCCCTTAGGCTACCTGGATCAACATACATCTGATGAGAGCCAGAGACCATAACAGCTTAAACATTGTGATAGCAATAACAAAGATGAGGACAATAGTCTGTTTGTAAATAGTGTAAATAACTCATCATCCCAGAAATTCAGAGTAAATATTTATTAGGAATTAATTATTCTATGTGATTTACATTGAATGATATACATTTTGGGGTTTAGATTTTTAAGAAAATAGTTGTTTTTTTAAACCTATCATTTTATATATTTTACATCAAAAAGCAATATAGAAAAAAGAAAAAATATAAACACACATAACTTAATTCAATATTTGAAAGATCCTTCAGATAATAACTTGGAGATTAGAATTACTTAAATATTAGCAGATATTGTCATTAACAATAGAACTGATGAAATAATGCTATTCTATGAGTTATACAGATGAATAACTTGATTTTCTTTTTTTGGATTCAGTATTTTGGATAGTCCATTTTCAGATGATTTTAGTCTTTTCTTCCTTTTGAAAATATCAATATTTTTGTACACATTGCCTTAGCATTTTTAAAAAATCAAGTATGATATTTCTTGTAAAGTATAGCCATAAATTTTATTTTTTAAATTTTAAATAAGAATGAATATATTCTTTATGCACCTGCAGAGAATATGATAGAAATTTTATCAAACTATATATTTTACAGAAGGTCAAAAAATATAGCTAGATAACAAATTTTTTCAAGAAGAGAAATTCTGTAAATCTTAAAAGCACTTTCGTTGCATTGACTACTTTATTTTATTCAGCACAGACTATGTGCACTCTATAATGAATATAAACTACTTTCTTGGCATTATGTTAACATTAACAACAAATCAAAAATGATTTCTGTTATAATGCAAAATATTTCTTTTGGTCTGTTGACTTGCCAAGGATTTATCAACTGGATAAAATATTTGAAAAAAATTTGGTTGGTTTAGAAAGAGATGAAATTTGTTTGAGGCCTCAAAATTTTATTTAATATTAACTTTTTTGTGATAATTTTAACAGGTAATCAATTGTATTTTAGCTGTGTGAAATATCATTGTTGTACCATGTCACATCAGGATGTGGGCGAACATAGCTCTCTACTACTTTCTATCTTTTTTTGCTCTGACTTATGAGACTTCATTATCTCTCTTTTTTCATGTTTGGCTATCTATTCAAACAAGCTCATTAAGAAGGTTACACATTGTTTCCCCTTACTCTCCTGCCTTTGATATGTTCAATGAGTGTTAAATTCTCCAGGACTTCTTTCCCAATCATGTGTCCAAGAAATTTTTACTCATCCTTTTTGTTTGTAGATATGTTTACTTGTTGGTTTCTCTTTTCTTTAAAACATCCTTCATCATTTCACATACTCTGTCCATGATATTCTTAGTATTCATTGGTTGAACTACACCTATGCCACTTCAACTCACTTTCTTATTTGTAAGGATATTATTCTGCATTTGCTACTATATAAGAAATTAGATATCACTTAGCAGTTCATCATTATTTTCTTTGTTTCTAACAAAATTTTCTTATCTCTTAATACATTTTTTCACTTTCAAAAAGGCATCTTTCACTGTTCTTGCATGCATCCAGGTTACTGTGTCATATTTTATATTGTGAGTTACTATACTACCCAGAGAGTTAAATTTCTATACATATTTGATGTTGATATCCTCAATGTGTAGCTCACACCTTGGGCTATATCTTCTGCTGACAATCCTATATTCCATCTTCTTACAATTAATAATTTGTCTTTGCTTCTTGTTTTCATTTGCTACTTTGTTTAGGGGTTAACAAATATGTACACTTAGTAATCATTCTAGGCTGAATTTTTCTCCCATTTTAAATGTGATATATTTGGATAAGTCAATTCAGCAATAAAATATGATATTGGCAAGCCAATTGCTTTAGTGCTTCCTACATATTTTTATAAACTGATTTCATATCTGCAATACAGACTTTGACCTAGTTTTATAAAAATAACAGATAACAAAGTTAAAATAATTAAAATTAAATAACCAAGGTTCATAAAAAATGTCAAGAAATGATAATGACTCATAAAATATTAACTTTACATTTTTGGCAAATGTTCTCTCTTAAATATATATTTAACACTGTCAATCAAGCAGCTCTTTAAAGTGGATAGCAAAGATGATTATATTGTTGCAGAATGAATAAGCAGATCATTGTATTGAATCCACTGCATGTAAGAGGATTCTTATAATTTAATTCAATTACAAGACAATAAATGCCTAAAATTTTTTGAAACAGGTTTGACTGTTTAACTCTTTTAATGGATTTGATCTGTCTGCATTCAGATGTCATGAATGAAACAAACATAAGTTTCTTTTATCTTTTTTAAGATGGCAACAAATACTTGATAGTTTAATTAGAATTATTTTCTAGGAGCCACAAACATATTTTTAAGTCATGCCATTGAAACAAATGTTTTTGCAGAAATCAAAAAATGGTTGTTAGGTCAATATTTTGTTATGAATTTACAAAACATCAAAATATAAAATATTTCAAGAATTCTGTGAATTACTCATGATAAATTCCTATAATTTTAATTAAATAAAAATTATCAAAAATATTTTATGATAAATCTATGAATGAAAAACATTCCAAAAAGGGAAGAGCCAAAAATTTGTGCTATTGATGATGGCTAATTTTAATCAAAATGAGGTGGTGCATTGAATGATGCTAAATGTTGGGTCCAAGGTAGATACACCTATGTCTTTATAACACCATCATCTAAAATCTATACAAACTTGATGAATTATTATGAATTTCTTAATGACTCATTTTCTAACATTGAGAAACAAAAAAAATTGATCTAAATTCATTGAAAAAAAAATTAAAAATTTTATTCCTTAATTCTTACTCCTAAAAAGTAAAAATTCAAACATAATTAAGGTCAGAGTTATCTTTCGATTCTTTTTTAATCTTTTCTATTGTATTTTTGTAAAATGATTAAATGATTGAGTGATTAAATAAAAAATTTCCTACAGCTAGGAAATTTTTTATTTAGCTTAATGAATATCTATAAGAATATATTCAAACTCTTAATTCTAAACAATGTTATTTTTTATAAAATTATTTTTAATCTAAGCTAAAAACTGAGATTCATTTTAATACAAAATAATTTCTAAAAATAGGAAGTTAAATTTATATGCACTTAACTGAGAATGGGTTTTGTTTTTCCTTAGCAACTGATGTTAGCTTTTTGATCCAGTTACTTTGTGTGTGTGTGCATATGTGTGTATGATCATTAGGAAACTTAGTTACCTTTCAGGAAATTAAGACACTTCTTTAAAATAACTAAATTTATTGGGTATTTATCTGTATTAAGATTACAATATTCCAAAAACAATCACTTCTTATTTTTCCTTTTCTTCCTCTGGCATTCAGTGAACATAAAAAGCATACACAAAACCAATCATTGTAGTCGACCCAAAGAAGATCAACTACATTACCATTCAAATACATGACCTGCAGACTAATAAACACATACCAATCTTACATACAAATCTTCAGAAATTTCATTTAGGATAATAAAAGAATGAAACGATGATTCAAAGAAGATTGTTTTCAATAAAATTCTTTTCATATTTACCAGTACAGAAAATCAGTCACCCATCCAATGTGTTCATTTGAGGATTGAGTTAACATTCGTGATTCAACTTCCCAACACCGAACAGCACCATCTGTTAATAGGGAAAGTATTTAAAAACATTTATCAAATGGAATTAAAATTAATCAGTCTTTTAGGGTAAAAGAGGTTCATAATACAAAATATTTTTTTTAAATGGCATTTAGTGAGTGCATAACAGAATTTGCTTATCTGGGTCCAGGGAGATATCTCTAAGGAAGGCATGAAAGCCATGATCAATATTTACATTGCCCTCCAAGAAAATGTAATCAATTGGAAATTATTTTATATGTTTCTGATTATAAGAACGCAATTTTTTAAAAGATTAATAATTTTAGATAATACTGCATTTATAACGCAGATATAGGAAATAAATACAAATTTTAATGATTATAAACCTACAAATTCATTGAAAGCCTCCAACCAGGTTGTAAATCTTTAACAATTGAAATTGATTATAAAGTTGAAAATGAAGGCAGAATAAAATATATTAAGCTGTGATTTTCACTAAATCTAAATGATAAATATCTTTTTATTTGTTTGATCTTTGCTAGGAGGCAAAGAAAGCAAAAGAACAATTATATATTTGTATGTATGTATATTTAATAATCATAACTTAGTTTCACACAAGGAGACAGGTTTAGCATGCTGATCTTTGAGATCAGCATGCTAAACATTGCTCTACAGCAAGATCCCTCTCTCTCTTTTATATATTTATATATATATATATATATATATATATATATATATATATATATATATATGTATAAACAAAAATGACATGTTTATCATTAATTAATCATAGATAAGGATCAGAAGCTCATGGAAGATTGAAAGAAAGTTCATATATATATGTATATATATATATATATATTATTCCAGGATAATTTTCCAACTTATTCAAGATGAACTCTGTCATCTCTAACCTTCTAACTTTCTGTTTTGGAGTAGCAAGTTGCCTTAGAGGTTTTGCATACAATTTCATTTTCAAGTCATTTTTTCACTACTATTTGGTCTGTAAAACCTGAAACTCTGCTCTCATGTGCCAAATGTCTTATGGATTGAGTTTTCAAATTAATCTCTTTAGCTCTAACTTGAAATGATGACATCTCTTATTGTTGTGACATCATGATCCAGTTTTCCTCTCTACTGTTCCCTCTTTTTTAAACTTATTCACTGTTCTCTTGATGGTTCTTGAATGGACTTCGAAGTTGGAAGCCAGAGTATGAATGTTGGTACCATTACTGCAGGCCTGAATGATATTTTTCCTCTCACCATTGCTCAATTGGGAAGAAAGTAGTGCTGACACAAAATGATTTTAACCTGTTCTCTTTCTACCTGAATAAATCAAAGGGTTTTTCATTAATTCTTAAGACAAATGGTATCAAGATGACTAAATGTCTTATCTGAAAATCTGGAAAAAAGAAACTCAATTAATTTATTTTTTTTAGATATTAAACATTTTGTGGGATGGACAATTATGCTTTACATGATTTGGACATTTTTGCTGTTACACCCAATACATATATATATATATATATATATATATATATATATATATATATATATATATATATATGTATGTATGTATGTATGTATTGCCAGCTACATTCTAATATTTTTTAGAACATTACATTTCAAATTTTAATATAGATGTATTGTATCAATGTCATGTGTAGGATGGCTTCACAGAGCTTGAGAACTCAAGAAAATGAATATACTAAATCTTTTATATGTATTATAATTATTTTACATACATTTTAAAATGTCCTCTCTTATGGTGAAAGATATTTAATGTGGTTTGTTTCATTTTATTATCATACAAAAGAGAAAAAACACATTGAATAAAATGTCTTTTACCAGGAGGTAGCATTTCTACCTAATCATTTGTTGTTGCTATTGAAATGAGTGATTTTATTTGTAGATGACAAAACATTTATATGAAAAATATTGGTTCAGCTTCAAATTTTGGAAAGGTAAATAAAAAAATCACAAAAAAAATTGTGGGAAAGTTGGGGAAAGGGAGAGACTTATTGTCATTTAGTTGATTCAATCATATACACTTAGAAAATCTTGTGAATAATTGAATTTATTTACAAGATTTTGTCTTTCTAAACTATGTTGGGTTCTCAAATAAAGCATAGACGTTTGTCTCTCTTGTTTTTCCCTCTTTCTCACACACACACAAATAAATTATTGATAAAGAAAACAACTGGCCAGTATTTTAATAGAGAAACCTTTTCAAAAGTGTTCTCATCCAGATGAAAATTTTAAATCAGCTGCAACATCAGGAAAACAAAGTTTCAGACAGAATTTTAGCTTCTGTTATTCTAATTTAAAATATTTACCTAAAAACACATTTTTACCTTAGTATGATATTACAAAATAACTGAGTGAATAACATATATTGTTTATAAACTATAAATCTTTTTCATTCTTTCAATGCAGCAATAAAATTATCTCAAATTCATTTTATGGACAATGTTTGTTTAAGTGAATTTTAGCGAATGACAAAAAACACTATCTAGTTGCCACATCTTTGTAGTAATTATGAAAGTATATTTGTAAATAAGCTTTCAAGCACATTGATTCCTATTTAATATTTATGTAGGTTTTTTTTCTTTTTGTAATGCATTTACAATCTTTTTTAGTTTTTCATTTACTATAATTTTTCTCATAATCAACGTTTTCTCATATTTGTCATTAACTAGATAAGAGTTCTTGGTGAGGAAATAAAAGAGGTGTAAATCAAAAGTGATAATAGAATCTCAAATGCTATGATTTAAAAAGTTAATTTATGCCTTTAAAAAAGGGTGAGCTGACCATCAGCAAGGATTCGGTTTCTTCTCTCAGAACGCAAAATTCCACGAAGTGTACAACGTTTACAGTTACTGATGAATACTGAGAATTTTTAAATAAAAAGGATCATCAAGTTATGAGCACAAATTTTCTGCAAAAGCATTCAATAAACGTGTAGAGTAGATACATGTGGGTTTTACTTTTTGTATATACGTGTAAGTACATGTGGGTCTGTATGTCCGTGTGTACACGCGCAAACACAGTTTTTTAGTTACTTTTTTTCTGTCCTTACAATCAGCCAAACATATACATGGATCTCTATCATAGCAATCAACGTCGCCCTGTTTCCTTACCTTGACATCCGATTGCAATTTCCCTGCGTGCTGGATTGTAGCCTATTGCAGTTATGGAACGCGTGTGAATGTCCCGCAATACCATGTGCTTTTCCATAGCCATACTTCCTGCTTTGAGAATTATTTAATTCGTTTTAAGAAAATTATTAACTTGAAGCTACTGTTCAGTTCAGTAATGGATACTGGGTATGAGTAGTAGAGGTAATAATGAATCAGAAGTTGTTAATGTTATTGCTGCTGTTGTTGTTTTCATTAGTTCCGTTACCTGCAAATTGTAGTCTCCAGGAGTAAGGGAAATTTGTCCACACACCTTAAGTACAAAGTCCTTCAAATTTTCTTGTATAAACAAAGGTTTTGTTTTTGTTTTGTTTTGATTTTTGTTGTTTTTCTTTCTTTTTTCTTTTGGTCGGATTTTTAATAAACTCCGGAACTGAAGGAATAATTGGGAGACCCATAAAATTGCATTGGGTGAGGGGAAATGTATTTATTTACATATCCTGGCAACAATGACGTCATTTGCCACATTTTTTTAAAAATCACAGTATGATCTTTCTTTCCATTATCGTTCTCAGAATAATAACGACCTTCTTCCTTAACAACCAACAAACTCTTAGATCTCGCTTGGTTATCAATCAGTTCAAGAAACAATCGCCAATTACTCGCGATAATTTTGCTGAACTGAAGTTAAGTCTCTTTGCTAATGACGCCGCAATTCGAGTTAACCCAAACATTAAATTAAAACAGGAAAAACTGAAACAAATATATTTACCTTCTTGCCATCAAGAGTAAACGAATGCTAACTAATGTTTCATATTTCCTGCCAGATTAATTGAGGGACAGAGGAAAATAGCAAATAATCATCCTAACGAGTTTGTGTAAATGGTTGGCAAAACAGAGTTTAGGAGAGATAGCAAAAAGACAAACCTTACTAAGGGCTACAGGAAGTAGTGGAGAGTCAGGATGAAGAAGAAGGTCCTAAACTCTAAACAACAGTGTGTGTGTGTGTGTGTGTGTGGCAACAGAACTTTGAAAAAAAGAATGAGATTCATAATTAGCAACTCACAGTAATTTTAAGCAGCTAAATGAAAGGCACTAATTGTGAATTCGTTTGAGATAATTGTGAATTCGTTTTAGATTTTATAATGACAACCTTGAATTATATCTACTGTTGGAAAAATCATCGCAACATAAAAGCATTTTATTCCTTTGGCCAGGTTAGTTACTATAATCCTCTTCCAGAAAACGTTGATTTCAAATGAAAAATAACTATACCGTTATAGTGCGGCTTAGGTGTCTCTTCATTTTTTCTGTGAAGGTCCATTCACAGTCCTAAAACAATTGTACATAGGCTCGTGAAATCCCATCCTTCTTCTTTTATGCTCCCCGGTCAATTTTTATAAATGCAAGGTTTTCATTGGCCAAAAAAAAAAGTCACATAGGCTCGAAAATTCCTTTCTTTTTCCTCAGTTCCACGAATTTGAAGAGAGTGTGAATAGAGTTATTATTATTTCGCACTCATTACACTGTCTTCAGACAGGCTAATTTGGCATTGATACGTGACAATATTGTGGAGATATTGAGTAGAGCAGTAGAATAGCAATTAAGTGTTCACAAGTTGTTTTTTTTCCGAAATGCGAAACTGATTGAACTGAGAAGGAAAAAGAAAGTGTTAAACTGTTTTACTGTCTTTTCTGGTCGACCAAATAACTGAAATCTTACCTCATATGCTGACAATAATTATTTTTATGCTAACCAACAATGCATGCGGTAGATTAGAGTAGATTTTGGGTTTTCCACCAAGAAAATAGTTTTGCTAGTGAGCTTAAAACCGAGGTTATCTTGCTATTTATTCAAACGAAGAGTGATATTTGGGGTAATGAGCTTTACTTAAAAAGACGATATTTCTTAACAATATAACACCAAATGAACAATTCCCGACTTTCATAACAAGCAATCAAAGTTGTTCAACAAATACAAAATATCGATTCAAGTTGGTAAATCAAGAGATTTAAAGATGGAGTGATCAGTTGTTTTTTCTCCAATAACGTGTTCAGTTAAACTCGTTACGACAAAAGAATGTTAAAAATAGTAATTTTTATTTGAAAACAAGCCAAAAATATCTCATTTCTAATAATAAAAAAAGAAAAAAAAATATTTTTTAAAAATTATTCGTCTTCCTAAAAATGATTTCTTTCGATTATATGAAATTTTTGGATCATTTATATCAGAATTATTGGAATTAATAGGACTCAATTTGTCATTGTTAGAATTGCTTGTATTATCACCTGCTTATTATTGAACACTGATATCACTTGTATGTACATTTTGATATTTTCATCTCTAAACATAATTGTATTTACGAATGTTTCAACATGAGGTTTAATCGTGTCCACAGATAACACTGTGTAACACGAATTTTAATTATGTCCTTGGGTAGCAACTATTATTTTCTATTTGCTTACGCCTAGAAAGTATGAAACTTTGCTTTTTTAACTAGGATAATGATATTTCTGAAATTTACTTATTCCCATTAGAAAAACTGGCAAATGTGAACATTCTCGTTCACACAAAGTAGGAACAAAACGACATATCATTCAAAAGTAGCATTTATTTATTCTAGGATTACACAAGAGAGACTATAAAAAATTTAGAAGTGAGTAGTTTTTCGCGATTTATGCTTATACGCTGTTTTGTCCGTCCTATTGAGTTTCTTCGGAAATTCCTTACACTATATGATTTTTTTTATTTGTGATCCGACGAAAACACCGGCTTTGACTTTTGCTACAGACAGCTTAGTGAAGAAGTTTTGAAGGTACTTGAAGGCTGCAGACTCTTTATCTTGAGCTGTGACAAATTGTTTCATAAGGCCCAATTGCAAGTGCAGTGGTGGAAACAATACTTTCCGGTGGTCCAACATTGGTTCCCATTTGTTCCTTTCCACATTGCTAGTCCCGCCTGTATTAGTGCGCCGCGGTGTCCCTGCTATCCCAAAGGTAAAGATAACACGGGAGCTTGGTTAAGTTGACTTGGAGATCTATCAGGAAGGCCACCATTTGGAAATCTCCGATAACTTCCCAAACATATGCTTTATATTTCAAAGCATCTAGCAAGATCTTGACATTGTTGTATTCCTTTTTAGTGGCACCGAATTAGCCAGGGAAGAGATGGATATATGTTCCCGTTATGAATCAGCACGGCTTTGATGTCCAGGTTACAAAAGAAAAGTTAAGAAAGGAATAATAGTAATTTCTTTTGCTTTCTAGACGGAATCAATTAGGAAATAACACTTACTGACCAAAGACAAAAGAAATTTGTTATACAGTGTAATTGATTATGGTATTGTCATTCATTTCAATAAGGAAATATTTTAAACATCAATTGTAAGAAGACATAATGTATGGTTGTCTGCAAAAGGAACAATCCAAGATCCGAACTACGAATTCGAAACACCAAAATCAAGCAAATACGAAAATTTTAAATATCGAGGAAGTGTTTTAATAGAGGATGGAAATGTAACGCCGAAATCTGAAGGTACATTGGGAGAGCGAAAAACGCCTTCCAAAAGTTATCGAAGCATTAAGAAACAGGAAAACATTGAATGAATACTGCGCATCAATATATTTCAAAAGAAGGAATGGTAAATTCATTAATGCAGTTACTATTTGTTTTTGTCCTTTGTTGATTAACTTTCATTTTTTTTTAATTGCATCTGACATTGATTTTGCTTTTATCACATGATTTCTGTCATCGGAACCTAGGGACTTCTTCAAGTATCTGTCGTGTCTGGTAATTTGTGTCGTGACTCCTAAAAACAAATTTACTACGTGCCTCAGGGATCTACATTTACTCAAACCACATCAAGTGGCCTCATGATGAACCACCAGAGGACCTTTCTTCAGAAATGTGTGTTTTGAGGAAGCAACTTATGTGGTGTTGATCAAACAATGTGGGTCGGTGGTGCCAAGTTCTAGTAATGAGGAACAGAAGGAAAAAATCTTTCTTTTCCCAACTCGGATATCGTGGGAAGCAGACTTCCTAAAGAGCACACTCGAGACCCGAACACTGACAGAAAAAAAACTTTAGCTAAAGAATAATAATAATAGTGCCGACATATCAAGTAAGTATAACACAGCCAGAAATTCTAACAAGCAATTCATACAAGTATTTCTACATAAACAAGACTATCACATATATATACCATTTCTTCAGAATCTTTATTCACTTTCAACAAATATATTATCATTGTTCTTTAAACAGTTATTCTTTCTTTGTTTATTTCAGTGAAAAACCCGAGCTCATCTTGTAAATTTCGCCCTTTCATTTTCGTCATTGACTTCTCGTCTCTTTTTAAAGAAAAAAAATGATAAACAGGAATAAAAAGGAGAATTATCTGCCAATAATATTGGTTTTAGTATAATCATAAACGTTTGCGTTTGTGTCCGTAAAACAGATAAATACAAGATTTTGCGACATGTCTCAGTAAACTCAAAAGCTCCAGTTAAAATGCCCAAATCAAACTTTTTTGCAAAAATGTAAGTGAAGCAGACAGGGATCAAAATGCCAGTTTCACTAAATTGATACGCTTGCGCTTCGTTTTTTCTTGTAAACTGTAAATATTTACTAAAATGTATTAACCTTTTATCCATTTGTCTACTTATGTCAATTTCAAATTGTTTATTGTGAAACAACGCAGTCACATAAAATCCATTTACAGACATTTTTAGGCACAAAGCTTTGCGGAAAAATGTAACTTTAAATTTGATGATAATTATTACTATATTGATTACAACTACGAATAATTACTAACGGTTACAGAGTACTTGTATATCTTTCCTGCAAATCATGCTTCTATAGTATTTGAAGTAAGTCTTTGTGTTGTGCGTAATCAAATGCTTTTGTGTAATCTATGAAACACAGGGATGTGTCATTCTGCATTTATATTGCTTACGCTGATAACATTCTGGTCATAAAAGTAGCATTCCTTGTTTTAGTGTCTTGAGCAAACCCATATTGTTTTGGCTCTAATTCTGCTATGAGCTCTTTTCATCAGAAACCTAATGATAAGTTTATCATGTAGGATTATTAAGCTGAATGGCCAATGGATATTGCATTCATCTGCATCTGGCTCTTTTTGGAATAGAGCTACTGAGGTCTTCTGGTATTTTGACACTGTTATATATTTCAGTTATTATTTTGATATAATGTTATCAATCTCAAAGTAATGAAAGATTTATTGCATCTCTCTGACCACTTTGTTTTTGTTCATCCTGGCCATTTTATTCATACTGTATCTTTACTTGCTTGCATTTATTTCTAATATTTATTTCTCTTATTTTTTTATGCATATCTGCTTTATCTGTAATACTCATTCTTTCTGTTTCTGCACACTTTTCATTGTGTCATTCCTCTTTTGGCTGCCTGCATTTCTTTATGTCCTATATTCTGTGCCATAACTAGGTATTGTTTTCTGTCGCCTTTTCATCATGTCGAGAATTTAATCTGTCATCAATTCTTTTTTTCCTTATCCCTTTTCAAGGGTAGAAAAATTGAACGACATCGGGTGGTAACGTTAGTAGATAATGTTAGTGAAATTTACGAATGAATGAAAAATGCACATTTTATAATGTTTAATATCCAATTTTAATCTCGGCAAAATGCAATAGACACGAGGGAATATATCATTGAAGTTTATGGTAATGATCCCGTATATGCAAACACCTATCCGGAATGGTTTGCTAATTTTTCAAAAGATGTTGAGCTCAAGGAAGACGTTAGAACTTGAAAAATGAAGAACGGGAGGAATTTTAAAGGGAGATGCAGAAAAACCTCGCGAGTGTGAAAGAAATGAAAGGTGAGTGACAGCTCGTTTAAATGACTTTTTTGACAAGGAAATGAGTCAGTGATTATGCTGCACGACAATAGCCGTCCTAATGTTGCAAATGTGACGCAGCAAACAATAAATGGGGTGTTTGGAAAGAGAAGATGAATAATTTGGTTTTCTCCGCACTTCACGACCTATCTTAGAAAATAGTATACTCATGATACGATAACATTGAAAGGAAGGACTAGAATATGTCAAAGAAATTAATTTCAAAATGAAATGTACCTGGACATTATTTATATACGCTACTAAAATATACAAATATGTCATATAAAATATTATACACTAATATATAAATAACAAGAGGAAATCCTTCTATCCCGACGCGTTTCATTCCTTGGGGCACTATATCAGGGCAAATATGGAAAATTTGTTTTGTAGAGAAACCTGTATTTATTAACATAGAAAAATGTATCTTTGAGAAGAAATAACGTTATGCATTCAAATTTGAAGTAGAGAACTTTCTAAAATAGCCGAAAATCTCTCGACGTTAAATAATAAAACGAAACTATGTAAAACGCGAAGAAATGTAAAATTTGTGGCATATTGTTAAACAAAAGTTTATGTTGTTATTGTTGATTTCTTAAGCTATACAGTAACCATTTTTCTTTATTTTTTAAAATGCCTATAGTCGTACATAAAAAAGAAGAAGAACAAGAAGAACAACAACAACAACAATGGAAAATATAACAATAAATAATGTTAGGCAAGCACTAACAGAATAGCAAAAATTGAAATGCCCAAGAAATGACAAGGTACCCAACTTTTGGCTCTATCATCTGTCATCAATCCATAAAATTCTTGTTCAAATTTATCAATGCTAATTAATGACCCCAATGAAATTCCAGAATTATATATCTCCGAAACAGATGATTCAAAAATTTATAGGCTAATAACATGACTGTCCACCGCATATAAATTGATTATGTCTGTCCTGACCAACTGTACTTACTCTTTTCTCGGTGAAAACAACATTCTTTCCCTGGAAAAGAAGGGCTGTCGAAGAGGTTCATATGGTTGCAATGATCAACTACTAATAAATAAAATGGTCCTGGAAAAATGCAGAAAAAATGTTAGAAATTCAGCACAGCTTAGATAGATTACTGTAAAGCCTTTGAGAGTGTACTACACTCTTGGTTTGTTAAAGCTTTGGAAATGTACAAAATCGATCCTTTTGTTCTGTCTGTCCTTAATCCTCCTTTCGCATAAACTAAACGTTAATAACTTATGGATACAAAGTAAAAAAATAAGTGTTTAATCACCTATTCTACATGGATGATATCAAACTCTTTGCCAAATACGACAATCAGTTGAAAGGTATACTCAATACTGTAAAATGTTTCATTGATGACATGGGTATAAATTACAGATTAGATAAATGTGCAAAATTAACATTCAAGAAATGAAGAATTACAGAAACACCCTCAATAGATCTAGATTTTGTCACAAATATTAGGGAACTGAAACAAGAAGCCTATAAATACCTCGGAGTCAGTGAAAGAGATGAAATAAGCATACCCAAATAAAGGAGAAAGTAAGATAAGAATACTACAGGTGTGTGCATCTGGTGTTAAATACCGAGTTGAATTCACAAAACAGAATATCAGCCATAAACATTTTGACTGTTCCTGTGGTGTAATACAGTTTCAACAACCTTAATTGGACAATAGTTGACATTAAGCGAGTGGATGCCAAACGAGAAAGCTTCTCACTTGCCACCACATGCATCATCTTAAAAGTGATTTTGATCATCAGTTTGTGTCCAGATCCGAAGGAGGCAGAAGATTAGTTCAACTAGAACTGTCTTGCAAAACCACAACAATCAATTTTCAAAGATACCTGGAAACTACAGAAGACATGATATTAAATAACATGAAAGAAATAAGAAACGTTATTCAGTAATAAAGGAAGCCAACAAATGCAAAAGGGAGTTTCAAGTGGATGAAGAAGTGCAAATAAACCACAATACACCTACCGCAACGGTCAATACTCTGCTCGTACCAAACCCCGTACCCATCAGTGGTTACGTAGTGCAAGTTTAAAACCTGAAGATATCAATAATTCCTGTTGTAGTTGGCGCCTCGGATTGATTGGAAAAGGTTCCGATAGACTCATTGAAAGGGTTCCTCTTAGTCCATGCATTAAAGAAATACAAAAAATTGTGCTAACAAGTACAGTTAACACATTACAATGAGCTTTATCTATGTACAATTTGTGTGATCTTTGTTTTTGTTTTGTTTTTTTTGTTTGTTTTTTTTAGTTTTCTTTTAAACAAAAATGATCAGTGGAAAATGTCATGAAGCCATTTTTGACCTTAGCTGGTTGGAACCTGGAGGGAAATGTTTATCAATTACACCGATTCACCATAATAATAAAAGTCGGTGGAATTAACTTATAAACCATTGCACCACGGTGAGTTTGCGATGAATATTTAATAAGTTAAATTTCGTCAGGTACTATAAACAATGTTGCAAAGAGTTGATATTTGATTGCTTATACGTTCACAAATGATTACATATTTGCATTATACTTCACCTTTTTTGCTGAATTGTGAGTTCCAAATTAAACTCAGGTTTATAATTTGAATTACTTACATTATGTCCTCATCTACACCAGAAAGCTGTAACACGAGGGGAAGTTGAAAAATCAGGCGTGGCTGACCACATATAGAGAGTGAAGGGAGATCATCGCCCTTTGTGGGATCATGTTGAGATCATAGACAAGGAACACCATTGGAATTTTTGTAAACTTAAGGAATCAACACATATGCTAGGCCACAAAAATCTCCTGAGCCGACCAAGCATAGAAATAAATACAATATGGGAACCAGTAATAAGGAGTGCCAGAGAAAAGCAATGGTAACAACAAATTTGCAATATGAGCTCTGGTAAAAACATGCAATGATAACAGCAAAATTGCAATATGAGCACTGGTAAAAAATGGTTGCTGAAGACATTAGGTTTATTAGGCACAGTGGATAAAGGCGTTGGTTAGATCCAGTGACAGGACCCAAAGAGTGTGAGTTCAATACCTGGTTAAGGCAGTGGAGAAATTTCAGAGGGAAATTAACAGGAGATAACTGATAACTGACATCCATTAAAAACATGGCACGTGGAACTAGAACAGTCTGCCCCAGTGAACGAAATAAAGGGTTCAGTTCCAACCACCTGAAGAAGGCTGAAGCGTACAACGGCCGAAACGTTGTGATAAATATGGCGACAAAGATGAGGACAATAGTCCGAATAATGTACATAATACCTAATCTCAGAAATATAGACAGCTATAATTTGAATGTTTTGCATTTAACTCCTTTTCTATCGAGGAGCAAATTGGCATTCTATTTATCACTCACTCCTAGCGGTTATAATATTATGTCTTGCTTAGAATACTCGCCGTGTCATGAATTCTTTCTCCTCGACTGACTCCAGTGGACTGGTATTTATCCAGTCTCTCTGCTGGGACGACATGTGACACAAGGTTAAGTTTAGTGTGGGGAACCCGAGTGTGTACACTCGGGTCAAAGGTCTAAATTAATCCCAGCCCACGCAACCACCGGATCGTGCACTTTGCATTGTCTGTTTTTCTCATCCGACTGAATCGTAGTCTGTCCGAACTTGACAATAGCGAGCCAGAGCCAGACAGCGAACTGCCTAACTTAGACTGACTGGTATTTTCCAGTCTCTCCACTGAGATGAGATGTGACACAAGGTCGAGTTTATTGTGAAGAACCCGAGCACGTATACACGGACCAAACGTCAAAATTTACCCAGCCTCCGCAACCACCGGATCGGGCACTTTGAATTGTCTTTTTTTTAATAGCCGAGTTTCCATCCGTAGACAGAGCCCCGACTGAGTTGCACTCTGCCCGAAGAGAGGGAGCTTGACAATCGACAAACTCACTTTGATTTCTTTATTTAAGGCTTCTTGCTTAGTTCATTTGTGTTATCGAGGGTGTCTTATTGATTCCATCACATCCCCGCTTTTGAGATTTTTTTTTCACCAGTAAATATTTTATTTTATTTCTTAGGATTCACCCCATCCTCCTCTTTTTGGAAAGTTCGCCACGTACTGAACTTGGCATTTCATTTGTTTTGGGTCAACCTCCCGTTTTTCCATACGTTTCCTTTTTCTTGGAATGTTGGTACGTCAAAAGTATCATACAGTACTTGCAAAGGTTCTTCCTTTTCTGGTGACCTTTCTTCAGTAAACTTTTTCTTTAACTGATCCCAATGCTTTTTGTGTTCCCATTTTTTCCCTTTTCCCAATATATATCGTTTTTTCAATTCGTGACTTTATAACACCGTCTTCCCACATTTCTTTTCTATTTTTATACACTCTGAAAAACACTTTTTCGCCAAATTTTGAAAAAATTTGTGTCCTTTTTGTTATCCATTTTTTTTTTTTAATTTTTTTTTTTTTTGACATGGTAACAACTTGTCGAACATCATTTAATTTTTCTTGCAAACATCAACATGCCTATCGATGTATTTGGATTCGGCGTTATCTGGTATACACTCAAGAATTTTTGTAATGTTTCTTCGCTCACATTTTATTACTTGCTTTTTTCAAAGGTCTCTTAAAAGTTCCCACAAATCGCTCAAATTGCCCGTTTGACCTTAGATGATACGGCGGGGCAGTAATATGTTCAATCGATTCACTACAAATATTATTGCTAACACCTCTTTTACGATCTGGCTATAGATTTTTTCTGTCGGCAGTAGTGAACACGAAGCATGTGCGATGCTTTTCATGTTACCGTCATCATATTTATGTTGAATTATTGTTATTATACTATAGTCACTAGCGTCAATACAATTTCTGCTTTTGTGCATTAGTGCACTAATGATAAGTTTGACTTAAGTATTTTCTTGATTTCTTCAATGCTTTCTGACACGTATCAATCCAGTTCCACTTTAGGCTTTTTTAAGCAAATTGTTCAGTGGAGCTCTCAAATTCTGCATATTAGGTATCTAACACTTTCGCCCCAGCCCCTCGAACTTAACCGAACAAGGTAGTGGCCGTAGGTCCCCTGAGCATCCGTAGATTATTCGACCGGTCCACTGGTTTAATCCTGCTTTCTGTCCACGTTGTGTTTGGTTTGATCCAGAAAGTAGAAGTGATGTTCATCCATTCACGGTCGACTGAAGATGTAGACACGGCTAGAGAGTCTCCGCTAAGAAATTTAGAATGCAGCAAAAAAGTTAATATCTGCAGAAAGCCGGACAAACAACTATTCAATGACTGAATTGTTAATGTCTTTTATATAGTAGAAAAGAATAGTATGGAAAAGAAACTGGTTACAGAAAAGAAAAGTAATTGACGTAAAAACGCATACGCTGGATTCTAGACAGAGAGGGTGTGTGTTATGATTAACTTGATGTTAAATCGTCTCAGAACGATATACGACTCTTGCGATGGAGGAATAAGATTTCTGTGCGCGGCGTAAAGTTTATAGTGGCGTTCCTACTTAGCAGTAGTAACAGTAGTAGTAATATTCGTGGTAGCAGAAGCAGCGGTACTTATATCAACAGTACATGTTAGCGGACGCTTCGTTCCAATCTCTGATGCCACTTTCTCTCCTCCTTGAGTCTCCAACTCGACTCTCCACTGTCTCTAGCCCAACTCTTGCCCGGGCTAATTCTCTTCTGTCTATCTCTTTCGTCTCTCTCTTCCGTCTGCTTCCTTTTCAGCATAACTACGCGTTTATATAGAAAAATCCGGCTGATCACAACTGAACCGTGGCCCTACTACTTCACACGTGATTATCACGGGATTTTGGCTGTTTCAACCAAAATCATGTGAATTCAAAAGTCCTCCTTGCTTACACAGCTCTATTCCAAGTTTTAATCAATAAAAATTATTTCGACCATTTCCATTGTCTGCTAATGACCCAGTTCCAATGGGTACAGATCCTGCCCTAGATCAGGTTTCACCATCAGTAAACAAAAATGCTCTGATCTAATTTCGCTGTTCAAATCCACTCCAATTTCACTAAAAAATATACGTGTGTGTGTGTGTGTGTGTGTGTGTGTGTGTGTGTGTGTGTGTGTGTGTGTGTGTGTTTCCCAGACTCTCTCTGTCACTGGTATATAGATTTAATAATAGTTTTCTAGTTCCAGAAATGCTTGTAACCTAGTAACGTTTGATGGAGGAGGTATATTCTTAATTGCACTTGTCCTCGACGGATGTAGTTGGCGACCATTTTTGTCAATGATTTGTCTAGGCACTTGATTTAAGGCCAAAACAATTCTCACTCTTTCTTATTGAGTTTGAACCGGTATTCTCGTATTTTTTTCAAAAACTCTTTTCGTGTGCTCGATATATTGTTCCTTAGATACACTTTTAATTAATACATGACCCAGATAAGCAACTGCGAAATGACAATCTGCAATCATAGTATCCATAGCTTGTTGAAATATAGCTGGAGCCACTTTTATCCCAAAAGGAAGTCAATTGAACTTATCCAATCCCTTGTTTGTATTTATAGTTATTAACTCTGAACATTTTTCTTCAACCTGTATTTGCAAATACGCTTCAGATAAATTCAGCTTGAAAAAAATTTTCCACCGTTTAAATTCGCAAAAATTTCCTCTGGAAATGGTAGTTAGGGGATTTTAAACATTTGTTTGACTCGGTCGAAAAACCTGCATAAATACGATTTTTTTTCTTTACATACACTGCTGGTGCTGCCCAATTTGAATGGTCATTTTTTCAATTACACCTATTTTTTCAAGTCTGTCTAATTCTTCATTGACTTGATCCAGTGCTGCGAATGGTACTCTACGTTTCGGTTTAAGCACTGGCGTCGACCCTTTTTTCACTTGAAATTTCACTTTGACATCCGACAGAACACCCGGAAAACATTTTTTCAATTCTTCCTTTAAATTTTCACACTATTTTTTTTTTTTTAAACTGGTAGCTTGTCCACTTACATTTTTGCAATAAATATTTATAGCTAAATCCCACAAATCAACTAAATTCATCCATCAGTACCAAATAAGTTTGTAGTATTTTTTAACACATAAGCCTTGGATTTTACACACATGTTACGAAATGAACCGTTACAAGACATTTCGCCAATAAAACGTAATTTCTTACCCGACACGCCACGTGCGATTTTCGAAGTTCTTTTTAATATAGGCTTTCCGGTTGCTTTCCATGTTGCTTCATTGATTATTGTGATATCACTACCAGTTGCATTCTAGTTGCATTTTTATATCCACATTATGAATTTTCACATACACAAATTTTCTTTGGTTTTCTGTAATTATTTTTTCCGTTGCAACGCTGTGTACGAATTTTTTTTCTGTGAGGACTTTTCCTCGCTTTAGTTTTACAGTTTGACTCCTTATGTCACACTTGTAACACTTTGAATTCTTAAAGGGACAGTCATTTCCGAGATGTAATCTTCCACATCTGAATCATAGAATAATTTTTTTCTTTTTCCACATTTTTATTTAGCTTGTATGTATGCGCATTCTTTTTCTTCAATGTCTTCTGTGTCTCAGATTTAGGATTCTCTGACATTCGTCCGATATTTCTTGTAATGTTTTGATTCTGTTCAATTTTCGTTAGAATTCTAGCATGTATTTCTGCGTCTTCTTTCGCCGTTAACCCTTGAACGAATATTAACCCTTTAAACATATCCGAAATCAGTTCGTTTAATTCGAATTTTTCACACTCTTTATTAACGATTCCAGCATATGTGACAAAATTTTCGTCTTCTTTTTTCGTCAGATTCATACACTTCCAACGAGTATTGAATAATGAACTTTTTTCTCTAAAAAATTTTGTCTGAATATTTACTGTTTATTCAAAGCAAATTCCTCCTATTTTTTCGGTAGTATAAAATTACAGTATTTTTATGTTTTATCGCTTCTAAATATTTTTCAACAAAAGTCTTGTTTTCTTTTCTCGTCTTCCCAATCAATGCATTCTTCTCTGAAAATTTGTTCTTATCTTCTAAAATAAACAGAAAAGGTAATTCCATTATCTGAATCGTATGTGAATTCAGTTGTGGCATTTACCACTACGTTGGGAGCGAAAGAACTTCGGGAATTTTCAGTTTTCTTCCGTATTATTTCAATTAAATTTTGTGTTGTTGTCTTTTTACCACTTGTGCTAATAATTTTTCCATATTTATTTTTTTCCTTCTTTCTCTTTTATTTTTTTTTTTTTTTTGACACACACGAAAGAAAAAAATTAAACCAACGTGGTTCTTATTTCTCGTCGTCACTGTTATTATATGCGCCGAAGCAAAAAGTACTTTTCCCTACTCCGTATAAGTTTCGATTCCTCGTCGCCACTATAACTCACTCCTAGCGGTCATAATATTATGACTTGCTTAGGCTACTCGCCGTGACGTCATCAATTCTTTCTCCTCGACTGACTCCAACGGACATCTACTGACTCACTTTGAGTTCTTTATTTAAGACGTCTTGCCTAGTTCATTTGTGTTACCAGGGTGTCTTATTTGGTCCACAACAGTTTATTGGTTCGAACATTCTTCATGAATGCGAAGGACGAAGATCTATAGAAAATCACCTCAAACTAGAAGTTCAACGACGAGGTATCCTTGGTTTACGCGAGTTTCAAATCATTTAATTTTCGAATCCATATTTTTTTTTTCCTTTTTTGCCTTCACTTGCTATTTGAAACCGTGGAACATCGACAACAAAGAAACTTTATTTATATTTGAATAGAAAGTTTTTTCTTAGTTATATGTTACACTTTATCATGTATTTTCGACATAAATGTTGCAAAGATAAAACGAAAAAATAATTTACTTGGACAATTTTGAATTTCAAAGATGAAAGCATTTTTGTGGGTACTGTCTAAAATCTAAGAAAAGGGTAAAAATTGAAGCCTTTTTGAGTAAATGTCATTTCTGAAAACAAACTCGGCGTTGCAGTCTGACTATTTTGTTATTATTAGAAAATTTTAAATGCAAAAATGAATTAATTCAAACAAAATTTTAAAATTGGTGAATAACAGCAATTTTGCGAGAATTTCTCAGGAAGAGGAAGGTGTATAACTTTTGTAATTCGCCGTCGAGGTAAACAAACTACTAGAATTAATCCCAAATAATTTGAATGTCTATTTTGGACATAAATATGTTACTGATACATGTATGGAAGAAAAAAATGTTTCTGTTGTTTTCGGTTAACTTGACCTGCAGTTTGGGATAAAATAATCTCACCACATGCCTATGTTCTTTTTTCTCTTGCTTGTATGTAGATGGGTATGCGAGATGTGTATTGAGTTGTGGGCTATTTTATTGGTCGTTGATATGCTGACTCCTTGGTAAAGTCCTGGAGTTTACATACGATGTAGATAATGTTCTTGTAGGATATCTAGAATGATGGGGGGTTCATTGGTCGTTGATGTTTTTGACTTGTAGTTCCATGTTTTACAAACTATATCGGCGTCGGTGTATTGTTAAAAAAAAATGCGAACGAAAGATAAAAGTTTCAGTGTTTATTTGCTTTTTTTGCTGGAAGTGGGAACAGTTTTTGTCTTTTTTTAAATTCCATTTCCTTATTAATTTCTTTTATTTATTGTCACGCCATACAAACATAGCTTACAACATTTTTTCGCCAGTTATTTAATGTTAATAATAACGAACATAAGACAATTCTGGAGGACAATTTCTGGCGACTGTCCGACCCCAGAAACTCTGAAGTACATCTAGACATTAGGCACATCACCAACTTAACTTCGCACAAAGTATCACTGAATATACAGCAATTAACACTTTCGCTGCTACTCATTTACCCAGTGCTGCCTCATCAGGCCAGCCATTTTTAAAGAAAATGCCAAATTTCAACCTACGTATTTTATTACACAGAAAACTGGCACCAGTGTGTTTTACAGCATTCCATTTTCATGGATATACCTGGGAATGACTTACCACATCAGTAATGAGTATACACATGATATCTTTTGATTTTTGAAGCATTGTCCTTTGTGATTTTACGATAGATGGCGCAACGGGACACTCATACCAGCGGTATGCAAAAAACGTAGATTTTCGTACTTAACCAGCTGGAGCAAGATAAGAAAAACGAAGATCTCCGTAGTTAGCAGCGGAAGTGTTAACAATAACATCATGTCATCGCTATTATTGGGCAGAAACTATTTTTTAATCATTACACAAGAAAGATAAAAACGCATGTCAAGGGAAGTAACTCATGTAAAATTTGAGGATGTTATTTCCCTTAAACTTATTTTCCTACCGTTACAGTTTTGAACATTAATCTTTAAATTTCTTTCTTACAATCGCTGGTAGGTATTTTACGATTTCACACACACACACTTTCTACTTTTTCATATACTCAAACGCGCAAACACATGCATCCATCCATTCACACACACACACACACACACACACACACACACACACACACACACACACACACAAAAATATATATATATATATATATATATATATATATATATATTATAATATTTTTATTATAATAGATTATAAAGGCATTTTACATCGCTTCAAACGAGCTTTCATGTTTCAATAAGATGACTGTACATCCTCAGGTGAGGTAGATAATTTGTGATAAAAATGGTTTATTAGGGAAATTTAAAAACAAATCCTTACACATTTTCAGAAGTTAAAAGGTGGGAGGCATATGGTCATAATTAAAAAATATACTTGTGGGTATGTCTAAATTAACCAATTAAAAGTCAGATTTACACTAAAATAGAAAAATAAGCATAAAGGGTGGAGGTAGGTGGATTATTTTTTATGTCAAGATAAACTGACGCTTGGACACGCCATCCAACGATCGTAGGAACGATGGCAGCGACAAATGTATTATGAATGTAGCCACGCATGATGTTCCGATTTGTTGAAGTAGATATAAAGTTATCAAAGACAAATTTTTATTAATTTTTTTTATATTCAGAAAGCTTTTAAAGGGGCAAATGGGCAAAATGAAAAATGTTGAACATCTATATACCATGATATTTATATTGAATATACGGTAAAACATGGCAATGTTAAAGTCGAATAAATGAAATAAATATTGGGTGTACCATTATATACTAATAAAATAATGGTTCTATTCAATTGTAAAACGTAATTATTTATGAAAAATTTTTTTAGCTATATTTTAAGGAAAAAGACAGACAATGAAGGCATAACACTGTTAATTTATTTCATTGGTTTATCAGTTTCTTTTAGCAAACTTTATAATATGCAATTTTTATAGTAAGCACAGAGAACATAGATCATTAAAATATTAAATATAGTAACCCTGAAAAATTACTGAACCATCGCAATGAACTTATACACAATTGCAGACATAAACATTGATTTAAAGTCTAGAGCTATTTATGTCTTGAAAAAGCCGATCCTTGAAAACTCTACTGGATATAACAATAACATGTATTGATGCATGTAGTCATTTTAGGATTTAATGTTTATATTTGTATACAAAAAGATATATGTATATATATGTATATGTATATATCTGTATATGTGTGTATATTTATATGTATGTGAATATATATATATGTATTGCATGTATGTGCTTTTGTATGTATAAGTATATACGTACATGTACGTTTATATATATATATGTGTATATATATGGTTGTACATGTATATAAGGGTGTGTATGTGTATATGAGTATACCTATATGTATATGTGTATATATAGATGGATAGATAGTTAGATAGTTAGATAGATAAATAGATTGATAAATAGATATGTATATATATATATATATATATATATATATGTGTGTGTGTGTATACGTGTATGGAATAGTTTTAAATGGAAGTACTTGGGTCATTCTAATGGTTTTTTAAAATTACTCTTTTTAATATTTAATATCACTTTCTCTTTTAATGTTCTATAATTAGAATTTTGAGAGCGTATTTTTATCTTCTGAAGGGATTTTCATTTTAAAATTGATAATTTAAATTTAAATATACCACTCTTTAACTATTAATAGTAATAATAATATTAACGAAATTTCTTTAATAATGAGGCACTTCAGAAGTCACCTAAAGTTAAACTTTAACTATAGAAGCAAACTAAAATCTAAATAAATTTCAAATATTAAAATATAGATAATGATTGAGAAATGTATGTATATATAATTTATGTATGAAGATGGATGAACATTTGTGTATACTGTTACACGTGTGTCTATGTGTGTGTTTGCGCATGTTAATAAACGTGTGTATATATAGATTTGCATGAATATGTTTGTGAGATACATATAAGAAGAAAACAAAATATTTAATATTACCCTCAAATATTATTAAATAATGAAACCTAAACCTTAATTAAGTTTACCCATATAATAATAAATAAAAATTGCATTCATAAATTAGATTAAAAGTAAAAATAATATAGATGTTATTGTTACCGTAATTTTCTTACTATATTATGGAAATACAATTGGTCGGGTAAATAAACTATTATAATTTTAAATATTTCTTTAATATGTTTTCGATAAATATGCTAATAATAATAGTAGTTAACTTATATTAAGTCCCTAAACTATTTACTTAAAAAATTAAATATTTAAATTGATAACATTCATCATTTTTTAGACATCTAAATTTCTATCAAGCATTGAAATCTATCTTTTACATAATTTTGTTAAAACAAAATTACAGCCTCTTTCGATTTACTTCCCTCTCCCCCTCTCTCTTTGCTGTAACACTCATTTGGATATATCTGTATTACTGTCGTCTGTCTCCTCTCTTTTTTCCTTTTCTTTTCTCCCCTCCCATTCCTACATATCATTTCTGTTAAGTTAACCATCTAAATAGGTCAAGGTTCGGTCACTCCTCCTATCCAATATAAAGCATGCTTAAGAGAGATATGAAATTAGCCCCTCCCTATACTCTACCTTGTCTCTTTACCTACCACTCTCACCCCCACTGTTAAATTACAAATATTACACTACCCATCAATTTCTAATCCCATTTTAATTCATTTTAATTAACTACAATTTTAATTACAACTTTAAAATATTTTCATTATTAGTTTTTTTAGACTATATTTCATTTAATAAAAGTAAAACCCAGTAATTTTAAAAAGGTTACTCCAAAATTCGCTTGAGGATGAAATGGAACTAATGTCTTTAATTTAATCACAAAATTAAATTCGTGGCTTTTAGCTTCCATTTTTGAAACATGGTTAGATCTGTGTAGCGAAAAAAAAACATATTTTAAATCAATTAATTTATAATATTAATGCTCTGTAAATTTACATTGAGCACTATTTTGTAAAAATAAAATATCTATAATAACACCGGATTATATATCTTGCTGTTCTTTTTATTATATATATATATATATATATATATATATATATATATATATATATATATATATATATATATATCTGTAGTTGTATATGTATGTGTGTATATATATATGTATGTATGTGTATTTGTGTATGTGGATATATAAATTTATATGTGAAAATATGTTTATATGTATTTATCTTATACACATACGTGAATGTATCTTTTTGATGTATATATGTATATATATGTATGTATATGTATATATGTATATGTGGGATTTTTATGTTATTTACATAATTAGAGATATTCTAATTTTGATATGGGTGTTATTATCGCCATTGTTATGATTTGAAATAGAAGAGGAGAAACATTTCTTCTGAATTTGGTGCCATATATGTATGGTATTTATAAACATATGTGTTTATATGTTTTTAGATATATGTAGGTTGTTTGGTTGTTTTAAAGATATATAATTGTAAAGTTCTTAGTGAGCTAGATACCATTGTTTAATTAAACTTCATGTCTTTTTTAGTATTATTATTATTATTATTATTATGTTTTTATTTTTATTCTTAATATTATTATTACCATTATTATTATGCATAATTATTTTTATTGTTTTTGAATAATATATACATATATATATATATATATATATATATATATATTCTTTTGAAAAAGAATATTTTCATGAAAAATCATATATATTTTTTCAAAAATTGTTTGCACTATCATTATTATTATTATTTAATTTTTATCCCTTTATAAAAAGTGTGAAAAAGTGTCAAGAATTAAATGGCAACATACATCAGACTGGAAATTATTGGAGTGTATACAAACCATTTCTCTTACTTCCTTTTTCCTTCTTTTCTCTCTTTTTCTCTTCCCTTTTTTCTCTTTCTTTTCTTTCCTATTCTCTATCTCCTACCTCTTTTACCATCTAAAGATCCCTTTCTACATCACTGTGTTACTCTGAAAATTAGGTCAATGTGTCTACAAACTCAAAATATCTTTTTAAACAAAATTTGAAATATCTTCTTTTTTTCATGACTCTAGGGCTATCTGAATACATACCTTTTCATCTTCTCCTCTACCTCTTTTTAAATCTGCATAAATTATGTTTA
Source organism: Acanthosepion pharaonis (assembly GCA_903632075.3). Classification (NCBI taxonomy): domain Eukaryota; kingdom Metazoa; phylum Mollusca; class Cephalopoda; order Sepiida; family Sepiidae; genus Acanthosepion; species Acanthosepion pharaonis. The sequence goes on from CAHIKZ030000456.1 coordinate 773,086, forward strand.
TATCTTTCTTTGAACCTGGTAAAATATTTACCCATTCAGCTGTGTGTAATGGCTTTGGTCTGAAGACTTGGAATCGAATTCTTCGATTCTAATGAAATAAATATCACCATAGGCTTGTGAGTCTTCGTTTTCATAATTAATTATTATTTGCTCTATTTTGACAAAGAGCTTTCTCTCTGGATTTATATCCTCTTTGGAATTATCCATAAGAATCAACAAATGCTATCATATTATATATATATAAAATGATATATAATTATATATCATTATGTCATATATATATATATATATATATATATATATATATATATATATATATACACTGCGTGCCAAATTATTATCGAGATAACTTTTTTTCTAATATTTCAAAAACCGTCCAATCAATTCACACAATGTTGGTAACACAGACCTGCGCAATCACTGAAATTTTCGCATTGATCTGCGCAATGTAAACAAACTGGCGCCATATTTGTTATCAGCACGGTGATTTGAGCGTGCAAAATTATTAGAAAGGTTTAGTAAAATTCCCAGAATTGAGAAAACAAAACGTTTATTAATGTTGCACGTGAATGTTTACGATCAAAAGAAGCTTGTAGACTCGTCCTTTTTCTACCTATCACCCCTAGTAACAGAACAGTCTATACCTTACGCCTACGTACGGAAAACTTCGACCAATAAAAAACCGTACTAGGCGAATCAACAAATCTCATTGGTTAACGACACAATAATCTGAAAGTTTCACGTGCAAAACAAAATTGCGCCAAAACTTCTTTGAGCCGATTTTGGACTTTCAAAAACATATTAAAGAAAATACCGACTGACCAAAAGAGTCAGAGGCGAACATCCACAGAAATTGCCAACATACTCCACGTCACTCGAAATCACGACTTTACCGCGCAAAAGTACATCAACGCTGACTCACTTGCAATTTAAACTCGACCAACTCTGTGGACATCCGATCGCAAACCTAAAACAACTTTGCTTATCCAAAGTGAACTATACTCACTACATGAAAATCAACATTCGAACGATTCAGAAATATTACAGTCAAAGGTAGACTATAAGACCTCATTCCTAAAAACATTTAACATCGATATTTTTAATGTTAATTAACACAACTCCAGAAAGACTGTAACTGAACATACAAATACAAAAAGAGACATACCGAAACCTCAAATATCACACACACTTTGCCATAGTAACATATACCAAAATATCCTGTATATATATATATTACTTTTAATTGTATATAAATGTTTGGTTGGTTTCTAAATTGAATATGTCTTGTTTTTGATTGTATTTAAAATTCGTTTATTTATTTGTTTGTGGGTGCAGAAAGTCACGCAACCTACACAAATTCCTTCTGATTCACTCAATTACAATTAATTAATTCTGCACATCCCCAACAAGCTAATAAAAATGATAATCAAACAAATAATAACAGATACAAACAAAGGCACAGTTTTAAACAAATTAATAGGGAATGTGCTTTCCCTGTTTGAAATTACTTGAAGAAGTCGACGATCCATAGAATTTGTTAATTGTAGGATGACATCTGCTGTAATGCCGCGAGATATGTCAAGAATTGCTTCCCACAACTCAGCATTGCTCCTGAATTGTCGTCCGTTGGCGTACAGTCTTCGCTTCATGATGCTCCAAAGGTTTTCGATTGGGTTCAAATCCGGAGAATTTGCTGGCCACTTCATTTTTCGAGGTCCATCGAAGCCTAACTGTTTCAAATATTCTGTAGTCTTGTGAGTAGCATGTGAGGGAGCATTATCTTGCATAAAAACAATGGCCCTTCTGAAGGCAACTCTTTGCCTTTTCATCCACGGTTCAAGATGCTCCTTCATAAACGCTATGTATGCATCAGCAGTCATTTTGACGCCATCTAGTACTCTCCATGGGCCCACTAATGTTTTTCCAATAATACCACCCCAGATCATTATGCCTCCACTGCCTTGTTGGCGTCTCAAACGCTGTCCGTTCATTACCCAGCCTTTGCACCATGCGACTGCGACTGAAAAGCTCTTGACTGGTAAGTCCAGGGTTTTTCGTGTCCTCTCGTTTAAGTCGTGACATGAGACGACGTTAAATAACCCTCGGCTTGCCTTTATCTGCCCTTTTTCGTACTTGTGTAGGGTCGGCGATGAACTTTTTCACTTTGATGACACCTCCCTATCATTTTAGAAATTTCTATGGTAGATTTACCTTTTGAGAGTTCTGAGGTGATAGTTTTCTTTTCAGCATCACTTAAACTGCTTTTACGGCCCATCTTTTCACTAAATTCTTACACTTTTCTAATAATTTGGCACGCTCAAATCACCGTACTGATAACAAATATGACGCCAGTTTGTTTACATTGCGCAGATCAGTACGAAAATTTCCGTGATTGCGCAGGTCAGTGTTGCCAACATTGTGTGAAAGTTTTGTGTAAATTGATTGGACGGTTTTTGAAATATTAGAAAAAAAGTTATCTCGATAATAATTTGGCACGCAGTGTGTATATATATATATATATATATATATATATATATGACATAACGATATATAATTATATATGTTGTGATGATATAACCCAACTTCCCTATTCACGATAATGGACGGACTGGTTGCCAATTAAGTACGACCACAGCGGACAGTCGTAAAGTCTTCGTTTGTTAACACCTATTGAGGTTAGCATACTCCCGACTCTGTCTCTGTACTTGACACACCTACATCCGATTATAAACCTACTATTGAAAACCAACACTCAGGTTACTTTGTTTATTATATCTTGCACGAGATATAACAGCTGGCGACGAGGATTGTGCAACGTACTTACTTGAAAAAAAAATGTATATATATATCAGATTACGCTGAACGGATTTTGGAAGCAGATTTGCAAGTCAAAGATATCAGTTGACGCCGATTAGGATTTCGAAAGCGGAGTCACAAGTCAAAAGGAAACTTTTTGAAAAGTAAGAAAATTTTTACTATTAAATTGTGATTTGAAAAATATATATTGAACCGTGACTCAAATGCGAGCCGGTCTAATAATTGATTATCCAAGTAGAAATTACGGGTTGTAAAATATTACGGCTGTAAATTGTCTGTTAACCGTCTAAAAAAAAAAATTTTTTTTTTTTTTGTCGAATTCTAAATAAAGTCAGGATGGAGCAATTAGTCGAAATGACTAAAATGCTGTGTACAAGCTTGCAACAGCAACAACAACAGCATCAAGCGTTACAACAACAGCAACAACAACAGCACCAAGAGTTACAACAACAGATACTGCAACAGCAAAAAAGTCTCGAAAAAATTCTGAAACAGGCGACTGGAGAAAGAAAAAATGCTGTTTTTTTCTGCCAAAGGAATAGCAAATTCATTATCTGAATTTATATATGAACCTGATTCGGGCATTACATTTCCAGCATACTTTAAACGTTTCGAAACTATATTTGCAAAGAGATGTCAACATTGGTCGGATGAGGAACGAGTAACATTATTAGTCCAGAAACTAGGGACAAACGAGAATACGAAGTACTCAAACTTGATATTGCCCAGAAAGCCAGAAGAAGTTTCGTTTGAAGAAACTATAAGTATTCTGTCAAAAATATTTGACGAAAGGAATAGTCTGTTCCACACGCGATACAGATGCCTAAACATCGTTAAAGCAGATAACGAGGATTTTCTGACATACGCGGGAACAGTGAACTCTCTGGTTGAACAATTCAAGTTAGAGAGAAATTCCCAAAGATGTATTCAAGTGCCTAATTTTTCTTCAAGGACTAACTGATCCTAAATATAAAGAAATTAGGTCGAGAATATTAATAATGGTCGAGCAAGACTCGAAAATAACATAACAAAGGGTGACCGAAGAATGCCAACGTCTCATAAACGTAAAAGGGATAATACACAAATTGAGGAAAAAAAGTGTTGCTAATGTTCGACTCGTAAAAACTCAAAAAAACTCCAAAAAGCCAAAAAAGATAGAAAAATGTGAGACGTGTGGAAAAAATAACCATACCAAAAACACGTGTTGGTACAAAAATAAATTCTGACAATCGTGCGGAAATAAAAATCATACCAAAGACGTGTGTTGGTACAAAAATAAATTCTGTCAATCGTGCGGAAATAAAGGGCATAAATATTCGGTTTGCCGCAAGAAAAGGAAATTACAAGATGTAAGCCTGGTATTATCAGAAAAAGAAATTCAGAACGGTAAAAATAAAAGTACGTAGAGATGTACGTATAAATAATCATACAATTACTTTCCTATTGGATTCTGGTTCAGACATAAGCATCATTGATGAACAAACATGGAAAAATATTGGAAGACCCAAATTATCTGAAAAAAAAAATCGCTAGAGGGGTTTCAGGAAAGAAATTAAACTTTAAGGGAGAATTAAAGTGCGATATTTCGTTATGTGGCAAGACTGCAAAAACGAAAGTGTATGTAATCCAAGGGATTAATTCATGTCTTTTGGAATAGACTGGATAGTACTCTTTGATTTGTTTGAACTCCCGATTAACTCATTTTGCAACGTAATAAACAGTGCAGAAAAACAAAAAGTATTAAAATGAAAAAATTCATGAATGAATTAAAAAGAAGAATATCCCAGAGTTTTTTTCTGAGGGATTGGGTTTATGTACTAAGACGGAAGTCAGAATTTGAACTCAAGGAAAATGTGAAACCAATTTTTTAAACCTAAGAGAAACGTTCCTTTTTTTTTCCTCCTTAGACACAATTAATAAGGAATTGGAAAGGCTTGAAAAAATAGGAGTGATATCTAAGGTTGACCATGCGGATTGGGCCTCGCCCACCGTTTATGTTAAGAATAAAAACGGAAAAATAAGAGTGTGCACAGATTTTTCAACAGGGTTAAATGATTGCCTTAAAAATCACAGTTATCCACTACCTTCACCAGAAGATATTTTTTCAAAGTTGAATGGTGGTAAGATTTTTTCAAAAATCGACCTGTCTGACGCATACTTGCAGATTAAAGTGAGTGACGAATGCTCAAAATATTTGTGTATAAATGCACATAAAAGTATTTATAAGCTAAATATGCTTCCTTTCGGCTTAAAGGTCGCCCCAGCTTTGTTCCAACAGGTGATGGACACTATGCTGGTAGGCCTTGAGTTTGGTACCGCCTATTTAGATGACATTCTAGTCAAAAGTAAGAATGTGCAAGAACAGAAAACGCACATCAGAGCGATATTCAAAAGACTAGAAGATTTTGGCTTTAAATTAAGCCACGAGAAGTGTAAATTCTTCATGGAAAGAATTACATACCTCGGACAGGTGATAGACAGTGAAGGCAGGAAACCGGACCCACAGAAAGCTGATGCAATTAAGAACATGCCTGCACCCGATACAGTTGCGAAACTACAATCGTTTCTGGGGGTGGCACAATATTATGCAATCTACATACCTAAAATGTATGATTTAAGAGCCCCCCTTAACGAATTGTTGAAAAGAGACAAGAAATGGTTTTGGTCAAAAGATTGCGAGACGGCTTTTCAGAAAATAAAAAAATGCCTACTCTCAGATCTCGCCTTAGCACATTATGAACCTGAGAAAGAGATCATTCTGGCAACTGACGCAAGTTTGTACGGAGTGGGTGCTGCACTGCTACACAAATATGAAGATGGCACTACTAAACCGATCGCGCACGTTGTCGAGGATTCTTCTTCCGGCTGAAAAAAATTATAGCCAGATCGAGAAAGAGGCTTTGTCGATTGTGTTCGGAGTTAAAAAATACCATCGCTTTTTACATGGTAGATCATTTGTACTTCAAACGGACCATAAACCGTTACTTACAATATTTGGAGGTAAAAAGGCATTCCTACGCATACAGCTAATCGCTTACAGCGATGGGGTGTACCCTGCTTAATTACCATTTTAGGATGGAATACGTCAAATCTAAAGAACATGGGCATGCGGATGGATTGTCAAGGCTGATTCCAAAAAATGAAGAAATTTTAGAAGAGACGGTTATAGCAGCATTAACTGAGGAAAAAGAAATATCAGGTCTCTTGTTGAATACAATCAGGAAATTGCCGGTAACTTTGGACCAAATAAAAAAAGAAGCGGAAAAAGATCACTATATTGTGAAATTAAGGAACCAGACGAGATGGAACAAAAGACAGAAAAAGGGAACTCAGATTTCACCTTTTTCAATTTGCGACAACACGTTGATGTACGCAGATAGAATTGTTATACCTCAATCTCTACGTACAGATATGCTGAAAGAATTTCATACCGGTCATCCTGGAATGTCTCGGATGAAATCACTCATGCGTGGTTACGTATACTGGCCAGGAATGGACAAGGATATTGAAGGTTTTGTAAGACTATGTAGAGGTTGTCAATTGGCTGCAAGGGCACCTCCGGTCAAAATGAATCCTTGGCCGAAAACGGATTTGCCGTGGGCACGTCTACATATAGACTATGCTGGACCAATTAATGGGTACTATTATTTGATATTGGTGGACTCTTTATCGAAATGGCCTGAGGTAGTCAAGTGCAAGCATCCTACATCTAGGAACACCATCAGTGCATTGGATGAAATTTTCAGTCGTTTCGGGGTTCCCAGGACATTGGTTAGCGACAATGGTACGGCGTTCACAAGTATGGAGTTTAAGGATTTCTGTACTGCCTTAGACATTGAACACATAACTACACCAGTGTGTCATCCCAGGTCGAACGGTCAAGCCGAGAAATTTGTTGACACTTTTTAAACGTGCTTTACGTAAAAATAAAAAGGTATGAACACGGAAGAAAAGAACTATTCAGAAGTTCTTAGCAATCTATAGGGTAACTCCTAATGAGAACAACGATGCGAAAATGTCACCGGCAGAAATTATGTTCGCAAGGAAAATTAGATCAATTTTCGATAGATTGTTACCCTATCAAAACAAAAAGTTGCTAAGAAAGAGGAAAAAGTCAACATAAAAAATACACTTCAGGAGACAAAGTTGTTTTTAAAAATTTTAAAAGTGGAAAAAGCTATTGGATGGATGGCATCATCCAGAAAAGGATTGGTAAAGTGGTCTACACGATTAAAAGTAAAAAATTTACGTGTAAAAGACACATCAATCAGATTAGACCACGATATGGTGAAGAAAGTGAAAAAAGCGAAGAAGAAATTCCGATGGAAGTGTTATGCGATGCTTTTAACATGACACTACCCAATAGTGTATATGAACCTGTATCTCATGGACCAGCCTTACGGGCTGAAAAGCGGAAATAATCTTCGCCAAAAAATTGTGACGACTAAAAGAAGGAGCACACGGGAAAGAAAACAAGTGGAGCGTTTTAGCCCGGATCCAAAAAGAAGACGACATTAGAAGCAGAAATTTTCAAAAGGGAGAATTTCAGCTTCGGGGGGAGGTGTTGTGATGATATAACCCAACTTCCCCATTCACGATAATGGACGGACTGGTTGCCGATTAAGTACGACCACAGCGGACAGTCGTAAAGTCTTCGTTTGTTAACACCTATTGAGGTTAGCATACTCCCGACTCTGTCTCTGTATTTGACACACCTACATCCGATTATAAACCTATTATTGAAAACCAACACTCGGGTTACTTTGTTTATTATATCTTGCACGAGATATAACAATATATAATTTTATATATCAAGAAAACAGTATTGAGAAAAAAACTATGACAAATTAGAAAAAATTTGGGGGATGCAGTTCATTCGTCAAGATTTGTTGAGGGGTCCGAAAGTCGATGTTAGACGAACCCCACAAACATTAAAATTGAAGAAGTGACACAGGCCAAGGCAAGGATAACGAGAGCAAGGAGTTTAGATAAAATATGCCAAAATGTATTATTGTCAGAAAAAAGAATATACGGTCGAAGAATCCAAATTTTTCGAATGCCCTTGGTGGTCGTGCTGGTAGTTGACTGTTGGTCTTAGATGTGCCAACAATTGTTGATTACCGGAAGAACTCGAATGGTGCCGAAGGTTGATAAACAGTTGGTGTAGTGAGTTGGTACCAGCTGGTAGTCGTAGTCCAGGGCAGACGGTAGTTGGTAACCAGAAGATGAAGACGAAACCGGTTGGGAGGTGTCAAAGTACGATAGGCAGTCACTGAAGGTCCATAGATAGTCAGCGTGTTGAGCTAGTACTAGCATGCATTCCTAGCCAAGGGTAGGTGTTTGAAATCACGGTGATCTGCAAGATGATGGGCAGCAGGGAAAGAAACCTGAATCGGCGAATGGATTGGTAGAAGACATGGTCGTGGTCAGAGGGAGTCAGTTGATCACTGATGATCACTGCTGGTCGCTGTTGGTTGTTGATGATCGCTGGTGGTCGCTAATTGCTTGGTGGTCACTGGTGGTCGCTGATGATGGCTGGTCGCTGGTGGCTGTTGGTGGTCGCTGGACCAGATACTACCCAACCCAATCATCATCATCTCCCCCGTCCCAGTATTTACCTTCGACTCCCCAATGAATCAGGATGCGACACACAGTCAGTTTGTTTTAATGTGGGGAACCCGAGTATAAATCAACTTGGGCCACAGGTTAATTTCTGCTCTTAGCTACTCATAGCCAGTGAAAAAACCACGTTACGGAACAGATCTGAGGATACTGTCCAATCAGTAGGAGGAGGGGACGGCACGGAACAGATACTACAATAGAATCTACTTTGACGTAGGAGTGTTACAATAGCGCAGGGTTTTGACGCTACTTCCGGTTATAAATGAAAGTCATAAAAATAACTAGATTATGAAGTATAATATAACTGGTCATAATAAAACTACAAACAGGAAAGAAATAGTATTGGTTTTGGATAACCAGCATAAAATGTTTCCGAAACGATGTACAGAATTAATAAACTCAAACAAACTGTTCAAGGTTAAATTGAAAGAGTCCTTTTGCTGAAACAAAATGATGTTGCCATTATGTTAATGTTGCCACGCACACGAAACGAAAGACACTGGTAGTTTTGTAGTGGATGGGTTAATTGTGTGGTAATATTTGTTGAGAATAGGTTGCGTGTCAATTAACTATTTCCACTAACATCAAAATAAAATACAAAATTCAACTGAATTGTTTTATAACGTAACAAATTTATTTAGGTTGACGTACAATATGCACAAAAGGATAGGACAGAGTCGTGTCCCTTTAACTTGGAATATTTGTACCAGAGTTCATATTAAGAGTAAGACATATTATATTAGAAACTGATAAAACATTTATATACAATTCAAAATGATTGTAACAGCATAAGGAACTCTTTAATGTATTGAGTTACCTGCCCTTGGTTAACCCCTTGTATGTAGTAGTCCCTGACATGTAAATAAAAGAAGTAGACATCACAGTTATCCTGTCTCTCGTATCTTCATTAAATACCCGCAGTATTACATGGTGGCAGCGGCGGTGAATTGCAAGCATTGAAAGAAACCAGACAGACCAGAAGTTAAAGAAGATAATTTCACACAGTGAACAAATCAGCGAAAAGTTGACTTTATTTTCAAACGTAAAGAAGCGCGAACAAAAAAAAGAAACATGGCGTCTTCCAACATAACACTACCCGTTCTGGACTGGTCTAATGAAAAACAAACACGAGGCGTATAGCGAATGGGTCGACTTTATGTCGTCATATTTCATTATCAACAAAGTTGAAGAAAACTGAAATATAACTATATTTTGCTTAGCACCGGACCAAAGGGTCGGGAACTATTGAAAAATGCTCAACTCACGAGCGAACAAAAGAAGCGTCTCAAAACATATTTACAGTATTCGAAACGCACATGATCCAAAAACCAAAACAAATAGGTCGAGCGTTTAGAGTTTTCTTCAATGCGTCAGAACGAAGATACAGTAGATGACTACCTGTCAGACTGAAAACTAAAGCCGACAGATGCGACTTCGGGAACAATAAAGACGAACGCATTCTGGAACAAATAATAAAAGGGCTTAGGAGCGCTGACGAAAGGAGAAATTTAATAGCCAAACCGGACCTAACCCTCAAATCAGCTATAGAAAGTATCAGGGCGTATGATATAACAACAAAAGACAATTCTCGATACTGTCGGAATTTTATCCATTTTCAGACAAAGCCGACCTCGTAGAAACAATCCGCAAAAATAAAAAAGGTAAAAGGAAGGGGTGGAAAAGGAAAGAATTAAATGAAAAATAGTCTTGTTTGAAATTAGAAAGAAAAGGCTTTATTTTACAAAATTCCCCGAGGGGAAGAACAAATACGTTGCAAATATTTCCCTTGTGGACGTTTATACAAAATGAATAAAATAAAACGCCAAGTAACAAGGATCTGCTCACAATACAGATTCCTATAAAAATGGTTAAACAAACATTTGAAATATACAATGTTAAGCACTTACAATGTTTTAACACACAAACAATAAAATACAAACAGGGCAAGTACTTACATTACAATATTCTCAACGGACGAAATCGTCTTACAGAGAAAAAATTAACAAGTCTGTATGTATCAAAGGCTCAACACTCCTTTTCTTTAGCAACACGGGGCTCCGAGCTGAATAAAATCTCCTTTCCTCAGGAGAATCCCGTTCTGTCGGCGATATCTTCCTGCTTCAGATACCTTCCTCTGGAAGAGATTCAGGGATAAAAACCGAAATACCTTTCAAGATATTTCGGCGGACAAAGAATCGTTCTAGACTTCCCGTGAATCTAACTCAACATTTCAATGTTGTCTAAAACAGGAACACCACAGCAGAATTCAAACAGCCTCGCCAGTAAATGGAGATAAAGTCTTGTGAGAACCTTTAGTTCTCCAGAAGATATTTAGGTCCAAAACGTATTCTTCCAAATCCGTTTAGCTACCTAGTCAGCATTGCTCAGATCTCCACGTGCGCCGTTTCTCCTTTCGGGAGCCTTGAAAAACAGGTCTTGTCTTCTTGACGCCGGGATCAAAAAAAAAAATATTTGGCGCCTAAGAATGACGTAGATTCCCGCGGAGCTAGCCTCCCGGGTAATTTTCCTCGCATGCCGTTTCGTATAAAAAAAACAGTAATACGAAACCAAAGAAACAAAATACAGAAAATCAACACACATAAAAGTAAAATAAAGATAAAGTATTTACAAAATAGGGATTTACATAAATGTTAGAAATAAATTTCCAACATTCTCCATCAAAAAAAATATGGCAAACAACCTGCAGTTGCTTGACAATTGTCTTGTAATCCATTATATGGAATCTCGACATTACAAAATTCTTCCCATACCACACAATGTACAGTCGAAACTTCTTCCACAGGCAAGAGCATTCTAAATACCTAATACCACAAATAATCACTTTCATTATCAGATCTTCTTCTTATATTTCTTTTGAGGTCTGAGGTTGGGTTCGAGTTCACTCCCAACCGGTTCTACTAGGTCCAAAGGCCTATTGGCAAAAAGCATCAGCCTCATCAGCAGTTTCATTAGGAGGGTTTGTCGTCTGATGAGAGTGGGTTAAACTTAACTCCAGAGGGTACAAGTGCTTCAGAGAATGGTTATGAATTCCACCATCCGATCTCCTGACCCTGACAGATTTCACACAATCATCATCTCCCCCCAAAAGTTCCAACACTCTACCTAGATACCAATAAGGCCGGGGTTTAGCTGGATTCTTCACCAAAACCACGTCATCCACCTTAATAATGTTGCGGAAACTACTCTTATACAAGTCTTTACTCTGCTCTCGCAGACTGAGTAGGTATTCCTGGTGCCAGATCCTATGGAAGTTCTTCAACATCAGATCTCGTGAATCAAGCGCTCTCACAAGGCTAGTTCTGGCAGGGGAGTCATCCATGAAAATGTCTTCGTCTGTTTTAAAGAAGACTTCACCATTATAATTTGGGCGAATGAAACAGTTAGGAGTGATGACCTCCAAGCCCGAATCGCCAGAACATCTATATGTAAGTGGCCTGGAATTGACCGCATTTTGAATGTCAGACATTTCTGTCAACAAATCAAAATAATTGACCCTACCTCGACCAATAGACTTGTACAGACAAAGTTTAACAGTTTTAATTAACCTCTCCCAGACACTGCCAAACCAGGGAGAGTACATAGGTATTGTCAGGTGCTTAATGTTGTATTTCCCCAGTCTATGGGTGAACTCGTCAGAAGTATACATCCGATCAAACAAGCTGCAACCTGCTACAAAAGGACCTAGCGTTGTCTGAATATATGTGAGGGAATACCATAAATGTTGATAAATCTTATCAAGGCAAGCACGAAAAGAGTGGGTGCTCATATCATCAATGAGCTCCAAGTGGATAGCCCGAACATTTAGGCAAGTGAACAGTAACAGATACACCTTCTTATCGCCCCCATCTGTCTGTATCCACAAGTGACCAGTAAAGTCCACACCTGTATGAAGGAAGGGGCGAATCAAATTAACTCTATGCTTAGGAAGGTTAGTCACCTTAGGGTACCTAAAGGAAATTGAGTTAAACTTCCTACACAAACTACATGAGGAAATCACAGTTTTAACCGTTTGTCTAGCTTTCGGTATCCAGAAACCAGACAGCCGAAGCCTGTTAAGGGTGGCAGAAATGCCCAGATGCTTACAGTCCTGGTGGCTATTAAGGACCATAAGCTGAGTAAGGTGCGAATTTCTTGGCAACAACACCGGGTACAAAACCTCATAGTCATAAAACCCAGCCTTACCAATCCTTCCTCGGGTTCTAATCAAATGGTCAGAATCCAAAAACAGGTTGAGATCAGCGACCAAGTGAGGCACCTGGCCGTCATGAGGATGCGACAAAAACCGCTTCTCCTCACAAAGAAACAGAGACTGCACATACTTCAATAAATACAACTTAGCACATAGTGCCGGATCCCTATTTATTTTCCTCGACCCATTCACGAACTTAAAAACGTAGGTGGCCACCCTCATCAACTTAGATAGTGAAGAATACCTCTTCAAACCAAATATACCTCCCTCATCAGGAACTGGCCCCACATTTTGAATGGCGTTAGATGCTACAACCTTTCGGTTGTCTGCACTCAAACAATTCAACTCACTAACAGGCCAATTGACGTGGTCACCAGCCAGCGAAGGGGGCCCAGAAAGCCAAAATTCGAGTTGAATCTTGAATTTGTCCAGAGAAATACCTCTAGTGATTAAATCGGCAGGGTTCTCCGAAGTGTGGACATATCTAAACCTGACATCCACAAGATGCCTTTCCCTGATCACTTCCACGCTCTGCCTAACATCCTTCAATCTATTCCTCACAAACTGACTCTTAGTTTTTATGGTATCAGACAACACCCAAGACAAAACAATCTGGGCATCAACAGCCAAGGTGATATCAGTGAAAACCATACCGGAGTATGCCTTCAATAAGTTAGGGAGGCATTTCAAAGCCAAATAAACGGACAGCAACTCCAGGGTTGGCAAGGTCCTACTCACCAAGGGAGCCACTTTTGACTTGCCAAATATCAAATTTGCAGATGACTCCTGCACAATATAGGCTGCAAACCCATAGGCCTTCTGAGAAGCATCACAGAATACTACCAGGCGGGCTGGAGCCGAACTATCCACCACGTACCTGGGGAATTTCAGAGTGTCCAACAACATAAGGTCCTCAAACAAGCAATTCCACAACAGCTGATAGTCGGTTGGAATCTGGGTGTCCCAGCCCAACTTCAACTTCCACAACTCTCGTAAGAGTATTCTCCCTTTGATTGTAACCGGGAGACAAAGCGACAAGGGATCAAATACGCTAGAATTTTGAGAGAGTATCTCTCTCTTAGTGCTTGCACCAGCACAGAGGGAAGTACACGAAACACGCATTTTATCAGTGCCAGGGTTATATAAATAGCCCAGTACCTTCTCCCAAGAGGAATTGTGGACCACCAAACTGTCGTCTCTTTTCATTTGAGATCTCAACCGCTCACTGTTGGAGTTACATGATCTGAGCAGGAAATTACCCTCTCGCATAACTTGACTAGCTTCTTGGTAAAGGGACAGCAATTTGTCAGGACAATTATGAGTCTTGATTAAATTGTCCACATAAAAATGACTCCTAAGCATCTCAATGCAAGCACCCTCCGGATACCTACTCAAGTGGTGTTTTATCACATAATTCAAAATGAAAGGACTGGCAACAAAGCCAAAAATAAGAGTGTTGTAACGATAACAAACCAGCTCCTGGCCCAGCTTCAAGAAAAAACAAAATCTATTCTTGTCTGCGTCCTTCTTCAATCTGATCATGAGGAAAGCCTTCCTGACGTCAGCCAACAGCACATACTTCTCAGTCCTAAATTTCAACAACAGATCCAACATGTTACTGAACAGGTTTACACCAGGGTAAGCTGCTTCATTTACTGAAGGGCAACCTCCTGTTTTGAGAGAACAATTAAACACAGGTCGTATTTTGGTGGTACTCTGGCAGTCATGCTTAAACACAGGCCTGTGCGGAATCCAGATGTAGTCTTTATATTGTTCCGGCTCAATATGGCATCTCTCAATGAAACCTTCTTTCTCCTGTTCGAGAAAAACCTTACAGTAGTCCTCATACAACTGTTTTTTCGATAGGCTCGTAACCACTCGATCCAGGACTCTCAAAGCCACACTGTAATTAGCAGGGACAGACCTGATCTTTTCTTCGTCCCAAGGCAGCTCTACATAATATGAGTCATTCTCGCTAACTATGGACTCGCGAAAGGAGTCAATCTTCAGCTTATCATAGCTGCTCATAGGATTCTCATCCTTTAAGCCCAATGATTCCAAACTGAACATCATGTCCAGTTTCCGCTCCACACTAGACTCTTCAAAGGTCTGGCAAGGATCGAGATAGTTAGCTTTAGGACTAACCACAAAATTCACATGGGTAACGGGCAAGCAGAATACTGGGCGATAATGTTCTGATAGCTGTTTACATCCGAACAGCCACCGCCATCAGATGTCTGCTCCGGAAACAGAAAATGACCAACATTACCGAATGGTATAATGCCCTGACGTACCTCCCAAGCAAATCCATTCATAAACGAAATCAAATTCATGGAGTGCAAGTACTGCAACAGATCCACACCCAATAGCCCATAAACATGGATCGTATCGTTCCTGACACTCGAAAAATCGGCGGCCAATTTAACGCCACTCTCAGTGAAATTCATGACAGCTGACTTTAATCCGGGAACAGTAAATTTCATGTCGATATCATCATCGATCAAGAAGGAATCTCGCGAGCACTCCGTCAAAACTACCGACAGACTAACTTCTCTCATGCTCTTACGGACGGAACCAAGAAATGTATTCACATCATACGTTCTAGAGTCGCTTAACCCTTCCTTATACCCCATCTGGTCCAACAATTTACTCGACAAGTAGGAACGTTGACTCCCCGATGTCCAACAAGCAATTAAAATGTTGCTCGATACCTCCTTTGATGACCTTGATATTCATGATAGGTAAGAGGAGGTCCTGATGCTGGTCTCTATTTTGGTAACATACATTAGATGTTACATCAGCCTTCTTATTCACCGGGCAAAAGAGCTCCGGAGTGGCTTCTGCTGTTACACTGCCAACATCTGTAACTAAGACTATCAGTCTTGCCAGGACAACGGGGAAGCAAGATGCAAGCGACTAGTACACAAAGAACATAGATCAGTCGATTTACACCGAGCAAGTCTTTTCTTCCAAGGAAGCATATTTCTTACAGTAGAAGGAAATATGTTCATTGGTCTTACAAAAAATTGCATTTGTATCGCACTCTCGAGTCGACCCTGAAATTTTCCAGGGTTGTCGGTTTCCCACTGAAGGAATTTTTTGTAGGGCATGTTCCTGCTCTCCCACCATGTGAATAGCTGGGCTTCTTCTGATTGTCAGGCTTAAGTCCCCCGCCCGTGCAAGGCTTCATAATGGTGAGGGTCCGTATAATGTTGCTGTAGGACATGAAAATCTGTCCCAGCGAAGGATAATTCGTCCCAACGGTACGAATTATCTCTTTCTTTAAAACTCCAGGCAACTTGGAGAATAACACGAAACTCAGAAACTTGTTGCCCGGGGTTCCCTCTTCAAAAAAATCTAAGTTCGACGAACTTTTTAATTCGAGGAAATCCGCCTTTACCCTCGTCAAAAACTGCTTAACAGCGGTATAGTCCTCGGACAACAAGGGCTTTGAGTTATAAATCTGCTCAAAGATTTCGTTGACAATACAATCCTGATCTAAAAACTCATCAGTCAGGATGTGTAAAGCAACTTGATAATTCTCATCCGAAATGGAGAGATGCTCCACGATCTGGGAGGCATAACCAGTGACGTGATTCTTCAGAATCTGTAAACGGAGTGCCTCAGACTTTACATTCACAACGCAGTTTTCAAACTGCGATATAAAGTTCTTGAACGCGAACTTGTTCGTATTTAACGAACTGGCATCGAAAATAGGGCACTTTAACCTAGGTGCCAAGTCGAAGTCAATGGATGCCCTCTCAATAGGGCCAGAAACTACCGGGTCGTTCACGGAATTACTCCCAATATCGTCGGCTAAACTGGAAAGGTCTTCCTGGACACCCGCCCAGCAATAATAATAAAAAAAGGGAAATATCACACCTCTTCCCCAACTCAACCAAGACCGTAAGAAATTTAAAGTAATTCAATATATCCGTTATGTGGAGATATTTCAAAGAAACGTTTAAGGGCAGGGGGGTGATGAAAGGAGAGGGCTCGTAAAGGAAGATTTTTAAAGCTTTCTCCCTTAATTGTAACTTAGCCCAAAGAGCAATAAAATAAAATTTCACGCGAACAGGGGAAAGGGGATAGTAAGCACAATTTTCATGCACAGGGGATAGGCAATATATTTGCAAAATGTCGGAATTTTATCCATTTTCAGATAAAGCCGACCTCGTAGAAACAATCCGCAAAAATAAAAAAGGTAAAAGGAAGGGGTGGAAAAGGAAAGAATTAAATGAAAAATAGTCTTGTTTGAAATTAGAAAGAAAAGGCTTTATTTTACAAAATTCCCCGAGGGGAAGAACAAATACGTTGCAAATATTTCCCTTGTGGACGTTTATACAAAAATGAATAAAATAAAACGCCAAGTAACAAGGATCTGCTCACAATACAGATTCCTATAAAAATGGTTAAACAAACATTTGAAATATACAATGTTAAGCACTTACAATGTTTTAACACACAAACAATAAAATACAAACAGGGCAAGTACTTACATTACAATATTCTCAACGGACGAAATCGTCTTACAGAGAAAAAATTAACAAGTCTGTATGTATCAAAGGCTCAACACTCCTTTTCTTTAGCAACACGGGGCTCCGAGCTGAATAAAATCTCCTTTCCTCAGGAGAATCCCGTTCTGTCGGCGATATCTTCCTGCTTCAGATACCTTCCTCTGGAAGAGATTCAGGGATAAAAACCGAAATACCTTTCAAGATATTTCGGCGGACAAAGAATCGTTCTAGACTTCCCGTGAATCTAACTCAACATTTCAATGTTGTCTAAAACAGGAACACCACAGCAGAATTCAAACAGCCTCGCCAGTAAATGGAGATAAAGTCTTGTGAGAACCTTTAGTTCTCCAGAAGATATTTAGGTCCAAAACGTATTCTTCCAAATCCGTTTAGCTACCTAGTCAGCATTGCTCAGATCTCCACGTGTGCCGTTTCTCCTTTCGGGAGCCTTGAAAAACAGGTCTTGTCTTCTTGACGCCGGGATTCAAAAGGCACAAGATTTGGCGCCTAAGAATGACGTAGATTCCCGCGGAGCTAGCCTCCCCGGTAATTTTCCTCGCATGCCGTTTCGTATAAAAAAACAGTAATACGAAACCAAAGAAACAAAATACAGAAAATCAACACACATAAAAGTAAAATAAAGATAAAGTATTTACAAAATAGGGATTTACATAAATGTTAGAAATAAATTTCCAACAATACAAGGACGCCAACGAGGGAAGAAAAGAAGTATTCTATGAAATTTCTAAAAGAAATAAACCCTGTACGAGATGTGGGCAAATCCACAGGAAAAATAAAGAAGACTGCTATGCCTTCAACAAAACGTGCCGGAGATGCAGTGGTTTACATCACTTCGAGGAATACTGCCTGACAAAATGCAAGGCCGGAGAAACCCGAAGGATAATTTCAGAGAAAAAAATAAAACAGGATAACAGCTCACATAGAGCTAAGAAACAAATCCCCAAAACGGATATAGAAAAGCAAAGCTTTTCGGAAAAAAAATATAAGCACAACATCGAGACAAGAAAATGAATCCGACGAAGATGACTTATATTTATATACAATAAATACGGAGAACGACAAACGAGAGGAAATTTTCGCCAACATAGACTGCGTGGATACAGATAATAAACAACACAAAATAAGAATGAAGGTCGACACAGGGCGAATGGCAATATTCTACCAGTCAGAATATACAAAAAATGTATCCATATAAAAACAATGGCGACAAAAAAAATTACAAACAAAAAAAGGGGACAAAGGAGCTAACCCTGAAAATCTGAAACAAGAGTTAACTACACTTTGGGCTGCAAATGGCACGAAAATAAATCACTACGGATCGATCATACTAAAAATAAGACACAAAAACTCTACAAGTATCAGAGCAAAATTTTTTGTGTGCGATAGCGACACCACAATATTGGGTCTAAGACCATGCATCCGACTTGGTCTTGTAACGGTTAACTGCAGCATAACCAAAGTGCACACACAGAACCAAGTACAAAGCATAGACGATCTTGTAAAAGAGTACCCCGATAGATTTCAAGGCATAGGGAAGTTCCCAGGCCTTCAAAAGATACATCTAGTTGAAGATGCAACACCGGTAGTCCAACCGCCAAGAAAGTTTCCAGTGCACATTAGAGCAGAACTAAAAAAAGCACTTGACAAAATGGAACACATAGGGGTTATAAAAAAAGTTATAGAGCCTACGGAGTGGGTCAATGCTATCGCATGTAGCAGAAAAAAAAATGGAGCTCTGCGAATTTGTCTGGACCCCAAACCATTAAATAAATGCATCAAAAGGACGCATCATAAAACACCAACGTTGGAAGAAATATCACACAAATTAGCAGGTGCAAAATACTTCTCAAAGTTGGACGCAAAACATGGATACTGGGCGATACAACTCGATGAAGAATCGAGCATACTCACATGTTTCAACACTCCATTTG
Organism: Acanthosepion pharaonis; assembly: GCA_903632075.3. Classification (NCBI taxonomy): domain Eukaryota; kingdom Metazoa; phylum Mollusca; class Cephalopoda; order Sepiida; family Sepiidae; genus Acanthosepion; species Acanthosepion pharaonis. The sequence continues at coordinate 792,204 of CAHIKZ030000456.1, forward strand.
GGAGATATAGATATCTGAGATGTCCTTTTGGCCTAAAAATGTCACAAGACATCTTCCAACAGAAAATGGACCAAATTTTGAACATGCAATGGAGCCATCGGTATATCCGATGACATCTGCGTATACGGCAGAACAATACAGGAGCATGACCGAAACCTGATAAAGACAATGGACACAGCCCGAAAAATACGGCCTAGTCCTTAACAAAGAAAAGTGCTCCATCAAACAAAAAACAAATCAAGTTTTACGGTCTCATCTGGGATGAGAATGGTTCTCACCCAGACCCTGACAAATGCGATAAAAATAAAGTCGAAGCCAGCACCCACCAACAGAGAAGAACTCTAACAACTTCTAGGTATGATCCAATACCTAAGTCCCTTCATACCAGATCTCAGCTCCAAAACAGCTCCACTGAGGTCACTACTCAAAAAGGATGCAGAATTTCAGTGGAACGAGACACATGGCAAAACTTTCCAAATATTGAAAGATCACATCCATGAAAAACTTTGTTTGGCATATTTTGATCTCAATTCAGAGACAGTCATTCAAGTCGATTCAAGCATGCTAGGGTTAGGTGCAACACTCATCAATAACAACAAAGTTGTCGCCTTTGCAAGCAAAAGACTGACCGACACAGAATCGCGATATGCCAACATAGAAAGAGAGTTACTCGCAGTAGTATTCGGGTGTGAGAGATTTCACACATACATTTATGGGAAAAAAGTACTGGTCGAAACAGACCACAAACCCCTAGAAAACATTCAAAACAAGAATATATCACAAGCACCTCCACGGCTACAAAGAATGTTACTAATATTACAGCCATATGACGCACAAATTACATACAAACCTGGAAAAAGAAATGTGCATTCCAGACTATTTATCAAGGAACCAACCGACTTCAGGCAAAAGAGATCCAACTCGACCTAACAATACACACCGTCAATATAACAGCTCAAAAACAAATGGAACTGCAAAAATGCAACTGATGAAGATGAAGAGCTGAGAATACTGAAACAGGTGATATTAAATGGATGGTCAGACGATGTAAAAAAATACACCAAAAATAATCAGACGCTACTGGTCACTAAAAGAATGCCTATCAGTACAGGACGGTATTGTCACAAAGGGACAGTCCATAGTCATACCCAAAAGTATGCAACACACAGTACTACGGAGAATCCACGATGCACACCAAGGTATCGAAAAATGCCAACTGAGAGCAAAAAACAGTGTGTTCTGGAAAGGAATACACAAAGACATAGAAGCGTTAGTAAGGAAATGCGAGATCTGCAGAGAGCATCAGAGGAAAAATTCAAAAGAAACAATGATTATAAAAGGAACATGCAACGCGACCATTTCAGAATGTCGCAGCAGACATCTTTGAATTCAAGGGTCAACAATTCCTACTGATAGCTGACCAGTATAGCAAAATGCCATTTGTGAAGACACTGAAAAAATATAACTAGCACTAGTTGCATTGAATATTTCAAAGCAGTCTTTGCTGTCCATGGCATTCCGGAAAGGCTATACACGGACAATGCCAGGTACTTCGTATCCAACGAATTCCTCAATTTTGCCACAGAATGGGAGTTCACTCATATTACATCGAGCCCCAGGTACCCACAATCAAACGGGTTTATAGAACGCATGGTCCAAACCGTAAAGAAAACATTTACAAAAGCCAAACAATCAAAAATGGATTGTCAAATGGCCCTTCTATGTCTCAGAGCAACCCCATTAGACAGCCATCTTCCATCCCCGGCAGAAATCCTATACAATAGGAAGATAAGGACAAGACTTCCAACCTTGTTAAACACAGACACCCCAAAAGATCACGAGATCAGAGAAAGATTGTGCGCCAAAAGCAAAAAGCAGCAACAATATTACAACAAAAATGCAAAGGATCTTCCAGAATTAATTGTTGGGAGTAAAGTGTCTGTGTTACAGGAAAATGACACCTGGCAACCGGCGACAGTGGTTGATAAAAGCGCAGAACCACGCAGCTACATTGTCAGAATGCATGGCGATGGAAGATTACTGAGGCGTAACAGACGACATCTGCAAGAATTATACAACCCTCAGAGACAAACCAGCATCAACACACCCATTCAGAGACGAGTTGGGACGATATAACACCACCGTCCCAACAACATGCTGACCCACTAGAAGTCAGTACTCCATCCAATAATAATGGATACACCGCAACAGACAACCCAGGGCAACCAGTCGAGTCGAACCAACAGCCAGAATTACTGACCAAAGACCGACCCAAAAGAGCACGGCGAGCCCCTCAAAAATACAAGGACTTTGTATTATTCAAATAAATGAATATATATATATAAAAAAAAAAAAAAAGACACAACACCTTTTTCTTAACAAAGGGGATGTAACAGCATAAGGAACTCTTTAATGTATTGAGTTACATTGTTTGGTTAACCCCTTGTATGTAGTAGTCCTTGACATGTAAATAAAAGAAGTAGACATCACAGTTATCCTGTCTCTCGTATCTTCATTAAATACCCGCAGTATTACAATGATGTACAAATAGAATATAGGTATGTGTTATGTTGGCAAATGTGTATGATGTTTTAAGTTTCACAATGTCTTTCTTGTAAGAGTTCAGAAAGTTCTTAAGAAGTAATTTACCTTTCACTGTAATATTTTTAAGGTCGTTCACATGTAGATGTTTACTTAATAGATAGTAAATGTAATTTACTTTAGGTAAGCAATATCTAAGAAATAATGTCCACAGAATTGGTAGAGTTGAAATGTTAGCGAGTCAGCGTTGAGGTGTTTTTTTTTGGCGGCAAAGTCTGGTTTCGAACGACGTGGAGTAAGTTAGCAATTCTCTGTGGTGCTGTTACTGACTGATTTTGGTCAGTCGGTTTTTCCTTTATATAAGTTTTCGAAGGTCCAAAGTTGGCTCAAACGGTTTTGGCGCAATTTCCATTTCAGCGCGTGAAACTTTTAGATCGTTGTCGTTATCAAATGAAATTTCTTTATTCGCCTAATACAGTTTTAATTGGTTAAAGTTAATTTATACGTAGGCGTAAAATATAGACCGTTCTGTTACTAGGGTTTGCAGGTAGAAACAGGACGAGTCTATAATACCCCCCCAGATTAATGGCCATGCCAATGGGCATTAATATGTAATATAAGTGTGAAACCTAGCTGGCCAATGAACATGTCTGCCCGACTTCGTGCGGGTAGACTGGGTTGATGGGGAATTGTCCTTAGCAGTTGTTTGTGTAGTAGATTTTGGTGGTGTTTGTATGACGTCATCACTCTGTATATATGCTGGTTTGAGTCTGTCAATACTAATTGTAGTTTCTTTGCTATTGACAAGAACTGTGAAATATTTTGGGCAACGAGAGACTACTTTGTATGGACCAGAATACGCCGGCGTAAGTGGTTTTTAACCGCGTCTCTGCGCACAAATATGTAATCGCAATTTTCTAAAGTTTTTGGAATAAAAATTTCCTTGTCTTGTATGCGAGTAGGAGTAAACGAAAGATCGGAAATTCATTGCTTCAAATCCTTGATAAAGTATGTTGTTGGCCGAGTTGGTATATCGTTCTCAATAAATTGGCCAGGGAGTGTAAGTGAACTCCCGAAAACTAGTTCTGCTGTGGTACAGTGTAAATCCTCCTTCACGACGTTACGGAGTGAAAGCATTACCAGTGGTAATCTTTCAATCCACGTTTTAGAGTCTCCATTAGCTGTAAGTGCGGCCATAAGCTGCCTATGAAAACGTTCAACTAAACCGTTGGCACATGGGTAATAGGCAGTAGTCGACACGTGTTTGGCACCGAGCAAGTTCGTGAATTCTGAAAAAAGAACAGATTGAAACTGAGTGCCTCGGTCGGTGGTGATGACAGAAGGGCATCCAAATATCGAAATCCACTCACGTAGGATTGGCTTGAGATATCACATCTGCGGTGATTGATTTGAGTGGGACAACCACTGGCCATCGTGTAAAACGATCAATAATGGTCAGCAGATACTGACAACCATCGACTTCTGCTAGGGGACCGACTAAGTCGACGTGTATGTGTTTAAAACGACCATCTGGTGCTGCAAAATGTCCTGGAGGTGATTTGGTGTGCCGCTGGACTTTAGTTTTCTGGCACCTAGTACAATATTGTGTCCAGAGCTTAATGTCAGCGGACATGTTAGGCCATACGAAACGTTCTGCTATCAGCTTGGTAGTAGCTTTGCGTCCAGGATGTGAAAAAGAATGAAAATGTTCAAATATCTGTTTGCGCATTGAAGGTGGGACGTAGGGTCGTGCATGACCAGTACTGACGTCACAATACAAATGTGTTGCGCTGAAAGGAAGAGGTCGTTGCTCAATTCGTAGTGACGTGTCTTGCTTAATTTTTTCAATCGTTACATCGTTCTTTTGTTCCCTGGCTAAACACTCCAAGTCCAGGGATTGTGAACGAATAGAGTTAATTGTCGATCGAGATAAAGTGTCGGCAACGGTATTATCATCTCCGTGAATGTAACGGATATCAGACGTATATTGAGATATATAGTCTAACTGCCTTATGTCTCTTGGGTTATTTTTGTCTGTTCTAGAATGTAGGGCGTAAGTTAACGGCTTGTGGTCAGTATAGACTATGAAATCCCGACCCTCCAACAGGTGTCGGAAATGACGAACAGATAAATAGATCGCGAGTAATTCGCGGGAGAAAGTACTATATTTTCGTTGCGCGGAATTTAATTTAATTGAAAAGAAGGAAAGTGGTCTTTTAAAATCACCATATTCTTGATGTAGCACAGCTCCTATAGAGTCTGCTGAAGCATCTGTAGTCAGAGTTAATACAGCTTTTTCGTCGCTAGAAATGTATGATAGTTTAGTAAAATTCGCAAGAGCGTCTTTTGCGTTTTCGAATGCTGTTAAGGTATCACCAGTTAAGGTAATTTTCGCATTCTTTTTTTGTTGGCTCCGCAATAAATTCATCAAGGGAATTAGAAGTTGAGAACACTTCGGAATGAATTGTCTATAATAATTGATCAAACCGAGAAATCGTCGTAACTGACGGAGAGTCGTTGGTTGCGGAAATTTTTTAATTGCCTCAATTTTTTCAGGAATTGGTGTTATTCCTTTTTCATCTACTTCATGACCGAGAAAAGTAAGCTTAGGAACTGCAAATACACACTTTTCGGGGTTGATTTTCAATCCAAAGTACTTCAAACGCTGAAAAACCTGTTCCACGTGATTCTCGTGTTCCGCTGTGTTTTTGCTAGCGATCAAAACATCGTCTATGTAGGCAAAGGTAAAATTTAGTCCACGCAAAACTTCATCAATGAGGCGTTGAAAGGACTGTGCCGCATTTCTTAATCCGAAGGGCATCCTGGCAAATTCAAACAACCCAAACGGTGTAGTGATAGCCGTTTTATGAATATTCCCCTTAGCTACCGGGATAAAAGGCTTTTCTTAAGTCTAATTTTGTAAAAATTTTAGCGCCCTCCAATGTAACAGCGAAGTCTTGCAGATGGGGTACAGGATATTTATCAGGGACAGTTTGAGAATTAAGTCTTCTAAAATCTCCAAACGGTCTCCAAGTTCCCGCTTGATTTTTAGGCACCATGTGCAGCGGGGACGCGTATGGGCTGGATGAAGGGCGAATAATCCCTAAGTTCAACATGTGCTGAAATTCAGCTTTCGCCAGTTTATATTTCTCTGGATGTAGTCGGCGTCGTTTTGAAAATACGGGAGGTCCAGTCGTTTGTATTTTATGTTCTGTGCTGTGTTTAATTGGCTCAGTGTATGTGAAGGATGTTGTAATTTCTGGGTACTTCTGCAGTAGATTGTGTAAGCCATTAGCGGCAGGCAAGGCTGTACTAATGCCTGTAGACGAGAGTCTAGACGTTATTCCTCTGACTGAAAATTCCGTAGTTTGATCTATGAGAGATCTAGATGCCATATCAACGCTTAAATGAAAATGGGATAAGAAGTCTGCCCCTAAAATAGGCGTATTAACCTGTGCAACAGTAAAAAGCCAAGAGAATGATCTACGCAAGCCAAGATCCAACGTTAGTGAAGTTTCACCGAAGGTTTCGATGCGAGATCCGTTTGCGGCTTGTAAATTAAAATTAGCTTGTTTGGCTGTCATGCCTGGCTTGGGTGGTATGACACTGACTTGGGCTCCGATGTCAATTAGGAAAAGGTATCCTGAATTTTTATCATTAATATAGAATAGACGGTTTTGCATAGTTTCCCCAGCAGCGGACGCCGTCCTCACGTGCTGCCGGGATTGTCGTTTCCCGCTTGTCGTTTGGGACAGTTGTTTACAAGGTTTGCACTGTGTTTGCACGGTCGAATGCAGTATCGCGCCTGTTCACCAAATTTGTATTGATACCAGCAGGTATCATAGCGATGCTGCTGCTGCCTATGTCTGGGTGCCGAGTTCGATCTGCGTTTATAACCGTTTTGGCGCGACGAATGTCTGGAGCGATCACTATAAAATAGAGTTTTCTTAGCCCTTGTAATTGTGATGTGAGCTCCGATATTTCTTTTTTTAAGTCTTGTACTTCATCCGACTGATTGATAGATGCTACACTTGGTGACGATTTAGTTAAAAATAGTAGGTGGTGGTTGATTGTCGACGATCTTGTCGGCTATTTCTGCTAGCTTCTGAAGCTCAATGTTGTCTGGTAACGAAGCTAGAATTTGTGTGGTCTGCACTTGTAATTTATCCATCCACAATTTGCGCAAAATAGTGTCGGACATCGTGTTCCCTCCCAGCAATGCTCTCATTTTCCTTAACAATTGGGAAGGCTTATTTTGTCCTAGATGTAACTTACTGAACAGATCGTGCAGCCGTCTCTCCTCCGATTCGCCTGTGCGGTGAATAATAGCCTCTTAACACATCGTAAGGCTTATCAGTAGGTCCGAAACCTCAATTGCTACATCAGTGGGCAGCTTCTCGACTAAAAGGGCGAAACGAGAATTTTGAGATGTTATCTTTTTGGCACTAAAAACAGCATTCAATTGGGCGAACCACACTTGCACGTTAGTTTTTTTGTTGTACGTTGGGAGGTTGATAGATATTGCCGCCTCTGTGTGTCTTTCAGCTATGCTTGAAAAATAAGAACTTGTATAAATTCCGGCGCTTAATTTTTAGTTGGTTTTCAAATGTGCCTTTATATTGTTTGAACTTCAGGTCACCAAAAATTGTAGAAGGTACGTCAATATTATCAATTGTTGTGCATTCGTCGGAGTTATAAAAAATGTAATTCGCACGTCGGGTAACTATTTATGTTGATGACGAGTTTTTTTTTTTATGAACGTCGGATCACCAAAAATGTTGGTGACGGTTTTTTTTTTATGAACGTCGGGTCACCATTTATGTAGTGGATGGGTTAATTGTGTGGTAATATTTGTTGAGAATAGGTTGCGTGCCAATTAACTATTTCCACTAACATCAAAATAAAATATTCTTAGTGAAATTTACTGATTTGTTTTAAAAGAAGAGTATTTTACAATTTAAAAACTTACAAAAAAAAATAAAATCAAAGCATCCAATCTTACATTACTGTCACATAAATTATTATAACAATAGCTTTTAAAAGAAAGTAGGGAAACTTTTCTGAGAGCAAACAAAGAAAAAGGTAAAAAATTTCCAAAAGATAATCTCTGAATTTTATTTCAGCAATAAATGTAAATTTCTGTATATAAATTCAAATATCTTTCTGTGATAAAATGATATTATAGTTATTTGCCCCTTTCCCCTTCTCTATCCTCTCATCAGTCATTCGCTAATTATATTTGTTGTATTTTACTCTTTTAAGAATCTCCCGATTAAAAACTTTGAAGAGCAGGAGCGAAACTGTTTAGTTTTCCGTTTTCATTATTTTTTTTATCATCCATTTTTAATTATGCCAAATAATATTCAGTTTAACGTTGCACAGTAATATATATATATATATATATATATATATATATATATATATATATATATATATATATTCGCACTTAATCCATTTCATAATATATATATTATAGTAGATTTTGTAGATGTTACCTTCAATCTAAGAAAAGGCACACATACTGATTCCTTGACAATCTCCATGTCTCTGTATGAATGTTCTTGTGTGAAAATAACATTCCAGTTCATTACTATCTCAAAAGACAGTCTCTCGCGGTTGTCATTGCACATTGCTAGCTTGTGTTTGCCCATTATATTCTTGCAATTTTTGCTTCCCAACTTTGCATTCATGTCACCAATTATTACAGCCAGATTTTGTCCATGTTCAGTCAATTCTGAAACTTTCAGTAGAACTCATCCTTGTTTCAGTTATCTGCAACTTCCGTGTTGGTATTGGCGGTGGCCATACATATGGATCATGGTCATCTTGATGCATAGTTTCTTCATCTCTCTTGTCAGTATCGTAACAGTGCTTCCTTGGTATAGATTTCTGACATTCTACTTCCTGATTGTTGTCTACTGTTTAGGATGCACTAGTGTCCATATCTGCCCTCGGGCGTCCTCTGTTTTGGCTTAAACTTGTCATATTACCCAATCTCTTTTGGGAAGTGCTTACACTGCTTCATTGGTAAGTGAATATGTTCTCCATCAATTCAAATCACTGTTCCTAAAAATGCAATGTAAACAGTGGTGACATCCCTCATATATCTACTGATGTCACTGAAGGTTTGCATGTAAAATCATTGTAGCTTCTTCAATAATAAAAAGGATCCATCATGAAGTATGTGTATTGAGAAGGAGGAGATACATTGCAAACACTCAATACTGATAGTTTAAAGAAACAATGTAGAGCTTTGGCCTCAGACAGCAGAATGACAGCAACTCCAGTCCGGGAAACTGTATGATGCATTGCTCTTACATATTTGCAAAGGAAATTGAAAGTGAAGATTTTACTTGACCAACCAGGAACATCATCATAAAATCAACATTGACTGTGAGGTATCACCAGTGCTAATTCACATAACATTTCTTTCTGGACAGTGGTTAGCTGATTAATATTAGGCCTTACTGGGAGATGCACTTTAGTTATGTTTCTATTCCAAAGAGGTTGAGATAAATCAAATCTTAAACAACTGTTTTCCATTTTCAAAGAAAATATGAATTACATGTAAGGTTTCACCTTCCAATCTCTTGTAATCCTCTTGGTAATTTTTAATCAGTTCATGTTTATAGGTTTTCCAAAGCTGAAGTTAATTGATTGGCTGACTATAAGCGCATCTTGTTGCAATTTGAAACAGGTGCATTACCATATTCAGTATCATTGTGCAAGTTTTTTTGAACATATTTGAAACAATTCTATTAACAGGTTTTAAATATTTAAAATGCGTAGCATCAGGATCATGAAAGGGTAAAAGTTGTAAATAAAATTTCTCTGTCCCTAACACTGCATAAATTCTATTGACAATTTTATGAGATCCCCTTTGCCAAAAATATCACAGTATTGATGTGTGCATATAATTCAACAAGAGGTATTTGTTGAATAGTACAAAAATTCTGTAATCTGCTTTAAAGCATTCAACTGTTCCTTTGTGGGTAATGAATTATTTTCTATCCCACAACTCCTCTCCCAGAGATAAAACGTTGCTTTCTGTTTATTGTATCACTATTTTCATGGCAAATGTTTAGATGAGCTACATTCCTTAGTTCTACCACTTCAGTTTATATGCAATTGTAGGAAAAGAAAGCCATTCTAATGAATTTCACAGAGTGAATGCATTTTCTTTTCCAATATAAAATATCTATAGATTATTATTGTAATTTTTAAATGAGGTATTATCTATATTATGAGACAACTTGTTCATTTTGGTTGTTATGCTCCTACTGTTTCATTTGTTGTACTCTCCAGCCTTCTTCAGTTTTCTGTCATACTCAGTAACCTTAGAATTTTGAACAAAGTCCTTATTTTCACTTGATACAAGTTACCTAAGCATAGAGAGTAGAATAAGAACAATCTACCCCATGGATTGAATAAAATTCTAAATTTACTGTGTATGATAGGCACCTAAAGATATCTGGAAGATATAAAGGCTGAAATGAGTATACTGATATGAATAGAAAGGTATATAATAATGATAATTCCTCATCTAAAAAGTTCTGATATAAAAAATCAGATTCCATAGATTAAATATTTCTTCATAGACTATTTTTCACTGAGGTAAACAATTATCTCCCTTAAGTTATGAATTTAACCCTGCATTAGTCACATGGGGTGTTTTGTTACCCTAAATTTTTTAAAGTGTATCTAATTCCTAGTTAACAACTTAATTTCTTTTGCTCCCACACAATAAGTGATGGCATGTAGCACATGGAGTGGTGTAGTTGTAGCTCAGTCTTCATGGGAGGTAGACATTGTTTTGTCTTCTTTGTGGCATCCTGCCACCCCACCTGATTAATATATACATATATCTCATATTTTGACTATTGCGACACAATTCTTTAATTCAACTTTCTAGTTACTATTTTGTTTCATTGCATCCAATATTTAATTTTTATTTACGTATTTTTACTTTTTCCCTTATAAATGATTATTTAATTACAGTTCTAAAATGCTTTGTGAAGAAACATTAAACTATTGACAAAATCACTTATATTTCTTGAATTATTAATCAAATATTGATTACCAGTTGGGTTTTTCAGTTATTTTCTCATCAGATCATTAAGTGAAAATAAATCAATAGTAAGTGGTTTGAAGTAATGAAGATCAAACAATTAGTTTATAAGTTTGTAAAAACTTCCTATGTTGCTTTTAATATTAACTATCATAAAATCATTCAACCAATAACAAATATTTTCCTTTCATTACTATAAGTTTGAAAATTATTTTTAAAAAATGAAGATTGTCTAGATCATGTTATGCAAGCTTGGTATTCACTTTTTTCATCTGGCAGATAGAAAAAAAAAGTTCAGAGTAGCAGTTGGTAATAAAAAGGTAAGAAATAATACCTGCTTGTCCCTAACCAGTGAGTAGAGAAATAAAATATTACTTCTGAAAAAAGAATTATACTTGCAGATATGACTGAGTTAAGTGCTTAAGATGAAAAGCAGCATCTTATTTGCAATTTCATGTTTCCTTTAGGATTGTTACTTCACAGTTAAATTGTACTTGACCTCATCAAAAACTTTACAGTATTCATTATTTTCTTTAGAGAAGAGTCAATTTTGTCTCAGTAACTGATAAATAAAGGATGAAATCTACAATAAAAACACAAGATATGCAGAAAGAGGATAATATAACATATAAATAAATATTTTTTATTAATTCATTATTTATGATGTACACAAACACACGCATACACACACAATCAATAAGAAGAGTCACTTCCAACCAATTTTGTTAAGAACAATATAAATAAAAATTAAAGTATTTACAAATAATCAATATTTTTTATCAAATATCATGCAGAATGATATATATGCACAATAAAACATTTGAATGAATTTTTTTAAATATATTTATTAAGAATACATTCAATGAATTGAAAGAAGCTATTATCAACTGCAGTGGGTACTTTTTTTGACTTGTTTTTAAGCAATTAATAGATTTTTTAATCCAACACTACTTCTTACTATAAAAAAAAATACATTTAGTGAATCATGATTACTGAATGGAATATTTGAAGTTAATTAAATAATGCTTTAGTTTTCCATGGCTTGAAAGTGGTTTCTCTACTAATGGCAAAAGGAAACACAGGTTCAGTTTCTGTTAAGAAGAGGCAGATTTTCTTTAAGATTTCTTGATCTCCAGGCCGACTAATCATTAATTTCGCCATTTACGGGGATATCTACTCAAACATGTTTCATCCACTGATAACGGTTTTAACCGTTAAACACTTGACTTTTATTTTTTAGTTTCCTTTTTTTTTAGTAACCAGTAACCTAATCCAATACCAATTAAGTACTCCCAAAAGTAAACAAACCCCAAACTCTAGTTACCTTTTTTTTTTTTTAACTCTAACTAATCCAATACTAAAGACGAGTGTTGCAATCAGATAACTGACAACTTTAGTTAAACATATTTCCAAATCTATTATCGCTGATCACCCAAAGTAAAATAAAGGCTTTGATCTACAAAAACAAAATAAAAATGCGATCTACACATGTTGACCTTTTTACGGGGCGGGGGCTAAAAATGAAATACATTAGGAAATATGAACATTTTTGATTCAACCCCATTAACAAATCCATTTCTCCCGGTTTCATTCACTTAGTACATGTAGTATATAAGTAACAACTAAAAGAAATAAAATAAAAGTAAGACTACAAGACTAGAAGAGCATGACCTACAGAAATTGTTTTTTTTTTTTTGGGGGGTTCTGTGGTAAATCAAAGGCGGAAGTGACGTAAAAACAAAACCGGATGACGTTGAAATGTTAAAGATGGCTTCTGTCATACACTTAACGAAGCTTTTTAGTATAAATAAGGTGAGTATACCGATTTCTGTGACGTCTTAGAGGGAATTATTAGCTATTTAATTATTCCCCATGAATTAGTTTTTTTATTAGTATATCTCTATGGTTGTAATTCATTCACTTTATCGATTATGTTCGTTTTGTTCCATTAATTCTCCGAAATGTCTGTAGCACTTAAAAGCACATGTTACGTTCACTGCAGAGAAATGATTGATTCCGGGCACTTGTGGATATTTTTATCTCTTCTCGTGAATCATAAATATTTTTCATTTTAGTTATTTTTTTTTTTTTAAGTACGAAGTATATCAAAATATAAACGGGAGTTAAACTCTTTGTGAGCTCGTTCCGAATAACTCGAACCGCGCGATTTATCATTTATTTAAGTCTGTTTTTTAGGTTTATTTTATTGTTTTGAAAAAAATTGGTGATAAGATCTGATTAGATTTTACAAATAAACTGAGTGATTATATTGCTAGGGAAGACTTCCTCAAGGTATATTGTTAATGTTGCTTATCTTCATTTCGAATCTAGATCAACCCATTAAAGAAGCAACTTTTTTCTTCGCTAAACCAAACGAATAACGACACTTTCTCTTTGACTTTCAGTAGTATTTATTGACAATTGTGCTTTTTGTGATTCGTTTTAGTAGTTTTAGTTTAGAGAAGATATTGAGATGAAATTAGGGAAAATTCTCAATGTTAATTGTTAATCGTTTTATTTTTTCTATCAAATCTAATTTCCAGATTTCTGCAAATAATGGTTACTTTATATTACTACCATTTCCTTTTTTGCCTTTCGTCCTTTGTCTTTTTATTGCACTATATTAGTACACATCGATCAAAATAGAAAAAGGCAAAAAATTGATGACACTTTGGTTGAACGAGTGAAACAACACTGATACAACACTCTTTTCCCTCGTGAATTATTTTTACTACTTCTTACCTGGCTTTTTAATAGTTGATAGGCTTTGTTCTTCATTTTTACGTGACCTTCAAATAAACTTGTTTCGCAATTTTATTTTTATTTTTAAGAAAATATTGTTTTTTTTCCCAAAATTATCGTCTCTTCATTTTAAAAATCAAACATACAAATTTTTACTTTGAATTTTATTTTCTACGTTTTTCTGTTAGCGTTGAAAAATTTTGGCTTTTCTTTAATAGCTCCCAAACCCAATGGAATTGATTAAAAATGGAATTAAAATTTGATTTTTAGATGAAAGTTTTTTCTTCGCCCCACTTTTTTTTTTGTTTTGTCTCTTTTTAGAACGTTGTTTTACTTTTTTTTATGAAACATTTTTTTTTTATCTAGTCATATTTTCCTTATTTTCTGCACTTTCGCTATTATTTATTTTTTTTAGGCTTATTTCTTATTCTTGAATTATGATCGCCCCCACTCCAAGCACAAAAAAAAAAAAAAAAAGTAATATTGTTCAATCGAACTTGATTGAAAAGTGTATTAAGTCAATTTCAATTCGGTTAGACTAAAAAAAAACTGTTTAATTTTGGGCATAAACTCTGACAATTACAAATATAAAAAAAATGTACCAATTATTTTCTTACTGACTAAACTTCCTTCTGATGTAATAAGATTCTTATGTTTTTTTACAAGCCAGTTAAATCTCGATTGAAATATAATTAAAATTTTTCACTAAAAAAACATATTCAAGAAATTCAAATAAAATTAATGGTGACTGATAACCTAGTGTGGTTTTATAATTCAGTTTCTAGTACAAGTAGAAAATATTTTTTCAAGCTCATAAAATATATCCAGGTCTCATCAAATCCACTTCCTACTATTAGAATCTTATCTGAGTACAGTGCAAGATCAAATAGAGTTAAGAAGAATATTGTATTACACCAATATTGAGGTGAGCGCTGTCTTTGAAATACTGGTTCATTACTTGGGTTCCAAATACTCGCTAGTCGGAAATTCAACCATATGACAAGCCACAGTAAAACTTCCATATCTAAAGCAGAGTTTGTCACTCTTGCATTTGAGCTGAGACGTTCAGTAAGAATTAAAGCAATGTTTTAGTTAATAGACAAAGAACAACAGTGGAAAATGTGATAGTTGAAGGAACCAACACATGTTACATGTAGGAACAAGGGATCTGAAAAAAGCAGATAATGGATTTAAGCTTTTAAAATTCACAATTTTTTTTAATGAAACCCACAAAATGGGAGTGCTCATGCAAGTCACGCAAAAATCATGGATTAAACATAAATCACAGGAAAGGAGAGACTTCAGAAATTGTTTGCACTTGGTGAAATGTATACTCTCTCAGGCCAAGTTTCAACATTGCAAAAAACTGCAGAGCACATTACCCAACACATTATTTAAAAAAATCAATCATATTCTTTTTCAAAACAGATTTCGAGATTTTTTTATTTGTTTTTTCACTTTCAATTACTTAAAAAATCTGGAGTTCAGCAAATGTCAGGTGTTTTCAGGCACTTTTCAAAATGTAACATTATTTGCATACTCTTTTCCCATTAATGGACTCCTATTTTTTGCTCTGTCTTGAAACTGTCTTCTTTTTTTTTTTTTCTATTTTTTATTTTTTTTTCAGATCTTCCGAATTAACCAAGCAAGGCACCAATTCTGTCATCATGTTGGGGTGCTCAGCCGTTGTCCTTCAACAGTCAATGCACAAAAACAGGAATTACTTGTCACATCACATATTAGTGTATCTCCAATTGGAATATCTCAAGTAAGTTTTCATGACTCTTCTGCATATTCAGTTTTAATGGATATCAAATTATTAAATATATAATTTTGAGCTAATCTCTCAAATATATTTTAAACATTTAAATTTAGAAATGCTTCATTTTTTTTTTTTTGGTACATCGCAATAACAATTAAAAATTGTCTCTAATTATTGAATTCTGTTTATGCTTTTGCCACAAACTCTAAGTTTTAAGTTTTTCTAGAAATTATTCTTTTTTCTAAAAAGAATAAATGCTAATAATTAGTTAAACCAGTGACACTAAGTTTCTGGAAGTGATAATTGGTATCTTTACTGTTCTGTGATCAGTATCATAATTCGATATAACAACAAATAGAATTATAATGTTCACAGCAAGTGGTACAAATGGTTATCAACGACAGTGAAACATGATCATCTTTCTGTTATTTTTCAAGTTATTCAGATTGTTAAATTGAAACATTTATGTACCATATAGGTGACATGTTCTATCCTTTAGGACTTCATCAGACTGAGTTTGTTTGTTGGTGTGATTGCACATGCACACAATCAAGACATACTGGGAATTCTAATTTTAAATTATTTTCCATTTTATATGTATGTGTGTTTTGGTCATATAATCTAGCCAATTTCATTTAGATTCTTTTTCTTTTTGTTTGGAATGTTGTAAGAGATTGGGCATGGTTCAGCATTCCTGGCAGATCTTGTTGTCAAAGTGTGGGATACCCAATAACAAAAGTGATGGAAACAAAAAGAATCTAAATGAAATTAGCTAGATTATATACCCAAACACACACATGCATATATGAATGAAAAAACAAGAGGAAAACTAGTCTTTTTCAATTAACTTGATGAATATTTATGAGCATTCTTACATTTAAAAATTTTGAGTATACTTGTTGCAAAATGGGATCATTACATTTACCTTGATAAAGTTCGTCAGATGATGAAATGCATAGGTTAAAAACTAAGTATAATTTTCCTTTTGTCTTTTCATTTATTTAGTTTCTTTTACAGAAATACTCCATCTGAGAATATTTACATACATACATACATACATATATATATATATATATATATATATATAGCTTAAAATCCATCCAATAGGGTGGCATTTAAGCTAACTCCTGTGGAGGGCTCTTGATTGGGCCTTCATCACAATAGTTAGGGAGGAGTAGACGCGATAATAAACTACAGAACAACTCAAAATTGATCACTGCATTTAAGTATTGCATTAATATTTAATCTTGCCTTTTAAAAGTTCAACGATAATTCTTCTGCCACCAATTTAAAGATAATTTGATGTACATAGGTCCTTATGTTCCATACAGACAATTATTTTTATTTCATGGGTGACTTTTGTTGGATTTTGCAATTAATTTTGATTATTTCCAAGTTATAAAAATTGTTATCATACAAAAAAATTAATTGCAAAGAATCATGTAAAAAAAAAAAAAAAAAAAAAAAATTACTGAAAACAATCACAGTAATGAAAACTTAGGAATCCAAAATTTCAGGATTGTAGGTCCGGGTTTGGCCTGGAATATTTTTAATTTATTCACATAGTTGGTTTGATTCCTAAATGATGTGATATGTTGGGGTATGACTTCTAGGAGTAAAGTTGCATTTATTATATAGATATATATAAGGAGAAAATAATTTAAATTTAGAAATCCCAGCAACATGTTGATTGTGCACATGTGAAATTACACCAACATAAACAAACTTGGTCCAATGAAGTCCTAAAGGACAAAACATGTTGCATGAAAACTTTTTTTCCTCACATTGTCATACATCCTTCCCCTGAAATTGTCCTTGATATATAAAAATTATATATTGTTATTCTATGTACTCTCTCTCTCTCTCTCTCTCTCTCTATATATATATATATATATATATATATATATATATATATATATATATATATATATCACAGCTGTTTGAGGTTTCTTATAGCCCCACTGAACTTAAATAAAGTCAATTCAGGTTTCCTATGGTAAAAATTTTCTTTCCCAAGTGAAAATCATCACAAAAATGGCAAAAGTCATTTTGTCACAGCTTATTTTCTCTCAAAAAATGGATTTTCATACTTTTATAGGGTAAAATATTGAAAAATGACCGTTTTATCATCATCTAAACTAATATCAAGGAAACTTTTGATCTGAACCTCATGAAACTAGGTATTTTCTGAAAGCAAAGGATATATTCTTTCATTTAAAAGTAAAATTAGCTGGTGTAAATGACTCAAAATTTTTTTCAGTGGGTAAAATGTGAAAAAATAGTGAAAATTTTGCATTTTTTTCTTGTTCTAAACAAATATTTCCCCCATTAATAGGAAATTAACCCTTTTTTTTTTTTTTAAAAATCAGAAAGCCTAAATCATAATCAAACTATTTCAGACATAAAATTGAGAGTTTTGAAGGAAATCAACATTCCTAGGTGAACAAAATCCATTGTTAATTTTCAATTATATGACAGCCAAGGGTTAAAAAAAATTGACATCCAGCCACGGAAATCTTTAGTAAAAGGCAAGAGATTTATCTGCAATTCCTAACCACCAGAAACCAAAAGTTTTTTTTTTTTTTCCAAAAAAATAGAGATAAGGAAAATTAAACCTAATTGACTTTGACGTCTAGGTCAAAGGTCAGCCAGCCAGCCAGCAATAAACGGCAAACCTTAGAACAAGTTGTAATAAAACCCACCACTCCCAGATAAAAGCAAAGAGTGAAAAAAACAGGGTTCACAATGACTAGGGCTTGATATAACCTATGTTTGAACAATAGCTTGATGATTTTTATTTTGTTTTTAACACCCCGTGACCCGGGTGATGACAACAACACTTAGCAGACGACATTGTTTTTTTCGCCGCATATCTTTCGTATTTCCCATCGCCGGTCCATTTAGCCGTTTTTTTTATTCAATGATGTTCATGCCAAATGAAAGAGAAAGGAATGAATTTTGAAGGATGTTATTTTGAAGCGAAAATAAATATTTTTACATTAAAAAAGGGGGATTTTTCTCAGAAAATTGGGCATAATTTCTTAATGCTAACCGCCAAGTGACATTTTCCACAGCCAAATCGAAGATTAATTACCAGTGAATAATTCCATGTGCAAACAATAGCCATCTGGATCCTATAAAGTCACCCTAAAAGGTCCAGAAGTTTACTAATTGATCGAAAACCTGTTGTGCATAATTGTATTTTTCACGGTCAGTTTCCATTATTTCATCTTGATATTATCATTTTCGGACAGCCAAGTCATCAAGGATTCAGGAAAACACTTTGGCATAGGTTTTCTTTAAGAACTTGACATTCTATGAGGTGTTTAAAATGTTACTGACGAATGAGATTTTTTTGCCAAATATTTCGTTTACGTGCCATGTTGGATTTTCCTATATGACAAAAACAAGGGTTTTAAACAGCCGTGATAGAGATATATATATATATATATATATATATATATATATATATATATATATATATCAACAAACAGGATTTAGAAAATAGTATGACAAATTGGAAAAAAGCTTTTATGATGTGTTAGGATTTAAATGTGATTTTTATATTTTGAATCAATAATTATAAATCAATCTAAATCCTTTTACTTAAAAAAACCCAAAACAATTTGAATGTATTCTTAAAGGAAGCTCTGATTAAAAGTTCTACTTCAAAGATATGCACTGTAATATTCCATTGTTTTATTGTCTAGTTATGTTACATTTTATTATTTTTACATATAATTTATTTTTGGACTTGGATTTTAACATTTAAAAAAAGACTTGTAAATATTTGCTATTTCTTTACATGCAATAAAACTTTGAATTATATTTTTGTTTCCAGTTTTAATAATAATAATTGCATATTGCAATTTTCTCATAAAATACTATAAAAATGGAAAAATGAAATTTCCCAAAGTTAAAAACGGAATTTGCCAAAAGTGGAAACAAAATCAAGGAAAATTTGAAACGGAAAATCGGGGACCCTGATCAGCAGGACTAAATAATCTAACGGCCAGATGCAACAGCAACCATCAAGGATAGACATTAGCTGAATTGAGTTTAAAACAACAAAGATAAGGGCAATAATTCAACAGTGAACTGTTTAGCAAAATTATGATACCAGTTACTGAATCTTTAAGTTTTCAGTTGTCCTCTTTTGACAGACTTTGGATACCCAACAATGCACTCTCAATGCTTAAAAAAATATCATTTACCATTATGCTATGAGTAGATATACAACAGAGAACATTCCTGAAGAATGAAATAAGAAAACTGTTTTCTAGTTTTGTTTCGTGAATTAAAAATACAAGATTAATTTTTTGCTTGCAATTTCTAAAACCCAAATTAATATGAATTAAAATAATGCTTTGGTCTCTGGAAAGAGTTTGATTTTCTCTACATAAAAATGTTTTCTGTTTCAGTTTCGACATGCTTCTGGAGGGAACAAGAAAAACTTCTTCTCGGATCTTATGGGCAACATTAAACAGGAAATGGCCAAAAATAAAGAAATGAAGGTAAAGATTTTATTTTTTTTCATCAGTATTACTTTGACACACCTAACAAATTTTAAGAATTCTATATATTGTTTTTCCAAAAGATTTTATTTATTTTAATAACTAGTTTACCTGTACCCACAAACCATTGTAGCAGTATTAAGTAATTCTTCAATTGCATTGGTTATATTTTTCTGCATGAGAAATTTAGGATTTTTATCTATGGAATATACTCTACTGTTGCATCTAAAAAAAGAATTTTGTTTAAATTAAAAGTAAACAGATCCAAAGAAATCTAACATGAAACGAAAGAAATAAAAAGCCATGTATTAGAAATGTATTATCAGCTTCATCTCCTCTACTTAGTAATGAGATATTCCATTATGTTAACACAAGGCATGTTTGTTGATTGGCATTCGAGATGCATGACCAATAAATATATAAAATTTTATTTTATATTAATTTTTTTTTTATATAGAATTTTTATTTTAGACTCAAAAATCATTACCCTCAAATATTTTTTTTGTATTTTGCATTTTATTAAATGTTCCTCTACAAAAAGCAGTTGACTTTCAAATTTGTTTACTATTTCGCAATTTTCTAATGACCTCACACAACATTTGTCATCTGTGCATCTCACTTAGAATTTCAGTTTATTATAACTGAAGAATCAAAACGAGTGGTTTCTCTCTCTCTCTCTAGGAAAGCTTAAAGAAATTTCGTGAGGAACGAAATAAGTTGGAACAGTCAGAAGCCATCCAGAAGGCTCGAGAAAAATTTGTAAGTAATTCATGTTTATTATATATATATGCTTGAAGTTTTCCATGTTATAAAGTTATATATACACAATAAAATAAAAAAATTCAGTATGAAATCTTAAATAAAATAATGTTTTTTTTTTTTTTTTCTTTTCTACTATATTTGAAAATTTTTCTAAATAATAAGTGGATATTGTAGTCAACACCAAGTGGCGACAGTCTGTTTCATGCTTGAATACAATCTTCGGGCCTTTTCTATTTGCATATGCTCTATCTCTGATATTGAGTGCTCTTAAGAAATTCTTTGTAGCACTTAATATTTATATTAGTTATAAACACAAGTGCTTGGAGGATTTGAATCATCAATTTTCTTTTGCAAAACAGGATCTCCAGTTACAGAAAATCTGCTATACATCCTAAAATAAAAACTGCAATAAAACTAAGATATTTAATTAAAAAAGGTTTTAATTGCTTTCATGAATAAGATATATGATGGATACTATTGTCTTTAGAAAAAAATTTTTATGTGAATAATGAATTTGTACAAGAATTGTTTTCATTTTCTTTAAATTTTAATTATAATAATTTATAAAGTTGAAAATTTTGTATTAATTTGTACTGATTAGGTGATATTAAGTAAAAATTATATTTACTAATCATAAATGTTTTTGTTTTTTTTTGCTTAATATTACCTAATCTGCACATTACAAAATTATATTTGCTAATCATAAATGGAGGAGGCATGGTGGAGTAATGGATAGCAGTTCGGATTGAGGAATTGGAGAGCCAAGTTCGAATTCCAGTTGAATCCATTACATTCATTTATGTGCTAATACACTTGGGAAAGCTATGAATCCTCTTCTTCTCCCCCTAGCTATGGGTAAATAGCAGGACAGACCGGGTTCTATAGCCTTGGATGGCAACTGGTCTACCACAGAAAGAAATGGCAACCTACTGTGGCAAAAAAATATGCCTCGTCAGTCATGTATCGAAAGATACATGATCGCCTAAACGTGTATCACGCATGGCACATAACTGACTGAATCACAAATGGTAAAGCTTACTACAATTCAGCACCCTCCCCAGTATTTTAAAAAGTATTTTGAATTTATTTTGTGTATATATAAACCTGCTGATTTTATAAATATGGATATCCATACAGAACTCTATCAGAAAACGAGCAATAACTGTATTAAATTAAGAAATTATTGGTAATTTTCAAACATATAGTAAAATAGTGAGGAAGTTGTGGGGGAAAAAATTGGAGGTTGGTGTTTTTATCAGGTGTTGACAACTATTTAGACTTGCGTTTGGGAATTTCTTTCTATAGGGGGGGACATAACTCTAAAAATTACTTGACTATAACAAGTACCTTTTATTATGTATATATATATATATATATATATATATATATATATATATTTTTTTTTTTTTTTTAACTACCCAGTAATCTTAAAAATTTAGAAAAATATTCTAAGTAATCTAATATTTCATTGAATTTTGGCTTTATAGTCTTACATCTGAAGATTGTTGAGGAAATGTTAGAAAATTACCAGTGTCAGAGAATATGAGAAAAGACTTGGCCCCTGATATGAAGCAAAACATCTGCCCTGCCTCATGCTTAGAATGTCATCATTTCTAGTTTCTCTTTTGAAATGTTTTTGGCTCAAATAACCCTAGTTCAATCTCTATTCATTTGCAATAAAGGTTACAAATGAAACTTTGTATTTGGGATAGTATCTTTTATGTTTTTTATCAGATTTTTCAGGCTTCTTTATATTTATGTTGTATCTAATCATCCTTGAGTATTGTTTTGTATTCTCCACACTTCATGAACTTTCTCACTTCATCTATTGTAATCATCACAGAAATCTATCTTACATATTTATAAGTCTACCATTCATCTTTGCTTTGAATATTTCTGCTACATCTCTTCTAGTGCCCTGCTATACAGGTAGAGTTTCTTGATAAACTCCCAAGAAGAATTTGCAATGTTATTAGTCCTGACCTGGCATCTCAACTTCAGTCCTTATTTTCAGTGTAATGTCAATCGTTGTTTTCTGTCTTCTTGATTCTTGTTCTTTTATTGCCCTCTCCCCTTATTAGTTTTTCTTATATTCTCTAACACTCAGTAACTCTTTGCATCCTAGTGGCTTGCTTGCTTGGGGTGAAACGATAAAAAAATCATTTGGAGATCCAAGAATCAAAAGTTTTTTTGTTTTTTTTTTCTTTCTTTCTTTCTTTCATGTATGAAAATTCAAGCCTATCAGAAAAGTCTTGCTCAGACAGACGAAAAGCAAATATTCATGTTAATTTTGATAGGGGTAGTTTATTTGCCTCAAATATGAAAGGCCTAAATGACTACTCATTTATTTAGCTCTTCTGATATTAAATTAATTTCTCATTTTTTCTTCTGATTTTTGTCTTTTTTTTTTCTTTTCTTTGTGTGAGGTATCTCTTTCTACATCTGGTGTGCTCTTTTTTTTCTGCATATATGTTCTTCCATGACTGATTTCACAGCCTCTGCTCAGATTATGCTCTTTATCTTTAATAGTAAAAGCAGGTTTATCCTTTTTATTCTCTGATGCATAGGAAGTATATTAGAAAGTACATTTAAAAAACGAAACCAGGATAAAAGTTCTCGAAATTTCAAATTTTATTCATTCAAAAAGTGAGATTTAATGTTACATGAAACACATAAGTGTTAATATGCCAAAATATATATTTCTATTTTTTTTTTTTTTTTTTTTTCAGGAAAACATTGAAGCTGAAACTTTAAAAAGTTCTGCAGCTTTCAAGAAGAAAATGGAAGATGTTAAAGGTCGACTCTCTAAAGTAAGTGAGAAATGTACTTTATTCAACATTGTAATTGACCATTTTCGAGAGAAAGTTTTGTCTCAATTTTATTTTATTTTATTTGAGAAGATTTTTTTATCTTATTTCAAAAAGAAATTTGAATTTGAGAGTCGGGGAGAGATTTCATTTTATATAACAGCCATTTTTTTTTTACATTCTGATTTCACTGCATCAGAAAATTGTTATTATTATTATTATTTTTTTTTTGTTTAAGCAGAAATCTGTCTGTCCTTTGTAAATTGGGACTAGAAAAGTTCATGTAAAATGCTAGTGCACTTGATATTTGTTCTTTACTTCTAAAGCATTGGCTATCTTTGCCAGATGATTATCTAGCAAAAGTTTTTTTCACATCTTTACAAAATCAAAAACATTTTAAAGTACAAATGGGTCAATTTTGTACAAACTATTGACACATCAGTTTGATGTAATCAAGCATTGTTTATAGAAAATCTGCTATGAAAATATTACAAAATGGATAAAAAGGAAATAAATTTTACACTTAATATTACATAATTAAATTATTTTATTTATTTATTATTATTAATGTCAGTAATATTTTTGATGTTTTTCTTGTTTTGATTAAAAAATGAAAGGTAAATTGTTTTTTGTAGACATTTGAAGAAGTTCAGAAAACAGAGTTTGCAAAAAAAGGTAAAGAATTGACAGAAGAAATCAGTAAATCTGCAGAGAAAGCTGCTGAGACGATCTCCAAACAACGTGATAACATTGGACAGACATCAACTTTTAAGAACCTCAGTGAGGTACTTACAGCATCAATTTTTTCTCTTATATAAAAATGTATTACTGCTAAATTTACCATAAAAATGTATTTTTATAATTTAGTAGTTTTTTTGTTTGGTGGGTTCATTATTTGTCCATAGCTGCCCCCCCCTAACAAATGCTAGCACCCCAGGTCAGGGTGAACCTGGGAACAACAGTAATTAAGAGGTTGTTCCACACTCCTCAAAACCTCCAGTCTCCTGATCAGTGGCCTTGCTGCTTGATGTGGTTTATTGATATACCAAGGACTACACTCCTGTGGTAATTTAACCATTAGTTCATGTTCTTAAGGAGCATCCTTATGTTTTTGTCCATCCAACCACATTGAATTTGTATGCATAAGTCTTTTCCCACCTTTTGCAAAATCATCTGTTGTCATTTTTACTGTAACATGAGTAATGTGCTGACAGTGAATAAATCTCTAATTTTATTCAATGCACACGAGCATCAATCTCCCAAAAACAGGAAAAATCATTTTTATGTCTGTTGTTAAATTAATACCACCAATTCTACACTAATGCTTGCAAGAGTATGTATGAGATGCTCCAAAAATAATATTTCCTATTTATTTCCACATATACAGAGAACGCATTAACGCTGTAGGATAGAGCACGTTATCATTTTTTCAGATCAAACCCCCAACCAAAAAAGTTTCTAAAATTTCAAACTATTTGATGCTTTTCCTTTTCTCTCTTTGGAAAAAATTATATTGGATAGGTGCTTCAGGTGCAAAAATCTATAGCTTGCAAGAAAATTTATGACCCTTGTAGATATTAGTTTGCCAGGTGATTGAGCTACTTCAGTAAATGAATCCATTTATTAAATCTTGATACCACTATGGCATCAGTATTTCTCTAGATCAGCCATTCTCAACTTTTCCTCCATCATTGACCCCCTCAGCTTTATGTATTTCTCCATTTACCCCCTACTCCCATACAAAAAATTCATAGCCATCATAAAGCATTGATGTACAATTTCGTGACTAAATGAATGAATGATTTTTTCATTCAAAATACTAAGGGTTTTTTTATAGTCAAAATACTGTGCCTAAGAAAAAATACTAAGTGACACTCAAAATACTGATTTCTTATTTAGTACTAATCTACTAATTTTTTAGTATAAGTTAGTACTCTGTATAAAATTCAGTATTTTTATTAACGTTTGTAGTCATTAATAAAAAATTATTAATTTTATCCGCTGTATTAGTAGATCTACAAATTAATGCTAATCATAATCATTCATTCAAAAAAAAATTTTTTTTTAGTATTTTTGTTTTTGGCAATTTAAAAAAAGTTTTGAAAATACTAAAAAAAATTTTTTTTTGAATGAATGATTATGATTAGTACTGACTAATTTGTGACTAAAAATTGTGCAAATTAGTCATTAGTAAAAATGCCAAAACAGAAATAAAAAAAATACTGAAAAATACTAAAAATTAGTAAAAATTCAGTATTCTGATCAAAAAATTAGTAATCCATCATTCATTTGTACATCAATGTCATAAAGTGACAGAAAAACAAGGTCAGAAAGAACCTTTTTATTGTTTAGGACTTTAGGTTTTGTATAAAAATAGTATTATACATTCGTATCAAAAAAAAGAAGAAAATCAAACCTTTTCTAAATAGAAAATTATGAAGTTAATTTGTATTACAAAAAATAATGAACAGAAACACCAGAAGCATTATCAGTGGGAACACTGCTGATTCATTGAGTCAATCAGTTTGTTTATGTGAGGAGCTGTTTCTGATAATGCTACTCTCATATCAATGCTGTCATCTTTTCACTTGCTTCAACAATGTTTACTGATGTTACTTGGAGTTGTTTGTTAACTTGGTTAAGATGGGTAAATATATCTGACAGGTACCCCAAACAGGCAATGAACTTGGGATCAGCAAAATGTTCACACAGTTTTGTATTCTTGTCACGAAGAAATATTTCTACCTCACTACGGAGCTCAAACACACGATTTAAAATAAGTCCTCGTGAAAGCCACCTTACTTCAGTATGCAGTAAAAGAATGGAATGCTCAGAGCCCATCTCATTACAAAAAGCTTTGAACAAACTGTGATTCAATGCTTGGGACCGAATGAAGTTAACAGCCTCAACAACTTTCTGCAAAACAATTTTCAGGAAGAGTTTTTGCAGCTAATGCATGTCTGTGAAGAAAACAATGTGTTGTTATTACATGGGGTGCCTTTTGCTTCACAAGTGCAGTGAAGCCTGATCTCACTCCCATCATGGCTGGAGCTCCGTCAGTACAGATTGAGCCAACAATGTCCCACGTGAGATTGTTCTTGTCAAAGAAGTCTTGTATTTTCTGCATTATATCAGTAGCCTTTGTGGTTTGCTGGAGAGGTTCACAAAAGAGAAATTCATTTTTTAGTTCTTTTCCACATATGTAACAGACAAAAACAAGAAGTTGTGAAAAATTGGCTACATCACAGGTTTCGTCAAGTTGCAAAGATATTTTTGCTGGACTAGATTTGATTTGTTCAATAACTTGTTTACAAATATCTTGAGACATTTCACTAATATGCCGATGGATTGTATCATTAGAAAGGGGAATGGCTTGAATCATCTGCTTTGCTTTAATCCCACATACATGTTCAACCATGTCTAAGGCACAAGGTTTAATCAGCTTCTCGGCAATGTCATGAGGTTTCTTGGCCTTTGCTATTCGCAGCACTACATTATAGGAAGCTGCAAGCATTGGTTTCTTCTCAGATACAGCCAAGTTTGAGCAGAGTTCCTGCAGTCCTAAACCTAGCTCTCTTTGACTTAAATATAGCACGGTCATCGGATGCATGGACAGGATGTGAAGCTTCCAGATGCTGTTTCAGTATTGAAGGTTTCAGTGACACATTTCCAAGAACCTTTAAACACAGCAGACACTGAGGCTTCTCCACACCATCCACAACAACGAAGTCAAAGCCATATTGTACATATGAATCCAGGTATGTACATTTCTTGGACATGACACAATCTGAAAAGAAATAATTATGAATTACTCATGTGACTAATTCTCCATTCACTGAAAACATATCCAGAATATTGCCACTCATGACTGATTCTTCAGTTAACAGTAATACTCTCTGTGAATTTTATCAATGCCAGGTTAGTTCTCATCAAAGCTCTCAATTAATGTTTACTTTTAATTTAATGAAATATAATAAATGCATACAAACTTATAGTATTACTCTCAGAACATATAATACTAATATACTTACATAGCAGCAGTAATATACAGCAATGAGAGAATAGAATCTGCTCCAGGTCACTGCCAGAGATCAACTGAAATTCAGAACCGTGGTGTTACTGGTGGGTGAACAGTGAGCATGCCCAAACAGGACTGAACAAGATTGACAGACAATCCCCCCACACACACACACACACTTTGAATTCTCTCTCTCTCTCTCTCATTTTACAAAATTAAATTTAATTGAATTATTTTTTAAATTATCAGGTACTTCAATTATTTACCCCTGACTATATAATTTTTTACCCCCTAGGGGTAAATTTACCCCTGATTGCAAACATCTGCTCTAGATAGTGCTAATCTTTTGTATTTCCTTCTTTTCAGGGTGTGAAAGCTGTTAAAAAGGAAATTGAAGAAACTACATTGTCACGTGCAAGAACTTACAGAGCTCCAGGTAACATTCATCCCAGTTTCACTCTTCAATATAATAATAGTTTTAATACTCACATCTTTAAAATTTAGGACATTTAAATTTTTAGGTGAAAAGTAGATTTTAAAAATCCACCACGAAATCAAACCAATTATTGAATTTAAATAAAATTATTAATATTTATTCATTTATAACAGTCTTTACAGTAGAGTAAGCAACCATGGTTAAATGTAAATAAATAGAAGAACTGCCCAACAAACAGAATTGACTAAGTTTGTAATAAACAAGAAAAAGAAAAGAACAGGGCCAAAATAATATAAAGCAAGAAAACAATATATGTAAGGCAACTTAACAGGTAATAAGGCAAATAGTTCACAAACTGTTGATACACAAGCCGATTCAGATTAATGAACATAGTTTTGACTTCAAGACAGACCAAGAATGAGTCTGATGAGACTGAGAAGTAGCCTATCTTATTGGCTAGGAAGAAATCCCAGCATGCATTTGTGTGGTTTTGCCTATAAATTTGGGAGAGGAAAGCATTTTGTAGTCATTCCCACTAGAGAATGGAACCAACAAAACAACTTTTCAAATGCAAATATTTGCATCTGTAGCATTGGACACAAATAATTTCTATATCAAAATTTACAGAAACCAACTCTCTGTATGAAATACAAAATGTATATTCAACAAAAATTTAAAATTTGATATCAACATAGATTTTCATATTAAATCTGTATAATAGAAAAAAATAAGCAAATACAAATTTGAAAAGCCGGCATCAAGAATCTTAACAAAACTTGGGAATAAATTCTGCTCATAAAGTTGTGAAATTAAGTAGTTGTTATACTCAAATTTCTTGGGTGAAGCATTATCACTTTTTTTTTTACTTGTATTTCTTTTGCCTTAATTCCAGTTGCTTTTTTATCATAACTTAATCCTCATTCTACAATTCTTAGAGGACAGGGAATGGGGGGAGAAGCTTTTGATAATCTAGACCTATTACCAACCTCTGGTAATAGGACAACATCTTCAGTTACAGATATACTTATTACATAATCCATATTGTTGATATGTCCAAAAAGTCTTATTTTAATGGTAGGAGACTTTACTTATGCCTAAAGCAAAATAAAAGAACAAAGCTTTTTGCTGATTCAGTTGATTGAAATGAGATTCTAGAAAGGTTTTGACCATTCACCTGTATTATCACAATGATAAAGGGTTTATATTTTCACCTTTCAAATGACACCATGCTTTCTTTTTTGGCTATATTTTTTCTTCATAAAATCTCAAGATTTATTTTTTAATGCAATCATATTTATAAAACTTTTTAGGAATTTGTCTCAAATCAAGAATTTTAATCATTGAACTGAAAAAAAATCAATTGAGTATTTGACTATAATTTTGTGATATAACAATCTGCTGAAGTGTAAAAATTGCATAAATATTTGGTATTTTTTCACATTTCACTACACTCTTTTTTATAAAAATGACATTAAAAAATATATCCACATATTTGGATGATAAATTATTTTTTGTTTTCTGGCATTAATCACTTCTGTGCATTTTACAGATTTGTTTTATGAACAAAACATTAACTTTTTAAAAATGCTTTCACTATTGGGCAATACAAAATATTTGCAATTTCACAAGATTTTCTTAATTTCACATTAACTCTCCCCTGAATAGTAATGTACCACCCCACCCCCCCACTTTCAGCCAAAATAGTTTTAAAAAAATCTACAATATTTAGTATAAAATTTGATTTCAAACTCATTTAAAGAGGTTGAATGTCTTGTATGAGAATTATTAATCAAGGTTCAAGGATGCTACAATTTTGTCTAACTTCCTCTGATTTAAAGATTAGTGAAAAGTTGTTGCTCAATAAAGAATATTCTATGTGGAGGGTATTGGGAATATAACAAAAAAATTAGCCAGGAATGACTTTTGTCTAGATAAAATATCAGACACTCGGACTCAGAATAAAATGTTTCTTGTGAATATAGCTAAATATACCCTACTTAATTTGAGAGATGTGTTTATTTGAATATCTAATCCTTGAAAGTTATATGGTAAATGACAGAATATTCTTCCTATATTGTTTTCAGGGCATTGATGAAGAATGGACTGTGTTTCAGGAATCTTATAGAGTAACATTTCTGGGAAAGCTAACAAATTATTTTTGCTTGTTTTTCTTGATTTTTTTTTTTTTTTAACACTTGCTTGTTTCTTTTTATCTAGAAACGTTGAGGAAACGATCCGAAAAATCTTCAAAAATAAAGACTGAAGAAAAACAGGTTGAAGCCAATGAGTAAGTTGCATTTGCAAAAATTTCTTAAGATGTAAATATTTCTCTTTTTTGAAAAATTAAAACCTCTTCCCACCTGTTCAACTTGTAAAATGGCAGGAGATAATATATGTCATTCCTCAGATGTTAAAAATTTCTTGTGCTTAGACATTAAAAACCCAAGAAAAAAAAGTTATTGATATTTTTGTTTGCATCATATGTGTCCACAGTTCAGCATATCTCATTCATTCCTTGAGGCTTAAGAATTTTATTGCATCTTCTATTCTAAAATTCCTAATGGATTTACAATTTTCAACAAAGGGACTTGAAGAAATGCCTTCATAAAAGAAAAAAAAGGCACCTATATTCAGAGAATTTAAAATTTGGTTATTTATTTAATGCATCATGTTACTTAAAATTGCTACCATAGTCAGTGTGTTTAAACAAATTAGCAGTAAATAATCAATAGTGTCTTTTATAGCCATCTTTTATTTATATTATTGCCAATTAAAACTGTTTTTACATTTACATAAGTAGCAAAGTAATCATTCTAAGTTAATTGAAATAAGTGCTGTGTAATTTTTTGTGAAAAAAAAATCCCTTAAAATATATAATCTATTTTCACACTTTTTTTTTTAATATACATTATAACAGGTATTTTAAGTTGAATACATGTGTCAGAATTTTGACCAAAGAAGGATCAAGATAGAATTTCAATTTTACACTAAAAATCTTTTTCAATTCTGATTTACCCTTTACTTTCCTTAATTTTATGTATTCTCAACTGCCATTTCATGTAACGACTTAATACAATTGAGACAAACTCTTTTGGTCTCACTGTCAATTCATGTATACACACCATTTCCTCCCCCTGCTTCCTACATGATAATAAAGTTACATCTTTCTTTCTTCTACTCTCTCAATATGAAATCATTATTATTAATTTTTAAACCTGGAGTGTTTTTTTTTCCATTTACATTTGGTTTACAGGTCTGAAGATTTGAAGCCATTTTTTATCGACTTCAATGAAATAAATATCACCTATGGTATTTTAAGTGTTTGTTTTTCATTAATGATATGTATGTACACATTTTTTTTTTCTTATTTGCATTTTTCTGTAGAGATGCAACTGGAATGGTTTTACACAAGGATTCACGTTGGTACCAGAGTTGGCAGAATTTCAAAGACAATAACCAATATGTACATAGTAGGTATAAAATTCTACATTGCAAAAACATTCTTACCACCTCTATTTATCCTGCTTAATGAATATAAAATACTCATTTATATTAAAGGCAAAGAAAAGTCCTTTTTGTTTCTTTTTTCTCCCTTTAGCCTCATTTCTTTATATTTGTTAATTTTGTGTTTTTTTATTTCTTATTTTCTTCTGTGAAAGATAGGTAAAAAGATAAAAATTGTAGTAAGTTCTAAATATTTATTCTAACATGGAAGGTAGGGGAGAAATGAACTCACCAACCCAGGGCCCAAAGAAGGATGGAGAGGGAGAATAGAATGGTCTTTTAAGATGGTTGGCAGAGCGAAATATTATCAGATTGTTGAAATGATTAACTCCACAACTGAACCAACCAATCTTGTTAATCAGTATGTAGATTGAAATGGTGTGTATGGGTTTGCAATATCTGTATTATTTAATCTGCTTATCAGAATCTAGCATGCATTTTCAGAAATTTTAAAATTTATTTTCATTCCTGTATTACTTCAAGGGCGTTTTTAGTTATTTTATTTTTATTTCACTTGTAAATCTAAATATCATTCCAGTTGCCAATGTATGTTGGCCATAGTTTTTTTGTTTTAATTCTTGAATCTAATACCATCCCCAATTCCCTATCATGTCTTAGTTGAAATGGTGGGCATTATAAATTAAAGAATGTATAATTGTTTTTTTCAGTCAGTAGTTTGTCATTGGTAAGTTAGTTTTGATCTACCATAAGAAACTCCTGTCTAGTGCTTATTTTCTCGTGTCCCCAGTCCAAATTGGTTAGATTTCCTTGGACATAAAAAAGTAAAATAATACCTAGGGTTTTCCAGTTTTCTCACTTTATTAGGATGCCACATAACTTAAAAGTTAAAAATTTATATATTTGTCATTTTTGTTTTTTTTCTTCTCTCGCAAATAGATAATTGCCAATGCTAACTCTTGTTCATGTCATTTTTTTTTCTATGATAATATTAAATCCAATGGGGCTATGGAATGCTGATGTACCCCCTAGTAATCTATGTTACCACCCCGCCTTCTCCCAGTGGGTCTTTTAGTCCTATATAAATTAGCTTGTCTGAGGTCTTAGACAACTACAGTATTTCTGAGTCAAGAAGAAGTTCTGTTGCATTGATTTCTGGGTAGACAAGACATACACTTAGGGTATCACTCCTGTGTCATCTTTTCCTGGATTCATTCAGGAACATGGGTGGGTTCTTCAAGGATCTGTATCAGTTTATAGGTGATGGAGAAGACATGACAGTATCTGTTTTCTTTGTCAGTTTTGTTTACATGGATTAACTACTCTTTGTGATGAATATTGAAGTCACCACAAATATGAAAGCAAGCTGAGGGATACTCAGTGAGGATATTATCAATCGTCTTAGCTATTCAGTCAAACATTACTATTCCATCATCCTGTGGATAATACAAAATGAAAATGGTACTGTGGGCAAGTGCCATGTGGAAGCACATATACAGATCAGGGTCCTCATTTTTGTGTTTACTGCTATATGGGAACCTATCCTTAATATAGGTGCCAAGTCCATGGCTGTGACCATTTAGACTGTCATGTTTAACTATTATGGGCAAGTAGCCCAGTATTGAAAGTTCCTGCACTGGGATAGATGGATCAATACCATTTTAAGACAGGAATAAGAAGTTAGGTTTGATACCAAGATAGTTTCACCTCTTGGAACAAAGACCAATCACATTGGTGTTGGGGATGGTGGACCTGGGGTCAACTTTTTTTTTTTTTTTTTTTTTTTTGTCACTTTTGTTGTGGTCATGTTTAAAAATCAGTTGTTTGGGTGAAGACTAAGTAGTAGTGAGACGGTTGCATCCACAGGAGATGCATATATAGCTGTAAGATTACCTTCATCATGGCATTGGTACACTCCACTGGAGACTGCTACATTGTGTAGAGCCGCTTCACAAAATGGCAATACGATAGCCCTGATATTATACACTTGAGAGATAGCCTTCTTTGAAGTTACACAAAGGTTTGGATCCTTGATTATCAGGCAGATAATGCCAAAACCCAGAAAACATTTAACAAAAATATGGAGAACTACTGCCATATATGGGCAGGAACTACCCAATCTTCACTTTCTAGTCTTGATAGAATCCAAAAGTGTCTCCACGTTTTTGTGGGTGATGAATTATTTTTTACCCTACAATCCCTTTCTCACAGACCTCTTACTTATCTATCACTATTTCCATGAAAAGTGTTCTGATGAACTGCATTCCTTAGTTCCGCCAGTTGCCACCTTCACTGCTGTCATGCTATGCACATTGTAGCAAACCACCTTCATTCCCCTTGTATTCCATTGGTGAAATGTAAGTTCTACTTGAGCAGCAGCTTCTCATGAAGTGCTGCTTTGTGCAACCAACTCCCAAGAGGATGCTTCCCCAACCGCTTCAGCCTTAACCTGTTCAAGTCTAGGATTAACCATTATCTTCTCCACATCCCCATAAACTGTAACTCTTTACATCAAGTGGCTCTTGTTCCATGTACAGAGTGAACATCATTGTAAAAAATAAAAAAACATAAAAATTTGCATAATTTCCAAAGAAATTTAGCCAAAGATTTACAACTGAAGAGGATTCTTCTTTTATGTTTTTTGATATTTAATTTTTTTTATGGGGGAGTCTTATATTCAAAAGGATAAAAATTTAGTTACTTGTTTTAAATATTTGTTAATATGTGTATCATATTGAAATATTTAAAAAAAAACAAAAAAAACTGCAAGGTCTTTATGAAAAGATTGAAATATATATGATGTCCTCAGAGTTATTATTATTATTTTTTTTTTTTTTTTTTTAAGAATTGTTTGACTTGAAAATGAAATATGACGAGAGTGATAATATCTTAATCCGAGCCACCAGGTCCTTCACAGATAAAGTTGGTGTTGTATTTGGTAAGTAAAATATTTTTCATACAATTTTTTTAAAAAGTTCTATTAATCAATTTTCTTTCTTGTTCTAACTCTCCCTCTACCAAGAAAACTGACTTCCATTAAATACCACCTGGGTCCAATAGACCTGTTTCCATTTTATTTACTTATTTTATTTATTTATTTTTTTTTTTGTTAAATTATCCAAACTTTACAATTTTTTTTAAAATTACAATTCATCACTGCATTTAGCACAGAATACTTTCAAATGGCTTTGGTAAATATGACAGTTCACGTTTTTCTATCCATGGTATAGAATCACACAAAGTGCATCTTTTTTTTTTTTTTTTTCTTCTTCTCATTGGATGGTTCCTGGGCAGTGTATTGCTCAGTAGAGTTTGTAGTTGTATCAGTACCTATGAGTTCTATATGAGGAAATTCCTTTTTTACTTATTCATTCTAACCTAAGATCTTTGGCTATGATGAAAGCATTAACATCTATCATGTTGTAGAAATAAGACAAAGGCCATCTCTGATTCATTCTTTTGCAAGAATATGTCCTTACCATCCTATTAAGTGTATCTACACTTCCTTTTGTCTTATTGTAATATAAAATTATTTCAGGGTTTTTTTTTTTTTAAGAATCTGCTGATTCAATTTTAGGAGAAGAATGCATTATGCTCAAAAGTGTTGCACAATAGTTTTTCTTTCGGCAATAAGGAAAGAATTATAGGATCCTTTTGAAATAAAGTGCTATTTATTTCTCTTCCTTTTCCATTTGCAAAGGAGCTAGGAAGTTCATTATTTTTTTCAGATTGTTCCAACTAGAGTAAGTAATTTTTTTCCTGGCTAATTCTAAATGAGTAAAAAAAAAATTGTTACATTCCTACCAGAATTTTCAAGTTCATTAGCCATATCTCAAACTACTTGAAGCCTTGCTTCTCTTTTTGTCCATTTTCTGGGTTTTTTCATATATAGACTTGCATTTTCCAGGCATAAGATGTTCCACTACCACATATGGTCCAAATTATTGAGTCCATGTTTTCCTGACTTAGATGGAATATATACTCAAAAAGGACAGCATCCTCTAAACATGACTAATTGTTCATCAACTGTCACATAAGAACTAAGAATATATCCATCTTATAAATTCAAATTTCACATTTCAAAAATTTCTCGCATTGGTTGAAGCTTATCTCTTTTATTCATATTTCTTCTTCTTGTACATGCATCGTCAAAACATAGCACTCTTAAAAATTTGTTGAAATCATTGCCTGGTCATAATTTTGTTGAAAAGGAGACATCCATCTTCAAGGCTCCAAGGTTGAGTAACGTTTTCATGCTTGAATTTAACTCTGATATTTATAATCAATCCAATAAACTTTCTAAATTCAACAGAATTTATTTCTATCCACTTATCTTTAAAGACCTGAATTCCTTCAGCATTTGTCCATTTTTGGATTATTCCCAGGTGATTTAGCTTCATGAACAATATGAAAGAACTGAATCACAAGATCTTCTTGCAAAATGTGAATCTCTGAGATTTTGATGTAAAACATTGGAGGATGGAGTTCTTCCTTATGCCCTTTCAATTAGTTTGGAAGACCAAATTTAAGACTTAATCTTCAAACAATACTTTTTATTCATCATTGAAGGGTTTGAAGAATCATTTCTGTCAGTTTTGTTGTCATCATTCATATCATCATCCGATTCTGAATAAGTAATGCTGACATTATCACTTTCAGAAAAAGAAAGTTTGAAAGTTTCTTCTTTCTTTAATTTCTTCTTACCACTCTTCATCTAACTCTGATAATAATTGTGAAATATCTTCAAAGCTTAGCTTTCGGCACTTTAACATTTTGTAGAAGGATTACAATTCTAAGGCCAAAGGACAAATAGTTGGTAAGCTATCACTGTTTTTTTATACTTGTTGAATAATGATGCAATGTTTCATCATTCCTTCAAAGATGATGTAATACTAATTGTTTGTTTCATAAAGATGGCCCAATAAAATGGGTGGTATATCTTCATCTTCAAATGTCTTGATAAATACTATTAGAAATCTTTTCCAAGCATTATATAACTAAGAAAAAAAACAATTTGAAAATCCTTCTAATAAAAAAGGCCTTGCATAATGGCACTTATTTAGAATGGACAATATTTTTTTTATTTAATTAAAACTTTCAACAATGGGTCCAGTGAACTCACTTGGAAATAGAAGTCACCTACCAAAATTTTATTTTTTGTTCTAAATTTATTTCCTTTATGTAGATGATAGAAAATGAATAAAAAATAAGTCACAAAAATAATTCGGATAGAATAACTATAAGGGTAAAAAAATTAGTTTTGAAAAACAATTATGGCTCCATTTGACCTATTGGTAGACAAGTGTTTTAATAAAGACAAACTTGGCGGGGACATAACTAGTAATGTGTGCGAAAAAAATTGCATTCGTTTTGTAAAGAATATACATTCATCTTTGGAAAATTACTATTTTTTAGTAAAAGTAAATTTTTTTTTTTTCTTCCAACTTAAACTACATTTTAAAAATTGATAATATTTAATCTTTTCTAGACTCCACTCTATTACTATTATTTCATATTATAGCATTA
Organism: Acanthosepion pharaonis; assembly: GCA_903632075.3. Lineage (NCBI taxonomy): Eukaryota > Metazoa > Mollusca > Cephalopoda > Sepiida > Sepiidae > Acanthosepion > Acanthosepion pharaonis. Next base: position 828,842 of record CAHIKZ030000456.1, read on the forward strand.
CTTGCAAACACATTTCACTGTTAGTTCACCATAGAAAAAGTTAGCCCATTAATGCCCACCATTTCGTTTTGGGGACTGGTATTAATGGGCTATAGGTAGAAACCTATAATTAAAAACAAGTTTTTTAAAAATTTTTATTCATTTATTTTTTTTTAAGGAACTTATAATTAATCCTGGATTTTTTTTTTTTTTTTTTTTTATAGAAAATATTAATTAATAATGGATTTTATGGTGGGTATTAATGGATTAAAGTGGTTCTCAAATCTTTCATTTAAATGTATTTTTTCTTTCACAGGTAGTATGTTTTCCAAAACTGAGATGTCTGAAGTTTTAACAGAAATTTGTCGAATTGATCCCAGTTTTGACAAAGAAAAGTTCTTGAAAAGTTGTGAACGAGAAATTATTCCAAATATTCTGGAGGTATCAATATTTCTGATTTCTTCCATTTCTCAAATTCACAGTCAACTATTTTGGCAAAAGTGAATAAGCAAGTAATTCTTCTCTCCTTTCTGACTCTCTCTCTCTTTTAATTCAATACTGATACATTAAGTTTTAAATGAACAATGGCTGGAGATATTTACTGAGCTTAGTCTAGCACTGGTCCATGCTAGCAAGTGCATGGAGTAAAAAAAGAAAAAAGCTGAATAGTCTGTCAACCAAATTGATGGCTAATTCTTTTGCCCCGCCTTTTTTTTTTCCCCAATTTACACACAAAAAATGTTTTATTGTTTTTGCAGTGTTTTCTCTCTTCTATCTATGAATTTGTTTGATAAGAAGAGAACAGTTAAAATTTGCATCCAGATGTATTTGACACTTAAAATTTTGTACAAACTTAATTTTACTGAATGAAGATTTTTTTTCCATATCTTGCCACAATTTATTTTAGCAACCAAACTATAATCTTTTGGAAATCTTGATGTCAGTGGAATATATCCTAACAGACAAATACTTATAATATTTACCAAAATAAATTATTAGCATGTCTTCTTTTATGCCTAAAAAGTTTTCTTAAATTCCATCAAAAAGGGTGTTAAGTTTTGCAATAAAACAGATCATTTCAATTATCTTTCTCATCTCCCTTTATATGTTTGTCTTGCCTTGGAAAATGAAAAGTGAATTGTTTTCTTTTAAATTTTTTTTTCCCAAGCCTTACTAACTTTTCAGTAAATTCTTTTAAGTTTGAAGGATTATTTTTAATAAAAAAATCTATGTTCTTTGGTTATTTTGATTTGTTTCAAATCTTTATATAATCTTTGAGCTTGGCTTATTAGTTAGTAGGTATCATCATTTAGAACACTAGTTTTTCTATCTCCTATAAATGTTAAATTTTGTTATCCATTAGACACTGTGTATACCCTTGTATGAAAGATAAAGCTATAATTTTATATATTCAATGTAACAATGTAAGTACCATAATATTTCAATGAATTGCAAAATAAATGAACGTAAAAAATAAAATTGCACATTTATTCTTAAATAGTAACACAGCAATAACTGTCTGACACAAAGTGATAATCAAGCCCATTCAATGACTTCTAAATGTTTATGAAATATTTCATAATTATTTTCTTTTCCTTAGCTAAAGCATATATAACTTAGAAGAAAAGTATAAAAAGTTTCATATACACTTGATACATGTTCATTTTGATATTCTTAAACTTCATAGCTTAATAGCACAGGCATGTAAAATATTTGGCATCTGTAGATATGCATGCATATATCTAAGTATAAACTTGCCAGTCTTTTGTTTCTATTTTGTAATGTTTATCACAAGCATGTATAGATATTTATAAATCTTGAACTAGCACAAGACCACAATAGAGCATCCAGTAAGAATCAAAAATGTTATGTTAGATTAGCTTGCTAATCATTACTCTATCGCTGAATATACATTAAGTTAACTTTAATACACATTAATGAAATCATCTTGAAGGACAAAGTTTCAAGTTAACTGCACTAAATTTGAAAATTTATTTGTAAATTAAATTAGAAAATTTTGTTGAATCTAATTTGATCAGTCAGTGATAAATCATTCATTGTACTCCCATGCTAATGGTATACTCCTTCATACAATCAATTAGTACATACTAAATTAGGACATAAATTCTTAAAATTAAAAGCATTTTCCTAAAAAGAGCTCTCTGAGGAAAATTTTCAATCACAACACTCTAAAACTTAGCTATAGTTGCACAAATAATTTAGAGAAAATAATTAAATCATATAACACTAAATTGTTGAAATTATATAACAAAAATAACGGGAATACTAATGCTGACCTTAATGTGTCTCCTATAAATAACCTATGTAATTGTAAAAATCTCAACAAGTACCTGTTATCCAACAGGTGTTTAACAAAATCCCTAGTATATGATGTTCTATTAAGTCAGTCGAAAATCCCAAGATTTCTGAACATTTCTATGTCGGGAGTACAATGAATGATTTTAAAAAGCATTTTTATAACCATATCTCATCCTTCAATAATGCAGCTAAACAAAACATGACTTCACTTTCTAAGTATTTTTGGAAATTAAAAGACAAAAATAAAACACCCAAACTTAAATGGAAAATTCTAAAACTAGCTAGAACCTCAAGGTCTCTAAATGTGCCATGTTTTCTCTGTCTACAGGAGAACATAGAAATAATTAAATACTCAAACAATGACAGTCTGTTGAATCAGAGATATGCAACAGCAATAAATTGTAAACCTACAAAGGAATTAACCTTACAATCTTGCTAAAGAAATTTCTCACTTTGAACAAATCTGCATTGTTGCCATCGTTAATCTAGCTTAGTTTTGCTCATATATTTCATTTTAATTTTACTTTAAATTTAATTCTAAACTTAAATTTATTCTAATCTGTTTTTACTTTTGTTTATAAGTTAATCATAATATATTTATTTTTAATTTTATTTTTTTACTTTTATTGTTTATCCATTATTTTATTTTAGTCATTGTTACCTGACCTCTTTAATAATACATTATGATTAATATAATAATATAAAAATTTAAAATGATTAGACATTTGTTTACATTCATAAAAACAATATGCTAGAATTAGTAGTTTCTTTCAGCTGAGTATTGATGGCTTAGGGGTAGAAACTCTGACTGACGCCAAATCAGGGTTTTGATCCAAGCTTATCTATATCCCCATCCTTCATTTTTACCTTTCTGTGGGCGATAACATCAATTCCCATTTCCAACTTAATTTACTGTCATTTGGAGATTAATATTAATTTTAATTTTATTTTACCTCTATTTCTATCTTGATTTTACTTTCTATTTACTTTTAAAATTTATTTTGAATATTTACTTGTTATCTTATTTGGATTATTCCTCTCTTTAATAATGCTTTATAATTAACAAAATAATACAAAAGTTTAAAATGTACTTAGTACTCTAATTTATACTTTAAAGTTAATTTTGTTAAGTATAATTAATATAACAATATAATGGTTTAAAACTTGTTTAGTATTCTAATTCATATTGTAATGTCTGTTTTGTTAAATATTGTATTACGCCTTTACATTCCATGAATAGTTTTCTTTGAACAGAGGAATTTTTGCCATAAAAACATTAATCTAACTTGCTACATTACAGTTTAAATTTGAATTTTCTTATTGAATTCATTGCTGCTTTATTTCTCTCACCTTCCTCCTCTTTTTTGTCTTAAACTGAAATGCATTGATTTATCCTCAACTTTCTTCTTACAAATAGAAGAATGTTGAAGTCATCTCTATTTCTTTTTCTTGTTCTTTTTCTTCCTCTTCTCCTTTCCTCTTTCATTAAACCTTTAACTTGCTTTCTTTCTCCATATATCCTTTTTACCTTTTATGGAAATTTTCCAAAGATGGAAGTTGGAGGTGTGCTTCGTTAACTGTATTTCTGAATAAAATATTTTAGTACCATCATGGTTTCCCACCTGAAGAAACATTAATTTAATATTGAAACAAGATGTACAGTTTTTGTAGTGGGTATGCACATGTTCTAATGTAACAGTGCATAATAAATAAATACTTATTGCTCTACTTTTGTATTGAACCCTGTTTTAAATGTTTTGAATGTTGAAATTTTACTCTTCATTCCTTTACATTTGGAGATATATATATATATATATACACACACACACACACACACACACACAATTTATTATAAGAATGTAAAACAAAAATTGGTGGAGTTTATCAATAAGGTAGTGTGAAAGATTGAACATGTCAGAATTGGTTTGTGAAGAATGATATTCCAGTCAGTTTAATGAAGTAAACTGTTTTTCCTAATCCTCCCCACCTCATACATTTTTTGAAGGATGCAATTTCCGCTGAGACAATATAGAAAGTAGAACTCTTAAACTTCTAGGGGAGAGATTTAATTTTTATCTAATTTTTGTTGATAAAATTGATATAATTAGTAAAATAATAAAAAGCAATTATTAATTTTTATTTTGAGACTTTGACCATTTTGCTTTTAGGCAATGATTCGTGGTGATTTAGAAATTCTGAAAGATTGGTGTTATGAAGCAGTAAGTTTTTCTTTTTTCTTTCTTTGATCTTTGAGAGACATTAGAATAAAAAGTAGGGTTTTTTCTATCTTTATTAAAATAATATAAGGATTATTTTTATTTAAAAATGTCAGTAATAGAAAAGTATTGTAAAAAAAAATCCCAAATAAAGATTTTGTTCCTTGTTGTTTTTAAGAATGAAGAATTGGAAAAAAAAATATGAAGCTAAAAAGAATGGTAATAATTATGATAAATTATAAATTTTATTTTACCTATACATGAATTCTTTTATACAAGAGTCATGTGGCTAAAACTAGTTTTAAAGGAGATACTCAGTTTTTAATTCCTCTTTTTAACTCAAAATCTTCAGTCGTAATTTCTTGTCGTCAAACAAAGTAATAAATTCATTACTAGAACATGAAGGGCCAAGTATTTTATTTACTTTTTCCAGCTCCCAAATTTAACATTCATTTTGTAATCACTTTTTCACTTATAGTCTTCTGACATCTATTTTCGCTATCAAAGAGCACTAATATTAGTTCAGTGATTCAAATGATAGTCTTGTCTATCAGAGAACATTGATTTGATCATATATTGTTCCTAAATTGAGTTGAAATTTTCATTCATGTTATCAGGAAATAACAAGATGGACTTCAAACTTTACAAAAACAATTATTTATTTTCAACACTGATACAAACTGTCATGAGAGTGAGTTGGAAAACTAGGGTCCAGTTAATTATGGGTGAAGCATGTCAAATTATTTATTATTTAAGTTAAGATACTGTAATTCAGTCCATCAATACAGTTATGGAAACACAAGGATAACATTTAACTTGTGGTCACATGCAGGAAGATATGTAATTTTTTAGAAGAATTTGGTAGTATCTGTCTTATGAAACTAGAACTCATTTATATAAAGAATTGTAGAAAATAAAATACTTTGAGGATTTATGCTGAAAGTATAAAAGCTAAAAGACAAAAGTTCATGATATTTACTTGACATTAAAATGTCTTAATTTACAAAATCTTTGGCAGTTATATCTCTTACTTTTATGACACTTTCCACTTATTTTATCAAATGGCCCTCTATATATATTGTGCCATCATACTTGTCAGTCATTGAGAGTTAATCTGGGCCTTGCCACTTGCTCAAAAAAATTAGTTTTGTGCCTATATTAACCATTTCCAGTAAATGTCTGTTATTTGGAGTCTCTTTCAAGACCACTTTTAGTATTCTTTCATTTGACATTTACAAGACATGTCAGACCCTAACACATTTCTTACTCTCAAGGGACATATTTCTACTGTCTTCCTATATAGTTTCTCATTAAAAATCTTTTAGTTACAACTATTGTGGAAGACCTTTTATATGTCTTCCTTCATAATTCTCCAGCACTCAGAACCATACAAAAGGATCTTAGTTTTGAAATTGTATTGATTCATCAGATATTATGGAGTTGACTAAAAATACCTTTGGTTTTAAGATGGGCTTTGATGTGTTTTTAGACACATTTTGTTAATAGGCTTCCAATGTATATGAAATATTCAATGTGCTCTGATTCCTCTCTGTCAGTGCTGATTGCATAAAGATAAAGCCGTGTTGGAGCACTGACACACATCACTTGAATCATTTTCTTGTTGATTCATAATTGGTTAAAAGTGATGAGATAATAAAATTATTCCAGACCACTAATTCACTCCTTAAAGTGTTACTTCCCCCTCTTAATTTCATCACAAACAATTTTCAGTTGCAAATATTGATCCTTATTTGCCAAAATTGTAGTTTTACTGATAAACTTGGAACTGTTTTTATGAACAGCTATTGAAATCTTTGGACACATGTTCATACACTATATATCCTGCTTGAATGTGTCAAGTAATTTTCCTTGCTGTTTTTGTCTGTTTCAGCCTTATAATACATTAGCGCATCCCATCAGACAAGCCCATGCAGCTGGTTATAAGTTTGATTCCAAGGTTTTAGATATCAACAATGTTGATGTGAGTAATCTTTTTTCGTTTTTTCCCTTCTCTTTCTAATATAAATGCAGAAGCATTTAGGAATTGCAATTTTTTGTGGCTTCACTTTTGATCTAGCTGAAAATGGCACACAGGAGATTTCTGATATTGGTCTTGCTTTTTGTCTTTATAAGACAGATTATATATATATATATATATATATATATATATATATATATATATATATATATATATATTCAATGAAAGCTTTCTAGATTTCTCTCCATTTATTAGAGACTATTTTTTTACAATATGGTAGGCAATAAGTTCATATAAATTTGCAAAATTTGTGTTTTTTAAAAGTTCACAAAGTCCAAATCTCCATGTACATACACACAACCTCCTTGCAAGATCTCTCCTCGGTGGGAAAAGTCAGTTGCTTTTATATCAGTTTGTTGGACCTTTTATGGCTTTTCTATTTGTGGAGCATGGAAATGAATTAGCATATTTTTCTATACAATCCATTTACACTCAGTGATACTTTAACCACAATTGGTTAACAGAAGCTGACCTCATTCAGTGGAGAGGCATTTTTCTTTATTCTGTAAAAACTGTATTCTGTAAGAAAGTGTTTGGACCTTCAGCATAGGTTGATATTTTCTTTTGTACATATTGTATATAGTGAATTTCTGCACTTTTATATGTATGTATGAGGAAGCACATCTTGTCTAGTTCTTATTTAGTATTATTCAGTTATTTCTTGCTTTGTTTCCACTGAGTCCAAGTCCACACTGCCAGACACAGTGATTGAACTCACAATTACTATGCCACTAAATTCACGAGCCAATACTTTACTCTAGAAATAGGCAGTGGAGCAAGAAAAATCTACCCCTGTAGATTAAATAAAGGCTTCAGTTCAAAATTCCCTGGATCAACAAATTCCTGATGTTGGCCAGAGGACACAACTGAAACATTGTGATAACAACAACAAAAATGATAGCAATAGTCTGCTTGTAAATAATTTAAATCATAACTGAATGCTCACAGAAATTCTCCAGATCTGATCTACCATTTAGATATTTTTTCGTGAATCTCTTTTTGATAAGACTGACAACTTTTCCTTGTGTGTGTGAAGATGATGAGACAAAGTGGAAAATTTATTAACAATGTGTTTCACCTGAGACCATATGCTCTCTTTAGATTTCTCAGATTGAAAAAAAACTTTACTTAATGATATCATTTTTACTGGGAATCTATGGAATCTGCAGCTAATTGGATGGTCACTTGGCAATGGCACTGAGTAAAGAATTCTAAAAATAAACCCCAAAAAACAGGTGTGTTAAAAGATTCTTTATTCTTAATGTCATTCAGCAATTAACTTGGATGCCTGCTATAAGCACAGTGCTTACCAAGGTTATCTCACAAATTTGCAAAAGATTTTTGCTTTGATTTCTATTTAAATATTCAACAATGTTTAATAGAATTAAATTATTCTTTTAAGAAGATACTGCTATTTTTTTTTTTTTTTTTTTGTAGATGTATTCACTCTTAATGCTGTTTTGGCCTTTTGTTTAACAAAGTAACTGCCACACATTAAATGTTTTCTATAACCAAATTTTACATTCATTGATTTCTTCATTTAAGAAAATTTGGGATTTACTTTGTATTATAGAATTCTAATATTTTTAAAAATTATTTGTCCATTTAGTTTAGTTTTTTAATTCATTTTAATGTGTTACTTTTTCAATGTTTTAAATTCTTGGAACTTTTTCATATAATTTAGAATAATATTTTCAAAGTTTATTCTATATTTGTTTACTTTTGTTTTCATTTTACCACCAGTTATTTTATTACTTTAAAGAATTCATTGTTGTCAGTGCTTGGTTAATTTTAACAAAATTTAAAATTTTGATTACCATTTTTTGATAATGCTTAGGTGGCTGCTGGAAAAATAATGGAACAGGGTCCAGTATTAATTATTAGCTTCAATAGCCAACAGATAATGGCAGTACGAAACAGTAAAGGTCATGTGGTGGAAGGCAATCCTGTAAGTAACTTTCTTATTTCAAAAGTAAGTAGTATTGAAAATTAAATTTTAATTTGTCTTCTGTTTGAAAGAAGAGTGAGGCAGGCAAAGTTCTACTTTCTGAGCTCAGGAAATACTCAAAATTCAAATAAATTCAAGTTTCTTATCAAAATCTATAAAACAAATGATTTAATGAAACTCTTCTTGCCTTTATTTCAAAATACATTTTACAGGCTTCTCTCTTTGTTTGCTGTTATCACATATATTCTTGTCAAAAATTCTTTGTCCTTTTCAAGATATTTCATTGAATGAACAAACAGTTCAACAGAAGAAAGGAATTGCAAGATATCAACTCTTTTTAAACAGTTTTCAGCATTTTAATGAACTTTGCAGAACAAAATCCTGGCTTTCCGCTAGTAAAGGACTTTGCTTTAATTTCCTTTGCTTTGGTACACACAACAGTTTGTATTGAAGTATTACCAATCTTTGCTGATATATGGAACCAGCATGGCTTATTTCATTCACTGTGGTGAATGTAGGAAAGAACATCAGTGTCAACATACAAGGATAAAAATCTGATATTCATAACTAGGTAACCCCCCACCCCAAGCAATACCTAAGATTTAAAATGCATTTTAAAGAATGAAAAATCTTTCTTGAAGTTTTTATTTTAGTTTAACTCCAAGCTAATAGATTAAATTTAATATTTCCAATATGCAAAATACTTTGCTGTATTTCAAACTGAATTTAAATTGATTTGAATTATTTTTTCTGTTTATCAGTAAAATCTATGAAATTGTCCCTATTGACAAATCCAACACAGCATAATTCTCTTTATTAAAAAAAATCATTAAAAAATGAAATATACTTTTCTGAAACATTGAAGAAATTAGCTGATTTAAAGTTTAATCAATCTGAATTGAAACAAATATTACTTTTAGTTTAAATTATTGCAGAAATGTATTTTGTAACATGGAGGTGAATGTTTTTATGAGATGTTGACACATTTATTTAAGCCTGATGTTTGGTAAATTTAAATAAGGGGGATAACTGTAGTATAATTACTTGACAAATGTTAGAATGAGCGAAGTTACTACTGTGATAGGAAGATGCTATAAATGAGATTACCAGGAGGGAAGGGGAGAAAAAACATTGAGCTGGAAACACATGAAGAGAGGAAGGTTTGGCAGAATAATTAACAGTTGTTAGCAGAGTGTAGTTGCTTTAAACTAAAGCCTTACATACAAAGTAAAAAAATTTTTTAAAAAAGCAATGGATTTGTGGATTATTCAATGCAATTTAAACTCATTCTCTGAATTGAATGTTTTCATTTTCCTGACAAGTCAAACAGGCTACTAAAGATTTTTTTTTTTTTTTTTTTTTAATGAAATGTATTATTGTTTTTGTGCTTAATCGAATGTAGCCATTACAAAGTTATTCTACACCAATTTGTAAAGAGTAAGAAATTTGATTTACATGTATCAGTTATCACTTTCATTGTTTTTAACTTAATTTTTTTTTTTTTGTTTTCAAATAATAATCATGGTTTCGGCTAACCTGCATAAGTACCCTCCAATTTTCAAGAAAGGAGATAATTATGAAAAGTGAAAGAACGAATTAAAAGTCTGTCAAAGTTTCACTAATTTAGAGAAAACAAGAACTGGCAATAACTTACTCTTACAATGAAAACGTGGCAGATGCTGTCTTACAATTGGGAATAGACATAATTCATAATAAGGTAAGAGTGAATAATATCATAGCACAGCTGTTTGAGGTTTCCTACAGACCCACTGAACTTAAATAAAGTCGATTCAGGTTTCCTATGGTAAAAATTTTCTTTCCCAAGTGAAAATCATCACAAAAATAGCAAAAGTCATTTTGTCACAGCTTATTTTCTCTCAAAATATGGGTTTTCATACTTTTTTAGGGGTAAAATATTGAAAAATGACCGTTTTATCATCACCTAAACTAATATCAAGGAAACTTTTCATCTGAACCCCATGAAACTAGGTATTTTCTGAAAGCAAAAGATATATTCTTTCATTTAAAAGTAAAATTAGCTGGTGTAAATGACTCAAAATTTTTTTCAGTGGGTAAAATGTGAAAAAATAGTGAAAATTTTGCATTTTTTTCTTGTTCTAAACAAATATTTCCCCCATTAATGGGAAATTAACCTTTTTTTTTTTTTTTTTTTTTTTTTTTTTTTTTTTTTGAAAATCAGAAAGCCTAAATCATAATCAAACTATTTCAGGCATAAAATTGAGAGTTTTGAAGGAAATCAACATTCCTAGGGGTTCAAAATGCAACAAAATCCATTGTTAATTTTCAATTATATGACTGCCAAGGGTTAAAAAAATTGACACCTGGCCACGGAAATCTTTAGTAAAAGGCAAGAGATTTATCTGCAATTCCTAACCACCAGAAACCAAAAGTTTTTTTTTTCCCTAAAAATAGCGATAAGGGAAAATAAACCTAATTGACTTTGACGTCTAGGTCAAAGGCCAGCCAGCCAGCCAGCCAGCCAGCCAGCAATAAACGGACGGCAAACCTTAGAACAAGTTGTAATAAAACCCACCACTCCCAGATAAAAGCAAAGAGTGAAAAAAAAAAAAAAGAAAAACAAAAAGGGATTCACAATTACTAGGGCTTCATATAACCTATGTTTGAACAATGGCTTGATGAGTTTTGTTTTGTTTAAAAACAAAACAAAACTCATCAAGCCATTGACCCGGGTGATGACAACAACACTTAGCAGCCGACATTGTTTTTTTTCGGCGCATATCTTTCGTATTTCCCATCGCCGGTCCATTTAGCCTTTCTTTTTATTCAATGATGTTCATGCCAAATGAAAGAGAAAGGAATGAATTTTGAATGATGTTATTTTGAAGCGAAAATAAATATTTTTTCATAAAAAAAAGGGGATTTTTCTCAGAAAATTGGGCATAATTTCTTAATGCTAACCGCCGAGTGACATTTTCCACAGCCAAATCGAAGATTAATTACCAGTGAATAATTCCATATGCAAAAAATAGCCGTCTGGATCCTATAAGGTCGCCCTAAAAGGTCCAGAAGTTTACTAATTGATCGAAAACCTGTTGCGCATAATTGTATTTTTCACAGTCAGTTTCCATTATTTCATCTTGATATTACCATTTTCGGACAGCCAAGTCATCAAGAATTCAGGAAAACACTTTGGCATAGGTTTTCTTTAAGAACTTTACATTCTATGAGGTGTTTAAAATGTTACTAACGAATGAGATTTTTTGCCAAATATTTCGTTTACGCGCCATGTTGGATTTTCCTATATGACAAAAACAAGGGCTTTAAACAGCTGTGATAGAAGTCTTGGATAAATTGTATCTAAGGGATAAACTCAGCTGGCTTTTGAGTCTCTTGAGAAATTTGAAATTATAAAAGACCAAGGGAACTTTCAATAAGAGATTGTAATGAATTTGATAAATGTTAAAATAATGTCTAATCATATGATTTGAGGATGTCTTTGATTTTTGTTTATTGAAATCAGCAAATCTTGTGCATAACCAAGAATAGTTAGCAAGAGCTACAATTAATGTTCTTACTTATGACAAAATGAAATTATAACTGAAAAGAATTCATGAATCGGATGACTCTTCACATCTGCAGCTATAAGTAGATGACCAAATTCAAATCGGATATCTTCAATGGCTGTAGTAGTAGATGTTGTTAATACCATAATAAACCTACTAGTGATTGGAAGCATCAAACAACCATCCTATACCATGGCAGTGTTGGATCCTAGCAGAAAAATGGAGGGAAAATCCAATTAATCAATTTGGGATTCATCTAGGTGTAGTTAATGTAGGAACATTGAAGATTGGGTTAACAAATGCACACACAGAATTTAATGAAAAAAAATACTCCAACAATAATATTAAGATACTTACTGCCATATAATCCTACCCCAATTTGTTATTAGTGAAACGTGTAACAAGTTATTGGTTAGAGAGTCAATTAATTGTCATATTTTAGACTATGCTACTTGTGGTATGGTGCATATTGAAGTATAGTTACTGTTAATATGATTCCTTGGATGACAATAAAAAGAAGGTAATATGCAAAGAAAGTAAAAATGTTTTTAAATTTGAAGATGGTAAACATGTTTCTTTAAAACTTGATCGTATTCCACCTATAATTGGTATGGTTAAGATCCTAATTAATACATATTGTAGGTAATCAATTTACATGTAACACAATCTTACCATTCATTGTGTAAATCACAATATATGCTTGATGAAACTCTGGGAAATCCTTTCATTAAGATTACTTGTAACAAAACCTTGAGTGTTGAACAAAAGGCTCTCAAATTGCATTGTCCGTCTACACCCTAATTCCCCCCCCCCCCAGGAGATCTTTTTTATGATTAATAAAGAAGGCCTGTAGAAATGATTTTAAATTCCAGTCTGTATAGTGATGAAAACGGCGACTTACCTCGTCAAACCAAGCGACAACACATTGCGTGTATCCTATGATGGAAAATGTGACGAAAAAGAAAATTACTTACCAAAACAAAGGGCACGTATTCTGCATGACATGCTGAAGACGGAATATGTAAATTAAAAACAAGTCCATCGCAGGAGTCGCTGTAAAAGTATTTTGATATGCAAAAATTGGGCGTCCTCTCCCAGTTGTTGATGAATTGAAAAAATACTCATCCAATAAAAGCAGTTGGTGTTCTCGAATCGGGAAGAAAAAATTTGGGCATTTTGGCCACCGCGTTTGTCAGAGAGGGAGTTATTTTTCTGGCTGGTTGCGGGCATTGTAATTTGTGAGATAGTACCTGCGAATCGAGTTTTCAGCATTTCTTTCTGCCCCTGATGTTCGAATCTGAACTTAGTGATTTATTCTCTGTGTTGTGGAAGTAATCTGTGACAAATATTTCCTTTGCAATCCCAGGTGTTTTGGATGGTTGTGTTGCATCTTCTGGGGAGGACTTGGCCACTGCATCAAATAAGCAAAATGTTGTATAGCCCCCCTCATTTTGGGGGGCCTCTTAGTTGACAGTCTTGAGGTGATCATAATAAAGTTGTCTTCTTTCAGCTAGGTGATTGCTAGTTGGTTTTTAGTTTGACAATAAATGAGAGCTTCAACAAAAGGGATTTTAAACTTGTCTATTTTATTAAGCATGTTGACGTGTACATATTTAACTAGCCAGTGAGGTCACTCTATCACCCACACTGGGGAGCAAGTTCCCAAGACACGAAATAACCTCATCTGTGTATGACGTGTAAAAACTTAACTCCCTGAAATCACTTCCTTAACATTTCCATGTTCGGCTCAGCCAATCAACATTGACATCCCTATTTTGTCTACCATCTAACCTTAAAGGTCAGCCTCAGAAGGTCTGAGCCAAAATACACTGCCACTAAAAAATAATAGTCAGGAACTATTATTTAACATTTGCACAGAAAAACTTGTCCATCTTTACTGCTGGTCAAACAGAGAGGTATCTGTTTCAGAGTACACACATGTAAATTTATTTTAGAAAGACCAATTCAATGAAATTCCACTAAAATAGATCAAGCTGCGCCAACTAAAAATCCCCAATATAATATGCCTAAGAACAGTTTGATTCAAGAAGAAAGTGAGAGTGACAATAGAGAAGATGCCCGAGATAAGGAAGATATTGAGAATAAAAATGGCCTACCAGTTTCAGATTCAAAAGCTTTAATGGCACCAGGAAATAGAGGAAGACATTTAAAACCCAAAGGTAATACAGCTTGTACTTTGAATAAAAATACTACTTTAAAAAAGATTATGGAGGCTCAATATAAAGTTCATGATTGGGTAGCAGCAAAACTTATTTCTAAATCTGGCAAATGTGCAAATGAGTGGAATATTGAAAATGAAGCTTAGGAATAACAAGTGATTGATTTTGACAGATGGAAAGAATTTAATGAGGATATTGAATCCAGAATCATCTTAATCAGATGATACTATTATAGAAAACTCAAATAATGTAAATGTTTCAAACTGAAACACTGCAAGACACCCTTCAGGCCAAACAACAAATTAGAGAAGAAAAATGCTGTTTATGATGAAGTTGAGGATAATGAAGAAGATTGCATATCTGTAAGATGGGTTATAACACCAAAAATTATCAATGGAAAGCTAGGCTATATGCTTCAAGATTTGAGAAAACCCATGTGTTTAGGACAGATAGCCCCACATGCATGTGAAAAAGTGTATGAATTGTGTTGTCTTATTGCCTCAAATTCATGTATCTTTCATTCTATTGGTTATAAAACAGATTTACTACAAGGAAGATCAATTGATAGAAACCTTCATCTCTGTCCACCATGTGAATGTTAAACTGATAAAATTTGCAACCTTAAAAAAGACTGCTTATAGATTAGCAGATGCACCTAGCGTCTGGTTTTTATGACTCAAAGAAAAAATGATCAAACTTAGTGCATGGATAAATACATATGATCCATGTGTTGTGGCATTTTACAAATGGTCTTGAGGGTATTCTGGTATGTTTTATTAATAATCAATTGTGGTGGGGAACTAAAAAAATTTTAATTGTGTGATAATAAAATTAAGGAGTACATTTGACATAAGTTATGACCATTCAACTGTCTACAAGAATATAGGTATTGAACTTAATCAGAGAGACAATTTCTCCATCTGTATCAACCAGAAAAATTAAATAAAATGAACTGAACCTATTATCATGGATAGACCTCAGCAACTTCAAAAAGTTGATGCAGTTACCACTGAAAAGAAAGCTAAACTGGGATGCCTTGTTGGACAACTGAATTGGATTGCTGGCATGACACATCTTGACATAAGTTTTATTGTTTGCCAGTTGAGCCCAGAAATCGCAAATGCTAAAGTTAGCCATCTAAATAAGGCAAATAAGGTATGTGAATAACACACTTAGTGCCATCCATTGTTTATGGCTAAAATAATTGCAGAATCACAAAGGATGGCTCATTGAGTACAAATCTTTTGAAAGTGCTTCAAGAAGAACACACATAAAAAAAAGCTAAGTGAATTAAAGCCTTTGTTGAGTTCAATTTGTTGGTCTATATTCATTTAATTAACAAAGAAGAAAAAGGGAGATTATTAAGGTGAGTGGAGTTACTCCCCATGATATGAAGATGAAAACGAAAATTACCACGAGTTAACAAGAAAAAAATGTTATTGCATATAGAAATATACACAAAGAGGAATGTATTGCAAGATTAATTTACAATGTAAATGATTTTTTTTGTATAATTTTATAACTACGAAGTAATCTTAAAAATTTAAATAATTTAAGCATTCAAATATTTTATTGAATTTTAGGTACTTTATAGACTTATTTATGAAGCTGCTTATTGAGGATATGTTAGAAAATTTTTAATAAATTTTAAATTTACTATAGTTACTGCTCACATCATCTGATGATACTGTGTATTTACAAAAATGCTCATGTTTATTACAAAAAAAATATGACACAAAAAAAATTGAAAATTATTTTTAAAATACTGGAATTGTAGTAAGCTTTTCCATTTATCTGTGATGTTTTACTAGTTCTGTTTTTTTTTTCTTTATAATTCCTTGTTAAATTCTTTTTAATTAGGTTGTTATAGTCCTCTGCTGTTAATTTGTAGAAATTTCTGGATTTATCAGACTTCACCAGTACTTTATCTGTGTTTTTGATACATTTACTATTTGGTCCAAATGCTTTTGGAAGTAGCTTTTTCTTTTTTTTAACTTTAAAATTGATAAAATTAGAAAAATATAGCGAATTGAGAAACCTAAATTTAAAAATTACAGTTAACTCAAAATTGAATAGGGTAAACTTCCTCGACATAACATTAGACTTAATGAATAACGTATACCTACCTTACAGAAAACCTAATACAAATCCTTTGTATGTACACCCCAGGTCAAATCATCCTTCCTCTATTAAGCACATGCTGTTATCAACTGAGAAAAGAATTAGTAGAAATTTTGCTAATGAAGAAATATTCTATAAACATAGTAATTTTTACAACTAAGCTCTAAAAAACAGTGGCTACAATTATATAAAAAAATAACAGTACAAACAAAAAGAAAATCATTTGGTACAATCCTTACTCCCACCATTCCCAACCCTGTTCAACCAAATGGTTAGTAATAAACTAGGGCAAAAATTCCTTGCTTTAATCAAAAAATATTTTCCTAATAACAGTAAACTTAGCAAGATTTTTAATAAAAACACCCTAAAATTAAGTTACAGCTGTACTGAAAATTTAGAAATGATTATAAAAAAACATAACAAAATATTGAAAAAATACGCATGCCAAAATCAAATAAATAAAGATCCTAAAATAAAATTAGACAATGATAATGAAAAATTATGTAATTTTAGAAACTGAAAATTGCCCTTTGAATAAAAGATGCCGCATAGAATCTGTAGTATACCAATGTACAATCGCATCCATTGAGAATCCAAATATTGAAAAGATGTATATAGGATCCACAAGAAATGAATTTAAAATGCAAAATAATAAATAGAACAAGAACTTGTAGGACCTGGGATGACCCATGCCCTTTATATCTACATGAAAAACTACACATTAAATTTCTAAAAAAAACAAAAATTTATTAAATCAAAGTAATGGAATAATGGTTTTTTGCAGACACCACCATATATACACCTTAAAAAATTAGTAATTTATAAATGGATAGAAAAAATTTTTACAATAGAAATTAAATCTATCTATCTCTCTCTCTCTCCTCATATATATATATATATATATATATATATATATATATATATATATATATATATATATAAAATAGATTCCACAATACCATATAAAATCTATTAGTAAATTAAATTAATTTCAGACACATTTAAAACTATAGAATTAAAAATACAACCCAATCATATCTAAGGAACCATCAACAAAAAAAAAATTAACACCAAACAGACTGTAACTATAACATCAGTCAGTAAGTTTTAACAAATAGTAACAAAAAGAAGAGCCTGAGAAAAAATAAGGTCATTGTAGCCAGACAAAAATCCCCCAAACGAACCTTACACAACTCAAGAAAATTTGATATATATTAAACTTCATGCTTTCATCACAGTAGTGACCACCTGATAATGAAAAAAAAAATATATATTACATCTCCATTTCCAACCTATAAATGAGTAAAACAGTTCTTCGGTTAGTTATTCTAAACATTGCTTGAAAATGAAACTGCACTCTAAATTTTAAGTTTAATATTGAAATAAAGCTTTTAAGACTTGAGTCAAGTTTCGAAACAGTAATTTCTGTGTCACAATGGAATCATATTTTTAAAAAATAATTGATATGTATATAATATTTTATTTTTATTTTAGGAACAAATCTTACGAATATTTTATGTGTGGGCTTTGTGTCGTGACCAAGAAGAACTTGACCCCCGGGCAGCATGGAAACTAATGGATATTTCTGCGAGCTCTGCTGAACAGTGGTTGTAGTTTAGCAATGATTAGATATTTGCTGCTGGTGATTCAACATTTAAAGCTGACAGCCATACAAAGAAAGATGAGGAAATATATTCTCTCATAGAAGATTAAAGAGAAAAAAAAAAGTAGTCAAAAAATTCCATGTAAAAATGTCATTATAAACACATGAAAAAACAAAAAACAAAAAAAAAACAGAAAACTGAAGAACCTGTGATATTTTCTGCATCAACAACAAAAAACTCCAATGTTTCTTTGTAGTGACTGGTTAAGATTGGCTCAGCAAGAAACACTTAGAACATTTACTTCAGCAGTGTGCAGCCTTTACTCTTGTTATACCACTATGCTGTAATGTATTTTGTTTCTGTTGAGAGCCATTTGATAAATTATTTTTGGTCATCTACAGTCTTTGTCTTTTTCCTTCCTTTTTATTTTTTTATTTTTTTTATTCTTTTTCATATTTTAATTCTAACTTTTTTTATGAGAAATCATGACAAACCCAATGGTTAGGCTTTGAAATATTTCTACTTTATTTTTACAGCAGAAACTTGTGTGTTTTATTTTTATTTCTTGTAAATGAAATTAAATCACATTTAATCTATCTAGTTATTGTGATTTAAGTTTAATTTTTTTCTCTTCACAAAATAATTTAGGTGCTGTCAACAAAAAAAAACAACTTTTCTCTTGTTAGAAGTGGCAGTAAAACAAGGATAATAAGAATGGAGGAGGGAAAGCAGACTTTTTCTTTTTTTGTTTTCAGGCATTTCTTATATTTTAAAATTCTTCCAATTCAGTCATGGAAAATTGGTTTCCATTTTTGCTTAATCAGATTTCATTCAAGCCTTTAAAACTGAAAAAAATCACGCACACACTCATGATTACATTTTACCTGTTTAAAACTATATATTATGAACTCTAAAGAGCAGTGATTTGATTAATCAGCCACAAATTTTAAAATGTTTATAATTATTTTAATAGTTTATACAATTTGAACCAGAGACTTTGTAATTTCTGATGCACTTATCACTGAACTCTCTCTCTCCCACTATAATCAGTCATTTTACTCTTTTCAGTAAATGATTTCATATTTGACTTGTGCAAATTCTTTATCATGTTTCATGTTTATAATTTCTTTATATCTTGTTAAAACTTTTTTTTTTTTTTTTTAAATAAAAAAAATAAATATTGGGAATTAAAAATTGGTGTGTGTATCTTTAATTTTTTTTTTTTTTTACTTCCATGTTGTAAAGTTTTCATTTCATTTCTTCTATCATACAGCATTGTTAAATAAGCTAGTTCAGCTATTTCAACATTTTGTGAATTATCAAATTCTATCTTATATAAACCAATTCCTTCCCCCATCATTGAACCAAAGAATTTCTTAGTTCTTCTTTTGGGTTAGTTTCTTGGAACTGTTATTGCTAGATACACTTTCTCAGTGACTGAAGTTACTGTAAACATTAAAAACAGCATTTCCTTCAATCCATTTTAAAATGATTAAGTAAACTCCAAGACAAGTAAATTACATAGGAACATCTTAATTATAGTTTTTTTCACTCGAACTTATTCGATTGTTCAGTTTTACTTTTGTTGACAAATTTTTAAACTCTCAAAAATATTTGGTAAGAATTCATGGTCATAGGCTCCAGACAATTTATTTGACCAATGAAAAGTGAAGATGTGTCATTCACTTGAAAATGTCTGGAGAGCCTGTAAGCTCAAATTAATGCTTGAAAAAAATTTATGGAATAGGTTGTTTCTTTTTTTGTTGTTGTTTTTTTTTTTTTTTTTTGTGTGTGTGTGTGTGTGTGTGTTAACAATTTTCTGAATGTTTCAGTAATTTCTCCTGCCCAATTAAACAGTCTCCAAAAATATTTTATCAGTTTTCATTTCCACTGCTATTAGTTATTATGAGCCATTGTAGAAAATGATTTCCTTGTAAAATTAACCTTTGTTTTTGTTGCCCATTTATCATTTGCCATTTTGTTTTTTTAATATAAATCTTTATTTTTTTATTGTATGTAATTTTCATACTAAAATGAAATTGTATAGTGTGCATATCTCGGAAATGCTGGCAAAGATCACAACCTAAATTTTAAATGCAAATTTTTTATTGTCGTGTTAAATAATTTTTATAAGATGTGTATTATCTCCCTTCCTCACCTCCAAAATATTTTGATTATTTAGAAAGAATTTTCAAAATGAACAAATCTGTTTGAAAAAATATTTTCAAGGCAAAAATACATTTAAAATTTCATGCAAAATTTTGACAATGTGAATTTTTTATATTATTAGATTTTTGTAATTTATTTTAATGATTTATTCAGAAATTTTAAATTGTATCTTTTAAATATATAAATTATTATTATTTTCCTGAAGACAATATGTATAGAAAGTGCATGTGTGTTTGTTTCTCAGATCAGTTATTCTTGAAATGCTGAATACATAGTGTATTTTCTGGGAATATTTAGTGATTTGGTGAAAAAAAATTGTTGCAAAATTTTTCACTAGAACTTGTATTTTCCTTTCCTCATAAATTTTGTTCAGTCAAATTATTTCTAGTCAGTTAATGACAAGGGATGAAATGGGGGGAAAACATTTAGTGTGTGCTTGTGGCAAATTTAAAATTTTCTTGGTTTATATCTAGCACCAAAAGGCTTAAGTTTCTACAGCATTATTGATCATTTTTGTATTAGGATTTTTCCTCAAAAAATTAAACATCAAATCCTACACAAAAAAAATATAGTTGTAACTTTTATTGCGATGGAAATCTTTACTGTACATTTGCTACTATTTACAAGGAAACTAATGAAATGTATTTACCAGTTACTTACTAATATAATTGTTTACTATAAATACAAATGTTTTTGTTATACCAAATGAAACTGATAATCTCTCAATGTTTCAGAAAATGCAATTAATGTATAAAGAACTTTTAAAGCATGTAATTGTTTTAATATTATGTAACATTTAACAAAAATCAGTAGCAATGAAATATGAAAACTTTGAATCTCCTTATTTGTTTTTATTTTAGTTTATATCTTATGAAAATATTTCAGTTTCTATGAGAGTAGCCATTTTAACCAGTGACATATAATTCTTCATTGTTCAGTATGGTTAAAATATTGAAATTCCACGATTGTCATTGAATTAGGAAGGATCTTTACCAGCATTTCACCTCAGAGAAGGGAAGCGCTGATTGTATGTAAAGAGTTTGTCTTCAAGATGGTCAGTCCTGGTCAATCAGATATATAACAACTTTAGTAAATTCTCAAGAAATTTTGAATTAAAAGAAAAACAAATTTTAACTCTCATTTCTGTTATCTCTGTATTTGTAGAATCTATAGAAAAATATCAGCTTTGTAATTTTTAAATTCTTGAAAATCCAATAGAAATATTGTCACCAAGTTCTGACTTCTTCTTAGGGTCATACTGATAATATCCAAGAGAAATGATTTTAATTTTCACTTCCAAAATTGTTTTAATACTAATAAATAATGTGATTCACACTGAGTGTTTCTTAGAGATTTGATTAAAGAGTTTTGTACTTGGAACTAGAAATTGAAGTCTCAACTTTGAACAAGTTTTTCACACTTTGCCACTTTGGTGAGACTTTGTTGTGTTCATGCAAAAACAACATAAAACTGTAAAAAGTTGATCAATACTTCATAAAAATTGGACATTTACTGCTGATTATAAAGTGGGAGCAGTTTATATAATTTAACTGTGAAATTATTCTGGGAATGCTGTAAATAGACATTGAAATATAAAAAAAAATTTCTTCTTTTATTAATCCAGTACTAATATTTTTTTTTTAAATGATGTAATTTAATTTTAATGTAGTTTTAGATAACAGAAAAACATTAGGCACACTTTCTCTGGAAAGTTTTGCTATAATAAAATAAAACCTTAAAAACTCTGCCAAGGTTTTGGATAACATGTTCTGACAAATCCAGACAATCTGTGATGTCTTGCAGAGAATGTTCAGTTTCACTCCCCATTCCTTTGATTGTTGCTGTATTTTTTTGCATCACTGAGACAAGATTTCTTTTGCGTGCCATTTTTACATACATAATGGCTTTGTATTTAGCTTTGAACCTGTTAAGAAATGGGGGAGGAATATTGTGTTGCACCATTTTTTTCCTTGAGAGATGGTCAGTTTGGCCATCTACTTTGAAAAACAATCATTTGAGCCTTTGGATTGAACACTGACCTCTTATTACTCATATGAAATCTAATTATTTCAAATTTGTTTTATCTTCATATCCTTTCCTGGATGAGTTTCAATTTGTTTTTTATCTCACTGTTTATTCTCTCATTTCTCAAGAGCTTTGAAAGCTGATAGATTTTGAAAAAGTGTCTTCAAAAATTTATTATTGAATTTTCATGAACTGCTTCTCAATCTTGCCTGATGACTTTTAGGAACTTTTGATAACAATAAAGATTACTCTTGTATTTGAAAAATACAAGTCATACAAATCTGCCATCTTTTCATTTTGCAATTTGACTTTTTAAAAATGACAGTTTGGCAAATGATGATTAAACTAAGAAATTAAAGAAAAATCATAGTCATTTCCATTATTAATTTTGATAAATGAATTTTATTTCTCAGGTTTTATTTCCTAAAATATTAAACCTAACTCTCTGTTGTTTAATGCAATGTCCTGAAAGGATACAGAATCTGTGGCGTCTTGATCACCTTTTTCTTTATTATGGGAATTGCTATAACTTCCTGGGGAAGATTTCCTATTGCCTTCTACACAAAGTTTCAAAGTTTTCCTTCTCTAAGACTGGTTCCCATTCAAGGTTAAAGCCAAATCTATCCTGTTATTTAACTTATAGCTGAAGGGAGAAGAAATAGATCCATGCCTTTACTAAGGTTGCTAGAGCAAAAGTGAATGCAACAGACTAGACAGGAAATTAAACTTGTTAATTTCACTGTTTACACTGATAGCTGTTGAACTTCATTTAAGAAATATAAAGACAAAAAATCAATCATTCCATTATCAAATGTCTTATTTCTGTATTAAAAATCAGAAATTTTATATAAAGAAATCTTGTTCATTTTCTTTGAAATAAAACCTGAAGTGAATTTCAGAAGATAATTATGAACACAGGTGTTTGTTTTTTGGGGATTTTTTTTCTTTCAATACCAGCTTATAGACAATTCTTGACTAAGATTAGCTTTCCTCAAGGACACATGGCACAGTGGATAAAGGCGTTAGTTAGATCCAGTGACAGGACCCAAAGAGTGTGAGTTCAATACCTGGTTAAGGCAGTGGAGAAATTGGCGAGGGGAATTAACAGGAGATAACTGACATCCATTAGACATGGCACGTGAAACTAGAACTGTCTACCCCAGTGAGTGATATAAAGGGTTCAGTTTGACATTCCAACCACATGAAGAAGGCCGGAGCGTACAACAGCAGAAACGTAATAAATATGGTGACAAAGATGAGGACAATAGTCCGAATAATGTAAATAGTGTACATAATACCTCATCTCAGAAATATAGACAGCTGTCATATAATTTTTTTTTTTTAAACTATGAACAGCCAGGCACTAAATAATCTAGTTAGTTTGAAGCTTTTTTTACTAAACTAAAATATATACTTTTATAAATGAGGTGCTCTTTGCATACTGGAAATTTGCATTCAGCTAATGGGCTAAAAATGCATTCTGTAAGAAAATAAAAAAACAAAGAAAGCTAAATAAAGAGTTCGGTTCTAAATTCTATATATCACCTGAAGAAGATTGGAGTGTACAACGGGTGAAACATAAATATGGTAATAAAGATGAAGACAACAGTCTGATGTAGGTAGTTACTGTTGTGATGTGGGGTCTGGCAAGACACAACACTTAACTCGACATTTATGATAGTAGTATTCAATACTCAGCTAGACTAGTCACTACAATAGTATTATCTCCTCCCTTGACAATTACCCAAGGCTATTTGTCATGAAAGGATCAGTCCATTCATGGCAGGAAGGTAACTGGATTTTACCACAACATCTCCCCTTTTGAGACTTATAGAAGTTATAACTTTTCTCTTTTTGGGTTAAGATCCAACACTTCTGTATGCTGTCTCTTCCTTTTACTGGAGCGTGTGGTTTCTGGGGCATAGGTATATTGAAAACGTCATACAGAAACACCATCAGCTCCTCTCAGATTCTTTGTTCATCTGAGTATCTTTTTCTTATTTGATTTAGATGTCTTTTATGCACCCATTTAAAACCTTTTATCATGTACGAAAACTTTCTGATATGTCTCTTGACTACCCCATCTTCCTTGTGAACATTAGTTCTGCTGGGGCCATACCTGATATGTATGTAAAAACTACTGTAATCACATATCCTTAGTTTCACCTGCATTGGGTTTTGTTTTAATGCCTTTTTGAATGCATCAACAAAGTGTTCTGCTTGCCCATTTATCTTGGATGTTGGGGGGGAGTTCTGATATGTTGTATCACAAAGGTTTTACAAAAACTTTCAAACTCTTTAGGAGTGAATTGTGTAGCATTGTCCTTAACAAAGGTCTCTGGGATACTTTATCTAGCAAATAATTCATGCATGAAGTTTATTGTAATTGTAGAAGTTGGACACTTGCATTTTAAAATTTCTGACCATTTGGAAAAACTGCTGACAATGATTAGGTAGTGGACACCATTTATTGATCCCACAAAATTGGTGTGTAATCTTGACAACTGTGTCTGTCTTTGGCCAAGGGTAGAATTTAACTGGTGATGATTTTGCTCTGATGGCACAACCTCTGCACACTTTTACCAATCTCTACCTGTCTTTGTCCATATTGGACCAGTAGACATAGTTGCACATGATGGATTTCATTCTAGAGATACCTGAATGAAATTCTTTCAACATCCTTTTCCAAAGAGATGCAGGCATTATCACTCTTTTACCATTTAAGACCTCATCGCAGATTGAGAAAATATTGTCATCATCAGTTTTTGATTTAATTTTTTTTCTCCTTCGATTTCCACCTTACTTGCTTCTTTTTCCTCTAATAAAAGTATTCACCTGAACTTTTATTTTAAGTCTGTAGTATGCTGCAAATGTAACCTCTTCATCAAGGTTATATTTAAATTCAACAATTGCATTTAGTGCTGAGTCCTGTGAGAAAAAAGTAGATGTGTTTTCATTATTTTGCTCTTTATAAAAAGTTCTAGAATTTTTTGCTGTTGTTCTTGTCTCAACAAGGTTTCCCAGAATTGTTGTTGCTGTCCTTCTTCTTGTCGTCATTCTTGCTGTTTTATTGATTCCAACATTACTTCTTTCAAGTCCTCCATTTTTAATTGTTTGACTTGAAAATTTGCTTCAAATGTATATTTCAGATGTTTTGATGTTCCGTTGTTTCTGGAGCAAGTTTTTTATTTTTTATGTACTGATTTCACATGTTGAAAAAATCTGAATCTTTGTCTACCACTATAATAAATAGAGAATCATGCTCATTGCATTGTGAGGTCTGGTGAGACACAACACTTAACAGAGTCAGTCATGGTAGTAGGATTCAATAATCAGCTAGATAAGTCACTGTAAAAGTATTAGCTTCCTCCTAGACAATTACCCAGGACTACTTACCATGAATGTCCATTCATGATAGTAAGGAGGGTAACTGGCACTCACCATGATAGAAACAATACCTCATCTCAGATACATAAACATTTGTTGTATTTCCAAAATATTTTTGTTCTTATTTAAAGAAATTTTCTGTGTTTAGTAGTAACCCTGTTAAAAAATGTCTCTATTTCAAAACTAAAGTAGAAACATTTAGTATTTGCTTTGATAAAACCACATCTGACATAAAACTAATTTTATGATAACAAATTCACTGTTAATCACTCACAATATTAACATTCTTTCAATTTTAATGTGAGTACATATGAAGCAAGCAACATATTTTCACATCACTCTCATAAAAAATGTCAGCATAAATTACATCTTCATAAAGTAACTGATAATAAAACTGTAAATATTAGCAGCAATTATAAACATGAAATGCAATCAATATTCTAAACATTCATTTTAATTATAGTGGAAATTAATTTTGAGAAGAGAAAGAAATAATAATTAGCAGGTCTTATTTTTAATTTAATTGGGAATAAGTCTTGCCAATTATTATTTTGAAAATGAATGTCTACCAATTGAAAATTGATTGACTAAATGGTGTTGTTCCTTTGTCAACTGATTGCTATCATTAGTGTTTTAATTTTAGACATTTTGGCCTTTATTTCTGTACTTAACATGCAACTACATTGACAGTTTTATACACACACATGTATAGGGTTGGAATATTTCCCAATTTTCCTAGTCAAAAAAGAAAAAAAATATCTAAGTTGTCAAAAATATACATGTAACAACATGATGGCTTCTATTGCCCACACACTGCAACCTGTATTTAGAAATGGATTTCTACGTATAATTATTACCTGTCTGTATTTGCCCTGTTAATAACCTTCCTTCAATATTTTTTCTTCAGATCTGGGTTAGAGTCTGGTTTCTGTTTTTTGCCTTTTTTCTCACAAATGAATTGATCCTTCACTGAAGAACAGAATTCATTGGAAAACACAAATAACAGATGTCCAAGAGCAATGCATTTACATTTTTATGGCAAACATTTCAAAATTCAACCAGTGACTCATCCTTGTTTTATTCTTTTTTTCTAAGCTATATTTCTTGCTTTTGTAAAAAGCAAATCACACATTGCAACAGTCTAGCTTCATATATTTTTTATAATCAATTATTCATGAGGGTATATTTTTAACTTTGATGAAATGTTCATAATGACAAAATTAACTCCTCCCAACTCATGGAATGAGTAAAGACATTGGAAATTGATGCAGTTTATTTGAACACATACAAATTTCTTTTTTGTTAGACTTTGGTGTAGAGTAATTAGCAATAAACAACTCAACAAAGAATGGAAAATGTCAAATAAATAATTTGAAAAACACTGATCTCTGGCAGGAATGAGGAATACACAACAAATATATCTAACAAATCTTTTAGAAAGAACTTACAGTTACAAAAGGAACCATTAACATTTTGAACTTTTAGATTAATGCTCTACTCATACAGTAAAATAATTACAATCTAACTACAAATGCTTTTGTTCCATAAGATTTATCAAGTGTTAATTCAGAACTGAATTGTGACACTTAATTATTTTTTGACTGAAATAGTTCTATATTTTTGTTAATAAGTAACTAAAAGAAAATTATTGATGACATTTCTTATTTAATCCTCAATAATTTTCAAAATTCTACCTGTTCCAAGGAATTAAAAATAATTTAGAGAAATTGAGTTTGATTCTAAATTTCAACCAAAATATGCATAACAAGCTGACAGAAACAAAAAAATTTAAAATTTAACACCACCTTCATATTGAGGTTTTACAATTCTGTATTAAAAAAATCATCATAAAATCTTTTAAAAAAGACAAGTACAAGAATCTATGCTTATATTCTTGTACTCCAAACAAATAGTTCACTAAATTATTATTATTTTTGTTTGAAATAAAAAACAAATTAATAACATGTACTATTTTAGAAATTAATGAGTGACTAGAAACACAAAGATATTTTTCAATGCTATTAATACAGAAGACTTGTTAATTTATCCAACCAGAAACAAACTAGACTAATTAATTTACACATCTTAAATTAAATTGTTGAAAAGAATTTGCTCATGATAACAATTAGAAATCAAGCCAGAATAAAACAGGCATTTGAATTTTAAAACCAAATTCCATAGATTTTAAAATCAAAGAATGAAAGCAAGAAAATTAATAAAGGTAAAGAAAAACAATTCTTTTTATTGTTGAATTTTTTATTTGTGCCTTCTTTCTCTTATAAAAAAAAATGATAATCCTTTTTTAAACAATGTTTATGCATAGAGAGAGTGCTCACTCAGGAATATACATCAGATTTTACCATAGAACATTTGTTAACCAGCTTACTTCACTATTGCTAGATCCCCTTTTTGTAGGCTCTTCACGTGCTGTGATGAGTAAATATCCACATATAAATGTACACATTGCATAGACAACTATAAAGATTAAAGATAAAATGAGCTGCACAACAAAACTGAAGGTCAGAAGATGATAAGTTTCATCTTGCATGGTCATACTGAGTAATATTAAGTTTTATTAATGAGAGTTTTGGGAAGAAAACCGAATTTCAAAATTAATTAAATTGTTTTTAAGACTTCAAGCAGATGCTATAAAACGATCTACATTCAGCCATTTATGCATCCATTTAATGACAACATTTGTGCAGAACACTTTCATATTACTTTCTGAGATTTTGATCTCCAAAATTCAAATGATAAAATAGTACTCACTTGACCATCTGAAACATTGGAAACATATTTTATACCCTTATGCTAAGTTTTATACTTTATGTTAATTTCTGCAATGATAAAGTAATTTACCAAAAGTCAAGAGATAGCAGCATATAATGATTATGAGGAGTGGTACCACTATATTTGATGTATTGAAAATATTCAAACGTATGGTTGTATCCTGACATCTGTTGAATCAGTGGCTAAGCTGTTCATGTCAAGGCAGTAGGTCAATGCAATGCTCAGTTCAATTTCCATGATATCCGGGAACAGATGATTCATCAGGGTGTCTCTGTTAAAACATGATTCTTTGCTGAATTAAGTTTTATTTGATTACAGAATTTATCTGTAGAAAATGAAAAACTAATTTACTTGCTTTGATGCCCAGTTAATCAGTGCAGTTAATGATAATGTCTTTTCGTGTGTAAGACTAAAGATTACTTAAAAACAACAGGGAAAGAAATATCCACCCCCACTTGTGTGAGAGGGATATTTAATTATTATGACAACATGACTAATTAAAATGACAGGCACTGTCATCACAAAAGATCTCACAATTCTGTAAGATTTTTACTATATTCTATTTATATTCAACTCCAGAAGAATTAATGAATACAAGACATCCTCTTTCATGAGCAATGGCATGAGAATAGTTTATCCCTATGAATTGAATAAATCTTTGGGGTTGAAATTCTGAGCACATTACCAAATACATCAGGTACATGGACAAGGTTGTTGGGTACAATGTCCACAACAAATATAACCAAATAAGGGCAACAGTTCAAATAAATCAATGTATAAAATTGTATCTTAAGACCAAAATGAATAGGTAGTCTATGTTGGTTTTTCTCATCAATCTTTGATTTTTGTATCTCAAACACCTTGTTTCATTTTCTTCAGCTTCTCTCTTTCATTTGCCAACTTTTTGCAGAATTCACTCATGCAAAGGATAAAAATTTATTCACATCAGACTTTTTGAATATAAAACTTTGATGTTGATGTCATTTCTGACAAAGGAAAAAATATAGGATCAATCAAATTTTTCCCCTTACCATGACTACAACAGTCATTCTTGCAGAATTACATAACCATCTGCTATTTCTAACTGGCACCATTGATATCTCAGCTTCAAATATACACATACGTCTTTTTTTCTCTTATAAACACAAGAAATGAAACTATATTTAGAGAACAAAATATTTTATTCTCCATTAGAAGAAAGTATTTTCTGAGCAGGAAAATAAATATGTATTTTTTATGATTGCCAATATAATTAACCAGCAGTATGAATCAGGAATGCTGGCAAGAAGCACAATCATAATCCCAAACCTACTTTTCTACATGTACAATAAATTAGTAACATCTCATTTTGGAGTATAACTTATTTCTTTTGCAGATTGTATGAAGGGGGATGGAAAGTTAAAGAATTTAATTTTGTTTACAGCTTTTTCATCTTTGTATTGTCAGTCATTATATATATATATATATATATATATGATATAGTTTTAAGGCATGCTATATTTAAAAAGGGTAAAAGTGCTCAATAGCAGGGATAGAGCATGTGTAAATATAAAAGTGGATGCTGAGGTTAACACTGAATGATAACAGTCTTTTTCCTGCTTGAAGATTGCGTTCAAGTATGGAACAGGGTGTTGCTGCTTGGTGTTGACCTCCGTATTCACTTGTGTGTGTATATATATATATATATATATATATATACGTACATGAGGGTACATGAGGGTGGACTGAAAAGTTCATAAGCTGACTAACAAGGAGTTGTGCTAGAGCTGTAAAATCTTGCATGCATTAATTTCAACTCTTCTTATTAATTAATTTTCAACTCTTCTTATAATTGTTTATTCCTAAGTTAACTGACATCTGATTGTTCAAAGAAGACTTCAAAAGTAACTAGTAGTGACTTCTCTTGAAAATGGACAAAATCGGTTATCATGGTGCAAAAGTGGGCAGCTGAATTTAGGAGGGGAAGTGAGTCTTGAAAATGACACAAGATCTGGAACTCCACCACCAAGAAAACTATTGATTGTGTTCACCACTTGGTGATGGATGACAGGCAATTGACTATAAATCAAATAGCCAATACTATTAGCATATCCCTTGAAAGAGTTGAAAATATTCTGCACAATGAACATTGCATGATGAAGGTTTCTGCTCAGTGGGTGCCATGTCTTCTGACACCTGATGAAAAGTGCACCAATCTGATCATATCATGAGAAAATCTAACACTATTTGAGGCAGATCCAGCTGGTTTCCTTGAATGTTTCCTAACCCAGAATGATTGTTGGGTTATCACCAGAGACAGATGATCCATGTAGTTGAAACACTCCTCACCCACTCCAAAGAGGGCCAAATATGTTTCAGGGAAGGTGATGGCCTCAGTTTTTTGGATGCAAAAGTCATTGTATTTATTGCCTATCTTCAAAAGGGCCACACCATCAATGGAGAGTACTATGCCAACTTACTGTGGAAGTTATGAATGCTTATCAAGACCAAAAACCTATGAAAACTGATGAAAGAGGTCTTGTTTCATCAAGACACTACTCCAACTGACAAATCCTTGGTTTCAATCATTGCTGAGCATGACTGTCACTTTGAACTGGTTGATCACCCTCCCTGTTCTCCTGGTTTGGTCTTATTTGACTATCATCATTTCCCTAACATGAGAAAACACTTGGCTGGAAACCAGTATTGCAATGATGATGATGATGTCAAATCTGCTGTTGATGATTTATTTGATCAACAAGATGAAAGCTTCTTCATCAATGGGACCCAAGCATCACAACACCAATGGAAGAAGTGTGTGGACCACAAAGAGGACATATATTGAAAAATAGACCTTATTTGGTTACATTCCATGAGAATATCTTGGTCAGCTTATTAACTTTTTAACCGACTTTAATATATAAGAAAAAGAAAAAAATATATATAATAAAATGTCCAATGTTCTTTGGAAACAAGAATCTACTCACAAAAATTATCAGTTAACAACAGAAAATATGCAAACAGTACTACCATAGCAAAGCATATATGGCAACTGAAAATCATAAATTAAAGCACACCAAAAATAATATAGAACATATGAAAGCAGCCCTAGCTTACAACAAGATGTCAAAACAATATGTATGCTTAGATGAGAAAATAATGCCAATTTTCTTTCAGTACCACATAAGCTCCTAAACAAAAAGACCAGAACTCATTTACAAATGTAGACATGAAAACAAATTCCTACACCTTTCTGGGTGATACATTGGTTTAAGTGGTTTCTACAGGCTTACATAGAATTGAAAGTATGCCAATTAAGATAAGTTTGTAGTAATTGAAATAAGTGGTAATATAAAAATGTATGGTCAAGTGAGTTTTGCCTGTGTAGTAGGACATCCTAACCAAGTAGTACCAATTTCTAACAAATCTGCAAAGAGACATGATATCTGGTATTGTTCTAATGCAAGACAATACCCTTCTGATTGACTATTTATAGATGCATTTTATTGATTGTTGCCTTTAATTAGTACTTATCTGAATTCAATGTATGATTTTACGAAAGTGGCATGTAATAAACAATGCCCTTTCAATCTAACCTGATACACAGCATTAACTTCTTTGGATGCAGACTGGTTTTTGTCTATGATAGATCATTTTGCTTTCCTCATGAATGTTTTCACTCCACATTGTTAGAAATAATCCATTTTTCATTGCCTGCGATCTTCCTCTTCAAAAGAGATTTTTTATTGCATCTGAGCAGAGAATCACAGGTAGAAATGTAGTCCGTTAAATTTTTTCCATTAAATAATGAGGCACTTAAACATCATAGGGTTTCATGTATCCAAGTGTTTTCAAATGTCTTACGATGATCAAATAAAATATATAGAGTATCTCTGTAATATCCTGTGTCATGTGACCTAGATTACTTTTAATCAGCATTTAGACTTGGTCATCATCAGATGAATGCAGGTCAGATGA
The DNA here is from genome assembly GCA_903632075.3 of Acanthosepion pharaonis. NCBI lineage: Eukaryota > Metazoa > Mollusca > Cephalopoda > Sepiida > Sepiidae > Acanthosepion > Acanthosepion pharaonis. Next base: position 861,120 of record CAHIKZ030000456.1, read on the forward strand.
AACATTTTCACTTCTGAACCTAGCAATATCACAGTCTGCACTCTCAGCTATGGCACCATCTCCATAAATGGCACTTTTTGCTGTTTTCACAGTGCTTTTTCCTTTCCAGAAATAAAAGAGCATCAAATGATGAAAATACATCTCATTTTCCTCCATTTTTACTTAAAACATTTAAAATTCACAATCCATGCAGGAATCATATAGAAAGCTGCATTGAAATGTTATCTTCTAAAATCTGTATCTATAGCATAAATTTTTGTCAAATCTGAAAGAAAATCCTATATTCAAACTTTTGTTCTAACCCAATATTTTTGCAAATTTTCTTTTTGGATTAGAAATGAATTATATCTTCTCTTTTGCACAGAAGAATTATGGATTGTTTTGATTTGGTTTTCTTATCATTGGTTTCATTTTTTATTATCTTTGTGTAAATTTAATCACTTATTTATTTCAAATTAAACTTTTTTCTTATTTCTTGACCAAAACTATTAATAAACTTGCAAAATGTTTATGAAAAATCTTCAGTCTATTCAGATTGATATTTTAAAATATTTTGTTTTATTTATCTACATTTTTAATTTGATAAATTTTCCAGTTTGTAGAATATGAATTTTCTCATAAGTCAATTTTACAAGTTAACTATTTAAGAAAATTTTACTATATATATAACTATTTTACTATATAATATAACTATTAAAATAATAGACAAATTTAACTGAACTTTTATAAGTTGATTTTTATTTAAAATTTTGTTTCTGAAGTTAATGTATTTGTTGGTGATTGATCCACTCCACTTTTAAAAAACTGTTGTTTCAAAATTTTGCTTTTGAAAATGCAATGTGGAAAGTTTGAGTGTAGCCCATTTTATTAGTTCTGAATTTATATGAAAATGCTCACCAGTTGAAAATGTCTTTCAATAGCTTTTAATATCAGTTAATCTCTTTTTTAATATTTTGTAAGACTTCAAATAATCCAATAGATTGCCTGAAACATAAACATAAACATGACTTCAAAATGTCATTTTCTATAATATCTTAACATCCTTAAAGTAACCACATCATCATTATTATTATTGTTTCATCATCTCAAGACTATAGTCTTCAGCTATAAATTCTGCAAAGGTTAAGTGTTACTCTTCTGGCAAAATAGATTTGCTTTGAATAACGCAAAGTTTTGAGATCCATCAGAATTTCAAGTAATAAAGGATACATTCTTTTTGTAGAAACATTTCAGAATAAACCATTAACAGAAGTTGAAAGAAGAATAGAAAATGTAATCAAAAACATTACTGATAAGGAAACTGAACATAGAATAGGCTGGGGGTAGTTTCAACCAAGATTGCAAGTTGCTACAAAATCAGAACATTAATCTAAAATCTTAACTCTAGTTCTTAAATAGTCTTGTCAGATTGAGACTTTCATATGGATGCCAAATTTATTCAGAAATATCTAAATTGTCAGCTTTATACAACCACTTTCTCAGACTGATGGTTAAAAATGGCTTTGAGCAAAATGTGTAGATCTCAGTGAGGAGCATGTTTCTTCAAACCCATGGATTGGTGCTACAGAATCACAAAGAACTATACTAAATAGCAGAAACCACAATCACTTGAAGACTTTTAATAGCAGCAACAACTAAAATGGACAGCACATGTAACTCAAAGATAGAATAATGATATAATCAAGATGCTGGCATAACTTCAGACAAAGGAAACCCCCATATACTGGAAAGAGCAATAACAGCTATTTGATTTGAGAAGCTTATTTTCCAGAAAAATTGTTTTAAGAGAAACATTTAATAAACTTCAAATGAAAAACTGAACTGACTACTACGTAAATGAATGCTGAATATTTCCTTATAAGGAAATAGCTAATACAAACATTACCATTCCTGAGCAGACTGCAGGTTTTTACAGAGACTCAAAAATTGGCATACAACCAAAACATATAGAGGAAGCTGGTCAGGTATTCCACTGTGCAGTGACCTTTCAAACACACCCAGTCAAAGTGTTAAACAAAGATTGGGACATCCACATGTAAGAAATTTTCATTATATCTCAGTCTCAAGTGTTTTTATTTTATAGCCAGTAGATAGGTTTTGAATTATACAAAGCAGAATCAATTTAGACTGAGTGGGACTGGAGGTGTAAATGTGTGGATAGAGGCTTTTGAAACCAAGTGAGAACAAAATCAGACATAGAGCATATCCAGTTGTTGGTCTATATTAACAGTCACAGCTGGAACTGAAGAAGCCACTTCTGGTTTTCCCAAAGCAGGGGACAGACTGATGTTAGCTTGTTGCAATACCATCTATTCATATTGCAAGCTATATAATTGGGATGTATTTGATGGGCAGGGAGTAGGTAGGGTGAAGAGCTGTTTTATAAGACCAATATTGCAGAAGATTTCCTAAGTGTTACCTACCTAACCACTCAGACTGAGCAAGTGAATTCCCAAATAAAAGCACTTTTTTGTAATATTGGAAACAGGATTTAGGTTCTCATTTCTCAATGTGACATTTATTTTCATTTATTGCTTTTCTTTGAATGTGTAATGAGATTTTCCAGCTTTTGGTGCACACTAAGAGGAACAAGAATTGAGACTCAATGCAGAGGATTCATTGGCCAATTAGTGGAAACATGGGTGAGTGTTGCATTGCATGTTTATAATGGAACTGCTGCTGGTACTGCTATTGCTAATGATGATGATGAACCAAAAATCTACTTTTATCTTTAAAAGATTAATTATGATGTGATAATTAAATATGAATATCATTAAAATCTCTGCTTTTATTTGGTTATTTCTGACCATTGCTTTTAAATTGTTACATGATAAGTTGTCTTTTGAACTAAAGGAAAGACTGTATGTCTTACAGGAAATATAGCCTGCAAAAATGAAATAGTTTTGTATAAATGCTTACAGTTGAAATCTGGCCATCAGTGACTACATTTTTTATGATTCATCTTTCATCACTTACATGTCATGTGTAAAAAATTTAAAAAATGAGTTAAAAATAAGAAACAAATATTAAAAATTCATACATGACTCAACAGCCATTCAAAGTTAAAGTTAAAATGGTTATGGTCGAAGTGTGATATGAGTGAAAGTGGAGGGAGTAGGAAGTGAAGATTATGAGGATAAGAATAGATAATGACTGCCCCTTGACTTGAAGAAGATTATAGTGTTCAGGGAAGCATCCACATGGGAATTTGTTCCACAAAGTAGAAGTTATTAGGAAAATACTGTCTGAGTGGTACTTTCTCCTTACATTTAGAATATGGAGGAAATGAGGGTGATTTGAAGACCTGATAGTATCATGGCATATCCTAGCTATAAAGGTCTGAGCTGGTGCTGAACTAAAGAATGGAACTGAACTCTTCTGAACATTTAACATGGAAAAAGCAATAGAGTAATGATAGGCTTGCAAAGTTCCATCTCTGATGAAGTGGCTGCAGATTGAAGAATGTCTTCCCCCACAAGACTGTAAATGATTTTGAACTCTATCAAGGCTGGAAAGTGAGGACTGAGCAGTTCCAGCCCAGATATGGAAGCTATACTCCATTTTTTACATAATCTGACCTTTGTAAAGACAAAGCATGGTAGAAGGAGTCAGGTAATCCCTAGAGTAATAGAATGAACTGACCATTTTTCCATCATCTTTAGAAATGAATTGTATATATGAATTCTACTTGATGTCTGGAGTGAACTTGAGACCCAATAGAAATAAAAGCATGAAGCCATATTTATAATACAACCATTCATCATGATTGGAGAAAATTTGGAGTCTGACAGTGATAATGAAAAGATACTAACTTGGTTTTTGAGTTATTGGAAATTACAAGCCAGTTTTTTTCCCATTGTGCTATTAGAGTGTGGCCAGAAGAGAGATCAACTGCATGGATTTGTTTATCTCAATTTTGGGGAGTGCATCCATAAACTGTGATATCATCTGCATAGATGCTTAGTAATGATTTGGGAATATTTTTAGGCAGATCATTTATAAAAAGCAGTAGCAGAGTAAGGCCAAATAGAGAGACTTGGTTGATGCTTGCATTGGTATGAACTTCAGATGACTGACTATTTATGACTACCTTCATAGACCTACCTAAGAGAAAGGGTTGATGGTAACATAAACTCTTACAGAGACATCATAGCTGGATAGTTTTGTGTAGTAAAACCTTATAGCACATCCTGTCAAAAGTCTTTTTGATATCTAAGGCAATCATACTATTGATGAAGCTACTACCAAGTGCTTCGATAAGGGATGGTAGCTAAAATATCAGCAGTGGACTGAGAGAAGTAAAACCCATACAGTTGAGTAAAAGTTTCTTGACTAACTCATGCTATTGTTATAAAAGTAATTAAAACTATTGTTAGCATTCCATAATATTTTATTTTTTCTATTGCTATAAATTTTCTCTGATGTTATCAGTTCCATATTTGAACTAATAAGCAGAAACAAAATATTCAAAATAAGTAAAATCTTATTCAGCAAAAAACTATTATTTTGAACATAACTTTTTTGCAAAGCAAAATGAACCAGTCAAATGAGATCCTTATACAACTTGTACAAAGGAAGTGAAATCATTATACACTTATTTGAGGCTTTGGTAAGAAAGTGATTTCTATGTTTAAATAATGAATGAAAATATTTTCATTCATGACTGAAAATAATTTTATTTATTATTATAACTTTGGTTTTTGAGAAGTCTATTATTTGTTAGGAGCTTTTTTATTATAATTACCTGATGCAGACAAGTTATATGTGACAAACTGAACACAAACCATTCTCTGAAAAAAGAATTCAGTATCATTGATTGGTTTCTATTAAGGTTCACTATGTAGCAGTGGCTTTTTGATGTTTACCGCTTATATAAGGGAAATATTTCATTCGATCTCTTCTCAATTAACCATCATTGCATGCTATTTGTTGTTGAAACAAAACATAGCAGGAAGTGGAATCATGCCTTTAATTAAGGCATTAGTATAAAATGAATATAAAAAACTTCAGGTAGAGTTCAAATTTAGATTGCTGATTATATTCTCTCTAATATTAACTGTTATCCTAAATCTCCTCTGAACACACACACACATGTATATACAAATATTTTTCTAACAGTTCCAGAAAAGAAACTTTTGAAAGCCTATTAAACAAGTCAAATGAACATAGCTAAATACCTTCCATCATAAAATCCCATGTTGTTTGGTTTATCCGTAAGCATGCTCATACCAATTTCTCATTGAAACACAAACTTGGAAATTTACATATTTCTCTGTGAAATGCAATAAAACAAAACATGCTTTCACATAGATTTTACAAGCATTTACTTAACCGTTATCACCAAGGTTTGATAATATGATATCTGTCCGGAAAGTATTCAGCCATTTGATATGAGCAAGATAATAACTTACCTAAGACAAATGTTTAAAATACTCCCATTTGGATTTCACACACTTATTTCAACATCCCTTCAGCTTTTCAAAAAAAAAAAAAATTTAAGATCCTCTTTCAAAATCAAAATCATCTGCCTCACTGCATTCTTCTTAATTTTGTTCAATGTCTGAAATTTCCTTCTATTCATTGGCAATTTTACTTTTGGAAAAAATCCATAGGTTTTTAGAAGTCAAATATTAATAGTAGACAGGTTGGTAGATCTGTGTAATGTGAAGTTTTGCCAAAAGGCGCAATGTGAAACATAAATAATGTGCAGTTGAAGAATTCGCTGCAGTTACATACTTTCTGAATCACACTTTGGAAAGCTAATTTCCTTTTATTGTAGCCTCTATACATTCAATATTTTGTAGTGTTCTTCTTTTGTTAAGATTACCACAATATACCAGAATATGTATTTCTTTCAACAGAAACCCACATATTTTTGAAGTGTCAATACCCAAACTTATCTGTGCTACACTCATTGAATCATCTCTGAAAAATTATCAGTCAATTAGTTTCCATGGATAAATGTCTAAGTTTTAAGCAAAACTTAGATATTCATTGTGAATACACTGATTAGACAATGCACAGTGGTGTCTCACTGCTGACTATTTGGAAGAATGTCTGTTCATGCATGTGCAATAAGTTTTCCTCTGATTTCTTGTCAAATTATATCAAGACTCCACAAACAATTCTCAAGATATTCATAATAGCTGGATACTTTCTAGACAGATCCCTTAAATATTTCTTTACCTTGAAGATTTTCATGATGCACATTATTAACCAAGCATAGAACCTCTCAGTTACTAATCTATTGTTCTCATGAGATTGGTGATGCTCTTAGCTAGTTTTTAAATAATTTATCAATTTACCTCTTTAGTTATTGGGGCACCCAGTATGATGACTGACTGTGCAGACCAAATTGTGGAATAAATAAAACTGCTGAAGTCAATACAATGGACAAGGGTCATCAATATAATTTTTCTGGACAAGGTCATCATGAACTGGATATACATGCCATTCCTATACTTATGTGAAAAGCATCCAAATTTATCAGCCAATGCTGCACCAAGTTGCAGGAAAAGAATTGATTTTCTTGCTAAATAGAAAAATTAATGTTTAGTGTGTCTCTAAGGGGCGGAAGAACAGGAAGGTTGTCAGTTGGGAATAGGAAGGGTGGTGGATGTTGTCAGTCAGGAATAAGAGTGGGGGTTATGGTTGGGGATAAGCATGCAGCTTCAAACATCACTAAATATAAAATATTTTGTCTTTTTTACTTTTTTGTCACTTTATTTTTGTGGTGTATTTGTTTTCAGCATCAGATTCATGTGATAGATTTGATAAAAATATTTGCATGTGAGGATATTTGTACAGTATATTTCATGGATCTCTCTCTTGCAACATATTTGTGCATATATATATATATATATATATATATATATATATGAGAGAGAGAGAGAGAGGAAGAGAGAGAGAAATATATTCGATTATTCAATTTTACAGTTTATCTATTCTAATTTAATTTTAAAAGTATTAGTCTGAATCCCTAAGGACTTTTTAGCTATATGCTATTAAATGTCTAGAATCACAGAGGAAAATTTGCAGAGTTATCTTCTCTTTTTGTATACATCATTTTCTTTCATAATGACTGTCTCTATGGACACATGTAGGAAGTTCTGTCATAGAATCTCTATTTTAGAAGTAGTATACTGCTTACATTCACTGTAAGAATGTGGCACAGTAGAGTTAATGGCAGTCCTAGTGAGAAAGGAGAAGCTAATATAAGTAACTAACCCTGCAGTGGCAGGCCAGCTTCTCCTGTGAATGAGATCATATATGCGGCTGTTCTTATTACAGCTGACAGAACAATCAGTTTCAAAGCCTCTGTGAAAGCCTTCAGGTGAGCTATGATAGTTATTGCTTTTTGTACAGTCTCTTACCATCTCAAGAGTTTGTATGAAGTGGGTTCCCTGAATGGTGACAACCTCCATGAACAAGTGGATTGCTGTTGCTGCCCAAGAGCTTCTGCAGCTGCACAACATGGATAACAGTTTTTTAAGCATGACTGTCACAGGAGATGAAGCCTGGGGTGACATTATGAACCAGAGATCAACTTAGTACTGCTAACAAGAATCACCCAGAGAGAAGAAATTTAAGGCAGCAGACTTTTGCAGAGAAAGTGATGGCCACTGTGTTTGGGACTAGAAAAGAGCCATAGTGCTAGATTTTATGCTCATTGGTGTCACTATCATTTCTGAATCCTACATGAGCACATTGTCAAAATTTTAAGGTTTCTTTCAGTTAAGTCACATATGAAAATGAGCAATGTGCTTTTGCAACATGACACTGCAATGCCTTCACAACAGCTGAAAAAACTTACCAGCAATCACAGTGCATGGCTAAACAACTTTGCTGCATCTACACTACAGTTTTGATCTGGAATCCTCCAATTTTTATCTCTTTGGATCCATGAAGGAGACACCCAAAGACAGACATTCTCCAATTATGATGCAAAGTGCCCATGGCTAAAAAAGTAACCAAGAAGTTTTTATGAAGTGGGTATACATGGCCTCATTCAAAGGTTCAATACTATGATTAATTATAAAAGGAGAATATATTGAGTATTATACTTTGATCCCTATGATTTTTGTGTTTATATTTCTATGCTTTTTATGCTTCTACTAATAAATTTGTTGAAATTAAAGAAGGATGTGCATTACTTTGTGACAGATCCTCATATTAGTATATGCTCATATATTTTATATGTAGAATATTTTATCTTTCTCAGCAAAGAACTGTTGTAGGTACCTTTTGAAGTGTTCCTAGGAATTCAATATTTTTTTCAAAAATGATTCTGTAAGAACTGTAATAATCAATAATCAAAATATACAAATTCTGGTGAAAATGACAAACAAATGAAACATTCTTAGCTAAGCTGTAACAATGTTTATACTTGACCATCAAAGAAACATGCAACCAAAAAGTAATATTACACTCTTCCTCAGAACTAATTCTTAGTTGCTGCCTTCAGGTGCTCTAAAAGGGAGAAGTTCTCTTCCAAATCAACTATGTGGCTCACAAGCATATCACAACAAAATCTCTTCCAGTCTCACTAAACATAAAATCATGTTCTTTGGATGAAGATCAGCTTGTTTCATTTTGCTATAATATAGCTTCCCTGTACTTTTTCTACAAATATTTTGATGGTAATGGTTTTGATGAGTTTTCCTCTTTGATACCTCAACTTCATGAATTTAAGTTTAGTGCTTGTTTGGCATCAAGATGTCATAATTTCACTGTTGAAATTGCAAGTTGTAACTGTGAGTTCTATGTTAATAGTTTCTTCTCCCATGCTTCTTACTTGTGGAATGCTTTCCTGTCAATTACAATCACCAAAAATTTAAATTCAATTTCAGTTGTCTTTTTCTATCTCCTTGAATCATGTTCTTTTATTGTTCTCTTTGTTTCTCTCAATAACCCCTTGCATCTTAGTGGTTTGGGATGAAATGATTAAAACACCTTCAAGTAGTAAATAGCACAGTCCAATAGTTTTTCATTTATATGAAAGTCATTTGTTTAAGTTAAGAGCACCCAAACAAAAAATAAACTACACTGTGTAAGCTATAGAGTCAAACCAAGATTAACATATGGTTTACCAGCATAGTCCTGTAAGATCAAGTTCATAGGCTGACCAAGATACTCTCATGGAATGAGACCAAATAAGGTTTATTTTTCACCACAGTCCCCCTTGTGATCTACACACTTTTTCCATCAGTGTTGCAGTGCTTGGATCCCACTGCTGAAGAAACTTTCATCCTGCTGGTCAAAAACTCATCAACAGCAGATAAGACCTCATCATCACTACAATACTGGTTCTCAGCCAAAAAACTGAGGCCATTATCTTCTCTATAGATGAAATGACCTTGGTCTTCTTGTAAGTAGGGTTTTTCCCATTGCATGGATTGCTTCTTTGTCTCTGGCTGAAATAGATGAACCCAACACTCACCCTGCGTTAAGAAATGTTTAAGGAAATCGGATCTGTTTCAAACAATGTCAGATTTTCTTGTGAAATGATTAGCTTTATTCACTTTTGATCAGGTGTCAGAAGATGTGGCACCCATCAATCAGAAACCTTTATCATGTCAAGTTCATTGTGTAGAATATTCTCAACTCTTTCATGGGATTGGCTATTTATATTCATTATTTATATTTATAGTCAATTGCCTGTCATCCATCACCATGTGTTGAATATGATCAAGTGTTATAGTTCAAATATAGCTAAGGATTTCTTTTTTTAACAACATTAAATTGGGAAGCTATGGAGGATTTGTCATTTATAGCTTAAACTGAAGAATGGAATTAAATATTCAAAAATTGTAGGGAAAAATATCAGTGGATCTCAGACCATCAGTTTATAGGATGAGTGATGAAGAATGGAATTAAAGTAATAAAAATGGACATGTTAAAGCAAGATAAATAAACAAAGAAGAAGTAACAAAAATAATGTTACCATAAAGTAGTAATACTGAAACAGCAAAAAAGTAACTAAACCAATTTATTGGTCCTCTCTCATCAGAGCTCAGTTGATCTTCTCATCTTTGATTGAATTCTGATGAAAGAGGACTGATAAAACAGTTTAACTGTTTGAATATTACCACTTTATGGTAATGACATCTTTTGTGCTACCTCATTTTGTCAATTTCTCTTCTTTTTTTAACATGTTCATTTTTACTGCTGTAATTAAATTTTGTATCCCTGAAAACAAAATGTAATATGCCAAGTCAAGAATTGTCAAAAATTTATAGCTTTTGTTTGCATTGTCAATAAAAGACAGATAGTAGTTTTACTATATGTACTGAGATGCATGCCTAACAAGAGTATGACTGGCTCAAAGACAGCCTGTGTGAGCCCCTGAAAACTACAGCTTACATCACTTTTGATGAGTCAAGCTGCCCTTTCTTAGTTGGAGAGCAATACAAAAACATTACTCATTCAAATTTTTCTTCTTTCATGCAATATTATTTTGTAATGCATATCAAAGAAGAAGAAAAGGGAAAATGACTCTCTGAAAAAGCAAGATAAGAAAGAAAAATATTTCCAATCAACCTGTTAATTTGGGGATGCAAAAAATGAAGAATGAAAGAACATAAGAAAAGAAAAAGAAAGATGCTAATTGGACTGTTAACCTCTGAAGATAAAGGGTTCAAATATCTTCCTCAAATTAATTCTATGTGTGTTGATGCCTAAGAATTGCCTATCCATGAATTTTTAGTTAAAAGCCTTTGGGAAACATTAAGTACTTATCTGTCCCTCTTCCTCTCTTTCTCTGTCATGAAATATACACAATGTTTTCTTTCATTAAAGAAATTAGAATCTAACAAAAGAAAAAGTTTCTGTGTTTATTTGACCTTTGATCTATACAACATTTACATGTGCATATTTGTTTTGAGTCTACTCAAAGGACATCAACCAATTTGGAATTATCATAGAATAATCAACAGCCAGAAGAATGATTGTGATTGATATTTAATCATCTCATTCCAAGAACCTCTACAACATTCGGCAATTTATTACACCGTTATGTTCTAGAAGCAAGTTGATACAAGAGATTTCTAAAGCCTGATTCAAATATTCTGAATATGTTGCCTTCTTTTTCCTCCCACATCATATAATGTTTGTTGTTCCAAGAGTTGATTGCTACCAATCTCAACTTATCAACATAATTGTAGAGTTTCATTCATTAAAAACTCTCCAGCACAAAACTTTATCAACCACTTTTGACATATTCAATCATTCACAGTAATTTCTCTATAAACTGTACATTTATTTTGCATGAAGATTGCATTTTTACCTTTTTGAAAATAAAAAAAAATAAAAATTCTAAAAATGTTGTTATATTCTTCCATTTGCTAAGAAGCAAAAATACAACAATTTTGATATAAAAAATAATATGCACTGATATTGAAGATGTTACAACATAATCAAAGGTGATCCTTTTGAATAAAGTTAAAATTAAATGTGCCTAATTCCATTCATTATGGAAACAGTTAAAATTTTAGGTTATATAAGCATTTATTATATAAAATTGCATACATATATACACACACATGTGTGTATATATATATTGTTATGATAGGTATTCTCTTTGACAGATGTAGTCTTGTCAAGAGAAGATAACTCTCCCATAGGTATGTTGATACAGCCTTTTATACAGTACCTAATTCACATATCACTACACCTCCCTGAACCTAAGTGGCTCTATACACTTAGTTGATCTTTGACTTCTATGAACAACCCTAGGAGACATAATCTGTCTCTCAGAGTAAATCTCTTTATTTCCTTTCATAGACCTAGGTCTTAACTGATTCTCCTCATTTGAATCACCATGATACCTCTGGTCACTCTTATCCCCAGATTGTTCATCACTACTACTGAATAGACCCATTCTATCTTCCCTCTTTCTGATCACTCTCAATATTGGATTCATTCATCCTTCTTGCATTGTCTGTTCTGCTTCCTCTTCCACCTCTTTTTCTATAACTTCATGATCTCTGGTTCTAAATTGCGCATGTGGTTCTAAATTGCTTTTCATGAGCCAGTATGCCCTGTCCATTCTTTGTTAACACAGCTGTGTTAAATCTCTTTTGCACCACAAAATTTAACTTTTCTGGACTTGAATCCTTGTCCTTTCTGTAGCACACACTTTCATTTGTTGCAAATGACATGGTAATCAGAGCTCTTATTTGTCTTCCCATCAATGTGGATGGGCTTTGTCTTTTACCTGCATGCAGAATAGCTCTATAAGTTAGGAGTAGTCTGGGTAAATAACTCTCTATATCACAATCCACTAGAGAGAAGGCTTTTAATCCCATTTTTACCATTTGAACCATTTTCTCTACAATGCCATTTGACTGTGAGTGGTAAGGTGGTGTTTTGTATGGAATGCAGTCAATATGTCTTAATTATTCACATAAACTTATTTCACAAAACTCAGCTGCATTATCGGAGATCAAGGTTTTTGGAACTCCATTTCTCAAAAACACTATCCCCAACACCTGCTTTACAGTAGTGGCTTTTCTATTCACAACTTACTTCGCACCAACCTGAATATGAGTAAACTAATATAAAAAAGTCCTATGTAGGCATGTACTCATGTCCATAGTCCCATTTCCTTTGGCCAAGAGTGAATTTTAGTTTACCTAAAGTTTTTTATTTCTGTACACTTTGGACATTTTTAACATACTCTTCCACACCTCTTGAATAGCCTGGCCATCATGCTTGCAACTTTAATCTAATCTGCGTAGCCAATATACCTTCATGTATATCATTGTGCACAGCTTTATTTACTTTCATTTTATTTTATTCTATTCAACACTAGATCCTGCCTACTTCCCAACCTAAGCCAATTTAAGGGTAATACATCCATTTCTATTCAGTGCAAAATCCTATCCTCACAATTTTCACTTGCTTCAACATTTTTACTTTCAAAATTTAACCAAGATAATGCATCCACATGTGAAATAGTATTTCCTTTAATATATATGATGTCAAAATTGAACACCATGAGCTTAATTGCACAGCTTAATATCCTGACAGATGTGACATTCGGCAACTCTCTTCTGGGGTTGAATATAAATTCCATAGGCTTATGATCAGATTTTAATAGAAATTTCCTTCCCAGCAAAAAATTCATAGTTCTTTCTGTATTCCACACAATCACCAATACCTCTTTCTCAATATTCAAATAATTTGCCTCTGCTGATGTTAGTTTTCCAGATAAGTGCATTACAAGTTGATCTTCCTGCAACAATATTGAGGCTATAGCACAATCACTGGCATCTGTAGTTAATGTCAATTCTTTTGCTGGGTTGAAGATTTTGACATCTGGCTTGTTTATGAGTGCCTTTTTTACTTTCTCAAAAGCGATCTCCTGTCTTTTTGTCCATTGAAACTTGGTATTCTTCTTCCTTATTTCATTAAATGGCTCTACAAAGTCACTATATCATAGTAGTTATCTGTTATAGAAATTGGTTAACCCTAAAAAGGACTCTAACTCTTTTTTTATTTCTGGGTGCAACTATCTCTGATATCTTATCAATGAGTTTATTATCTGGCAATATACTGTATTTGGATATTTGATATCCTAGGCACAAAATTTTTTCACAATTAAACTTGCAATTATTGTGATTAATTGTCATATCCACACTATTTAATAATCTCAAAACTTGCTCCGTTTTACTTTTGAGCTCTTCTTTAGTGTGTGCACCAATGCCAATGTCATCCAAATATACAACTATATTTTTAATCTGCTGTAAAACTTTTTTGATGGCCTTTTGGAAAATCAGACAGGATGTTTTTACTCCAAATGACAGACAAGTCCATCTTAGTAATCCAATAGGGATCTTCATTGTGGTGACTTCTTGAAACTTGCTATTAATTTTTATCTGATTATACTGACTTAAGGTCAACTTTAGCAAAGTATTTTATACCAACAAACCCATGGAATCCTGTTTCAATGTTTGGCAATGGGAATGAATCTGAACAGATCTGGTGATTCATGCCCACCTTATAATCGCCACAAATTCTTGCATATAGCCACAATGGGTGGATACCAATTGCTATCACCCTGGCTGACTTTTTCTAATATTCCTTGTTCTACTGACCCCATGTAATTTACCAGCTTCAGTGTATCCACTATTAACATGTCAATTCCTAATAGGCCGTGGTTTTCGATGTTTTCCACCACTATGATGGGTATTATCTTGAATCTATTTTTTGTCTCAAACATGCCTTCAAAGCATCCGAAAATTTTGATGATTGACTCATCAAGCTGTTTCAAGTGGAGATTACTTTTCTTTAAACTTGGTCTACCCATTATTTCCCAAAAATTCCTTGGTATCAGCATAACATTACTTTCAGTATCCATCTGCATGAGTAAAGTTACTCCGTTCAACTTCATCATTTCCCTCCTTTTATCCTATGCTTTTATCTCAAATACTTCTGTAATTTCAGTTGGCGGAACTATATTTTCCATTTGCATATAAGTAAACTTTTAGTAGCACTGTAAGTCTTCATGTTGCCTTTGGAGGCATTAAATTTTTGAATCAATTCCAATTGTTGTAAGAACTCCACACATGCTTTCACATTCATATTATGAGCTTGAAAATCACTCTAGATTTCATGCTTCAATTAGTCTTAGCATAATTAGCTCATCTTTGATAGACATTTGTTCTAAATCCATTCTTTCAAACTCACAATATCGTGATGCTTCTTTCAATTGCTGTACATATTGTATAATAGCTTTGTCCAGTCTCTGTCTACTTTCAAGAAATTTAGTTCTTTCAGCTATGACCAATCTTTTTTTTGGTTGTATATTTGCTTTTATGATGGCAGCAATTTCTTCATATGCTAAATCTTGCAACACTTTGAGATAGACTATGACATATTTTTTTTTATGGTCGCACACCCTGCTGAGGCCTAAATTTTTATTTTCTACTCCACTAGCATTGGTGTCTTTTAAATTTTTAACTCTTGATGCTGCCATGAAACACCTAAGCCAGACTTCCACATATTCCAAATTCTCCATTGTGGTTAAATAACTGATGGGTAATGCTATATTGTTATGATAGGTAGTCTCATCAAGAGAAAATAATTCTCCAGTAGGTATGGCAATACTTCCTTTTATACAGTACCTAATTTACACATCACTATATATATATATATATATATATATATATATGTATTTATTATGCAGTGTTACATTAGAACATGCACCTACCCACTACAAAACTGTACATCTTGTTTCAACATTCAAATTTTTTTTTTTTAACGTTTCATCAGGTGGAAAAACACGATGCTACTGAGTAGCATTGTGATTTCCTACCTGATGAAATGTTAAAAAGAAAAAAAAATTTAACGTTGAAACAAGATCTACAGTTTTGTAGTGGGTATGTGCCTGTTCTAATGTAACACTGCATAAAAATAAATATTTATTACTCTACTTTTGCATTGAGCCCTGTTTTAAATTAATGTTTTGAACGCTGAAATCTTACTCTTCATTTTTTTACATTTATATATATATATATATATATATATATATATATATATATATATTGTTTATAATTTGCTGTAATATACTGAAGATAGTGTTTTTTCCTATAGACTATGGACATAAAAATGGAGTTTTTCTAGCAGTCTTACATTTTTCCATTTGGCAGGAGAAACTGAAAAAAATATAAGAATGCCAGAAATAATTAACTTTTCCTTGTCTGTTGTATTACATGAAACATATTTAGAAGAAAGGTTGCTGCCCAAATATACATTAATATATACAGGGTGTTTCAAAAAATTTGACATCATTTCACAGGCTAATAATTTTGGCAATTCTTGTTGAAATTACCTCAAATTTTAATGGAAGAGGACAGTACGTGCTTTTGTCAATGAGAATCTGCCAGAACAATAGATCGGGTGTGGTGGTGATGAAGACAGCTTTCTGGTGGAATGGCCTCCATGGTCACCGAACTTGTCCCTGTGTGATTTCATTTTATGAGGATATGTGAAGGGTCTGGTCTATGACCCTGTCTTCCTGCTAGCTTTGATGAATTCAAGCAGAGAATTACTTCAGTACTGGATAATGTTATCAACTTGACGTGTGCCATGTCACAGGTGATGCACATATTGAACACTTATGAAATTGGTCCTATAATAAACTTATGATGTTCAACACCTAAACTGTTCAATTTCATTGAGCTGGACTTAGTAGTTTTCAAGATAATTGCTTTTAAAATGATTTCAAATTTCATATATATATATATATATATATATATATATATATATATATATATATATATACATGAGTGCAATGGATTTATTTAATTAACCTACTGAATTATTACCAGATCATATGTTACAAATTTCTAATTGATATATAAATAATAGAGTTTATGAAACTCTAGAGTCGGTCAAATGAGATAAGTCCAGTGAACATTTATTGAGTTGTTGAATATTGTTGCTCTAGTTATCTGTTGAGAACTTTTTGGGAAAAATTCTGCTGTCCTCATTATATGTGTATATAGAAAATGTGTATGTATGTTGGCTTGGAGATTTGTGTAAGATCTCTGATTTCTCCCTTTCTCTCTTCTGTTCCCTGCCTCTCCCTATTTCTTTATTACTTTCTCTTGTCCGGTGAATGAGAGGGCAACACCACAACATTCGTATCTCCTAGAGGCATATACCTCCCTCCTCCCCTTCCTACTCTATGTAACTACTTTAAAACACAACTTCCACTAATGTTGTTTTTCATTTCATTTTTCACTTGATTCCTGAAAGAATTTTTGAATCAACTCATTGTTTTGAAACCGTAAGGTCTGAGGAAGCAAAACTGAATTTTATCAGTCTCATGAAATATAAAATATTACCATGGCTTTATAAAGTCTCTGATTTGTTAATTATATATATATTCAGTCGGGTTTCGATCCTAGCTAGAGGCAACCGGATGTCTAGCTGCACTGATGAGCTGTAAACAGCGAAACAGTCTGTCTGTGGATGACATTATATTTGCTCCTGAATTTGATTTCAGTTGAGCACTCTGGGAAAGAGGTGTGGGTTGGTAAACAGTGACTATTATAGCTAATATAGCGAGACTCTTGGCGTAAGTTTAATTGAGTCACTGTCAGTCACTGGGCATGTTTACAAAAAATAAATACGCTAAAATCCACCTTCATTCCTACCGTGCTTGCCGACGGCTTAGTGGTTAGAAGCTCGACTGACACCAATTCAGTCGGGTTTCGATCCTAGCTAGAGGCAACGGATGTCTAGCACTGATGAGCTGTAAACAGCGAAACAGTCTGTCTGTGGATGACATTATATATATATATATATATATATATATATATATATATATATATATATATATATAGTTTGTTATGTGCATGTAAATATTCTCAGGTGGGGTATATGAATGAAAAGACAATTGGAAAACTATACTTCAGCCAAAAGTTTCATCACTCGGACATTTGCCTTGATAAAGTTGGGTAAACTAAGTATAGTTTTCCAATTGTCTTTTCATTCATATATATATATATATATATATATATATATATATATATATATATCAGTGGCGAAGTGTCTATGCATGCAATTAATATACTGCATGCTTTACTTTTTTCCATGGTAAATAATTTTTGTTTAATATAAAATTAATTATTATTGATAATTTTCACTATCCTCATTGTACTCTTTTGGATTACCCATTTTTTTATTTCTTAGGATAAATTGTAGACAAGTGATATTTAAGAAGTGTAAGTAGAGAAAGCTCCTGTTTGCTTAGCGAGAAAAGAAAAAAAAATGCAGTGAATTAATTGCTTTCCTGTTCTATTCCCTTTGAGCAGGGAACATAAATGAAAAAACATGAGTGAAAGGTCAAAGACAGAAAGGTAGAGAAAAGTAGAAGTTTTGCTGCATGTCTTCCAGCTGTTAAGCTGGAAGACATGCAGCAAAACTTCTACTTTTCTCAATTGCTCTTAAATCAATTGCTCTTAAAATATTTTCACCTGTGGCTAAAATCAAGAGATTTGCCTATGCAAAGTACTTAAAGCTTTCCTTATTGTCAGACAGATTTAAACGAGAAATAGGGATATTTTTCAATGGACCCATGTCACAACTGATTGTGACACAAGGTGAGTTTATAAAAGTGGGTTTAACAGCAATATTGTGGAATAATTGCTCAAACTACCCATTCCCCAGCAATCCCCCTTGCCAGGATAACGACTCCAGCACCCCCTCCCCTTGAAAGAGAGGTACTGCTTGTGGGGATGGCCCCTTGGGGCTTGAGCTTAATATTAATTTAAACTTTCCTTGATAGATGCTAACACCTAAACAAGGAGAGCAAAATACATATTTGTAAGTTTTTTTTATTCTGGTTTATTTTGTACAATTATTTGATACTAAAGAGTATATAGAGAATGTCTGGCAACTCTAATATCACATCAAAAGTTACTTTTTTACAGCTAAAAAGATTTAAGCTATGGAGAATATTCTTGGTCCTTTCTTAAAAACCTGATTCAGTCATGTGGCAGCAAGGAATGTTGTTGTTATTTTGATTTCAAATACTATGAACAGTATAAGTGGATGATGAAATGTCCCATTCCGAACAAATTCTTCTGTTTCCTATGTCTCTTATTTTGTCAACATAAGAACATATGGACAACTACTGGCTACTGCAATTTGAACAATTTTATAACAGTTTTTACAAGACAAAAAATCTCAGAACCATCTGAATTGTGTAATTGCTCTGAAAACATCTGGCTGACAACAAATTAATACAGTGATTGGTCACTGAGAAGCAGCTTCATTTAAGGTGGATAATAGATCAGTCGAGAAAAGTCATGATATATTGAAAAGGTTAATTGAATTGGTATTGAAATATTGGCCTATCAAGACTGGTCATTGCACATGATGAAACAGAAGAATCAAGCAATGAGGGTCATTGTCTGTCTATATGTGAAGCAGTATTGGATAATAATGTTAAAAGATTGATAAAGGGAAGGATCTAACAACTACTGAAAAACAGAAAATAACAAAGTTACTGAGTGAGGGAATGTTCACATTGAAGATATCAAAGGAGCTTTGCAGAGATCATCAAATGATAAAGAAGGCTGTTGAAAATTTAACTAAGTTGAGAACTCAAAGGAAAGGAAAAGGCTTTAAGAATTTGCTTCCTCAAGATGACTGTAAACTAAAGCAAGTTATAGTGAAACAACCACATTTGATCAGTGCCCAGATTTTTGAAAAGGCTGGAATTGAGTGAGTCAAGGATAAAAGGTGTAGAATACTTTGTGAATTGGAATCTATAAAAAATCTCCTAGGCAACCTCCTCTCACTTTGTTTGAACAAATCAGTTATAGTTGTATGAATAATATGGATAAATAATAAATAAACATGATAAAAATATTAAATAAAAATAAAAACAATAGCAATTATAATAACACACAAAATAGCAATAATAATAATTGTAATTGTCGAAATGAAAATAACTGTCCACTTAGTAATAGATATTTAACTAATAATATAATATATAAAGCAATTGTATCAAATAATAGCAACACAGAAGAAAAGATTTATGTAGAAACAACCAAAATCACTTTTAAAGAAAGATTTAATAATCATATGATGTCACTTAAAATAGATAAATATGCAATAGTTAAATCAGAAATTATAAAAAAACTACCTCCATATAATATTACCAACAGAAACTGTAGAGTGTTTTTAGAAAAAAAATTATCAATATTAACTTTTAATAATCAAATTAAATTATTAAACAAGAAGAATGGTTTAATTGGTCAATGCCAACATATTAACAAATATTTACTTTCTTACTTTAATAATAATATAGCATAATAAATCAATTAAAATATTAATTGAAAATATTAATTAATAATACAAATATTATAATTTAATTAATACTGAAAACTAACAAATATTACAATTTAATTACTAATATAGCATAACATAACTTCTATATAAGCCATATAAAGTAAAAAATATTAAATTAAATTTAATTTTGTAGAAAAATTTAATTTTGAAGCAAAAATTTACAACTGGAAGAAAAATCTACAGCTGAAAAAATGAAAGACATAAACAAAAGCAAAATTTCATGAATGTGCACATGTAAAAGAGTGTTTAATACTTGAATACACACATGTACAAAATGGGGTAAAAAAGCAGATTAAAAAAGACATGGAACAAATGGAAATAATTGGAAATATCAGAATCTCCCCACTGAAGACTAGAAATTTTACCAAGAAACTTTGAAGTTAGGATAAAATTGATATTTAAAAGTTAAGTAAGCTTCTTATATAATATTATGTGTGTGTGTATGTGTGCATATATATATATATATATATATATATATATATATATCAGAACTGTTTCTAACCTCAGTTTTGTCATAGTCTAGATAGTCTTTTCTTGAATCTCCAGGTGCTTCAATTTTTCTTCATATATTTTGGCATTGTGCCCCTATACACATCACCTGAAGTTTCATGATTTTTAGTTCGTGAGACCACCTGTTAATTTGTCAATTTTCAGTTTTTTGCAATTTCATCATTTGTTTATTCTTTCCATGATAACACTTCACATATTAAGAGCAAAAGCAAAATTTGTTATTTTCTTTATTCATAAAAATTTGGCCAATAAGAATGTTTTCTTATTGCATTTGAGCTAACAAAGTAATAGTTGGTGATAAGTAATTTAAAAATATATATGGTTGTAATGATGAACATTGCTGCCATAGAGTAAAAAATGAAAAAAATATGAGCTTTACAATTTGCATCTCTGCAATTTGCTTTTTGAAAGCCAACGAATGGGCTAACTGTTAACACCAAGCAAACTCCCAGTATCATCACATGTGACCTCGGTCAACCAACCTGACATATGCATCAACTCTAGGCCTTTCAACAAATTGCTTATTTGAAAGGAGGTTGTGTGAAATAAGATGCTTAAACAACCCAACATTGAATAGAGACTCTAATACTTTGCCTAAAAAGAGGTAAGAGAGTAATAATTCCAGGGGTCAGATGATTCCTCAGAGTTCATAAAGACAGGGACTACAGAGGAGGACTTCCAGCAAGTTAGAAAGTGAGAAGTAGCAAGACATTTATTGTAAAGTGTGGAGAGAACAGGAGCCAGTTCAGAAGCACATTTCTTTATGATAATTGCAGGGATATCATTGAATCCTTAAGACTTGTGGGGATCTAGTTTAGAAATGATAGCAGAAACCATGGACAGAGTTATGGGCATATCACTCAATAGAATCTCTGTTCTAGTGGGAAAATGAGGCACAGATACTCCAGATGAGTTGAGAGTGGAGTTGGAAGTGAATTTCCAGGCAAAACATTCTACTTTATCTGCAGTAGATGACAACACTTCAAATTTATTGAAGAGAGGAGAGACTGAGCATTTTCACTTATTCAGTACACACTGTAGAGCCACCATTAATCTCTAGAACCAAACTTGTGAGATGCTATATAGTGTTTCATTTTATCAGCGAATAGTGATTTTGCCTCTTTCAGTATATGCTTACATTCATTACCAGTGGTGATAAAGAGTTGCTGCTCTGAAGAAATGATTCCTGTTGGCTAACAGACAGAAGAGAACCAAGCAGAAGAGCTTGGTTTCACTTGTTATTTTCATGCTGGCATGAAAATTTTGATGTTAGCATTCACCTAAGAAAAGACTCAATTGCACAACTCACAACAGAATGATTAAAAATATCAACCCAAGAGACATTGCAAAAGAAATCACAAAATGATTCCCAATCAGTGCATAGATAACTAAAAGATGTTAATGAGTTATTGTCTGATGAGAGCATAGAAAGAGATATCTATAGACACTAATGCATGGTTGGGTGTTGTCAAAAGAACAGAGATGCAGGGCATGAGATGATTCTCGGGGAGGAGGTAAGGAAGAGATAAAATCTGCCTTTCAAATCTTAACTGATCATTGTTGCTTGTGGGAAAGAGGCAACTATTTCACCCAACAAGAAGCTGTAGCACCAAAACACCAGAAAAACATCTGTAATAACAACAAAAACAATAATAATAATAAATGAGAAATTATTAGTATAAAAGAACTTGAACATAGAAATACTGATTATAGTTTTACGTATAGTCATAAGAGCACTGAAACAAAAGATGTAATGCATTGTTAAACTACTCCACCTGATGTTAGCACTCATTTTATTATTTCAAGTGCTTGAACATGTATCTGTTGTGGCATAAATATTTGTAAATTAGTCATGAAATATGTGCAACTGACATTCTCAGAATTCATTAAAATCAAGTAAATTTAAATTCTTGCTTTTTGAGTAATGAGGTCTGAAAAAAAGGACAAAGGAGTTTCCCTGCCACCATAAACACAAGCAGTTTGTGGAATATGATATCTTAATGATTCAATATGTAATCTTAGAAGCCAAATTCAGAATAATGTAATGCTCTGTGTTGGGCAATAAATGGTTGCCTAGGTCTGTTTAACTGATAACATGACATGCAACATTTTCTGACTCATGTCTGAAAATGAGTCAGTTTGTCATCTACTTTTATGTTCATTTTCATTTCAGCATCTGATGCCCTTTGTAATTTCCTCATTGCCATAACTTTTCAGAAGATACTCATTGAAAGTAATTTTTTATTTGTAAATTCTTCTATTAAATCCAAACTACAATTCCTGTTTCTTCAACTAACCTGAAAAAAGTAACCAGAAGAATAGACATGACCAGAATGAGTGATTTGAGATGTGCTTACCAAATTTGGTAGAAATTCTAAAGAAAAATCTTTCAGATTGGGACTAAATGGATTTAATAAAATCATCATCAACATTGCTAGGTTCAGAATGCTAAAGTCTGTTACTCTCTTGCGATTCTGAGGTTTCAGAATGCAAAAGATACTGATTCTGTTGCTACAAAAGTCTCTCTCTCTCTCTCTCTCTCTCTCCTGTTATGTCTGGGCAAACTGAATTTCAAAAAAAAATTTTAACTTTGTATTCAGTTTTAAAAATATGTATTGGGAACTTTTACATCAACTTAATGTGATTACCATGTGAAAAAGAACAACAATATAATTCCTTTTAATATATATATATATATATATATATATATATATATATATATGTGTGTGTGTGTGTGTGTGCATGTGTGTGTGTTAGTGCTATTTAATATTTGCTATATTTATAGAAAAAATGCTTGATATTGGAGCATTTATAGATATAGGCAGTGTGGGCATACGCATCAACACTGAATAGCAACTGTCAGTTTCATGCCTCAATATAATCTTCAAATCAAGAGCAACCACTCCTTTAGCAGACTGTATATATAGTGGACTTTTTATATTGGTCATTTTCATTTGTAAATTAATTCTGGTCTTTTTGTTTAGGAGTTTATCCTGTTCTGGAAAGGTAATTGTCACATTTTCTTACCTATGCAAAGATTACATTGTTTTGAGGTGTTGTAAGCTGATATAGTGTTTTCTTATTCTCTGTGTTACTTTTGGTGCAGTTTGGTTTGTATTTTTCTGTTTCTATGAATGTTTTGGGTCATAATGTTTGCATATTTTCTGTTGTCATATGTTGTTTTGTGTCAGAACATTCTCTGTTTCAAGGTATCTTCTACTACATATTTTTTTGTGTTTCCTCTGGATCTTACCATATCCTCATATATTATGTTATTTTGTAAACAGTTCTATTTAGTGATAATTTATATATTATATTATCTTGTAGGCATATACTAAACATTGACTTGCATAATAAAATCTTACATAATGTATTGCTAATTTTATATAAAACAATTCCATTATAAATTTTGAGCTGAAAAATATAGCTTTTCAAAGGATAACTCAATTATGTTCATAACAGGTGAAAAAAAGAAGGGAATGTAATCTGAATCTCACAGCAGTGATAACTATTATTTGGGAGTTTGTATTTATACCAGTTTAGCAGAATCCCAAAATATTACACTTGTGAATTTGAAAACATCAGTGGCAAATTTCAAAACAACTCCAATATTTTATTGATCACATAATCTGGACACACACACACACAGATGCACACAGAGGCTGTAATGTGGATTTGAGACATTATTGTGATATTATTATTTCTTTTATTTCATTACTTTTTGGTTGTTTTTACAAAGTAAATAAATCTCAATAACTAATCAAAATTTAATTTCAAAGAATTTCTTCAGTATGTCACAATGGCCTATGGTCAGTTTGCCATAATTGACTTGTTTCTAATTATAGTCATTTCCTGCTTGATTATTACATTGTTGAGATCAGTTAGTACATGGTTTTATCAATGCTATTATCATTATTATTATTATCATTATTATTCCATCTCTTCATATTCTTAATATTATTATTCCTTGCAATATCAATATCTTTATAATTGCTTTTATTATCAGCTCAAGAATTTTCATTAGAATAGCAACACTAACCTTTATGTGTGAAATCTATATCATCATCATCATCATAGTGTAAACCTCAGAAAAACTAAAATTTTTGTGATGTCAATGAACATTCGTTGCCATTTTGTAATGTCAACAGATACTTGTTACTACTTTCATAATGCTCATTGTAGTAGAGACTTTGTAATCACAGATAGAACTATAATAACAACGTTGAACAATACTGGTGTCAGATGCCTTTGAATAATACTTACACTAATAGTACTTGCTCAATAATACTCACTCAAAAAGTAACCACCGAATAGTGGTCTGAATAGTAATCTGTATAGTGATCACTTAGAAGCCACGCTAATTCCCATATATACATTTCCTTTGCCATCATGTGATCTACTTATTTAAAATGTGATCACCTGTGTTTGCTCTTTGGTGATCTGTGTTCAAACTCCAGTGTTGGCAGCGACAATTTATTCCTACATAACACCTCCCCTTTTAGATGAATGTAAATGGAGTCTATACTTCTTCAACTTCAGTTCAATAGTTAGAAATTCTGTTGGCATTCTTTTTCTTTTGCCATAAACCCTTGGTTCAACAATTTCTGATGGTGTAGGTATGTTAAACATGTCATACAGATTTTCCATTGATACTTCTTTTCAGGAACTTTTTTAAATCAGTGAATTTATGTTTTAACTGATTAAGGTGTCACTTATGTTCCCACCTTTGTCCCTGTACCATGTATGCCATTTTGCCGATCCATTTTTTATAATGCCATCTTCCCAGAATTTCTTTCCATGCTGATACATCTTAAAAAATGCCTTATCTCCACGTTTGAAGTATCTACTTATATTGTTATTTCTTGAAGTTCTGGTAAAAACCTATTGAAAATCTTCCTGACAAACATCAACTCTGCAGGCAACATTCCAGACATTGTGTTCAGGCTTGGTATTATTCTGTAAGCACTCAGAAATTACTGTATCATTACTTCACCTGATTCCTCTCCCTCTGACCATTTTAGTGCCCTTTTAAATGTATCGACAAACCATTTGCTTGTCCATTTGATCTTGGGTGATAAGGGGGAGTTGTAATATGTTCTATTGCTAATGATTTGCAAAAAAACTTAAATTCACTAGATGTGCATTGAGTCCCATTATCTGAAATGATAGAGTCAGGACCACTTAACCTTGCAAAAATCTTGTGTACGAAATTTAACATTACCATGGTAGTCGGTTTTCTACATTTTAATATTTCTGGCCATTTAGTGTAACTATTGACTACCACTAGATAGTATGCTCCATTTAATGGTCCTGCAAAGTCTATATGTATTTTGAACTATGGCACATCGGTTTTCAGCCAAGGTTGAATTTTGATAGGCAGTGACAACTTCGCTGCCAGAGCACAACCTCTGCATGTTTTCACTAAATTTTTATCGATTTTTGGCCAGTAAGTATAACACCTCATTAAGAATTTCATTCTAGAAATTTCTGGATGTCCTTTGGGAAATTCTTTTAATATACATCTTTGCTAGTATCACCACTCTCTCTGCATAAGTACATTATTACATAATGATAATGCATTATTTTCAATAATAATTTTTTCCTTTATTTTTTTCTCCTTCATTTTCATTATAAAGTTATCTTTTTCTGCTTTAATTTTTATTTCCTCCAATGTTATGGCAGTTCTTTTACAGTATTGTATAATATGTTATTAATTTCATTTTTGGCCATATTGCCACAATTACTGTGTCAAGTGATTCGCAGAATCTTGGTATTAGTCTAGACAATCACTTTGTGTGACTTAATTTTTATGATGGTAGAAATTCCATTTTATAATTATTATTCAGTAGGATAGTTCCCTAGCACTGCAGTCTATTCATTGTATGTGTGGGAACACCCTTTTTTTGATCCATATATGGACAATAATGGATGATGGTCTGTCTGTAGTATGAATTCTCTACCATGTATGAATTTATGAAACTTTTTCATGGCAAATATGATGGCCATTGCTTTCTTTTCTATCTGGTTGTAGTTTTTTTCAGTTGCAATTATGATCTTGAAGCCTCATGCTTCAAGATCATTGGTTTAGTTATTTTGTCTTCATATTTGCTCCAATACCTTAATCACTTGCATCTGATGCAACCACAATATTTAGTTTAGGGTTAAAATGAGCTAGTGACAAATTTGATGTTAAGACTTTCTTGATCTCTTCAAAAGCACTTTGACATTTATCTGTCCAATTTCATTTCACATCTTTCTTCAGCAGGTTAATCAAGGGTATACTTAATTCGTGCATATTAGGTATATATGTATGATAGTTGTTAGCAAACCCTAAAAATGCTTGTAACTTTGTTACATTTGTTGGAGCAGCCATATCCTTTACTGCGCTCACCCTTGAAGGATTTAGTAGTTTACCATTTTCATCAATAATTTGTCCTAGATATTTAAGTCTGGACATAAACAATTCTCATTTTCCTTCACTAATCTTAAAACCATATTCTTTGATTCTGTCAAATACTTTCTTTAAATCTTCTGCATGTTGCTTTCAGGCCTTACTTTTAATAAGTACAATCCAAACCAGCAAGCATGGTATCCATTATCTGTTGGAATATGTTTGGTGCTACCTTTATACCGAAAGGAAGTTGGTTGAATTTGTATAAGTCTCTATGAGTGTAAATTATTAATAAGTTTGAGCAGTCTTTGTCCACTATTACTTGTAGGTAAGCATCTGACAGATCCAATTTAGAAAAAAATTACCTCATTCAATTTGGCAAAAATTTCCTCTGGACTTGGTAAAAGGTACTTATGTTGTTTTAAACTTTCATTTAGCCCCATTGGAAAATCAGTGCTTACACGGATTTTATTATTCCTTTTTTTAACGTATGTTGGTGATGCCCATTCAGAATAGACTATTTTTAATATCACACCTAATTTTTCTAGTCTGTCCAATTCATTATTAATTTGATCTAATGCTGCAAAAGGTACACTCTATTTTGGCTGAAATGTCAGTGTTACATTGTGTTTTAACTCAAACTTAGCTTTTGCTTTCGTGCATTTCCCTAGACCTTCTGAGAAAATTTCTGGAATATTCTTTTTCAGTTCATTTTTCAATTTTTCAGTTGCTGTATTAGTACCAGGGGTAACAATATTTATCTTGTTGCAAAAAGAATCAATTGGAAGGTCCCAAAGATCAAACAATGCAATCCAGTCTGTTCTAAACAAATTAGCAGTATTCTTTAATACAAACACTACCACTTCTTTGGTTTTTCCTACAAAAGAAACATTACAGCTGAATTCACCCAAAAAGTTCAATCTCTTTCCTGAGACTCCATGCACAACTTTATTTATCAACAAATTTATCAGAAGTCAATAAACTGGGTTTACCCATTTTTTCCCCCCATATCTGTTCATTTATGATAGTGATATCAGATCCTGTATCTAATTGCAATTTTATTTTTACATTATTAATTTGCACAAAAACAAATTTCCTCTTTTGGAATGTCTTGTTAATTTCTCTTTTAGGCTTCTCATTTCTACATGTATTTATCATGTTCACATAGGTTTTCTTTTTTCTCTATTTTTTGTATCTGTGATATGTACTTTTGTGTCCTAATCTCCCACATTCACAGCATTCTTTATTCTTGAAGAAACAATCACTTTTAAATGCTTACCTCCACAACTGTGGCAAGTATTAGGTATTGAGGGGGTTTATAATCATTTTTTACTGTTAGGAGTTGAAAAACATTTGTAGTTTTTTCTCTTAAATGGTTGGACACTATGTACTTGAGAATTGTCATTTAACTCAATCCTTTCGGTATTGAGTTTGAAATTCACAACATGTTGATACTCTTCTGCTATTTTCTGGAGAGTTAATTTGGGATCCATTTGTAATTTAGCAAGTATCCTAGATCTTATCTCCACATCCTTATTAGAAGTTAAACCCTGTACGAATATCAGGCATTTAAATAAATCAGGACTTCACAACTCCTGCATAAGTGATAAAATCTTCATTGCTGGACATTACTAAGTTAAGACATTGTCATTGTGTATTAAATAATGAACTCCTACCACCAAAAATTTTTGATAGTATTAGAACAGTCTCATCAAAATTTATCTCTTCTGTTTTTTTGGTAAAATATAATTTACATATTTTTCATGTGCAGCAAGGGTCAATTTCCTTAATAATAACAGAACTTTCTTTTCATCATTCCGATGTGAACAATCTGTTTTGAAGATCCCTTCGAAACTTCTATAATAAGCTGGAAAAGTTATCCTTTCATCTGGATTGCATACAAATTCACTGACTGAATGAGCAACAGTATCTGGAGTGAATTAATCTGAAGTTTTTCCTTCCATCATTTTGGTAAACAACTCAAAAAACTTCTGTTGTAGTTGTAATTGCTGTTCATGTTGTTGTTTTTGTTGCTGCAACATTTGAACCATGATAGCTTTTAATTCTTCCATTTTGCTGTACTCTGCTGTATATTTTGCAGATTAATTTTTTCCTCACGTAAATTGAATAAATCCTTGTGTAAGTTCAACAAATCCTCATGTAAGTTTAACAAATCCTTGTGTAAGTTCAAGGAATGCCCATGTAAGTTCAAGGAATTCAACTAGTTTTGTTTACTTGAAACTATAATCTTTTCAATTTGGGCTGACCTTCTTGATATTTATTCTAAGATGTCCCTCCTAGCTTTTTAAATATTTCAAGTAGAGGTACCACCAAATTGTTAATCATTTTTTCAAGGCCAGAAATAAGTATGATCAATTGATCAACAAAGAGACTATAAGTCCTTGTTTAGCAGTTAAGGGGAATTTTTTTATTACCAAAATCTGTTCTAGATAAATACAAACTTTAGAAGTACGTAATAATGGAACTTCAGATATCTTTAGTTAATTATTAAGATTCTTAAATTATCAAAATTCTTAGTGAAATGGTATTTTTAAGTTTCCAACTACTTGATTCAGAGTTGGGAAAAGAACTATTTTAGTAACTTTTTTCCTTTCTTGGTGTAATAAACCTTTTTACTATTTCTCTTGGAATTGAACCTGAAATGTTCCATCTGAAATCCCTTCGAACTAATGATTCACAATCTATGAAACAACCTCTTTTCAACTTCAAAGTCTGAAGGATTTCATTCACATCAACAAGACAGATGTTCAGTGAAGCAATAGAAGCCATTTATGTTCAGATGTTTACATTTCTCATGACTATGCATTAATGCATGCAGATTGTTGAGGAATCAAAGCAGAAACTCTTTTGTGTTCACATGAGAGTTGAGAAAACTTGTAAAGAGGATGGGGGCAAACATGATGTGGAGAACCAATGTTGAAGAGCAACAGGAAAGTTGAGTCAATATTTAAGTGAGATCATATTGCAAAAATTTATTTAAAAATATTTCTGACATTTCTCATGATATAATTGATATTGTATTGTTTTGTTTCTTTGAAAACTTTTTGATTTTGGTCTTGTGAAAATGAGGGAAACCATTACCAAATTTCAGTATCAAAATTTGTGTGTGTGTGCTTTTAAGTGAGGTTTGAGTATTCAGATTGGGATGAATTCAAATACAAAACAACCTTGACATGAAAATATTTGTTATTTTTTTATTTTGATTTAATAGAACATATAATAGAGAAAATGTACACTAAATTCCAATTAGATATATAATTGAATAATCTTTTGATACAACTGCAAGATATTTTGCTATTCAAAAAATAACTGAAAATGCTTGGATATTCATACTTACAGATACACAAAGTAATTCACACACACATCATATATACATGCATAAACATCTGACAAAATGTCTTCCAAATTTGAAATGTTGTGGAACTGCTATTCAAGAAATTTTACTAAAAACTATCCAAGTTATTTTTAATTCAGGTCAAGTATAAGTCACAAGTATATTTTCAAATATTGATAATTCTCTTTAGGGAACACTGTCTTTATATGCAAGTGGATTATAGAAAAGATGACTTTTGCTTGCTTGCATTTCCTTGTTTTCAGTTGTCGCATGCTTCTTACTAAATCTATTTTATTTTCTATCTTTCAAATTGTATTTCATTTAAACTGAGTGTAAAGGACTGACAACCATTTTTTTTACTTATAATAATAAAAATTATTTCATGATTTACAACTTATTTTGGGAAACAAATTTATTGCAAGTGGCAAAAAATTTTTTAGACATTAATCAGCAATATGTGATTTTTATAACTTGATGAGAATATTTTTGTAAGTTTGGAGACAAAATTAAATTTAGTTTTATATTGTTACTCATTTCTTAAGTACAAATCATGTACAATTTTTAAGGTATAAAACATCCAAAATGATTATACTGTTTTTTCTTTCTTTTCTCTTTTATTTAAATAATAAAAGACAGCTTCAAATGTTCTTTTTGCTGTTGAGTAATTTGAAACTGTTCATTAAAATTCTGCTGTGTTGACTTCATTGTGATTTCCTCTAAAACAAAGTGCATCTTCAGAAAATTTTCAAACTTTTTTGCTTTAAACTTATGATTGTACATCTATTAATCCTAGATGTTTATAATAAAAGGAATAATGATTCAATTTTGAGAATGTTATTTCCTTTGCTAACTGCATAAAATTGCAAAATAGTAAAAAATATCATGTCAGCTTGTCATAAGTTTGATCTTCAGAGTCTTACTATTGTGATTCTATGTTTGACTAAGTGTAAAAATCATCTATGCATTTGGCATAGTGTATTAGTTTGTGAGCTAATCTTATAGATAACATATCGGACCTTGTGCCAAAAAAAAGGTAAGCTTAATAAATACCTTTAACAATAGCATATTCAAGAAACATTTTAGCTTCATGTGTAAAGAGTGGTATTTTCATTGAAAAAATTTTGTATAATTTAAAAACTGGACAAATAAGAAAAAATGTTCCCAATTTACAGATTCTATCTATAAGTTTCAAAATAAATATTTCTTAATATTCAGTTCTCTTACAATTCTATTGGCTATTTTAATAATTTCATACAAATAGACACTATGGATATTTTCCTATTTTTGCAGAAAGGCCAATTAGTCGCTAATTCATTGCATGCACACACACATGCTTGTCCAAATAATATGTGAAATGACTTCAGAGAAGTTGAGATAAAACAGAGAGAATTTTTATTGAAGACAAAGATGAAGGCAGCAATGAATAATATATGGGGGAAAAGACTTCATAAGATGATAAAAATATTTAGAAACATGTTAATAAAAACAAATATGAAAATAATTATTTAAATAATATGTTGAATTATAAGAAATCTTAATTTTAAAAGATAAGAAAACATTATGAGACATGTTAAGTTAATAAAATTGAATACAGAGATAATAAAATATGAAAGAAAGAATAAATTCATGGCAAAATGTTTGAAAACAAGAGCTAATGTACTGTTAAAATTTGGTAGATTACAAAAATGTTTTTAAAGAAGATTTTTGTTTCAGATAGAAATTTCTCCTATTTATTTTTTAACTTGTAAATCCATTGCATTCAGAGGGAAATGTAAGATACATAGAAATATAGTTGATGATCTTCAATGTTTTTATAAAAGTTGAAAATAAAAATAAAAATCTCAAGTGGAGAAATGTTGCTGAAAATAGGAGAACAATTGATTATAGTGAAGGAAAATAGGCCACAAAGTAAACAACATCACTGCTATTCTATAGAATAAAAAAGACAGATATTCAGCAAAATATTTCAAAATATCAGGTAGTAACTAATATGTTTAGTTAAGCAAGAAGTTTTAAACTTTTTTTTTTTACTGCAGGATATAAAACACTAGAAAATACCATAAAACTTTATTAATCAATCAAGAGGTGGAATAATTTTCTCAAGTGAAAGACTTTATATAGAGTAAATATGCAAATATTAATCTTGATTAATCAGACTGCTTTGGGATTCATTTTCCTGATAAGGAAATATTTGTTTCTAAGATAATATAAAATCTCTTTGTTTACAGTTGTGTTTTCAAATGTAAAGCAAACATAAAAGTCAGTCTATTGCTTAACTTAAAATTCAGAACTTAAGTCTTGTCAAATGGTTTCAAGTAACTCACAATATTTTACTACTTTCATGGTTAAAAATTTATTTATCCATACATACATAAAAAAAATAATAGCTGGTCACTCGTATTCACGGATACTCATCTATAAGGCGGCTAGACAATCCCTATTGCAGACGCTCACTCAGGCACATTTGTGTTTGTTCAATACCCAAAGAGACAAACTGTGGTTTATAGTGTAACTATGCTGAGCAGACCTTAGTTACAGTTTCTGGGAGAGAGGGTATTATCTAGCATGTCTACTTCCTGACAAATCAACCATGGTGAGACTCAAACCCAGGTCTCATGATCAGAAAATGAATGTTCTAACCACTTGGGCATGCGGCCATATATACATAGATATATACATACATACATATAAGTACATAAATAGGTATAGATATATACATACATACATATATATAAGTACATTAATAGGTTTATAGCATAATGTTGGAAAAGCATTGATTTTATACAGTGAATATTAAATCTTCTACATAAACACTTTCCTTGTGAAGAATCTTAATTTGGTGCTGAATATTAATTGTATAGATAGTATACAGTGAAATGTACAGGGTAAATTTAGTTAATGCCAGTCTATGTATTTAATGAAGTTATTATTTTATATATATATATATATATATATATATATAGTGCAATACAAAAGTTTACAACACATTACAAAAAATATTTCTTTAGGTATTTCTAACACAGATTAATGAAACTTTTACTGTTAATAATACATATATTTAAGCCTTTAGTCAAACAATCAGATTTTAAAAAATAATCAATAAAAATATCCCATGAAGAAAAAACAACCCTAACCCTAACTTGTATGTAACTCAGTATATGGATCAGTTATAACAAATTTACAATCAGAGATTAGGAAAGTGAATGTAGAATAGGTTGCACTTTCTTTGAAGATTTCTAATTGTAATTAAATTGGAAAGTCATTGAAACAAATGGCCTTCTGCCATCAGAAATCAGATTTTATCTTAGAATAAATACTAACGTATTTTTTAAACTGCCCAAAATGTTGAGCTGATGATGCTAAGTGATAATTGGTTATTAAAACACAAGTATTTGCTGTACACAGCATCATTTCTATAGTGAACAAGTGCTTATTAAACTGAGGTAGACTTGTTTATTTTGCCCCTAACTATGAATTCATCATCATAATATTGTCTTATCTCATTTATTGGTCTTTAGAATTGCAAACTTTTAGGAGAAAAATAATTTTTCTTGATTCTGAATTTCTCTGGAATAAAAGAATCTTTTTTTCTCAGTGCTCATAGATCAATAGTTGAATTCATGCATTCTCAAAGATCATAATAATAAAAGGACTCTGGCAAATGAAAGTATCTTCAATTCAGTTTTTTTTAAGTTGTAGATTCCCAAACCTACAATGACTTTTGTTAAAGTAATTGATTAATGAACACAAGGAAAAATTCAGTAATATTGGACCTATATTTAGGCTTTATTACAATTCTAATCATTGTATTTTAAAACAATAAATATTGCAGAGGAGTGAAGTTAGTTAAAATAATAGTAGTGTCAAGGGAAAAACCATCTTTTTGACACTCCATTTTTTTATGGGCATGAAGATTCAAGATGGCCAAAATTTCTTTCTAGATATTAAACAATGTTAACATATTCTTGTACATTCACTTAAAAGCCACTCCTGTCATCTAAAGATATTTGATAATATGCCGATTATATACATTGAATGAGGATAACTTTTCTCACTGAAGATTAAATAAAGTGAAGAATAATAAAAAAACATTAATGTTTTAGATTTAGGCAAAATTATTAATCATAGAAAAAAATGAACTCTGAATTTTCATTGCTGCAAAATCTTTCCACAAATTTATAGGTTAAAATTTGAATAAACACAATACTTTTGTGAAATTTAAACATTTAGTAATTTCAGTTTTGGAGTTTTGAGGTTAGAGCATTGAACTTATAGCTTTCAACTTAATGGTTACATCTCTACTTGGTTTGTAAAGTACTTCCTAAAAATGAAAAATTCACATTAAGCTACTTAGCTTTTAGCAATAATAATGTCTATTAGGCAAATCAGTAACAGTATTTCCCTACACCCCTTACTGCATTTTTATCTTCTGTCTATTCTGTGTACTCATGGAATTACTCTATGGGATCTGAAATTAGCATCTTGTGCTTGTTAGTGAATTTCATTTACAAGAAGATAAAATTTCTCACTTCAAACCTAGTAAAAGTAGCGATTGCTTCTGCTTTTATCAATCAATAGTTTTGAACTGGATAAGATTTATAGATAATTTGACAATGAATAATTGATTCATAGCACTATTTAATCATTGATAAATCTGAAAGTATCTTAAGCCCAGAAAATATTGTACCAAAAATGAAATATGCTTATTATTTTTAATGGTTTGGTTTGTTGTGTTTTACAGTATATCAACCTCAATGGGTTATTTAATGCTGACAACTTTTTTTTTCCCTGGTAATATTTCGTTTTGTCAAAAATCTATTTCTGGTAATATTTTCTTCCTCAAAAATGTATAGCTGGTAATATTATTTTAAAACATGTATTACTGGCAATATTTTTTTTTTCAAAAACGTATTGCTTGTAATATTTTTTTTCAAAAATATATTGCTGGTAATATTTTTTTCCAAAAAATATATTGCTGGCAATATTTTTTCCAAAAAATACATTGATAGTAAAAGTTTTTTTCCAAAAATATATTGCTGGTAATATTTTTTTTTCTTCAAAAATTTATTTCTGGTAATAATTTTTTACAAAGTATTTCTGGTATTAAAATTATTTTTACACTTTCATAATGCTTTTTACCTCAGTTTCAGGGTTAACTATTTGCCTATAGCTGGGACCCTAACAGTTGCTAACACCCCGGGTCAGGGTGGACCTGGGAACACCAGCAATTAAGAGGTGGTTCCACACTCCTCAAAACCTCCTGATCAGAGGCCTTGCTGTTGGACGTAGTTTATCATCATACCCAGGATGCGGATGTAGTTTATTGTCATACCCAGGACATTATTTTTGATGTAATACATTTGCAACATCTTTTGGATATACTTATTAATCATTTCATCCCAAGGAAGGCAGTAAGTGTGAAAAAATGTAGTCAGTCAGAATATTTCTTATTGAAATAGCAATAGAGTAGCTAGAGGCCTGTGATGTTTCATCTGTGGGAAAGGGTGAAAAATAATCCATCACCTACAAGTCCTTGTAGGCACTTTGTCAAGATTGAGGTTTATTACTTCTTATACTGGATCAAAACTGATATTTTGTTGATAGACAAATTAGCTGAGGATATTAAGCAAGATCCCATATTGAACAGTATATTTTTCAGGATAAAAAAATAATAAATGGAATAATTGCTCAGAAAGGCATTTTAAAAGGTTAAACACAAGTTAACTGGAGAAAAGGGTGTCATTTGTAATGGAGATATAGAGGTTCTGATAGTAATGCAAAAGAGCAAAATTATAAAAAGTATACATGACGATGTTCATTGCAGAATAACATCTATGCAAAAGAGATTAAGGCTAGAGGCTATTCTACAGATGCAAAGGAATACATAAAACAGTGTAAAATGTGCAATGATAGAAGAAAATTTAGATATACAAAAACCATGGGACAGAGTACACATGGACCATGCCAATGTTAATGGAGTGGGATTATTATTAATACTGGTAGATTCATATTCAGGCTGGCTAGCAATAACACAGGTCTCCAACAAAAGAAGTTTGACTGTGAAACAAGCATTAAGGATCATATTTTCAAGAAATGGAATTCAGAAAATGTTAGTATCTGACAGTGTCCCCGAGTTGGTTGAACAAAATTAGATGCAAACCATATAACACCCCCGCTGTACCATCTGCAATCAAACAGGTAAGCAGAAAGGATGGTGCAAACTAGAAAAACTGGATTGAAAATATGTGTACAATGGAAAGTAAAATAGAAACAATTCTTCTTAGAATGTTGCTAAGTTATAGGACAATGCCACATGCTGGAAGATTGAAAAGCCCATGCACCCTCATGGGTAGACAAATTAGAGACAATATCAAAATCAGACATCACTATCTAAATATTTCTGGCACTTAAAAGAAACCAATAAAACACCTACTGTGAAATGGAAATTAATAAGAAAAGCTAGAGTATGTAGGTCATTAAATGACTCATGTCCTTGTGCATACATGAGAAATTATACATTGTTAGGTTTATAAAAAATAAAAATTTACTTAATCAAAGAATTGAAATAGCTATTCTTTGCCTACATTGTCAAAGATTTTCCTTAAATAATGTTTAAAAAAAGCTGAAAAATGAAACATACATATTTATATTTGATATTTTTATAATAATTTTTAAATAATAAAGTAATTCTAATACATTTTTTGTTTTAAAAGAAGTATAGTCTATTAGTAACTAGAGTTAGGAATAATATTTTAAAATTGTATTTTAATGTGACATGCTCATTTCAAACAACCCTTTTGGAAAAAAATCTTTATATATACAATTACAAATTTAATGGCAAAACAAAAGTGCCAAAAACTTTGTGGCATTGAAAAAAACCATTTGACATGCGAAAAATGGATATCATCATTTGTTGAACCAGCATCCCTACCCTACCTTAACTTAACCTCATTTCAAAAGTAACTCATATTTTGATACAATAGTTGTCAGTGAAAATGAATACCCTACCACCCCTTGTCAAAATGATTAAATTTCCCCATATCCTTAGCAATTAATATTAAAAATGTATGTGCTTATAAAATTCAGTAAATTTAAAAATAAGTGATTTCAAAATTTGCTTGAAAATGAAACAGTACTAGGGATTTTAATTTAATTCTATAATTAAATTTGAAGTTTTTAGTTTCTGTTTTTGAAACATGATAATTACTGTGTAGCGATGGAACCATATTTTTAAATTAGTAAATTTATAATATATATGTGTGTGTATGTGTGTGTATGTGTGTGTGTGTGTGTGTGCACGTGCATAATAATATTTGGTTTTATTTGGTTTTAAAAACATTATCATGTGACAAAAATGTTTCTCCATTTTAATTCAAAGATAAAAAGTAAAAAACTTTCTATTAACTATTTTGTACTTTTTAACTGGAAAACTGCAATTTTACAATTTGGATGGTAAAAGTACTAGTCTTGCTTCTATGAAAATTAAAAACATTTGCATTTTACTTGAAGCCAAATTTAACCAATCCTCCTTAATACCTTAAATGTTTATGGTCAATTTGTTTGTTTAGCAAAATGTAGGCAAATATCCCAAAACAGTAACTGGACAGTATTAAAGGATTTGGAGGTGATAGAAATCTGGACAAATTAAGAAAAGGTAAATTGAATGGGATAGATAGATGGGAAAAAAAACATTGGAAAAATGCCAGAGAAAAAATCTCGCATTAGTAACAGATAAGAGTTTACACACACACACACACACACGTGTGTGTTCATATCTATCTATCTATATATATATATATATATATATATATATATATATATATATATATATATATATATTCATATATATATATATATATATATATATATATATATATATATATATATATATATATATATATATATATATATATATATATATATATATATATATATATATATATATATATATATATATATATATATAGGCCAATTGAAATCAGATGTAGAGGCTTTGCTGGGTGGTCATTATGTAAGATGCTGTCAAAATTTAGTAAAACAGGCTTGGAAAAGAACAAGGCCATTTTCTCAATATTAATGGCAGCAGAAGAAATCTCTAGATGGCTATGGCTTAAAAGATCAAGTGATTGGCAGTCAGTAAGGAAGTGAGGAGAAGTTTCAGTAGATTTTTTTTTCCAAGTGAACTGGACAGTGGATCCTGGGTATGACCTAAAACTACATTCAACAGAATCAGGGGACCACAAACCATTGTTACCTATGGGTTATCTGTGGCTAAGATCTACCACCTCATTGCTACCTTACCAGTGTTATGGTTTAGTTTGTTTTTTATACACAGTGGAGGGTGTTTCATTTTTTTATTTTTGTTTTTTTTTGTTGGAGGATTAACATAAATGGAAATAAGATAAAAGTGAGTAGAACTGGTTTCTTGTGTGTGTTTGTGTACATATATATCTCAATGAGAGAAACAGCTTCAAGCCGAGTGTGCCACCATATTCCTTACCAGAGCAAACTGTTACTGTGTTTTCTTCCTTTTTTTTATGGAAGAAAGTAGAAGCTGGTGAACTGGAAGTTATCTATGATTGGACTATAAATTGCCAGGAAGAGTATAAATTGCCAAGAGGACTTGGCCAATACTGATTAGGTGTCGAATTGTGTGTCATCCATCAGCTACAACTACTAATTTTTAATTGCACACTGTGACACCAATTAGCAATTTATAGTTTAATCATGGATTCTAAAACTGAATTCATAGGCAAGGCTCAATACAAAATGTTACAGGTGAATCAATAAAATATTTCATATTTTTACATACCTAGGAAGTGAGATCTACTGAAAATGATGTGAAAATTAACTTAGCTAAAGCCTGGGCCACCTGGAATAAAATGGATATAATCTTGAAATCTGATCTACCAGACAATATCAAGTGGATATTCTTTTGAGCCACTGTAGAGGCTGTGTTAGTGTATGATGGCACTGCCTGGACATTAACTAAAACTCTACAGTCTAAGCTCTACTGGAACCTACACTCAGATGCTGAGAGCTATACTTAACATCTCCTGTAGACAACATCCAACTAAGTTACAGCTCTGTGGACTCATCCCTGATATTTATACACTCTTACACAAATTCAGAATGCACTTTACAGGACCCTGCTGGTGAGCAAAAGCAGAACTTCCAAGTGATCTACTATTCTGGACACCTTGTCATGGAGCAAGATGAGTTGGTTGTTCAGAATCCACCTATATTGACCAGCTATGTTATGACAGAGAATGCCTCCCTAATGACCTTACAACCTTGATACAGAACTATGATGGTTGGTGTGACAGACTCATGAATGTCTGAGCTAACTTAACCGAATAAAAAAATAAAATTACAAAGCAACATAATATATCAAACTAATAAATAGTGTTGGTTAACTGTTTCCATGAAGAACCCAGCTACTTTCCTAGCCACCAGCTCTAATTCATCACTAAAATTTTTCTTTGTGCTAGGAATGATATTATGTCAGCATCTTTGTAAATGGGAGCATTTAAAATAGCATGATGTTACTATTATATTTCCCAAGATTCTGCTTCATAAAGAAAGTAAGATTGCAATACAAATTTGTAAAGAGAGTTGTTTAATCATGAATGTGAGTATTTCTGACTATTTTGCTTTTTGCCTTTGTTCTTTCCATGTCTTCATATATCAAATCACTTTCCTTTTTATACTCTTTATGTCAACATGTGATTTTCTAAATATATTTTTCTGATGAAACACTCATACATGAATTTCCAGTTAATTTCCCTGCCCTAATAATTATTTTTCTAGAAAAATTAGTGTTCAGCATCACAAAAGAAAAAACATTACTTTTTATCTTTTGGGAGATATACAATGACAATACTTTTTTGTGGTGATGATTTGTATGTGTTATGTAAGAAGAACAGAATTTGTATTTGTGTGTGTAATATAATTTTTGAGCTGATCTACCCAACTAGAAGGGCATATTTATCTGCATTACTGTAAATGTTAATTAGTTTCACTTTGGTCAGATTTCGCAAAAGGATAATCTTCAATTTGATTGCAAAATATACTAGCCAAACACATACTTTATTTTGTAACAGTAACTGTTGCCCTTCCTGATTTTCCAAATTTTTAGCAATCCTTTGAAATTTGAGAAACATTTATGGCCTTCAACTGAAAAGTTAACTTCCAGAAATGTTTAAAACATATTTCTTATTCTATTCTGATTTAAAATTAAATCTTCAAGACCAGTTTACCTTTCAGAATTTTCTCTAGAAAATCCCTATGATTACAGAAACATTTTTTCTATATAGTACAGTGTTAGTATGAGGCAATAAAAGTTCAGGCTTTCTTATTTTTATGTCTTTATTTTTCAAATTTTGCAGCCAATTTACCATTGAGGATCAGTTTTTGTGGATCTACTGCAAAGTATCATGGTCTGTATAAATTTATGCCCATTTGTTTTTTTAGTTCATTAGAGGTAACAAAAAATAACATTGACACAGTTTGTTTCAGAAATCACAATTTTTCAATAACAAAATTTTGTCAACATATCTAAAAATAATATCTACTACTCTAAAAACAATTATAGCTTAATAATTTGAAATCAACTCAAAACTAATGACAGATCAATATTTAACAAACAGTTGTCTGTGATTGAATTATATAATTTACTGAACTCCATGGAGTCTTGTGAAATTCAAAATAATAAATCCAACAATCATCTGTCAGGTGTATCCCTGCTGCTACTACTGTTGGCTTCTGTGACAATTTGATTTGCTTTCTGTTCTTGTTGGCCAATGAGCATAGTCACCCAGTTCATTTTTCTGTTTTACTGCATTGTTCATCCACCTCAGATTCTTTTCTTCTTTCAATCATTGACTGATACAACCAGTATCAATCAACATCAATATCATTATTTATTACGCTTTTGTTTATGGGGCTGACATGGTGTAATAGATCCTTAGTTACGCAGTTGAAATTAGAACAAAAAATCCAGTTCAATTTCTTCTTTTGGACTGCTGTTTTATTTAGGTGTCATTTGTATTCTTTAAAAAGGTCAGTTCTTTTTGGGTAATGATACTTGCAGGTAGATTTTGATTTTTGATATCATTTGTAAAGATTTTATGAAAAATAGGTGATAGAACAGATGTGCCATTTTGGTGATTGAGTTGAAAACCTAAATTTTCAATATATTTAGGTGTTTTGGTGATTGTCATTGATATCATCAATTTATAACTTTGTGAATAAATATGTATGAATCTTCCACTCTCAGTTGCTATATATTTATCCATCTTGCTTTTCTTATCATTCAAATTTCATATGAATATATTGAAAATATTGATTAATGGTTACAAATGGTGTTTTGGGCTAATACTGTTTGGAAAAGCATGAATCAAAGTTTCCTTTATTTTATTCATTTGCTATTTATTTTGATATTTTCACAGTAGTTGCAGTAAACAACTGATGACTGGGAGGGAGATAGCAAGCAATGTTCTGCACTATACCAAGTTCAGTCAATAATAATATTATGAAACCTTTAGAAAAAGGTATTTTCAGTTTTCTTATAAAGTACAGCACAAGAAAAATATTCTTTTTCTTCTTCTATGTGATCATGGCTCACCACAACTTTTTCTTTGTAGCTCTTAGTAAAGTTTGTTTTTTTGCTATCTCTCACAATCCTTGTACTGCCATCCATTTACACATGCTCATTAGGTCTTTTATATGCTGCTTACTTCTGTCTTTCTTGTCTTCAATATATCTTGTGAGTATTAAATTTCCCAAGTACTCTTTCCTCGTTATATACCCTACAAATTTCAGTTGTCTCTTTCTGATTCTATGTTTTAGTATCCTTTTTGTTTCCACCTTCACTAAAACTTTGTTGTTACTCACATGTTCAATTCATGGGATTCTCTTCATCCTTCTGTTGAACAACATTTATGTTGCCTCAAGTCTTTTCTTCATCTGTGGTGAGATTGTCCCACATTCTCTGCCATATAAGAGGACCAATATTACATAACAGTTCAGTACTTTATTGAAAAAAGTTTGAACAAAGTAACTATAAAAAAAATGATTTTTTTGCTATCCTCTGCCAGCCACAATGAAGGAGAAAGCATTACCTCACACCATCACCAGTGAGACACACTGCAATAGCCACTCCATTCCATGAGGCTCATCCTTAATCGAGACACCATCCTGCCAATCTACTTATTTCCAATTTACTTATTTTGTTCTTTGTTCATTGAATTGTTTTTGTTTATGAGCGGTGTCCTGGGAACACCAACATTATGACAGAATCTAAACTTCTCGAGTCAACACCCACTGCAGCAATCCCATTGGTGTGGTGAGCCGATAGGCCGAAAAAAGGGCCTGGGTATTATAATGGACCTTCTTCTAAAGGTGGTGAATACTAAGACTAAGACCTTGCTGACTACAGATGTTAAAATGCACAAATTGATTAACATCAACAGAGAAACTGTGGAGGAAGTCCTAAAAAGCTTCAATATTGGGTCAAAGTACTGACCCATAGAAGTAACTCCATGTGGGACATAGCAACTGGAGATGTTAAAATTATGATGACCATCATCAGAAGGATTTTTATGGACATCCCAAATGTTTTAAGCTGTGGAGGCTGACAAATCTATGTCTGCTCTGTTGGTCCTGTGGTGCTGCAGGACACCTTTCAAAATCATGGGAAGAAACCTGCACCACAACCCCAGCCATCTACAAGCAAGGAAAAGAATGATGCAACCACAAAAGACCCCAAAGTCCCAGGTGAATGGACAGTAGTAGTAAAGAGGGGATCAAAAGCTGATACCCCTCCCCACCAGCAGGATGTCCCAAAGGATGCAAAAATGCCAACCTGAAAAAAACAGCAGTAGCTGAAAAGTGATCAGCAACAGCAGCCTCAAAGTGATCAACAGCAGAAGCTCCCTCAGGAGCTGGAGTACCAGAAGACAGAAAATAACCAGCAACAAGAGGACCTCCAACAGTAGCAACCAGAACAGTAACAAACCCAAATGGAGATAGGGGAGATCACTGCACCTCAGTCCTTCTCTTTAAAATGGGGGAGAAATGAAGATGATGAGAAAAAGGAGGAAAAAAACCTCAAATAAAGAAAAACGAACTGGTAGAAGTAGGCTGGAGAAGGCCATAGACTAAACCAATTCCCAATCCATCCCTGCTTCGCCAGCTAAAAAGAAAACTGAATAACAAGTCACAACAAGGAGCCTTCCTTCTTCCCCTTCTAAGGCCCCATATTCCCTATCTCACCACCCCCACTCCCAACACCTTCGAAATGAAAAAACCTTTTCCTAGAAGAAAAGAATTATGACAGGTAGACAGGTAAGCCCTGGAGTGGGACCTCTCTTCATAAAAATGACTCTTTTGGGATATCTTTTTAAGATAACTTGGATCAGGATCATGGGTCAACCTTAAATTTTGGGACCACCTCTCTGAGTCAAAAGACACCTTTCTGGGTATCAGAATGATTGAGATGGGAACACCAGATTTAAAAAAAGTTACAAAAATTTCCCATCATAATCCATCGCTAATTATATAGGGCTCTTAAAATAACGTATCCCATGGCTGTCGATGGCATTGTCCTGGATGGTCGCATGATGACAGAAATGGGAACAGGGAGCCTCAGAGACTTTTGTTTGCAGATTTCCGCATGGTCTGTAGAATAAAAGATAGATAGTTTGAATGCAAGGGGCTTGAGGGATTGGAGTAAGGCTGCCCGCCTGCTTTGTGATCTCCTGTTCTTTGGTGTAGATATCGCTGCAATCCAGGAAACACACTTTGTTTGCAAGGTTGATGCTCATGTGCTGTCTGGTGACTATAATGTTTATTCAGTATAGCAGCTGGCCAGAGGTATTTACTTGCTGGTTAAATGTACCCTGTGTGCAAGGGTGGACCAGTTGATCATGGGTGATATTGCAATAGTTTGTTTTGGGTTGTTGCAGTTTATGTGCCCAATGATCAGAGAGTACATGTCTCATCTTTCTGCCAATTAGGGCTGTTCCTGGTGGATTCATTGCACTTAATCTTAGTTGGGTACTGGAATGCCATACTGGTCCCCAATATGGACATGGGGTGGGGAGCTAGTGGAAGGTTGAGTGAGCTTAGCCTGGTTGATCTGTTTGGCGAGTTCGGTCTCGTCAATAGATACTGCGTCAATCACCCTGGGCGGAAGATGTGAACTCAACTGTGCCTGGATATCTTTAGCTGCTAGGCCTAGAATGGTTGGACATTGGATGTTCAATGTCTTTACTGAACAGGTGAAACTTCTGGCAACAGCTAATTGGTCTAGGGCAGTGGAAACTAGTGGGGGTGGTTAATGAAAATGTGATGAGAAAGGCTTATGGATAGAATTCACCACCGAATATAGCCAGCAGCTTGCACTAGATAAGGCTAAAAAGTGAAGGCTCTTAAGGATAGTCTGTCCCATGCAGAGGCGCGGGAAAGCCCTAGAGATAGGTTATACTAGGCAGGCTCTGGAGTGCTCGGCTAGTGAGCACTT
Organism: Acanthosepion pharaonis; assembly: GCA_903632075.3. Taxonomy (NCBI): domain Eukaryota; kingdom Metazoa; phylum Mollusca; class Cephalopoda; order Sepiida; family Sepiidae; genus Acanthosepion; species Acanthosepion pharaonis. The sequence goes on from CAHIKZ030000456.1 coordinate 905,766, forward strand.
CTAGGGTTAGGTAGGTAGGCATAGGTTAAAGAAGATGTCTAATGAAGTCATGAACATGAGAGCAGAATTGTGCAGGGAAGAGATCTGTCGAGGTACTGATCAATACATGCATGAGGTCAAGACCCAAGAGGGGCGTAATCTGAGGTCACTGTTGACATGTGCGAGGTGTTCCGTTGGTATTTGAGAGCCAGTTTACCAAAGAGCCTGTTGTCTGTGCTGAAGTGTTTTGCAGCTATAAAGCTGAGTTTCCTCAGCTGAAGCAGTTAGTTGTGAGGGTGAGATCATGGAGGGTGAAGTCTATGTGGCATTGAAGAGGGTTGGCAGTAGCAAGTCTCTGGGATTTGGTTTACCATATGAATTGTACTTGAGGTTGTCGCACATCTTTGTGCTGATTTTGACTGTCGTGTTCAACAACTGGTTCTGGTATGGTTCCATCCTCAACCAGATCACAAAGGGTGTTATTATGCTGTAGAAAAAGGACAAGGATGGAGGGCAGGAATTATATGATTACAGGCCCATAACTCTGCTAAACACAGAGTTAAAGATTTTTGCTAAAATCCTGACAGCGTGTTTGCAGTCAGTTGCCGAGATTCTATTGGGACACGAGCACACTTGTGCTGTGAAGGGCCAAACAATTCAAAGCAAACTGCATCTGATCCTACGATGTGTAAAAGATGACTAGCAAGCCACGTGGATCAATCTGTCGACTTTCATCAAAGAGTGTGTAGTGGACTTGAGGGTCGTTCCTCGGTCCAGTGACCTTTCATGGCATATGAAGGTTTTGTATCATGAATTTCTGGAGGGTGGTCTCGAAGGATCCACTCTGTGGGTGGCGACCGAGGTGTGCTCTTTCTGGTCTTGGATGACAGTGGCTAATTACCTCAGTAACTCTGAGTTTTCACTTACCTGGTGATTAATTCTGAACGTGCTATCTCAATGGCATGGCCTTCAGATGAGGTGGGCGGATTTGCCCAACTGTCATCGGTGTGACCTTGGTTTAGAAGAAAAGCCTTTCTATGCCTTCTACCTTTGACCTCAGGTACGCCCTTTCTGGGACTATGTCAGTGAGTTGACAGCTCGTATGACATCCGCTCCGCTTGTGGTCAGCGATCTTACATATGTGTGCGTTGTGTCGCCTCTGTATTCTGGGGTTAAACAAATGGTGTTTCTATGGCAAGAAATGTGATTTGGATGACATGAATGGAGAGAATCTAGTGATACAAACACTATTCTCATCAGGCTCTTGTTGGATTCTTTATTTTGCTATTTTACAAGATGGTAAAAAAGTTTAGAGCCATGAAATTTGCAATCCCACGAATTTGGAGGGAACCAACTGACCACTCAAGCAATTGCTTCTTCTGCATGATGGACCCTTCCAAACATTGAACTGGTGTGTCATTCACCGTTCCAGTACCAAAATGCCCTGACCTCCTCGTATCCACTCCTCCAAAGTTAGAGCAACTGTCTTCAGAAGAGAACAGCAATTCCGAAGAGGATGAAGTCATTGATCCAGATTACAGAGGCACACATGAGAAGAGAAACCCATATTACCCCGATCACAAAGACCTCAGCAACCTGATCAAAGATCTTGGTCTCACAAAATCCGATGCTAAGTTTTTGACATTAAGACTCATGCAGTGGAATGTATTAAATGAAAGTGTGTAAGTTGCAGCTTAAAGAAAGTGTCATCAGAATTTTTCATGCTTTTTCACCTGACAAGATGGGCTTTGAATTTGATCTGTTTGAAGCAATTGGAATCACCTGTAATCTGAGTGAGTGGTATCTCTTAATTGACAGCTCATCCAGGAGCCTCAAAGCGGTGCTAATTCATAATGGGAACATGAATCCATCTCTTCTCCTGGTGCAGCTCAAAGAGGAATATAGCAGTGTAAAGACCTTGTTAGATGCCTTGAAATATGAAGAGTAAGGTCGTAGCCTTCCTGATGGGTCTCTAAAGCAGCTTTACGAAGTTTCCGTGTTATCTTTGCCTTTGGAATAGCAGGGACTGGTGACAGCAGGCTGAGTTGAGTGTTTGGAGGAACAATGTGAAATGGGAGCCACCGTTCAACCCCCGGAAATATTTTTTCCTCAACTGCACTTAAAATTAGGCTTTATGAAACACTTTGTTACAGCTCAAGATGCCGAGTCTGCAGCCTTCAAGTACCTTTATACTTCTCCCCTAAGCTGACAAAGCAATTTCACTGAATTATTTCATGTAGATGGTTATCATTACTGTCGATAAATGTGATCTCATAGCCAAGCTATCTTCCTGTTGGTATGTGTCAGAACACAGCTGGAAGTTTGTTATTTGAATACAATTTCAACCTCACCATCTATCCTGTCCTGGGTATGACGATAAGCTACATCCAGCAGCAAGGCCTCTGATCAGGAGGTTTTGAGGAGTATTGAACCACCTCTTAATTGCTGATGTTCCCAGTTCCACCCTGACCTAGTGTGGTAGCACCTGTTAGGGTCCCAACTATGGGCAAATAGTTAACCCTGAAACTGGTGTAAAAACACTATGAAAGTGTAAAAAGGGGTTTTAATACCAGAAATAAATTAAAAAATTATTACCAGCAATACATTTTTGAAGAAAAAAAACCTATTGCCACCAATACATTTTTGAAAAAAAAATATTACCAACAATGTTTTTTAAAAATAAATATTACTAGCAATACATTTTTGGAAAATAATTTACCAGCAATACATTTTTGAAGGAAAAATATTACCAGAAATAGATTTTTGATACAACAAAATATTACCAGCAATAAAAATTTTGTTGGCATTAAGTAACCCATTGAGGTTGATATGCCGTAAAACAAAACAAACCAAACCAAACCAATCACCATCTATCAAAGCACTCAGATATTCTCCTACAGAAATGTAAATTACAATTTGTCTCAAACCACTGATAGAACTTCATCTGTTATAATTTTGGTAAATAGGCTCATAATATCGAAGCTACTCTGTATCTCTGATGGTTTCCATAAAAAGTAGCAGAGTTCTTTTCATAGGACAGAGATTTATCTGTTAATGGGTTGATTATACCTATAAGGAATGTGCTCAGTAAGTCACAACATGAGCCTCAAAAACTCACTATGACCTCAGTGGAATACTGTCTTTGTATATATTGGGAATGTGATAGCTTACTGTAAGCTTGGGTTAACTCTATGTATTCATTTATCAAGAAGTAATCTTCATTCATGTTCAGGATTCATGATAACTCCCTCTAAGTTTTCAGATTGGAATCATTTTAGCCTAACTGTAACTTTCACTTTCAACTAAAGTAGTCAGTTTTTCCTGAATATTCTAACTTTTCCAACACCACTGTCCTGTTGCCCTTGTCTTTGACAATATAACAATTTCAATATCACTCTGCAGAGTTTTGATAATTGTTTTTTCCTGTTTTGAGATATTTGATTTGGGATGCTTAGCTATCTCTGATTTCTGTCATTTTGAGTGCTTATAGTGCAGATCCTCTAATCTGGTTCCTCAATTGGGGCAATTTTGTCTAAGTGTGGGATTTTCTTAAGTTTGTTGCAAATTTGAGTTGTGTTCAGAACTCTTCCATGCATTAAAAAGGAAAGAGCACTCAAAAATTCAACCACTTGAATAGAAAAATTAGATTTAGGGCTTCAAAATGGTCTAGTGGGTTAAAACATTGATTAAAGCATAGCTGCTTTCCTAACAGTTATAAGTTCAATTTTCATTTAGACAAAATACTGTTAATGAAAATGGAAGATAATGAAGGTGGCATTTATATAGTCTGGCGAAGACAAAGATGCTTTGATGAAAAGAATGAGGCATGTTCTTTATTCAATGTAGGTGCTTAAAACAGAAGAATTGTTCCAGTGGTCAACTCAAAATGAATGAAGGTTAAGAGGATTAAAATAAGGAATGGAGACAATGGCAAACAGAATCATACAAATTGTTCATATTTAGAAGAAAAGTTGTAGATTTATTCCAGGGAAATAAGTCTTATCTCTTGCAGACAGTCTTACTATAGAAAAAAAATACTTCAAATTTATAAAAGTTAACTTTTGTATTGATTGTATGGCTATTTTCAGAAAATAAAAAAATGATAAGAAAACCAATTTTGTTCTGGAATCTGGAATCAATAAAAACATCTTTTTTTTATGCTGCATCACCCACTGACCTCTCCCATGTGACATGTGATATATCCAAAGGTTCAAAGAAATATTGGAGTAAATATTCTTCATATATAGATTTAAAAACTTTTTTTTAGTAATGTTCAATTTATACAAGCCCTAAGAGCCACTCAAAGTAGAGACTTAGTGAAGGAGGCTGTTGTATGAGGGGTAGGAGGTAAGAGGCATATTTTATGAGGATTCATGGAAAAGATAAAGGTTAATCATGGACTTAAGGAGGTTAAGATTGTAGTGGCTGGAAATGCATCCTCTTAGAGTAGCAGTATGTGGGAAGACACTGCATGAGAGGAACTTCCTTCTTACTAATGGAATACAAAGAGAATGAGAATGATTTGCCTCAGTGTATGTGGCTTGGATGGTCTTAGATTTGAGGTTTAGAGTTAGTGGAACTAAGAAATATGGTTCATCAGAAAATTTTCCATGGAAATAGCAATAGGTTAGTGAGAAGCTTGCACTGTTTTGTCTGTAGGAAAGAGGTTGTGGAGTGAAAAATAATTCATTACCCGCAAGGACATTTTTGAACTGCATTAAGATTGAAAAGCTTCAGTTGAGATATGGCAGCAGTTCTCAATTTTCAGTCTGATTATGTTCTTGTAAAGCTAGAACATTCCTGTACTTACTGGAGTGGTACAAGGAACCAACCATTTTTCTAACATCTTTAGTGATGAATTGTATATATGAGTTTCACTTGAGGTCTGGGGTGAGCTCAAGTCACAATAGCAAAGGGGTGAATGAACACCCATTCATGGTGACATTTGAAAATTTGGTGACTGCTTGGTGATAATAGAACATTATTAGTTTGCTTTTTTGAGATATTGAATGTGGCCAGCAAGTTTTGACACATTAAGCTGTTAGAGATAGGTCAAAGGAGAGATCAGCTTGCCAGGCTTTCGTCATCAAGATGTTTGAAGGTGCACCCATATACTGCTGTATCCTCTGCATAGATATTCACTAAAGATCAGAGTATGCTTCATACATATGAGCATTCTCATTGGTTTGCCATTCACATCAGTTATTTAATAAGCATTTTTGATATTACTTTAATCTATCATGATTTCAATTGTTTCTATCTCTGTATATAAAAAAAACTAGGTTTCCTATTAAATATATACATATATACAAGGGAATACTGAAAATCTTTCACCCTAACCAAGATAAGATTTCCCCCCAAATTCTAATGTTTGTTTATTTATCAGATTTTGGTAAGTGGTTCAGAATGAGAATTTTTCAACCCCACTTTCCAACTTGTAAAACTGGAAAAGATGTCTCCTATGAGCACCTATTAGAATTAGGAATTTGAGTGGGGAGATTATTTCAAAATGTCACTGTGAAAGTGGAAAATATAAGTACATTGAATTTGTACCAAACTTGATTCAAGTAAGCCAAGTAGATTTGTATGATCCCCTCTGGATTGCACAAAGCACGCAAGAACTTGATCACTTTTCATTTTATTAGATAGAATCTTGTCTTCTATACATATACTTTTGTTACTAATTTGCTTCAAAATTTATACTTTGACCAACAATTTAGCTTTGTTATTGTTGAAAGTATCCCTCTTATTATTAAAAAGCTGATTTTCTGGTTATTAGATTTTAGCTGGAGAATCTATTGTTTTTTTTTTTTGAAAATTTACTAGATTTTTTTCCACATGAAAAATAAGTTGTCTCTCACTTGCACACAGAATACATCAAATTAAAACTTTGTTGAGTCTATGATGAACAAATTCACCACATGTGCGAGGGGCTCAGACTCGCTATTGTCAGTCTAGAGTAACCTGGTGACAAAATACAAAACAACATTTCTCCAGGGATGCATACTTACAGCAGGCACTTATGTGATGATGTTGAACCAATGAAGGTCAGAACTGCTCAGTTCAACTTCTGGAGAACTGAAGAAAAAAATCTTGCAAGAAAAACTTTAGTAACAATCTAAAAACATTAAAAAAAAAGTGCTGACAAATCAAATAAGTCATTCAAATGTGTATAAATATTTCTTTGTGAACAATACAACCACATACACACTATTTTTCAAAGACATTATTCACTTTATGTATTCTCAGAGATATTGATCACTTTCAATGAATAAATTTTCATTGTATGCTAAAACTTGTATAGTTCTTTCTTCATTTATTTTAGCAATAACCCAAGCTTACCTCATTTGTTTTCACCCTTGCCTTAATGTAACTTAGCAAAAAATTAGAAAGGATCTTACTGCACATATATGAACAGACAATCTTCTATAAGATGACTCAATCAGTATTGTTTGAATTTGTATTGCCATCATATTCAGAATGACCAAGAGATTAGATTTTTTACATGCAGGTTTTTGAAAACAAGATTTATGTTACTTAGGGCTATCAGTACCTCCTTATGTAGCTCAGCCTTACTGTAGAGTACTAATATTAATAGAATGAAATGATTAACATGAATTCTACAAAATGAAGAAGTTTTTATTTCCTTTTATTTTTACAACACAAGAACTTTTGAGAAAATCTGAAAACAAAAATTGAATCGTTCATGTTTATTTCTAAGTCCTTGCATGTTGTAGTGAATTATCAGCAGCTGCATGTTGTTAAAAGCATTATTGCCAAGTTGAAAGTTGTAATTTGATCCTGTCCATTCAGTGGTTAATGGAGTGGACTGCTGTGACACAGTTGTATTCATCTTGCCAAGCAAGTGAACTGTTCTAAGGTAGTTTGAAAATATTCTCCTTTTTATATTGTTCTGATGGGCTCATGCACATGTGTGTTAGATCCACAAATTTCTTACAAAGTGACTGCATATTTTTGTACACCTGATTGGTCAAAAAATGTGGTCGAGTATTTTATTTTTTTTATATTAAGATTTGTGCCAAAGTTGATCTGATTTTTCTTTCTTGATGGGGAAATTGCCTCATTTCCTATAAATACTCCCCTTTCCAGAATGATATAGAATATATCAAAAGAGAAGAGTTTGTGATTTATCTTTTAATATTTCTTTTATTTCTGTATGTCTGTATGTGTGCATTATGATACATAATTTCTGAGCTTGGTAGGTCATTAAATATGCCTACCAGATTTAGTTTTTCTGATTGGATTATCTTTTTCATTTGGTGACGAGACATTCTCATTTTTATTTTCATGTATGATGTGTTGTAGGCTGATCAGGTGGTTTCTCAATGTAGGGTGGCTTGAATCTGTCAAAGGAGATAGAGTCCCTTTGTTGTTTTTTCGATTATGAAAAATTTGTTTGATCGTTTTAATACTCTGTAAGGTCTGTAATAATTAGGTTGCAGCGATATCTTAATCATGTCCTGACAAAAACAAACTCAATAACATTTATGTTAGGAGATAGATATTTCACAGTGGAATGTACACACATCAGTGTAAAGGAAGGTTTTGCCATGTGTTGTCTTAAGCAAGACACATAATTTGAAGCTGAAGTGACGTTTTTGGTTGTGTGAAAAATTCTCCAGTTAGTTTGTACCATATAACATATCTGCAGTGCTTTTGATGTCTTCTTTAATTGTGGAGCAGAGTCCAAGAAGAACTATTGGCAAATATTCACTCCATTTGGTTGGATCAGGTGCAGTTTTTAGTTGACAGTGGAATCTTTCCATTAAGCCATTAGCACATAGATTGTATGCAGTAGTTTTGATGTGGGTAGTTCCCAAGGTTTGCTCTTGAAAGAGTGCTGATTGAAATTGTTGGCCTCTGTCTGTTGTGATTGTATTAAGAATACTAAAGCATTCAATGAAAATTTTGCTATATTTTCTGCAGAATTATCCTTGATGGCATGAGCAGAAGGTCAGTGAGTGAATCTGTTGATCATTGTTAAGATATATGAATGCTCATTGAATGTAGGTAATGGACTTTTGACGTCATTTTGCACATGTGAGAAGTGACCATCAGGAGTTGAAAATACACCATGATTGCTTTTTGTATGCCTGTAGACTTTTGTTTTCTAACAGGGAATACAATGTTGAGCCCAAGTGTGAATATTGGTGTTCATTGAAGGCCAGAAGAATCTGTCAGAAATTAGTTTTTGTGAAGCTCATTTGCCAGGATGCAAGACGTGAAAATGATTGAATATTCTTTTTCTGCATGAAGGAGGCACATAAGGATGAGGATAATTTTTGGAATTGTCACAGAATATTTTCTTGTAACTAAATGGAATAGGATATTCGGTTAAAGTTACTGAAGTATGTTCCGAGATTTGTTTCATTGATGTATCCTTCATTTGTTCCTGTGCAATATAATCATAATTCAATGATTTTTCAATGTGAATATTTGATACACACAAAAATGCATTGGCAACTATGCTGTTGATTCCAGAAACATGACTAATATCTGTTGAAAATTGTGAGATATAGTCCAAATGACAAATTTCCATGGGTGAATATTTATCACTTTTCATATTAAATGAGTAAATCAGAGGTTTGTGATCTGTGAAGATGATGAAATCTTGACCTTCTAAAAAATGATGAAAATGTCTGATGGAGAGATAAATAGCCAAAAGTTCACATCCAAAAGTACAGTATCTCTTTTCCGTACCTTTTAGTTTCACGGAGAAAAAAGAAATAGATGTGACATTACCTTTTATCAATTGCTGTAATACAGCACCAATGGCAGAATCAGATGCATCTGTTGTCAAAATCAGTTTTGAAGACGGGTCACTGCTAATGCAGTTTAATTTTGTGTAATTTGTAATTGATTGTTTAGCAGTACTGAAAGCTTCTGCAGATTTTTTAATTAAAATTTATGTTCTTGTCTTTCGACTTTATGATGTCTGCTAATTCTGCCAGTATGTATGAACACTTTGGATTGAAGTGTCTGTAATAAGTGATGATATCAACAAATCTTCTTAGTTGTTTTTTTGAAGTAGGAACAGGGAAACCTTGATGGCCTCTATTTTGGAGGGCAGATAAGTGGTGCCTGTTCCATCAATTAGATGTCCTAAAAATTTGATTGAGGGCACACCAAAAATGCATTTTTGAGCATTGATTTTCAAACCAAAGTAATCAAGGCATCTGAATATCTCTTGAATGTGTTGTTGGTGTTCCTTGGGTAAGCTGTTTGCTATCAGTATGTTGTTAATGTATGCAAAGACAAAAGGAAGACCATGAAGAACATTGTCTACGAACCTTTGAAAGGCCTGTGCAGGATTTTGTAGATCAAATAAAAGAACATTGAATTTGAAAAGGGTGCAGATAGCTGTCTTTGGTTTGTCTTCTTCACCAGTGGGAATTTGATGGTATGCTCAAACTAAGTTGAGTTGAGAAAATATTGATGCTCTGGATAAGGTAGAAGAAAAGTCGTGGATGTGTGGGATATCTGTCTGGTATAGTCACAACATTCAGTGTTCTATCGTCTCCACAAGGTTGCCAGTCATTATTTGTCTTTAGGAACCATGTGAAGAGGGGATGAACATGGGCTGTTGGATGGACGAATGATGCCAAATCTAGTATGTTTTGGAATTCCACTTTTGCAATTTTGGTGGGGAATTTTTAAAAAATATCCAAGTACATTGAATCACATGTAGGCGAGGCATAGTGAATTCCTATTGTGTTGCTGCCTCTGATGCTTCCCACAACAGATGTGTTGTTATTAATCAAACAGTGGTTCTTTAAGTCCACTGAAAGATTGAAATGTAAAAGAAATTCAAAACCAATGATGGGAGATTTCAGATCTGCAATTACAAATATCCAAGGAAAGTATTGTTTCATTCCAAAATTTATGTTTACTGTGGATGTGCGAAAAGTTTGGATAGTAGTACCATTTGCAGCTAGTAGCATTTTTTTATCCAAGGAGTTTTTTTGAGTTGATGTCAGAAGAATAATACACTTATTTCTGTTCCTATGTCAATTAAAAATTATCTGTTAGATTTTAGGTCTTGAATGTAAAGTAGGTGACCTGATTTGGTGTTACCAGTTGGAGTAGTTGACATTACTTTCTGGTGTGGTCTTTTAAACCCGTCTTCAAAAAGGAACATGGTTTGACACACTTGTGTGCTTTTCATGGAACATGAAGTGATAATAACAAAGGTATTTTCCTGCAGGTGATTGACCCTTGCTAGAATTCATGCTTTGTGCCGATCACTGAAAGTCAGGTCATGATTGACCGTTTATGTCTTTGCTAAATTTTTCAAATAGATGTGAAACTGCTGTGCTTTCATCATTATTTTCTCTGGAAACTTTAGAAACTGTTGTTCTCTGATGATTAGTATCTGCAATACTATCAGTGAGTTCGGTGAGCTGAGAAATCATAATGATTTTCTTTGGTGAAAGCTATTATGATGTGTGTCATTGATTATGGCAAGTTCTCGAACCATAGCTGGTGCATGATGCTTTCATCCATGTGTCTGCAGTCCAGAAAACTTTTCATGAACTGCAGAACTTGAGAAGGCATCCTGTCTCTCATTGAGATGTTGTTGAGAAGTTCTCTCAACATTGCATTATGCAAACTTTCAAGTCTTGGAGAATTGCTTCTTTCATCAAGTCAAATTGCCTGTCTGTAGGTGGATTTTCCAGAAGGTCTTCTATTTCCTCTTCAATTTTGTTCAGGAGGGCCTTTACGTGTATGTGTACATAATTCATTGTGAGGTAATTCTTTGATTGATAAAGATGTTTTTGAGCCAGTTGAACCATATTCTTGGTCTGTTTATGTTGAAAGGTGGAACATGAAGTGTTATGGAGTTTTGATATTCTGGTGACAAGGAGTCCTTTTCAGCTTCCATTGTAAATGTGTTGCTGTACTTGTGTTTGAAAAATTGGCCATCATCAAAAACTTGTGCTGGTGATGAGAAATGTGTGTTTTCAAATCTTGTGTTGGACTGTTGTTGCTGGATTTGCTAAAAACTCATGTTGAGAAAGCAAAAATTATTTGTGGTATTATTGCCACTGTCTTGTAGTTGAGAGATCACCATTATATATGGAGTAGTCGGCTGTGAGGTCACCATTATTTGTAGGGTACTAATGTTAATAGAATGAAATGCTTAACATGAGTTCTACAAAATGAAGAAGTTTTTATTTCCTTTTATTTTACAACACAAGAACTTGTGGAAAACTCTGAAAGCAAAAATTAAATTGTTCATGTATTTTTTAAGTCCCTGTGCATTGTACTGAATTATCAACAGCTGCATGGCATTAAACGCATTATCACCAAGCTGAGAGTTGTAATTTGATACTGTCCGTTCAGTGGTCAAAGGCGTAGGCTGCTGTATTCATCTTGTCAAGCAAGTGAACTGTTCTAAAGTAGTTTGAAAATATTCTCCTTTTAATATTGTTCTTATGATCTTACACACATACATGTTAGCTCCACAAATTTCTTACAAAGTGACTTCATATTTTTTGTACACCTGATTGATCAAAAAATGTAGTCAAGTGTTTTATTTTTTTTCTATTATGATTTGTGCCAAAGTTGATCTGATTTTTCTCAAATCTTCCTTGATGGGGAAATTGCCTCATTTCCTATACTTACCATGATAACCTTGCTACTTAAAAACATTGTGGTTAATTTGAAATTTTTTGGAAAATTTAACAGTTAATCAAATTTAAAAAAGACATTTATGAATGAAATAAATATCTCTGAACTATCAATAAGATTTGTACATAGGTAAATGTTAAAATGAATGTAAAATATAATGATTTGATGTAAGAAAATAAAAGAGAGTTATGGTAAGAAAAATAAATCATGTGTATTTGAAAGAAACAGTAAATAGATATAATTCAAATTATAATTTATGATAATATTATTTATGTGTTAATGAAAATATAGAATTAAATTAAAATAAAAAAAATATAAAAAGATTAAAATTTTTAACATTTTATTTTATAATATTTTGATATTATTTCCTTTAAGTATTATCTTAACCAGAAAATGTGATATGTCATAAAAACATACTTTTTGATTAATCAAATTGAATTGTGATATAATAGCTGATTCAATAATTTTTCTAGAAAACTTGTAATGAATCAATTGAACAATTTTGGTGCTTTTAAAATTGAAAGGATGGTTTGTATATTGTATATACATGGAGAGCCTAAAATTTTAATGCATAACTGATTTTCATTTTTTTTTTGTTTTCATATGGCATTTTTTAAAACTTTGTTGTGTTTAAACAATGCTATTTTTAACACATTTACTCAATTATTTATAAACCAGTATTCAAATTATATTTATTATTCATATTTGATTAATAATGTTTTTATGGTAGAAGATGCAGTGAGGGTGGTTTTAAATTCAAGGTCTTTGATCTTCTCAGCAATTATTTGAGTATATGGATTTGTTGGTAAAATAGATATTTACAATCTTCAAGAGAAATATATTTACATTTATCATTTATATATATATATATATATATATATATATATATATATATATATATATATATATAACAAATAACAAAGTAAAATTCCACTGTCTGTAGCATTTAATTTTAAAGTAAAGCTCATTATGTATGCCTATTTGTTGCAACTTGTAATAAATGTAAATGAGTTCTTGAAGGAGCTAAGTCCCTGTTTGCTGAGAGAATAAAGCGCCACATTGTATCTAACAACTTTGGCTCTCATGATGGCTGGTGGCTCTGTAATAATGTATTAAATAAGTGTAAAGTCTATATTCCACATCTCTTTTAAGGTTTAACATTCTGCTGATAAAGCTGAGTGCTTTGCCCACAAGTTCTACTTAAACTCTATTCTTGACTCATCTTGAGTATCCCTGACTAACTTCCCACTTAGAACTGTGTCTCTGTTGAGTGACATGCATATAATCCCTTCTATGATTTTTGCTACCATCTTTAACCCAGATCCCCACAAAGAGTGTGGACATAATGGTAACCCTGCAATATTTAAAAAATGTGCTTCCAAAGTGGCTCCTGTTCTCTCTAAACTATATAACAAGAGCCTCACTGCCTCCTGCTTTCCTGCCTGCATCATCTGTTGTTCCAGTTTTTATGAATACCTCTTTTTGGGAAACTTCTAGAGGCTCTAATCAATGTCAAATTGGTTAATCATTTCTCATCACAGGGTCTTTTTACAGACAAGTAATATGACTTTCGCTTCTAAAGATCAATGTACTGACAATAACTGTTTGAAAGAGTCCATCATGTTCTAGATAAAAACAGTGAAGCCCAGCTGTAGCTTTAGACTTCTAAAAAGCTTTTGACAGAGTCATCTTCACAAGCTGAAAAGTTATGGTGTCTCCAGACACATTTTTGTCTTGATCCAGTTTTTCCTATCAAATTGAGAAATGAAAGTTATCCTGAATGGCTACTCATCAAGATCTTTTTTGTACTAATGTGGGTGTCCCCCAGGGCTTCATCCTTGATCCTACTTTGGTTTTAATTCTGAACTTGGTATCTACACTGATGACACAACCGTTTACTCCTGTCTTAATAGTAAGGATGATCAGTCCGACAAAGTCAAAATGGCAGCCAATGTCCAAAACAACCTGAAGTCTATTGTTAACTGAGGCAAAAGATGTTGTGTTAATTTTAATACTTCCAAAACTAAACTTCCCTCTATTAATCATCTGAGCCCTCTATACATTCCATCAGCATGGCTGATGCTAACATCCAGGAAAGTGACACATTGCACTTTCTTGTGTTAATGTTCTCAGCTGACATGAAGTGGAAAGACTATATTGAGTTCATAGCTAAGTCAGCTGCTAAGGAAGTTGGTTTATTCTGTTGTGCAAGACAATTTTTCTCTCCAGAATCGATCAAACATATTTATAAGTCTACTATTCATCCATGCTTAGAATATTGCTGTCATATGTGGTCCGGTGTCCCCACGATTTAGCTGGATATCCTTGATAAAATCCAAAGAAGAATCAGCAATGTTATCATTCCTGACCTGGTCACTTTCCCAGTACTGTAAGTTTGCCTCTCTGTAACTTTTCTATAAATACTTTCATGGTAATTGTTCAGATGAGCTCTTTGCTATGGTTCCTAAACTGGCGTTGAGATCTCATCAATTTGCAGTTGACCTGGCTAGATGTAACCATAAGTTCTATGCTAACAGTTTCTTTTCTTGAACTCCTCACTTATGGAACTCCATGCTTTCCAGCCAACTTTAATCTTCAAAAATTTAAATGCAATGTTACTTGCTATCTACTGTCCTGATTACTCTTTTTGTTTTTACGTATTAGTAATGATTCTGTTTCTAATTCTTCCACACCCAGTAACCCCTTGTGTCTTAGGAATTTTACTGCCTTGCTTGGGGTGAATTGGTGTGAAACTGATTAATATATATATATATATATATATATATATATATATATATATATATATGGTTATAATAGTTGTTTCTTACAAGGAAACATGCTGCATTCATTAACCAAGCATTTAGATTTGCTGATTTTGGTTGAAATTTTTTAAAAGTCATTGTTAATGTACTTTTTGGTATTGATGGAAGTTTCCTTCCTTGCATTTTGTTTGGGGTAGATTGGAATGTCAGCATCTTGATTATGCCATTAAACTCTCTTCAAATTATCTGTTTTACCCATTTTACTTGTTGCTGTTGAAAGTTCTCAAGTGATGTAGTGTCTGTTATCTGGACCAGATTCTTTGTTTGTCATTCTGTAACATTAGTCCATGAATTTCAGTGGTGGATATCACTTGCTCAAAGCCATTTTCAACCATTGATCTGTAAAAGTGGTTATATATAGCCAACAGTTTAGAAATTTCTGAACAAGTTTGGCAATCAGTGCCTTGTATATGCACAGGGCATAGTCTAGGAAGTATCAAGTTCCAAGTATCATCTGGAGTACAAGAGGAAATGAGATTGGGGATCTCATTTCCTCTTGTACTCCAGACTTGGAAAGTCCCACTATTGGACTTATCACTCAATATATACAATTATTTCCAATAGGATGAGTAGAGAAAATCTCTATTGATATGGTTGTATGCTGCTATGAGGTCTACAGAGCAGTTATACAATTTTCTATTGGAGAAGTAAGTAATTTCCTGGAGTTGTTTGATGACATATGAGTGTTGCCTGAGAACCATCAGCCATTGAAACCAAGGACTTGTGTGTTGGAGCATTGTCCTGATGAAACAAGACACCTTTCATCAGTTTTCCTCAGTGTTTGGTCTTCATAGCCTTTTTTAACTGCCTAAGAAAGTTATCATAGTACTCTCCATTGATGGTTTGGCTCTTTTGAAGATAGTAAATAAACACAATGCCTTTTGGATCCAAAAAAATGAGGCCATCACTTTTCCTGCAGATGAAAAAAGCTTGGCCTTTTTGGAGCAAGTATGGATTATTGCTTTGTCTCTGGCTCAATGTAATAAACCCAATACTCATCTTGAGTTAGGAAATATTCAAGGAAATAAGCTGGATCTGCCGTAAACAATGTCAGATTTCCCTGTTATGTGATCAGCCTGATGAGCTTTTGATCAGTTATCTGATATGGCACCTACCAAGCAGAAACCTTTGTCATGCCAAGTTTATTGTGCAGAATATAGAATATTGTGGGATATGCTAATAGCTTTTGCTATTTGATTTATAGTCAGTCACCTCTCATCCATCACCATGTGGTGAACATGATCAATGTTTGTGGTAGCAGTTGCAAGACATCCAGATCTTGGGACATCTTCAAGTCTTTCCCTTCCCCTCCTAAATTCAGCTGCCCATTTTTGCATTGTTGATAAAACTGATAATGTAGCAATCATGTCAATATGAATGTCCTTGGGGGCTAAACCCTTTTTCAGCAGGTACTTGTCTATTTACAAGAGAAGTCACTATTAGTTTTAAAATTAATGCATACAATATTTCACAGCTCTATCATCCCTCCTTAATAGTCAGCCTATGAATTTTTCAGCTCACCCTCATATATACCATCAGTGTACCTCTTGCCAGAGTGAAAGCCAAACCAGGTCTTCAGGAGTTGATTATCATAGAACAGTGAAAGCCTAGTTAATATAATGCTCATTAGTATCATTACCATAATTGATCCAATTCAGATACCTGTGTATAAGTGAGGGTCATGGGGGTTACCTTTTTGTTTCCATAATGCATTAATATGCAGTATAACCCACTTTTTGAAGATTCACTTCTTATTCCAGATTTCTTTCATGAAACTTAGAATGTTGTTTCTAAATTCAGGAAGAAAGTATTTTAATAACAAAAGTTCTTTAACTTTTTTATAGCTTTCTTTACTTCCTCATCACTAAATTCATTATTATTTATGTATGGAGACAGAGAGTGTAATGATCAGATGTATGTTGGTGTATGTTCTAATTCAAGTTAGTGTGATCAGGGTTGAAGTATGATTTGAAGTGTTTTTTTCAAACCAGGACATCTTTTCTGTTTTGAGTTTGATTGTAGAATGTTATGATTTTTTGCATTTCTCCACTTTCCAACAAAATGCCTATGCCATTTGACTTCATTAATTTGTTTTCCAATTCGTCAGAGATATTGGTTTTTTAGGCTATCAAATAGTTTTTTTTATTTCTCTTGTTCATTGTTTAATATTATCCCTTCCATTTTTCTTTATCTTCTTGTTTTTTTGTATTAATTTATTCAAATCAACATTGTTGTCCAATGGGAAGATCTTTTTCCATCTAGATATCTAGATTTAGGAAGTATATCACATGCTTTGGTTAAGAAGGATGAGATAAAATTGATTCCTCTTGGTTGCTAAAGTTGAGACTTATTACAAAATTGTAAAAAATAATGAGATGATACATGTATGGATAAATTTCCAAATATATTGCTAACAAAAAGCATATCTCTAACAAAATTTAACTTTTTGACAATTTTCTACAAATTTCCATATTTTCTTTTTTTGATAATTTTAAGACTATAAAAACAAAATACCATCAGCAGCCATATTAGTATTAGTGATATTACTCCTAATTTTGTGTCTGTGTGTTTGCAATACCCACTTGCTCTATTTCTATTTCTTTTAGCATGACAAAACCAACAAATCTGCAAAGAGAACCCAAAACAACAACTGCTTATTTTTACCATATATATGTGTGTGTGTGTGTGAGAGAGAGAGAAAGAGAGAAGGAGAGAGAGAGAGAGAGACAAAAATATAGTTTTATATTATGCTATATTTATGGGTAAAAGTGCACAATATCTGAGGTATAAAAATAAATATAAAATTTGACACTGCAATCAACACCAAGCAGCGACAGTTTGCTTTATGCTTGAACACAAACTTTAAGCCTGAAGATTGCATTCAAGCATGAAACAAGCTATATATATATATATATATATATATATATTAAGAAATGGACAAGGTCCGACAATTTATTTATTAAAGACATTTTTTTTTTATGTTTAACGTTGTTATTTATAGATACAAGTATTTAAGCAAATGCTCTGTTTATGATAAACAGTATTAAATAACATTTACCGGCCTGAATGTCGAGAAATTTTCATAGAAAATATTCGTTCTTTGACAGGATTCGAACCTGCATCCTATACGGAACCATCATTTTACGTTGACGTGCCTTACCTCAAAAGGCCAGCGTAAAAGACTTGTTCCAAGGTAAATTATGCAGTAAATTTCAAATAACGAATATTTTCAGAAAATTCGACATTCAGGCCTTGTCTGTTTATCATAAAAGAGCATTTCTTAAATACTTGTGGCTATAAATAACAACGTTAAAACATAAAAAAAATGTTTTATATATATATATATATATATATATATATATATATATATACATACACACACATATATATATATATATATGTATATATATATATATGTGAAAAGTGTATATAAATATAAATAAATATATATGTGTATAATTATTTATATATTATATGCGTGGTACTTATTAGAAAGCGCTCAATATCAGAGATAGAGCTAACATATTTGGTTGGATAGATGTGAGTTTGTGACCCTGGGTTTCACGCTTTAGCGATCGTCAGACAAACTGATTAATGTTTTAAAAAAAACACAACAGAAAGAGAAACGTTATCTGGTTTAATCCACCATATAACAAAACTGTTAAAACGAACATAGGCAAAATATTCCTAAACTTAATAGAAAAACACTTCACTGAAGAAAACAAATTATCAAAAATATTTAACAAAAATAACGTAAAGATCAGTTACAGGTGTACAAAAAACATAACAGAAATAATCAAAAGCCACAACAAAAAAATGACAACCTACAAAAATGTAACCAAGGATCCAATATGCAACTGCAGAAACAGAACAACATGTCCACTCCAGGGAAATTGCCAACTTAAGAACACAATATACAAGGCTAAGGTAAGTACAAACAACAACACTATGCACTACATCGGTGCCACCGAAGGTCCATTCAAGATGAGGAATAACAATCACAACCTTTCATTCAACAACAGGAAATATTCAAACAGCACAACACTTTCTATATACATATGGCAGCAAAAGACAAAACATCACACCAACAATAAGTTGGGAAATATTGAAAAAAAAGCCCCTGCCTACAACAACATTACGAAAAAATGCCTACTTTGCCTACATGAAAAGTAGCAATAATATCACACAAACCGCAAAAGAACTTACTAAACAAAAAATCAGAGATAATCTCCAAATGTAGGCATGAGAACAAGTACCTATTATCCGAATTCATACCAAACGGATAAAACAGACAAACCACCAAGAATCACAATTTAATTTCAAGATACCATCAAAATAATTGCATCTATCATTATTATAATTGCACCACCATTAGTAATCACTTTTACCACTTTACAATACCTATTAACTAACAATATTATCATGACCACCAACACACAGCACCATCACTTACACATCACACCCACTATTAACATATAAATCCACTACAATCTTTATTACTCCCCCAGCATATTTAATACCTTAAAACAATATGATCAGATATAATTTCCATATGTAACCATGAGAGTAAACACCTATTACCAGGCAGCTTTAATATAATAACAATAATAATTTTGTAATTAAAAATTAAAAAATTATAGCAATCTTCAACTACCATAATTTTATACAGAATACCTATTATCAGGATTTATACCAAAATAAATTAATACATATAACAAAATAAAACAAAAATAAAATAAAACACCAACAACCACTTTTTAGTTGAAGCTACCACCACTATAACTACATTCATGGTTTTATCATTCTCCCACCACCGTTACTAATCATTTCTACCAATTTACAATAACTATTAGCTAACTATCATTGTCTCCAATCCTTGAAACATTACTATCACATCATATCATATAGACCCGTTATTAAATTGAACTACCCTCTCACCCAGCACATTGAATATTAAACTAAACATCACCATATAAATTAACCAATAAGGATTACAAATTTCTACCTGTTACATATACACAGTCACCAAAAACAAACAAATAACCAGCTTTAAATATAACAAATAAACCCCCATTTTTTTTTTTTTTTTTTCAAAAATTTAAAAATAAATATAAATAATAATAATTTTTACCTATCATAATTTTACACAAACCCCACCACACGTATATACATATATGCGAGGAAATATTTTTCAGCGGAAAAATACATAATATGACATGTATACATTCACGAGACATTAATGAGACATTTCCACTACACTTCCAATGTTTAAATTTCAACATTTCAACATACAAATGCGTATGTATAGACATAACACCACCCGTATACATACATGTGTCATAGCCGAAACTGTCCACATATGTTTATATATGTATGAGTCCCGACGGACGACCAAGTATGTATATGTGTCTGCATACATTGATGTTTGCATTAGTACGATGAATGACAAAACGACGAAATTTCCCTCACCACTTCCACAATAACACCAATACACGCAATCTACATAAACCCAAATTTTTTAAAACATTAATCAGTTTGTCTGATGATCGCTAAAGCATGAAACCCAGGGTCACAAACTCACATCTATCCAACCAAATATATATATATATATAATACACAAAAGGTTAATGATCAGAGTTGAAACCCACCAGGAAACAGATAGATAGATAGATAGATATAAGTGTGAACATAAACTAAATAACAAAACATTAGCAGCTTAGGTATATATATATTAGGTATATGTGTATTTATTAATATATATATATATATATATATATATATATATATATATATATATATATATATATATATATATATCAAGAAAGAGAAACGAAGACAGAGAGAGTTGAATACATGAGGTATTAATGCTTAGTATTGAATAGTCATTGATATCACTAGTAATTGGCTGTTGTTTGGCTCAATAATTAGTGAGATAATCTGGTTGAACATTACTGTTCAGTAGTGAGTTCAGTCCTCATTGGGTGCCCTTATACCAAACTCAGTTAAGCTTCATAAAACAACAACAATAATTAAAACTTGCAAATCTACTATGGATGTTTTACTTTATTATTAGTAGCATTTATATTATAAATATTCATTTATTTTCTTTTTCTAAATCTAAAGATGTTCTCTTGTTGCATATATTTATTCTCATGAACTATTTTTCCACCAATCAAAGCAATCAATTTTTACATTTTTTTTTTTATAATGTAGTTATTATGCAGTCCATCCATCATATTAAAAAATGAATATAATCCATCTATGATACACAGATTGACATATATGTTCAGGTTATAAGTTGCTTAGAGAAAAACTGAGCCAGGTCAAATGAATGTCTAAAAGTTTATTGTACAAAAGAGAAATAGTGAAATGTTCAAATTAGGATACTTTAATCTCCTGTTCTGCAGTCAAGAATGTTAATGTGATCAACTTTCAATCTTTCAATCTTTGTTTTTAATTGACATTCACATAACCAGCATTCAATGAGTGAACAAAATTATTTTTTTAATGGAATATTAATTATACATGACATAATTTTTCCTCCACACATAAAAAAGTGACTGAATTAATCAGTTGATCAAATGATCAATATATTGATCAATTTATATTGATTGACTTCTCCTAATTGTATTTCTAGTGTTTGCTCAGCCATTATATTTTTACAATATTCTGCATGTTTTGTTGAATCATTACTTAAAATACCCTGTTCAATAATTACTGCAGGCCCAAAGAGTTGATTGATTTTACAGGAAAGTTTTTTTATCCTTTGTCATACTTCCTTAATACAACACTGTGTCATGTTTTATTATGCAAACCAAGGCTTTCATAATAAAATTGATATTAACTAAGTGATGTGGAATTATAAAGAATATATATAAGCAATATATGAGTTTTAGGTTATAATATCTATCATTATTAAAAAATATGGCTAATAAATTATTTTGGGAATACCAATTTTTATTATGTAAACAAGCTAAATGCAACATAAATTTTTATTTATAAATAAATATATAGACCATGGTAACATTGAAAAAATCTATAATTTTATTGCCTATAATATTAACCCCAAATATTACCCCACTTTACCTCTGTGGCCTTCTAAGTCATAATGATTGATTATTTCTATTTTCCATCAGGTCCATCCAATGTAGTTCTACATTCAGCACTAAAAGTGACTCTTGATAAATCAGTTTTCATGTGCTTCTTCACTCAACTTACACATTTCTCTTTGGGATGTATACTTAAAAGATGGTAGTTTGATTACTCTTGTGTCTTTAGCTAATGTTACAAATATTTTACATCTCGTCTTTCTGTTTACCTTTATAACACTAACTTTTCCAAATATTTTCTTGTTGCCCAATTCACTTTTCTTGCTTATTACACTTTTAATTTTTTCAAATTTCTTTTGTGACATTTTTAAAACTAGTTTTTAGTGGTATTAATTATAACTTTCTAAGAAAGAATCCACTATTATTTATAAGTTTAAAAAAATAATTATTGATTTCTACCCTAACTCTACTGTAAAGCATTAATGCTATTCCCAAAATGGGACAGTAGGCATAATGGGTGAAATTTGAAAGTTGTATGAAAAAATGTCATGAAAAACAATGTCATATTGACACAGAAAACTCATTTCTCCTGTAGACTTTATAAATGCAAATAGATCTCATATTGTTAAACTATATTTCCAAGATTAATTTTGCTTTTATCTGTGAATTAATGTCTGCATACATACATGCATATATATATATATATATATATATATATATATATATATATATATATATATATATATATATGCTTTGTGGAAGGTTTTAATAAAGCTTCGGTATAGCCGAGAACATGCTACAAGTTATAGAATCGTTTCACGAGGAATGAAGGCAAATGTTGTTTCTAATGGTGAAACGTCTGATTCCTTTGGTGTTACCAATGGCACTAAACAAGGGTGTGTTATGGCCCCTGTACTGTTTGCCCTCTACTTTTCTGTAATGCTGAAATATGCATTTGCTGAAACTGAGGATGGTGTTAAAATTCAATTTAGGACAAGCAGTGGCCTTTTCAACCACCAGAGGTTTAAAGCCAAAACTCAAACTCGAACTAGCATAATTCACGACTTATTGTTTGCCGATGACGCTGCCCTTGTTGCTACCTCGTTTGAAGAAGCTCAGCGCCTGACGGACCAATTCTCTGCTGTTTGCAAAGCATTCAGATTAACCATTAGCATTACAAAAACTGAAGTTGTTCACCAGTCTGCCCCAGTACCTAAGCAGATCAGATGCGTCAAGCAGAACCCTCCAGTTCATGCATTTCCTGAAATAGCAATCCAAGTTGACGGACATAATCTGAAGTATGAGAATTTTAATTATCTTGGCAACAAAGTAAATTCAAGTGGAACACTGGATGATGAGATAATCAATAGAATAGCAAAAGCCTCTAGTGCCTTCGGAAAACTTTGTCATCGACTTTGGAAAGATCGTGGTATTAGGCTTGGAACCAAAATACAGGTGTACAAGGCTGTAGTTCTCACAACCCTTTTGTATGGCTCAGAGTCCTGGACACTATACAGAAAGCAAATTCAGCAATTAGATATTTTTCACAAAGGCTGTCTTTGGGAAATCTGTGGGGTAAACCTAAGCGACAGAATGGCAAATGCAGATCTTTTCTCATGAAATCACAATTACGCTGGACAGGTCATGTGTTACGTATGCAAGACAACAGAATTCCAAAAATGCTTATGTATGGTCAACTTGACAGTGGTCATCAAAACGTGGGTCGGCCTTTGCTTAAGTACAGGGACAAGCTGAAGAGTAACCTCTTAGCTGCGAATATAAATCACACTACCTTTGAGAACATTGTAATTGATTGTAATGAATGGAAGATTACATGCTACAATGGCATCAAGAACAAGGCAGCATCAAACATTGTCAAGCTTCATCAAACTAGGGAAAGGAATAAAATATCTGCTGCTGTTCCAGCCATATCCTCCAAGAAGCCACACTCTTGCACAATCTGTGGACTTCTTTGCAAATCACTAGCGGGACTGAAGTGTCACTTGCGACTCACACACAAGGTTAAATAAACAAAGTTGTCGGAACCTCATACATCGAAACCGATGGGAGAGTCCATCATATATAAATATATATAGATGGATTATGGATAGGAATCCAACAAAATGATAGGAAAAAGAACAAGTAGGAAACAGATCTTAATCTAACATGTTTCACTTTATTAAAGCTTTGTCAGAAATCAAGATAGAAATGATAAAAAATGATAAACAGCAAAGAGACATAGATTATTGGCATGTTATATTTGGCTATTTCTTATTCATTAGACATGTGTCATGTGCAATGAAGTAACAGATAATATTTAAATATGTGTGATAAAAATTCTTGACATTAAAGTGTATAAAAGTTATTAAGATACAGTAGGAGTTTTGATTGGATATATGTCACATGTAATGAAGTAACAGATAATAATTCAAATAAGTGTGAGAAAACATTCTGGATGGTAAAGTGTGTAAAGGTCAGTGAAACACTGCAGGATGTTTTGAAAATCTTTTTATTAAAGTATATCTTGTGCATATTTTGTATATATATATATAGATTTTTATGTATTCAGAAGAAATAAGTTAGATTCATGAATAAAGGGATCTGTAGAGAAATGGTGATGTAATGTAGTTTTTAAATGTGTGTTAATAGTTGGTAATATTGCTATAAATATATTTTCATATATATATATATATATATATATATATATATATATATATATATATATATATATATTTTCATATATATATATATATATATATATATATATATTTTCATATATATATATATATATATATATATATTTCATATATATATATTTCATATATATATATATATTTTCATATATATATATATATATATTTCATATATATGAAGAAATATAGTTTTAAGGTGTGCTATATTTATGGGATAAACTGCTCAATATCAGAGATAGTGTGTATGTAAATATAAATATATGTCTTGACGATTGCATCCAGCATGAAACAGCCTGTTGCCTCTGAGTGTTGACTTCAATGTTCACTTTTATATTTATATTTCATATATATATATATATATATATATATATATATATATATATATATATATATATGTATATATTATATGGTAAAGATCTAAAATTAACACATGTATAACTGCCCCCACCCTGTAAACCCACCCACCCTGTCTAGAAATATCTGCCTACACCCCCACTTTCATGCCTCATCCATTGGTATTCTTAGCTACTCGCCACCTCATCTTTTTTATGGTATGTCCTTTGTAAGTGTTTGATTGTTGTTAATAAAGGAATTCCATCAATAAAATCTTCTTGCATGGTTGTTGCTTAGGTCATCCCTTGATATACTAAGCTACTCCCCTGCTCGTCTTTTTCATGCTATGTCTTTCGCAAGTATTTGATTGTTGCTAATAAAGGAATTTCATTGATAAAACCTTTTTGTGTGGTCATTGCTTGGGGTTAAATTGTTTCAATATTTTAAATATTCAGTAAATTTCCTATGGCCATGATAACTTTCAAATAGTATGGCATTGTTCACAAATGTAATAATCAAACAAAAATACCATTCTTTTTTCTCCCTGGTTGTCTCTTATCCATCTCTCTGGCTATCTCTTTCTGTCTATGTGGTTGACATCCTATTTCACGTTTGATTCTCTCTTCTTTTGATTCCTTTACTTTTTCACTATGAGAAGGCTACACCATTCCATTTTCTATCTGTTTTTTTCTCTCTTTTTGTGATAATATTATTACATTCACATTTCTCACTGGTTATCTCTCACTACCTCTCTTTCTATAGGAAAATGGCAAGCCCTTCACTTTTCTCTGTCTCTCTCTTTCCCTCACTTTGCCTGTTTCTGCCTCTGTCTCTCTGTTCCTTTCTCTGAGAGAGCTATCATATTCTCCTGTTCTTTTAGGTCTCATTCTCTGGATGTCTCTTTGTAACTCTCTAGCTCTCTTTCTGAGAATATAATCCAATTATCTCTTCTCTCTTTCTTTCTCTCTCCTGCTCTGAGAATGTCACTTCATTTTCCTGTTTTTTTCTAGTTCCAAATTGATGGCAGAACAAGGATTTTGGGGGATAGTAAGGAAACAGAGCTATGAAGGATAGCAGATTGTGGAGAGACATGATTGCACATGTACTGAAAGACCATGGCATATAAAAGAAAAATGAAAATAAAATTCAATGCAAAATATTCTTTTCTTTTCTTTTTTTTAATCATAAAACTACCAAGATGCAGTGGGTTTACTGAGTGTGAAAGAATATAAGAAAAAGAAAAACATTTTTATTGAATGAGAATTATATAAGAACAAGAATTAAGAAAACAAAAGATAAAAATTGGCATTGCATTTCAATTTTTGAAGATAAAACTTGACTGGAAAGAAAGAAACTGGAAGAGAGTTCCATAGACGAGAAATGCAAGAAAAGTAACTGGTAGCATAGAACTTACGGTTACATCTAGTCACTTCAACTGCAAAATGATGAGACCTTGCTAGTACTGCACTTGAATTCATTTTTAAAGAGGAGAATTCATCAGAACAATTACCATGAATGTATTTATAGGAAAGGCACAAGGAGGCTACATTATGACAGTGGGAAAGGGATTGAAGCCAAGATGCCAGGTCAGGGTCAGTGACATTGAAGATTCTTCTTTGGATTTTATCAAGGATCTCTAAATTTATAGCAGGAGCACTAGACCAGATGTGGCAGAAATATTCAAAGCGTGGCTGAATGGTAGAAAAATAAATATGTAAGATAGATTTGGACATGAAAAAATATCTAGCATGGCACAGGGAATCAACTTTCCTAGCAGCAAACTTAGCAATTATCTCAATATAATCTTTCCACTTCATGCCAGTGGAAAATGTTAGCTCAAGAAGGTGTGATGTGCCACTCTTCTGGGGGTTAGCATCAGCCCTGCTGATGGAAGGCAGAAAATGTACTCCCAGATGATTAATAGAGAGCGCTTTCATTTTGGAGATGTTAAAATTAACAAGCCATTCCTTTCCCTTAGTTAACAAAAGAATGTGGGTCGTTTTTGAGATCATGTGCCAATTTGAACTTATTTAACCAATCAAACTTATTATTACCACAAGAATTAATAGTTGTGTCATCGACAAAGATACCAAGTTGAGAACTGATGTCATCAGGAAGGTTGTTGATGAAAATTAGGAAGTAAGTTCAAGGATAGAGCTCTGGGAGACAACTGCATTAATGCAAAAAGAACTAGTGTGGTTGTTCAAGATAGCTTTCATTTTGTGATTTGATAAGAAAGCCTGAATCAGTTAAAAAAATTGTCCCAAAATACCATAAACTTTCAATTTGTGAAGAAGAAACCTTATTAAATACAACAGCCAGAGTTGTCATCGAAACTTGTATTCTTATGTTTGTTATTTTGATCAGTTCAGCAGGTTTACATGAGAAATACTGGAGAAATCAACAGCTAAAATATAGTGATCAAAACAACAATGATACTGATCCAAATGATTTATTGAATAATTAAATTTCTTCATAGCAGAATCTCAGACATTTTTGTGTACCTCTCAATGTTGGCTGAATATATGGCAAAAGAAAATTATTCCTTATAACTAATAACCAGTTGATATTGGCTTTTAATCTACCAAAAAATCAACATTGGAAGAAAAACTTAACTGGATTAATTAAAGAAATAATAAACTGTTTTGCTTCTATTCAACTGGGAAAAATTAAACATTTGTCCAAAACAGGTGGATTAAATTTTTGTTTTGTTGTTGCTATATACTGAGAGTCTACATGTATTTATGTGTGTGTGTGTGTTACTTTGTAGCAGTATATGCATACGTGTGCATGTGGAGGTGCTAAGAAAGTGTGATAGAAATAGATGCACATTATAAATAAACTGAAGTGCCCCAAAATTAGAGACAGCTGTATTCTGGGGGAGTTTGTTCATCCCTGGATAACATGTGTGACAAAGTAGGCATGTAGTTATGGACAAGAATGATTGTTGGGGCCAGAAAGATGGAGAAACGCTATCTCCAAGCCTTTAAATTGCCAAAAAGATGTCAGAAAATGTTATTTTTGTGTTTTGACCTTATCTTTGAATAGATTAATAGGAGGGGAGCAAATTATAAATTTTTTATTGAAATGGGTCTTGAGCTTAGCAATACATTATTATATAAAGAGGAAGATTACCCATAAGCCTCCTAGGGACTTAATTAATGATAACAGCTTTTATAATTTGTACCTGGGGATAAAATGAACAGATTATCTGAAGTGATTTTATTGTATATATATGGTTCTGTATTTTATTTGATTTGCTACCTTTCATCCCATTCAATGTCAAAAGCAGAAAACACCAAGAAGAAAACAAAATTTGAATAATGAGAGAAAGTATTATATTATAATTCTATTATTCTAATTTGCTTTCTGTTTCTTCATTGACAAATAAATCAATTCCAGTGTAATGAGAGGGCCTCTGGTATCTTTCCAGTGGAAAGAAGTCCCAGCATAAATCTCAAAAGCAATACATAAACCATGGGCAAATGGTAAGATGACATTATTGCTTTTAAACAATGGGCATTTTGAAGTCAGGTGCAGATAAGGGAATAAAAGAAAACCTTGAGTCAGAGAACTCCACATGTAGATACATTTTAAAGGCAGATTCTAATCAAAGAAATTATTGGAAAAGCAAAATCTTTATTTGGTAACTTCTATGCATTTATAATTCTACAATATAAGGATATAACAATGACCATTATGATATATGCACATCCATTATTTAGAAAACATGGCAAGAAATCAAATGCATTTTTTTTTAATTTAAGTCTGATATCAGGAATTTTTCACTAACTCAACTTTGAAATATCTAAACTTGATGTAAAAACATCAAATGGAAGAAAATATGTTAAGAAGCACCAAAATTAGAAAAAGTCTGGTATCTGTTTCAATCTAGTATCTTTAAACATAAGTTTGAGATCTAAAAAAGTCTAGTGACATTATGAAGGTTTTCTAAAATACCCTGAGTTTTTCTTTCAGCCCAAAACTATAATGAAGTAATTGTTAGAAACACTGCTGTTATTTTTTCAGTTGTCATTATATATACATGCATGCTCATATATAATGATAACATTTATGTCTGCTCAGTGTGAACAATAACACTTAAATAATGAAGCAAATAGTAAAATTGAATTTTAAAATACCATGTCATTTGCCTGATAAAAATGTTTGTATATTAATGCATAGAAGAGGAATAGTTTTTAGTAGCATATTTAATGAATTCCTTACAATATCAATATCCACACTTGGATGCACACTTTGATTTTTAGTAGTCATCTTGGCCATGAAAGACAACAATAAACAAAATGAAGACTTCAGTAAAAAAAATTATATTGCCAATATATTCTAATATTGTTAAAGAATATACATTGACAGAAATAAGGTTACAGTGCACTTGGCAAAAATATCTCTGCCTGTTTATGTAGGGGATGAGAAGAGCATCATCCTGAGAACAGTTTTGTAGTCATTGAAAAGTGTTGTCCTGAAAAGGACAGTTTATCACATACACTTGCTTGAGGATGGCTGGCAGGAGTTGTAGGTGGGGTTGCTGGAGCTGGAGATGGTTGGCTTGAGCGGCAGCTGCTGCTGCTGCTGCTGATGATGATGATGATGGCTGGAACAGCTGTTGTCTTGAGCCATGGGCCAGCTGTCTCCTGCTAGAACATATACTACACTTTGATTCTTAATCATTTTGGCTGTGGAATGCTGCTTTTTGGGCTTTGAGGCCTTTTTATATGCTGGATCAGTTTTACAGAAGTCACTGGTCCTGGAAGGTGAAATTTTTTCTGGCTGTTTTTTAAAAAAGTGGGAGTGCTGACAGAATGTGACAGGTTTGGGCATTTTAAGAAATAAAAGGCCAAGTAATTATATATCATGCATCAGTTCTCAACTTGGTATCTATGCTAATACCAAGTTGAGAGCTGATGCTATTGGGAAGGTCTTTGATAAAAATTAAAAACAAAATAGGACCAAGGATGAAGCCCTGGGGCACATCAGCATTGAAAGAGTGGCTGTTCAGGATAATTTTCATTTCACGATTTGATAGGAAAGACTAGATCAGTTCAAGAATTTGTCTGGAGACACCATAATTTTTCATCTTATGAAGAAGACTTGTATGCCAAACCTTGTTGAAAGCTCTCAAGATGTCCAAAGCTACAGCCAGGGCTTCACCGTTTTTATCTAGCAAATGATAGACTCTTTCCGCAATTATCATTATTATTAGTTGACCTGGTGAAACAAAACCCACATTGCTTGTCTGAAAAAGACCCTGTAATGAGAGATGCTTAATCAATTCAGCATTCTAGAAGTTTCCCAAAAAGAGGTAGAAGGCTAAAAGGCCAATAGTTAGAATGTTTGGATGGTTCAACTAAGTTCTTAAAAACTGGAACAATAGATGATGACTCCTGGCTGGTGGGAAAGTGGGAGGCATTTGTTATATATAGTTTAGAGAGAAATACAATCATTTAGATTAAAAAATATAATAATCAGGAGAAAAATGAAAAGATTGATACCATATCAATACTCCCAAGTTAGAATAATGTATATATTGATACATATGTATCAATCCTACTTACCTATGGTGTTCTCATGCTTTCTATACTTCCTCCAAAACATTGATTCTAACTTCCTACAGATCCATGAACCTATTGGAAGAAAAAATTAATCAATAAGGTCAAAAAACAAGCTTTGTTAACTTTTGAAATAAACTTTCTTCACACTGTTAATTAAGAGAGAGTAAAATAATGGAGTAAATAATAATAAGAAAATATGGATAAAAATGTCAGTCATCCCACTGAAGTTTAAAGAATGTGACAACCAACTTGGTGTAAAATACATTTTGTGAACCCTACAAAAATCTGCATTATTAGGTACAGCAAGCATACTTCAAATAGTATTGTCTGATGCCCTTGTTGTGATTTGACAGGTAGTATCTTCCCTGGTACTCAAGCTATCTACACAATAACAGTACTATGATACATTCAAATATAATAATAATAATAATAATAATAAAGGAAAACTATAAAAAACAGTCATAGTATTTATTTATTTATTTTACAGAGATGAAAAGCATAAAAACTCTGAGTATTTAAAATGAGAAGTGCATAAATTGTGATCATAGAAGTGAGTGTAAGTCTCTCCTGAGCTTCATATGTACTAACTCCAAAAGTGGTTGGAGATTGGGGTCAATGTCAAGTTGGACATTTACAAAAGACTATACTCCATGGGAGTGCTCATATTCTCTGAAGAGTTCTTGAATCATGATGAGCTATTGGTTGTGGATAGCTGGTACTTTGATTCCATCTCCTGTGAAATTTGCTGGTTTTGTAGATCAAATAATAATAAATTTCATTGCAGAATCATTGAAATGAACAACTTAAATGAAAAAAGAAAAGGAAAATTACACATTGAAATAAATAATGACATTCTAATTATAACAAAAACTTCAGTTAACTGTAAGTAAACTCATTAGTCCATTGAAATGACTGGCACAAATTTAATTATTAATACTAGCAAAATATTATGAAAAAATACAGTACTTAATTTTGGATATGAGGAAAAGTTCTTTGTATTTTTCAGAAAAGGAGATAAAAAAGAAGTGTGAGGAAAAGCAATAATTAAAAATGAGAGATGATGGTTTTAATAGGAAGAATGTTAAAAGATTAAAAAGAGGTTCCAAATCTTAAAAAGACTAACATTCCAGAAGGAACGAGGAAAAAGAAATGAAAAAATCAATTTGGAAAATGAGAAATTAACAAAAAGAAACAATAAAAATACCAAAAGAAAGAAAGAAAGATTCCAATTTTAATTAAATGAAGGAAAAGGTCGAGAAAGGTTTATAGATAGAGAATAAGGAAAATGCAAAAAGGGAAAAAAGGAATGAAAAAGAAAAAGAAGAAGGGAAAAGTAAAGAAAAGGGAGAAAAAAGAAATCTGACAAGGAAAAAGGAGAAAGAAATTAATATATATTATTATATTATTAATAAATATTATATTGTATTGCAATGATTGTAATCTATAGAGTTAATAGCAAAAAGTTTTATGGCTATTCCTAATGCTGTTTTACTCCTTGAATGTTTTCATAGAAGATTATTAGAAATATGATTGTAACTGTTTCTGATTATAAAATAATATCAGTCTTTCAGGGAACATGTGTGCATATATTATGGTATTTAATCATAGAAAAAGAAATAACTGAATATCACTCATTTTTTGATGGTATAATAAATTTTTATCAGTGGAGGAAGAGAATATTTTTATAACAGGACAACTCAAAAAAGGACTTTGCTAAAAATCAAACCAAAATAAAAAAAGCTGACAAAATAGAATCCTTTACAGTTTTCTTTAAAGTATGTAAGGATCTGTGATTTAAATAAGGCTTTCAGTTTGGAATTTCCCGTAGGTTACCCAGATTGATATACATCTGATAAAAGTCAGAGGGTGCAATGGCTGAAATATTTTAATAACAACAATGATGATGACAATAATCCAAATGTAAATAATAATAATTCCTCATCCCAGACATTTATACAGAAATGAAAAAAACTACTATTCTCTGGGATATACCAATCCCAACTGATAAAGAAATTAAGGCCAACAGACTCAATTTAGTAGTGAAGGACTAAAAGGAAAGAATTTGTTTTCTCATTGACACCTCTCTGAAAACTACAGAGAAAAAAACACTCCAAATACAAGGATCTAGAAATAGAGGGTATGTGGGTCATGAAGACCATGACAATATCAGTGGTAATTGGTCAAGAAAGAGGTGGTAAAATACAATAACAAAATCCCTGGCAGCATTAAGATACAAGGTCTGGAAGATCATCCTCCTCAGCACTGCTCACATATTCAGACTGTCTATCAAATCAACCAATTACACCCTCATTGTAGTCACAAGTCCAAGAGATAAACTTTGTTCCATGAGTGAACAAAGCAGGATAGTAAGAAAAATCTCTGAATAATAATTTACAAAACAGGCTTGCACAAATTTTCCCTATGTGTGCAAAATACTTAGACAATATAACAATTCTAAATATAATTTTGTTAGGCTCATGAAAAACAATTATTATCAACAAATTATTCACTTATTTACTTACAAAATATTCACTTTACTTTCAAAAGGAGTTGAAAATGAAGATTTTTTCATTGGCATTGCTAGGTTTTTAGTTTGTTTTCTTTTTAGACAAGAGTACAGTTTTACAAACTGAGATTCAAAAATGAGATCAATCTTTTAGTTTCAAAACAATTTCAAAATCAGGATTAATATGTCAAATTTTGTGACAAACTTTCATAAATTTGCACAACTACAGAAAAACATTTATATGGCTTTCTAAATCTGTAGACTTTTCTTTTTCAGTCAGTGAAGAAAATGGAATACAGCATGCTTACATGAAAGCAAAAGTAAGAAAAGAATACTACAATCATGTATGTCTGGTATTGAACACTGAATTGAAATAACAATAAAAGGAAGCCAACAAATTCAAAGAATTTCAAGTGAATGAAGAAGAATACAACCTTCAGTTTCAGCTTTTAATCCTGCAATATGCAACCTTTAATGGATATAGGGTTTGTCTACATCAGCTTGTTTGGCATGGATAGAGTATTGACCATTAAGAGGTTTAACTCATTACCATTTCTGAATCTGGTCCATTGCATTTGCTTTTGCCTTCTTTTTTGGTTCTTTGCCACTGCAGTAGGTGGATTATGCCTTACTTGCTCTTGAAGTGGGAATTTAAAAAATGTGGTATATGAAGATATTAATAATTCTAGTTGTGGTTGAGGCTCTAGGTTTCATTGAAAAAGGTCCTAACAAACTGATGGATCCCTGGCAACCCATACTGTAAATAAATACAAAAAGTGTTCTCACAAGCACAACCCATAGCCTACAAAGGGCTTTATCTAAAATTTTTGTAAAATGTATATGTATTTGTAGGTTTTTTTTTAAACAAATGTTTAGTGGAAAATATCATGATGTTATTTTTTACCTTGGGTCTCTGGTTGGAACTGAGAAGGAAATGAGTATACAACAGAAATCAAAGGAAAAAAATAACAACAACAAGAACAAGAGGAGATCTAAACACTTATATGGAAAGTACCCAAACTATCAGGATGAACTAGACATTGATGTTTGCTAAACCAATCAATTGCTTAGAAGCAGTGGTCTTAAGCCGGATACAACTAATGCCAACAAGGCTAAAATCAACAAGGATGGCTCAAATCCTGCCTATTGCTTATGCCAAAAAATCTGATGAAACTGCTGACCACATAGTATCAGGGTACACAGTCCTTCCTGAAAAAGAACACATTATTAGATATTACAGGCTAGGGTAATATGATTATTGGTATGCCTGTTCATACTATGGTATTGAAGTCCCATATACATGGTACAAACACCACCCAAATGGTGATGGAATGACTATACTGTGGAATTTCTCAATCATTATAGACAGGAAAATTGATGCAAATAGACTAGACATAGTTATAAAATATTTCAAAACTAATTGATATGATTTGCTCACATGATTCCAATGTTTCTAAATAAGAATTTTAAAAACTGTCAAATTGAAATAACAAAAATGTGGAAACTTAAAACTACAATTATCTCTGTTGTGATAGGGACATTGCGTATGATAAAGGGTATGGAAAATTATGTGAGTTAAAGTCCAGGACACATTAATCTCTCAGAGCTATAAAAGACTACTTTGTGTGGAAATGCACATATCGTCTTCAAAACCCTCTCCATTTAAACCAAACATCCCAAATGTGCATAGGTAACTCTCCTTGGATTCTCCTTTTACTCATAGACCCTGGAGGGAACTTGGTAATTAGGCACTTAAAATTAATCTCTGGTAAAATGATACCACACATAATAATAATACTAATACTACTACTACTACTAATAATAATAATAACAGCAACAATGACAACAAAAACAACACAAGTACAGCCCACACCTTACGAAGGGCTTTATCTATATAAAATATATACAATTTTTTTTTTCCAAATTGCTCAGTGGAGAATGTCATGATGCCATTTCTGACCTTTGGTCTCTGGTTGGGACCTGGAAAGAAATGAGTACACACCAGAAATCAAAATAACTGCTACAAATTCTGTAAAAATGTTTCTGTGTTCAAAAATATATTCAATGCTATATTTTCTTGGCTGATGTAATTTAGACATAACATTCATAATTGAAATGTAACTGTTCCATTTTCATCTTCTCTACCAACAGCAAATTATTTTGAATATATTTAAGAAGATAAAGTATTTTTCTATTTTGCTTTCTTTGTCACTCTTTCAGTTTAAGGAGATGTTGTTTAATCAAAAGCCACTGGAAGTGTTAAGAAATAAGTCAATGTGGCATGAAAATCTTGAATTAAAATGTCAATTAAAAGCCAAAGCTGAGAATAACTGCCAGTTATCTCCCTTTATAGTAAATATTGATCTACATTATTCTATTATTATTATTATTATTTATTTATTTATTTATTTTTTACAGGTAGAAATTGATCTAGTGCAACTTTTTAAGATAATGAAAAGAAGAATTTTCTCTCTCCTATGGCATCTTAGTTGTGTTTTATACTTTTGGGGATCTGTCATGCATTGTATTTTTTTTATTATCATTGCTTTTGGGGATGAAAATCAAGAAATCAGTTGAAGATTAGCATGATTAAAGCTTGCTGGAACTTGGTAAGTACCACAGGAATAGGGAAATAGGTTTCTGGATTCAAATTTACATTTAAGGAGAATTAATGAAAAATTAGAAAAAAAGAATGAAAATAAATAAACAATGGATATATTTAAAATGTTGATAAAAATCTGGATTAAATTCAAAATGCTGACTGGCAAACATGGAATCCTGAGGATCAGCATAACAGCCTAACCACCCCTAAAACCGTGAGTGGTTGTACCAGTCTTTGAAAGAGTTCAGTTGTCTTTATTTTTTGTAACTTACAATAACCTGCCTTTTATCCCTAACTTTGCTTCAAGGGACAAAAGTAGATTCTTCCAAGCATTAGTTTGGCAGACTTGGATTACTCTTACAATTGATGTGATGAAAGAAACAGAGCAGAAAGGGGAAAGGATAAAAAAATAGAGACAGAGAATTGCAAAGACATGAAAGGAAAGAATAAAGAAAATAGAGGGAAAGGATAGCTTAAAAATATAGCTGAAAAAAGAAAAAGAGAAAGGGGAAAGAACAAATAGAATTATAAAAAAGAAAGAAAAACTAAGGCAAGTAGAAAGAGTGTGAGAGTGAATTCAATGACAGAGAAAAATATATTAATGAAGAAGATTAAAATAAAATTAGAAGAGAAGGGAAATAAGAATGTGAAAGAAAGAACAACCGGTTGACAATAATGAAAGTGATGTACAAAATAAAGTAGAACAAAAATGAAGAAAATGGAGAGAAAGAGTGAGAAAATGATGTAACAATAAAAATGTTTTAAGCGAAAAACAAAGAGAGTAGAAGGAGAAATAGGGAAAAGGGTCTAATGATGAATATGAAGTGAGAATAAGCAAAATGGAGTTTGGAGAGTAATACATGAAGAAAAGAAATATTGATTTTGTTGTTCAACTGAGGTTGTTGCTGCCACTGCTGGGCGTTTTCTACTGCAGCCTCTTCGCCATAATGATGCAGTTTCGCTCAGAGACAGTTCAATATCATTATCAGTGTTATTAGTGGTGCTGTTGCTGAGTTGTATTAGTAACGACGAGGGTAAGGGAGACTTGAATCAGAGAGCAACTCTCCTCTTACAGATCGATACGCAACAGACTCGGCCATCAACAGCAGCAGTAGTTGTATTCATTGTTGATTTGCCTCATCTCGTAACTCCCTCATCACTCTCTTTACTTTACCCCACTCTAATACTTCTGCCTGTCAACATTAACTCTCTCTTTCACTGCTTCTTTATCTATACTGACAATTTCACTTCATCCATTTATTTTAAATCTTACCTTAAATCTCTCTCTTGACTCTTTGTTCGTCTCACTCAGCTCCCCTTTCCTCATCTTTTTCCTCTCCCTTGTTCCACATCTTCCTCTTACCCCTCACATTAACTACTTCTTACTTCTCTCTATATAGTGCGTTGCATCTCTTTCCCCCCTTATCTGTATCATCCTTTTCTCTTAATTCCTCTTTCGTCTTATATTGTACTTACATCTCGTATCCATCCCAGTTTATTCTCCTCCACCTGTATATTTACCTCTCACTACATCTCATTTTTCCTCTCTCTTTTAAAGTGTACTTAATCTTGCTTTTCCCCTTTGTCTAGTTTACTTGCACTAATAACTCTCCGTCTCCCTCTTTGCTACTTGTTTTCCTACTCTCTCATTCATCCTTATCTCTTTCTTTTCCCTTCCTTGTCGCATCTCCATCGTCGGAGAAGGCGATTGAATAATATCATCATCGCCAACAACAAGGGACGAAGAATTTCCCGGTTCACAAGCTTCTTTCTGCAATTTTTCTTCGGTTTTACACAGTAGTAGTGATTGCTCTCTACTGCTGTTTTTTTCTGAAATATCCGATTCTAATTTATAGGCCAAGACAAACAAATAACCCACATACACCTCTTTACATACATACATATTTACACAAATACACATACACACACACACTAACATACACACACACACACATACACACACACACACACACACACACACTCCCAAATTTGATTTCATTTTATTGGAAAACAACGAAGCCCCAGAAATAAAAAAAGAAAACCTTTTAATTTTGACCTTACAATAGAGGAAACAAGCACCATTAATTTATTTCAATGAGAAGCTTCTTTTTTTAACCTTACATGACGTTTATTTGTTTGCCTTGTGTCGGGTTTTTCTAGGCGGAAAGGAAAACGGAACCATAAACAACGGAATTATTTCAAGATTTTTATATTTCAAATAAGAAAAAAGACAATTGTTGAAGAAGAATTTCATTGTTTCTTTCTCACTTTATCACCAAACATGGTTAAATTTCGTGAAACAGTTTAGTTTTTTAAAAAGCAAATATTTGGGAAAAATAAAGAAAGGTTTGAGAAAAATCAATTTCAAAGGATTTACTAAATTTTCTCTTCTTCGTTACAAAAAAATTTTCTTCGAAAATGGTGCAACAGACTTTGGTTGAAAATCATCCTTTGACTCCACATTCCCGTAAGTAATAAGATTATTTTTGGGATTCCTCATTTTTGTCATCAGTCATTCATTTTTAGTTCAACTTATTAAAATATTTCTTTATCTTGCGTTCTTCGCTATTGATTTATGATTGCTTTCACTTATCGTCATTTCAAGACGGTCGTACGATTTTTCTTTAAGTTTAAATTAATTATTAATTTTAGAGAATAAAGAAGGAAAGAAATTATTCTTTTGTGAGTCAGTTTCATGCCAAAAAACACTCTAGGTTGAAGACTTTTAGAAACAACAAAAAATCCAAACTATAAAGAAA
This sequence comes from Acanthosepion pharaonis, assembly GCA_903632075.3. Taxonomy (NCBI): domain Eukaryota; kingdom Metazoa; phylum Mollusca; class Cephalopoda; order Sepiida; family Sepiidae; genus Acanthosepion; species Acanthosepion pharaonis. The sequence goes on from CAHIKZ030000456.1 coordinate 943,731, forward strand.
GAAATACATTTAAAAGAATAATAAACAAATTATAAAATTTGAGCAAAATCACTTATGGTTCAGATTACAGTTTCACATGATGATACAATCTACAAACCAACTGGTCGTCAATGATACTTAACTTAAAGAATGCTTTTTTACTCTTTTTAGAATTTAAAATTATACGCGAAGAGAAAAGCTTGATTATGTTACTTTTCCTGTTTATTGCCTTTCAACATTTCTCGATAATCATCAGGTCAAGAAATTAATGAAAAAATATTGATCAAAATGTTGTAACCATTAATCATTACACAATTTATTTAATTGATTTTTGCGTTAAAAATATTATAGGCACAATTTTACAAAATTTTAAACTGCCTCTAAAAGTTCCTTTGGTTCCATGAAATAAGGCAAAGAAAAAAAACATTAATTTTAAATCGACCGAGATCGAATTTAAAAGGATTCAATATGTTTCATTATACGAATTAAAGAATATATTTTTTGGAACTGAGAAAAAAAAAACGGATTCAGATTTAAAATGTTTATTGATTTTGTGTTGAATTCCCCACCAGATTCTTTAACAGCAAATAACGCCAGGTTATGTAATTTATGAAATTGCTTGAATTTTTGGTTCTATCATCCACCAAAGAAATATCGAAGTGATAAAAAATAGTTGAATTTCCTGCTCCTTTCAAAAAGGCCACCGTTGGACTTCTATTTAAAAAAAAATCATAAAAATACAAACGTTTCACATATTTTTACAGTTGAAATTAATTAAATAATTCATAATTGAACCGTCCATATTTTTCCACTTTCAAAAGCCACGATCATTTGTACAAATCCAGCAATGAATTCCTGCTAGTGCTAAGTATTATTAAATGACAAATTATTATATTTGGTGGACTCAAACATAACTTGAAAGCCTCCTGAATGTCTCTTCTGAACAATTTATAACTAAATATTAAGTATTGACCCTTTGTTATGTAAGTTGTCACAGGCCAAGATTTGAATGGTTTCATCTTCAACCAAATATGTCCGTCTCTTGAGCGACTTTCATTTTCACCTTGATGGCTTCGATGACTGACATTCTTTCTTTCTTTCTTTCTTTCTTTCTTTCTTTCTTTCTTTCTTTCTTCACGCATTCAGATTTTCTTTCACGAAAACTCCTTTCCTAATTTTTATTATTGTAAGTTAATCGATTAAATCGATTTATTTGCTTCTAGAATGTACGTTTCCCATTGGTAAAGTCGAACACTTCAGTTGTCAATTCGTCGCGTGCTTATGAATCTCTCCTCAGCTACAGAATGAAAACATAGCAAGCATGTTTATTTTATTTTTTATGAATATAAAATGCTGAAATTATTATTTTATTTTTTATTGTACAGTTTTGTTTTAATTCATTATAAGAAATTGACCAAATCACGTGAATGCTAGGGTTCATATGACATTTTTTAACCTTTCATCAAATCTCAGTTTTTCTAATTCTATAAAATAACAAGAATTAATTTTGATTACACAAATGTTTACTTACTTTCCTGTAAAAATATTAATCAAATGATTTGAGCCAAAGCACATCAAGGAATTAATAAAACAGCGAAAAGAAAAACCTGTTTGAAATTTTATTTTCAAATGCAAAACGAAAACGCAAAAAGCGAATGAAAAAGTCCCCAAAGTGCCTGAAATAGTTAAAAACCAGAGAAATCGCAGAAAGAAAAATAAATCGTTAAAAATTGTAATAAAAATTATTAATTTTGTTTTCCTTTCATTGTACTCAAACTGTGTCGTGTTTGTTTAGGAAATGAAGTAATATTAATAATCATCAAAGCTTACTACAATTTGATCACTAACCGTTACACCACAGTAATCTTCAATTAATTAGCTTAGACAAAAAAAGAGACGACAAATATTAGACATTTAATTTAATGTTTAAAAAAGGTTTTATCCAAATTAAACAAGAGAAGTATGACGATGTTAATAATTAGCTATTAATAAAGTTTAACTTAATTGTTAAAAAAGTTAAAACTACAGCAAAATTTGTATGTGTAAAAATGCAAATTGCTTTCTTGCAGTTATATCTTTTTAGAGCAGGCAGACTTATTTGAAATGTCCATAGTAATGGATATGACTCTGAAAGACAGAAAGTTCATACACTTCAATTCAGTCTCATAGTTTACAGGTGAAAAATAAATACAAACATATTGACTTAGAGAAGCTGCTATGTAGTTTCAGTTGCAAGAGAGAGTCTTCATTTATCTTTCTGGGGAAAGAGATTTGCTTGACGTTGATTTGTATAAAAAATATGATATAATTTTTGTTTTTGAGTTGACTTGACTGACTATGACCTCAGAAAGTCTCAACTGTTTTTCTGAAATACAAAGTTGTAGTTTTGTTTTTATCCAAGCCAACAGCGATGCTTTAAATTTCTGTTATAATTCATGAACTGTTTTCTATTTTGACCAACTGTGTTCTACACGTATGTAAATTTCTTATCTTTATTTATTTATTTTTTTTGTGTGTGGATTTTTCCTGGAACCTGCCGTTATTATTAAAATTTTCTATATTTATAGGAAAATAATTTTCATAGTATAAAAGATAGAGCGTTTAGGAATCAACACTGCATGGGACATGGCGAATATAAGTTTCAAGCTCATCATGGGATCATCATGCAGTGTTGATTTCACTGCCCATTTCTCTTACATGTCTTGAAAAATTTGCAATAATTTATTACATTTTGTTTTGAATATTACTAATGAAGTAATAAAATAATATAAACTTAAGCAAGCGTCTGCTTTTTACGCTCTTTTAATTTTTGCACTTTGAAATTTGCGAACATTTTCAAATAAAAATAAAGGAAAATAGATTAAAAAATGAAAGAATATGTATTATTATTCATTTTATTTATAAAGACAGAAACAACAATGGATATCATTTAGTTCCGACTTTGAGGGACCATTAATAGTACTGTACTGTTTTTCTCCATAGTGACTATAGGCTCTTTTCAAATTTTATTGATGCGGGCTTGGAACATTTGTTACGAATACAATAGTTAGATTTTACAATATTGATTGCTCAGGGAAACTAATAGGTTTGTTGACAAATTTTATAAAATTCTTATAAAATTGTCAAGCATATGATGTATTTAAAAAAAAATCCATCTGTCTTTTATATCAGTATTTGTTGGATGAGGGACGCACGTGTATACCAACATTCAGAAGTAAAGACTTCTTTCCTCCAAGTTGCTTTGGTACTTGTTATTCATCTCGTACTCATTTTTTTTTAACATTTTGAAAAGTAAGAACTAGAAGTGCAGTTTTAGTTTTACTTTTAAGTTTATCCGGTTGCCGTCACAACAGTTAAGCCATTTTTAGAAATGACAACTACTGACCGGATTACAAGAGATTAGAAACAAAATCCAAGATTATTTTCTTTAATCGTATTTATTGTCAGGTGTACTAACAGCATTCAGTCCCATTTTTATACTGTTCATTCAAGGGTTTAACATTTCATTTAAGCCTTAAATTTTAAGGTCATTTTCTATTCTCTGTTCTTTACGCATTTTGTAATTTATATTTAAACAGATCGATGATGATTTTTCTTTCTTTCTTTCTTTCTCTCTCTCTCTCTCTCTCTCTCTTTATTTAAGGAAAATCTTGGAATTTATAGAAATCGTAACTTTAAACTAATTTATGTTATATAACTTTGTTTACTTGAACATTTTTTGAACAACTAAAATAAATCTATTTTCTAAGCCACGATTCATATGTTGTCAATATTCATATGAAAAGACAAGAAGGTCAATATGTTCTGTCAACCGATTTCGATTTAGTCTTGTTCAATTAAGATAAAAAAATACCCACTAAAAATCGGGTCTATTTCGATTACAGGAAACAAAATCGCATTCAGATTTCGATTTATTGATGGAGTTTATTTAGAAAAACTGTAAATGACCAGAAAGCCGCGTCACTCCATAAATGAAAGACACGCTCTACATCACTGGGTACTTTGTCTTTTTCATTATTCATTTATTTTTATAGTATATTAAATATCGTTTACGAATCCTACTAGTTGGATGAGTATTTTGTACGAATTTGAAATATTGTTTGAATATAAAGGCGATATGTAGAATTTGGGAGAAGAAAAAGAATAAATCGTTGTGTTGGTAACGTTGTTCGTCATTCATCACTGACATCATTTGTCGAAAAAAAAAAGTCCTTACCGCGTGGGCAGACTCCCCAAGGCAACAATATAGTGATAGTTGAAATAACTAACAACATTAACAATCATCATTAATGTTCCCTTGAAGCAGTGTATCTTTTTTAAGTGAAATATTGTTATTTGTCCTATTTTCTAAGTCGACGCCTGAGTTTTTTTTAGGCTTTTTTACCCCAGCTCTCTGTATGTATGTTTAAAAAAAGTATTTAATCATTTTCATTTTCTGAATAGCTCTATTTGAAAACTAAAATACAAAACAAGTCTACTTATTCCTAAATTTTGTTCCCCCGACCAATACATATTGAATTGAACATTTTTAACGCAGTATTCTAGACATGAGATAAGCTAATTAACTTTAAAAATAATTTACTTATTGCGAATAAATAAATAAATAATAATAAACAAATGAATTTTTAAAAGGGAACAACGAGATAAACATATGGTAAGCTTTAAAAACAACCAAAGAATTTCTTCATGACCAAATAATTGTGGCACTGAAATAAAAAAAAAGTTGGATCTTTTAACATTTTTGGTAAAAATCCATTAAGGAACAAAATATGCTAATTGAAAGGAATTGACTGAATTTATTTAACAGGTGTATGGGGATTTTGCAAATTGTGTTCGTGCCAATCTGCAGATAAAATCTTTTATTTTGAAATCCTCGCTATTTTTACTCTAAATTTCCCAAAACAGATTCTCATTTTCATTTCAACAGAAATATATTTTCATCAAAATATTTTTGACTGTTCCCAATAAAAAGTGATATCGCGTGATTACAGTTGTTTTTGAATTTCGTTTTTTGTGTGAATTAAGGCGGCAGTATTTCTGTTTTTAATCCATAATGAATACGCATCGTCTCAAAAATGGGACGGTGGGCATAAATGGATTAGGTAGAAACGTATAATTAATATCGGATTTTTTTAGAAACCTATGTGGATTTTTATTTTAAATGTAATAATTAATACCGGATCTTACGGTGAAAGTTTTTTTTTAAACCTAAATTCACCTATCTCTATTTTTTTCTTGTTACAGTTAAGCCATGTAAGACTTTTAATAAAACTATTAATTAGTGAAACTAATTAGTTACTTCAAACCGAGGGGGCAGGAATTATTCGCCATCAACAAAAAATACCAATCACACATAAATTGCCATAAATGTATCACTTTTTAAAATGTAATTTTTCTTGTACACGGTCAACTAAAGAAAGCTAGAGTTGTACGTCAACTTCTTTCACTATTCCTACTTGGCAGTCGCAATTCCACTTGATCACTTGATACATTTAATTTTCAGTAGTAATTAGAAGAAAAGGCGAAAAAAGCCCCTCCCAATTGAAATTACTACGTAATTACATTTTACTTTCTTATTACGGAATAAACAAGTTAAAGGTTAGATTTATTAAGACCCAGAGATGACATAGACATTGGCCAAAGTTTTTCAAAAGTCTCCAAGCTATTCGTGGTCTTTCCCCTCTTGTCTGCTTTTTGCTCGTCTTATTGTTGGTGACGTCAATTTCATTCGGTCAATTGTGGACAGTTCAGTAATTATTTTTAATGCCAACGGCCTGAATGGATCTACAAGATGGCTTATCCACCTACTAACAATATAATACAGAAAAAGTGTATTGTACCAGAAATTGAATAAACATGAACCTGTTCTTTAACATATTCCTTCCAGCAAATAAATTCACTGGAAATACTGTTATTGATATTCAGAAGAAAGAAACCATCATCATAATAAGCTTCATAAGAGAAAACTGCATCAAGAAATCTCCATATTTATACATTGTTAAAGAAAAATGAGACATTTCATAATTCATTGACATAATCTGGTATTTCAGGGAAGGTCAAATTTATAACATTTATTAAGATATAGATATCTGATGATGTAAATGCTTAAGAATAAAAAGTTATGTCAGAAATTGACAACATTTTTGTTATTTTGAAACAATAAAGAGAACAGAATCAGTTTTAAAAAATAGTTTTAATACTAAAAGTTCCATATTGACTTTTAGAAGAACAATTGTTTGAGCCCAACAATGAATACAAAAAAGAAATGTAATCTTTTTCTTTCCATATTTAATGGAAGGTAATTGTTATCATCACTATATATACTGTTGTTCTTTATACTATTGTTCACCTAATACAAGGTTGAAGTACCACTCAAGGGACAGGGTTACTGAATGAGGTGAACTATAAGTTCTTGAATTATAGTTTGTATTAGAGAAAAGTTGAAAGCATGTAATTAAATAGGATGGCATGTAAAATAAAAACTAGATGACTTTGATTTGATCTAGTCGTTTACAGCATATGGCTTGTTTTCATGGAAGATCATGTCTCATCAACTTCTGTATTTCGTAAACACTTATAAAGAATCATTATTAAATTAGTAATGTAGTAAAATGAATTAATGTACTAATGTGTCCAGAATAAAAATTAAATACTTTGTATAGTGATGCTACCAAAGTTTGAATTATTATTTAATAGTATAGGAAAATAGATGAAAATCATTGTAAAATATAATGATAGTGAACTGATGACATGGTTCTAAATGCAGCAGTTGACTACTTTGGTAAATATATATACTTAATACTTACACAAAAATATGGATACCTATATAAAAACATTTCCAAAGACAGTTCAAACCTGGTAGAAAGCTGAGAGTTGTCTGCCTCAATCTATAAATCCCTATATAAAAATACTGTCCATGTTTATCCTATCAAAATGGTCAACATGGTGCATTGATAATGTTGACAATATATCAATTTTATCATAACCAGTCTGGCCATAAGGTTTTGAGATATATTGACCAAAGTTTGTTAACAGCTTTATTTGTTGTCAGTCACATTATAAATCCTCAAACAAAATAATCCTTACATTATGATAGAATTTATTAGTGTTATATAAATTGTGATTTTGATTTGTTAAATAACTTGTGTATAAGGAATTATTATATACAACTTAATAAGATACTTTACTTTTTATAATATATGAATCCATATAGAACAAAATGTACTGCCAAATGAGTTTTTAATGAAATGGGAAGAATAATTAATGTAATTTGCCTACAAGGTCAGCTAAGTTTAGATAATATCACTGTCGGAGTATCTTTCGGTGAAACTAGATTTACTTACTGTAAATGAACTAAAGCAATTGATCCGATGGACTCCAGTGGTATGTGGAGACATATTGATAGGTTGAGCTTTATAAATTATTGAGGTTATAAGAAGATTATATATATTTCTGCTCATCTTAATTTTTGTTCTTATACCCAGTCAATAAGTCTGTTCTCATGAAAACAGTTGGCAGGTCCATATTGTAAAAAGGCCTTATTATGCTAACAAAATGCCTTGTAGCTATAAACATATTCAGATAATTTTTTATTTCTTTTGTGTCTGATTGGCTTTTACTCTTTAAAATGAAATTGGCTGCTGAGGATAACTTCCATGATTTGTCAAAATTATTGCTTGCTCAAATTAGTGTTATAAAAATCAAAGCTTATTTCTTTTCCTTTGTATTATTAAATGGTAGGACTTAGTTTAGTGACTAATATTAAACAAGTTTAGAAATTTGGTGTTGGGTACAGTATTTTATACTGTTAAAAATGCCAATACTAAGGAAATGTTGTATACATGCCATTATTTCATCATTATACAATTTTTTCTTTTTACTTTTACAATTTTTTTAGGAACAACCAAATGGTTTATTTCTAATAGATAACTCAATTATAATAAAATGAAACCAAGAAGGAAAATGAGCTAGAAATAGTAGAATTTACATAAAATTAATGATCAGATTATAATTTAGTGTATAATTAGAGATCCCTGTGAGTTTAACTTGTATGTTACATATGTCAAAAATATTAAAATGTATTAATGCCATTTAGATAAAATATATAAAATAAATAAAGAATATTTTCATGGTCATATCCTGGAATTAGATAAAGAATTGTGAAAGTTAAAATGTAACAAAAAGAATACTTCAATAAAATGACATTCTACACAGTGTCCAGGTAGGAAATTATTTCTGCTTGTAAATTACACCATTATTTAATTATACTTAATAATGTTTAACATTTCATACCTTCAATTATTTCTCTCAAGAAAAAATTATTCAATTGTTAAATGTGAGAATTTAATTTAATTTTGCTGAGTCACTTACAAATTCCAAACAGGATCATAACAAATTTAGTTCTTTCATGAGTTTTAAAATTCAAAAGCTCATTTGTATTAAATTCTTATTCAGCTTAGTCATATTGATCAGAACAACTGATATAGATGCATAAGTAGGTTAGTGGCAATTAATATGATGAATTCTTTCCCTTGAAACTGGATTTATCATCTGTAAATGTTGAATTTGAATGCAAAGTCTACACAATAGATTGCATTTTCATTTGGGCTGAGATTATAAATTACAATTTCTTCATTGGTCATCTCCAGTTTTTATTGAATCAAAAGTTTGAGTTCTGAAATAATCAACAATAGTAAATCACGAATCAGCAAAATGAGATTCAAATATTGGGCTTCATAATTATTGCAATATTTATAAAGCAATTAGAAAGTTTTTTGATATTTAAAAAATTAAAAGAAAATGCTTTTAGATAAAAACATCAATAAGGTTGTAGGTGAGTATAGATAATGCTCTAAAATGGCATATATTCTAATTACTTCAACTTTGTTAGTGATTTGTGCATTAAGTGGTCTGGCAAGAGACATGGACCAATTCTGTTATATGATAACATCAAACTTAACTTTTACAAGTATTTTGAACTTTTTAATCTGACATAAAACATTCTATAATCAGGTGGCTGGTTAATTTGACTTTTGATAATTTCCCAGATCCTATATGTTGTTTTACCAAAATGGGATAATTTTATTTTTTATTCATGGTTGTCCTTTAAGTCTGAAAATTTTTTATATAGAAAGTGTTAAATTTTAGTAATGTATTTTTATAATCTTTTATTCAAATTACTGAAAAAATTATTTTTACTTTTTTTAAAAATTAACAGTATCTCTGTATACTTTATTTTTATTTATTTATTAAAAATTCATAAATTTTCTTTCATTAATCTCATATACAATGTGTTTTTTCCTGATATTCTGATCGAATTAATTTTTCATCTCTCAGTATGCACTTGTGTGTGATATGGAAGTGACAAATCTATTCTTGGAACTTCAAAAAAGATAAATTACATTTTCTTCTTCCTGAAATTACTTTAAAATGTCTAGTGTTACACAGAAAATTTTATAGGATAAATATCTATGTATATCTAGTTATATAAAGAGCTTGGAAAAGGTATGATGAAAATATGTAAATATATTTTATGCATTTTTAAAAAATATTTTTCTTTAGAAACACAATTCTACCATGCCTTTGGAAAAAAAAGGAAACATAAATGACATTTTTGAAGGTAACTATATTTATGTCTTGAGAAAGAGGAAGTCACATTTAATGGAATGTATTCATAGGTACTGTACTATATTTGGCAGCATAGCTTAACCTTATGTGATATACATTAATGCTAATTTTAAGGTTGAGCAGAATCAGACATTGGTAGATTTGTATCAATGTCAGCAAAAATATGATTCATATATCCTTTGGGTCATACTGGCTGTATAGTGGTCAGAGAATTTAATTGAAAAAAATATCTCTTATTCAACTTAAAAATTCTAAATCAAGAGAGAAATCCAAAAAGTAAAGATATTTGAGTTGTAATTTCAACAGTCTTATCACTGAGATGATGTTCATCACATGATGTAGAGGAATTAGTTTTTTATATATTGGTATTCTAAGAATAAATAATAGGTTTAGGTTGTTTATAAATTGATCATGATGATGTGTTTCAAAAAGTATTTGTGGTTTCACAAAGTAATATCACAGTTCTTTGAGAGATACACAAATAAAGATATATTCTTTCTTCTATTTACTCTCTCTTATACTATACTAGCAGTAGAGTCTGGCGTTGCCCGGGGATATAACAGTAAGAGATAGATCAAGTATCCACCATCATAAAGACTGAAAAATAAAATTGACAAAGATTATTGTTTAAGGTTGACGGACACGCATGTCTTAATTTTTTTTTTTTTTTTTTTTTACGAATTGATCAAACCCAAACAAAACATTGTTTTCAATTGTTATGAGTCTCCGATTGAATAGAATTTTATTATAAACAATTGTCTTGTAAAATGGAATTTTTAAAGCATTCTGAATATTAAAAAATAAAGAAAAAAGTGTGCAAGAGAATAAGAAACACTACCTGCCAAAAAAAAAAAAGTGAATTTTTGTTTTATCGGCTGAAAATGTAGGAAATCCAATAACCCGATGTGAGTTGTCCCCTTCCATTCTCACGATGTCTCTTAATCGTGTTTTTCAAATTGATTTTGTGCAAAAACAAATGTATTTTTTCCCATTTTGGCGCTGTTAGAACCACCACAAGGTAATTTTATGTAGTCCTGTGAAGTTTTGTTGAAATCGTTTGAAAAATGTAGGAAATCCGATCCAATATATAAACATTACAGACACACACACACACACACACAATCTGCATTTTATAATAAGTAAGATATACATATATATATATATATATATATATATATATATATATATATATATATATATATATATGAAATAGGTTAGTTAATAAAAAAGGACAAACAAAACCTTTCTCTTCTTTCAAACAAAAAACAATATAATCAGTACGATAAACATTTATTAAATATTAACCATATGACAGAAATGAAGCATGGAGAGAGAGATTTTATCTTCAGAATTTTCAGACATGCCTGTATCCTTCATCAATGGACCTAGGAACAAACAGAAAAATGGGAATTATTCCCTCACAGATGTTTTTGTAGATGGGTTATTTTCCAGTAAAAATTGTATTATTAGCAAAAAACAGATCTCTGTCTGAAAAAAGTATCTGGTAAAAATGTTCAGCAGGTGTATTGTTATTAGTATATGTCATGGAAGGAGTGAGATTGTAAACATTGATGAAGAAAGTTATAGGTTGGGGAGGGAGAAGACATTTCACATGTAGCAAGTTGTAGCAAAAATTGGAGATCATGTGGTCGAGTGTTGAAAGACGGAACTATGGTTAGAACATGTTGTGATGAAAAGGAAGAAAGAGAAAAGAATAGACAGAGAAAAAGAGAAAAAAAGGAATATATAATAAAAAAATGAAGGAACAAAATTATTAATAAAAATCTGGAAATCTATTGTTAAAAAATGGTTTAATAAAAAAATGGGAAAAAAATGGAGCAGATAAAGCATGTACATGCATACATATGTACACATAACAGTATGCAAATATACACAAGCTCACACACAAATATATGAATTGCATACATGTATAGATATAAATACATGTACAAAATTAATATGCATCTTCACTAACCTTCCCCTCTCATTACATAAGCTAGTATGTAAAGGAGCCTTAGTGACAGATTCAGTGATAGTGTAAAGAGTGTAATTCCAATCAAGAAGGTAATTGGAAAGTAGCCCTCAATATACTGGGCAATCCTTCTGTTGTGGATTAGTACATCATGAGGGAAATCATAAGTAGTAGAATATAAAATATAGTAGGTAGGTGGGATGATGGCTGTTAAAATTTAGGGAAAAAAGTGGGTGTGGAACTTATCTGAGGAATAGTATTACTGATTAAGGACCTCCTTGTGGAAAGTGTATTCTCTGAGTAAACCCAAATCCCTGTTTAGTCCCTTAATGTCTGACTTTGCTTTTAGGATGAACTTCAAGTACAATCTGCATCAGTACACTCAGTTGCTGAACCAAGATGTCAAAAGCATGCATCCAACATTGTCGATGATATGACCAGGTTGGTTGAAGTGTACAGGGACTGAGAAATTGTTGTTGTCATCCCGGATTATTTTTTTATGGTTATTGGACTGTAAACAGAACTCTGTTCAGGTTTCTCCCACATAATTCCCTTTCTCACATTTGTGACAGAAAAGTAAATATATGAGATTGGAACTGTCACAGCTTAGAATACCATGTGAGTGCCAGTTGAGTGTGTAAATCTTGTGAGTGATAATGTGTTTGCAGACCAGGCACCGGGTTTGTTGCAGGTGACATTCCCTTGCTGAGGTGATGTGTTGCATATGTTGCATATATATATATATATATATATATATATATATATATATATATATATATATATGATAATGGTACTATCAACTGTTCCCTTATAAAGAAATATTCAGCATTCATTAAACAAGCAGCCTGTGCTACTTTTAGTTTAAATTTATAAATTCTGTTAGAATAATTTTTCTGGAAAATAGATTCCTCAAGACCACTAACTGTTAATGCTCCTACCAGTATTGATGATGAGTTTCCTTTTGAAGTAATGTGGAATGTCAATAACTTGAAAATGCCATTATTTTCTCTTTGAGTTACATTTGCTATCTATTTTAGTTGTTGCTGCTGTTGAAAGTTCTCAAGTGATGTGGTTTCTGCTATTTGACACAGGTTTTTTGTTTGTGATTCTGTAGCACCAATCCACAATGTTCAAAGAAGGAAGCATCATTTACTCAAAGCCATTTTTAACCATTGATCTAGGAAAGAGGTTTTATACGACTAATAGTTTAGATATTTCTGAATGTGTTTGATACCCTATATGACATCCATATAAAATTTTCAATCTGGTGCAGCTATTTAGGAACATGAGTTAAGTTTTTAGGTTAATGTTTTGGTTTTGCAGCAATTTGCAGTGTTGGCTGAAACTACCTCTAGTGCAGCCTATTCTGTATTCAGTTTCCTTATCTCTTATACTAAATTTGTTATAACTGATCCATGCACTAAGGGTTTAGTATTTACTGATGCCACATCCTGAATTTTTATGATGGACTCAGGGTAGGTGCTATCACTGCTTTCATTCTAATTCCAGATCATAGTTTCTGTTTTGGAAAGGTTTAAGTCCATTTCTTAGGACACTTGATAGAGGATATTGACCTTTTGTTCAAGATCATTCTTATCTCAAATGTGTATATTATTTGCATAGTCCACCCCCATCTTCAGTACATTTGCTTTGGAAAGGAAAATAATAATGCTGTTTTCTATTAAGAGATTCATTTAGGATGTGGTATGGAATATGTATATTGTATGTTTATGTGTAGGTGTATATGTAGATATATGAGTATATCCATAGCCTAATCATTTCTTTTATACAACAAATATTTTTTCAACTTAATATTCTTCCTTCCCCTAATTCTTCTCCATTAACAGTACATTATAGAACATTATGCAGTAAAACTTTTGTATAAATTACATGGTACCATACAAAACTATGGTAAATTTCTAATAATTGCCAACATAATAGGAATTTGAATTTATTTTCATCTCTGCATTTGGATATGATCTCTGTTCTTTTGTTTAGATATTTATAGTTCAAAATGCAGATATGAAAACAAATTCTTATGATATTTACAACCACATCATGACTCCAAGGACTGAACAGCTAATAACCAAAACAATAACTCATAACTATTGAATTTTCTTTCAAATAAATGCCATCCTTAAGAACCAAAGAATGTACAGAAAAAATAAAATAATGAATAGATAAAATATAATAAACCAAAAATTAAGTAATTAATAAATTAAAATAAAGAAGCTAAAGGTCAAGATTATAAATAACTTAAAAATATTAGCCATAAACAAAAAACTCAGAAAAAGCTGTTCATACTCTCTACTTCCCATAAGCCACCAGTGACCTATATATAAAGGTCCTACACAAAGAGGAGTAATACATGATCTGATGATCATTTAAGGCATGAAATTGTTGGTTACTGTGCAGTGTTGATTTCTGTGTACACATTGTTTATATCTACATATGAATTAGGTGCAATATTGAGGATATTTCCTCCATACATATAAGACATTTAAACAATGCAATTATATATATATATATATATATATATATATATATGGTGGACTCTCCCATTGTATTCAACGTATGAGGGTCAAGCAGCTCAGTTTCTAGGAACCAACAGCCAGACACCACCACATATAATTATAGTGGTGAAGGCTTTGTTCAGAATCAACCACACTTTTTGAAGGGTCGAATACAGAGTTCTGGTGCACTACATGTCACAAGGTCCCCAAACGACCCTTCACAGGTTTTGAATTGTCCTTCTCTTAGACCAGTTGCCATTCTAGGCTATAGAACCCAGTCTGTCCTGCTATTTACCTGTAGCTGTAGGGAGATGAAGAGGATTAATACCTTTCCCAACGGTATTAGCATGTAAGTGAATGTAATGGATTCAACTGGAATTCGAAATCAGCTCAATCTGAGCTGCTATCCACTACTCCTTTGTGCCTCATATCCATCATATAGACTAGTTGCACATACACACACATACTTATATGTGTTTGTGTGTGTGTGTGTGTGTATCTGCAACTAGTCTATTTGTGTACGAATATGTGTTTATGCTATTAACAAGTGCAAAATATATATTCATTGTATAATTGTACTCTTGGACATGTTTGTAATGTAAATATGTATATAACATGAATGTTATTTAATGCATTTATGACTCTTTAAGAATTTACCATATTTTTCTCATTTATGAAACATCAATAAATGCGTGTGTATATAAATTATTGTTTGAAGTTTTACATTTACCCTAAAAACAAAAATAAAAACATTTTTATTCAACTATATTGCAATAAGATAAAATAAAATATTTTAGCCATCAGTTTTGAAAGTGTCTAAATAAAAATCTCATTTAATTTGAAAGAATTTTCTTCTGTAATCTGTTTTTAGAACCACTATTCTCAATGCTTTCACAAAATGTCTTATAGCCGCTATTGTTTGCTATTTTCTCTCATAAATAAAAAGTCTAGCTTCCATTGTTAACATCATGATTTGTTTTTGTATTTGACTGAAAATTAAATTTTTAAAAGAAACTTAGTTTTAATTTTAGTCTTTTTGTCAGTCTTAAAGCTAATTTTGACTTTATTAACTTTAACTATTTTATTTTGAAAGTAAAGAACTAAAAAATGTTGTATAATATTAAAGTATCCATAAGACATTTTGCATTTAAATTTATATATATTTTCAAATTTTAATATGTATGCCAGTGTTAAATATTTAATAAACTCATATGCATACTAACTGTAAAAGAATCTGAATATATTTAGGCAATTTTGTTTCTTAAAGTACTATCAACAGACAAAACTCATTTCCTATTTATATGATTCTAAATGTTTGTAAAATTTTACAAACACAATCTTATTGGATGAAAACTGGTTTTGATTTTTATTTGGCATCTATATTGTCAGAAATAATAAAGGGCTTATTTTTGTAATATTTTTTAAAAACAGTTCACCCCAAGCAAGGCAATAATGCCACTAAGATGCAAGGGGTGGAAGAGAATGAGAAGACTTTAGTGAGAAGAAAGGGCAATGAAAGAACTGTTTTCAGAAAGAAGATAGCGATTGCTTTTGCATTAAAATCTTTGAAGATTGTAGCTGGCAGGGAAGCAAGAAGCTGGAAGAGAGTTTCAGAGGTGAGAAGTGTGAGAAAAGAAACTAAAAGAATAGAATTTATAATTGCATCTAGCTAGCTAGTTCAAGAGTAAAACAGTGAAACCTAGTTATCAATCTAGTAGTACACTTAAATTCATGCAGTTAAGGTAACAAGGAGGAAATTTCATCAAAGCAATTGCCATGAAAATATTTATAGAAAAGACAGAGAGATGCCACGTCATGGCAGTGGAAAAGTGACTGAAGTTGAGATGCCAAGTCAGGACTGATAACCTTACAAACCCTTTTTTGGATCTTGTCAAGAATCTTGAGATATATAGCAGAAACATCAGACCAAATATGGCAACAATATACAATGCATGGTTGGATGGTAGATGTGCAAGATAGATTCTATCAAGAAAAATTGTTTAGCACAACACAGTGAAACAAGTTTCCTAACAGTAGAACTAGAAATTGATTCTATATACTTAAATAAGTGAATGAGAAATATACAAAGACAAATATTCATGAATAAAATTCAATTTCTTTACAAATATTTTGACCTTAAAATGTATTTAAAATAGTTGCTGCTGAGTTCTTAATAAATATTCTATTAGAAAGACAGGAAGATTACTGAGAAATCAGACATGAATAGTTACCTTACCAAGTCATCAAAGTAAAGACCATTAATCACTAGGGAATGAGCTCTGACTAAATATTTTAGTACTGAAAGATCATTGTAAGAAAATAATGAAGAAGGTATGAATGGTTACTGTATATAAAAAGAACTTTTAAGAGATTGCATTAAAGTAAATTTTCTTTAAAATCTTATTTATGATTGGAGAAAGGAAATTTCTGGTGCTTATGAAGATGATTAAGTGTTATATGCAGAATTAATTCATTTGTCAGTTAATCTGAAAATATTCAAATCAGTTAAGAATATAGAGTGAAAAAGAGGTTTTGTATATCTTGTACAGACTTTCTTGTACTTTAGGATGAGGATAGTTCATTTATTTTCAGGTTAAATTATAGTTTTTTTTAACAAGATTAGTAATTACCACTTGTGGAACTTATCAGAAAAAACAGGCAATTGACTGAAAATAGTTTAATATCTGTAGTATGGACTACTAATAAGTCAGTCATCACTTGGTATGGAAATAGAACAATAGGACATCACCAACAAAATCTCTAACACTGTTGAATGAGCTGGATTTTGTTGAAATATGGATTCATGTTTTGCTGCCTGGAGCAAGGGCCCAAAAGTTAAAAGACTACAAAGTTGTAGGAAGGGAGAATGACATTATAGATCTCTTTTTGCTTTGGGAGGAGGTGGGCTATCAGAAACATCTTTTGTCATGGCATATCCCAGAGAATTAGAAACTTTGACCATTTCCCAAATTTCAGACATTGTAAAAAGAAATTTGCAATCAAAAAAGAAATTGGTTATTGCTGAGAGGACAAAGTTTCTGGTGAGAAAACAAAAACTGAAAAAATAATGCAGTATGTACACAAGCTATGAGAGTCTTTCTGATTCTGTGTGTTTAAAAACTTGATACTGGGGAAATGACTATCGAAGATGAGTTGATACATTTCAACAAATATTTGCTGTAGAAATTGGTTAACCCTCAAAAAGATTCGAATTCATTTTATTTGTAGGTGTAGACACCTCTGCTAATTTTTTTTTTATCAATTTTGTGTCTGGTGAAATTCTGTATTTGAAAATCTGGTATCTCAGATATGTTATTGTGATGCAATTTAACACACATTTATCCCTGCTTATGGTCATCCCAGCACTTTTTAATTTGTTTGAAACATAATCTTTTTTTTGTTTTAGCTCTTCTCTAATGGTAGCATCAATATGTATATCAACTTGATAGATGACCATTTTCTTAATATCACTAGTTAGTATATTTTCAATGGCCCTTTGAAAAATAGCACTTTTTTTTGCACCATAAGGCATACAATTCCACCTGAGTAAGCCTATTGGAGAGTTAATCATAAAAAGTGTACATGATGATATAACAGCAACACAGAGATGAATAAAATTGGAAACATCATGTTCTGGGTATTTGTGTAATGTAGATAAATACATATAAACATACCCAAAATGTAGGGAAATAAAAACTATCACCAAACAAAGATACACTCATGGCCTAAAGAAAAAGAGCCATGCTTCTGTGTTCATATGGATCACATGCATGTTAAAGGCATAGGACTATTTTTAATTCTGGTCAACTCATTTTTGACCCATTCTCTGGATGGCTTGAAGTGGTTAGAATTCAAGACAGGAAGGCAGCCACAGTAAAGCAAATATTGCATGTATTTTTTTTTCAGAAATGTGTCAAAAATAATAGTCTCTGACAATACTCCAGAATTTTATGAAGAAACTTTGTGTTTGTGGTTAAAACAAATTAGATGCCTCTCTTATAAAACACCACTATACCACCTGCAAATGGAATTGCAGAAATAATGATGCAGACAGTGAAAATGTGGTTGAAGATATTTTCCCCGTCTAGATCCCCATCTATAGATAGTTACTTACCAAAACTATTACTGAGTTATAGAACTATGATACATATTGGTAGAATGCAAAGTCCTTCTAC
Source organism: Acanthosepion pharaonis (assembly GCA_903632075.3). Classification (NCBI taxonomy): domain Eukaryota; kingdom Metazoa; phylum Mollusca; class Cephalopoda; order Sepiida; family Sepiidae; genus Acanthosepion; species Acanthosepion pharaonis. The sequence continues at coordinate 961,997 of CAHIKZ030000456.1, forward strand.
ATTGATGGAAAGACAAATTAGATCACCTATAACAATGTCCTATTCAATAAATAAAAAGTGTGGTACAAATGAGAGAATCAAATCCTGAAAAAGCTAACTTTATTGCACAAAATAATAGCAACAACTGGACAGAATTTATTGGCTCATTCTGATCAAATAAGACTTAGAATTGATGACAAAGAAGTTGTAATGGAAGAGGAGGAGGAACCTGAAACTTTCTCTATCAGAAGCATCTGATGGAGAAAGCGAATATAGCAGTAAAGAAACTATGGCAGATAGTTTGCATGAATCTGACATGAAGATCAGAATGAAGATGAGTCCAGATGTAGAACCACAATAAAAAGAACCAGGAACACATCTAGAGAGAGAGAGAGGGGGGGGAGGGAGGGAGATCTTTACTATTGTTCACAGAAGTCACAGATCAATGAAGGGCATTTAACCTTTTTGTTTGCAGGAGGTGTAGTGACTTAGACAAAATAGATGTGCTCTATTTTGCATAGAGTCAAGCAAATGCTAATTCAATCATCACTTGGTGCATAAGTAGAACTTCATCACATACTGGAAGGCATCATAACAGTATCTATTATAATTAATTTCATGCTGAAATGTTCACCATTAAAAGGTTATTTATTCTCTCCTTTAAGACCAGTGTGTGATGTCCGCGTGAGTATAAATAGAGGTTGAGGTGGGAACTCTTCAGTATACAGCAAACCTGGCAACGAGGATGTAACAATTTAACAATCTTCGAATTAATGAAACACTACCCCCTCAACAGCAAAGAAAAAATACTCAAATTCAACAACAACATGAGTAAAACTTCGAATTAAACAGCAAAGGAAAAAAAGTACTCGAATTCAACAACAACACGAGTAAAACCTCGAATTAATGAAACATTACCCCCTCAATAGCAAACAAAAAAAAAGTACTCAAATTCAACAACAACGCGACTAACAAATTCGAAAATAACAAATTATTTCAAAATAAATGGCTCTCTCTATGCCAACAATAGAGCCCCTAGACTGGGAAAACTCCAACCAGGAGTAAGCATGGAGAGAATGGAGTGAACATATTGAAGACACATTTACAGCATTTGATATAACAGATGATAAACGAGACCTATCACTCTTTCGATTTTACGGGGGAAAGAAACTGAAAGACATCCTCAAAACCTTAACATCGGAGATACCACCAGGCCAAGTAGAGCCTACATACAAAACAACAAAAATAGCACTGGACGAATATTTCATCCAGAAAACAAATAAAGTCTTTGAAAGACATAAATTCAGCATGCTTAGTCAAGAAAACAGGGAGTCAACACATGACTGTCACCCATCTATGCATACAAGGAACAAAATGCAACTTTGGCGAATACAACATGGACAAGGCTATAGTGGACCAATTAATAGAAAAATGCTCGTCAAGCAAATTACGCCGTGTGTATTTGAAAGAAACTGATTTAACAGTAGAGGAAGCACTTCAAAGAGCATTCATATTTGAATCCACTGAAACACAAGCTAAACAAATAGAAGAGAATGAAAGAGAGCACTCAGATATCCACAAAATTACAACCAATTACAAGCAACAACAACAACGAGATAACAGTGGGTATAGGAAACTATCCAGGGACAACAACCCATTAAAAACAGTTACAAAATTTTATGGGTGTAATGGCTCTGACCACATACATGGTCAAACAAAATGCCCAGCATTTGGGAAAAAATGTAACTACTGCAGAGTAATAAATCACTTCGAAAAAACATGCTTAAAAAAAAGGAACAGTGGTAAAGGGAAAACGAAGATGTCAGACGGCCACAATTACATCCAACCAGTATCGACAAATCCGAATAATTCAGACAGCCAGGCATTCATTTTTCAGGTGAAACCTATTCATTCAGCAGATAACGAAATTGTCCATATTGACGACATACCAGTCGGAATATTAATAGATTCTGGAGCAGACATCAACCTTATCGATGGCAAAACATTTAAAGAAATCCTTAAAGTACGGCCAAACTTAACATTAAAAGAAACAAATTGTAAACCAAAAGCCTATGGGAATATTCCAATACCACTAAGAGGAGAATTTTTCGCAACGCTGACGAATGGTCCCAGAAGAAAAGCCCACAAAGTATTTGTTACAAAGGCATATCAAGGTGGTAACATATTAAGTAAGCATGCCAGCATCAAACTAGGGTTTATCACCACCCCACAGGTGAAATCGATTACAACAAAAAGTATCCTGAAATCAACAAAAGAAATTCTAGATCAACACCTACCCTCGTTGGAATGATTAGGAAGAAGGAAAAAATTTCCAACTCAAAATTAGACTAGACGACAACGTTATACCTGTTGCACAACAGCCAAGATAGACACCATTTCATATCCAACAAGCAGTAGAGGAAAAAAATCAATGAAATGCTAGAAAATTATATCATCGAAAGAGTGAAAGGACCCACTCTGTGGGTCTCGCCGTTAGTAGCAATACTGAAACCAAACGAAGAAATTAGAATATGTGCCGACTTATGCGTGGCAAATAAAGCAGTGAAATGCACTCGCTATCAAATACCAACAGTTGAACAGTTACTGAGTGAAATTGACAATGCAAACGTTTTCTCAAAAATTGACCTAAACTCTTATTACCACCAAATAGAACTGGATCCTGAATCTAGGGACATCACTACCTTTTCATGCAACTCCGGAATCTACCGATACAAGGTACTGGTTATGGATATTACATCCACAGCCGAAGAAGGGCAATAATTGCTTCAACAAATCCTTCAGAAAATCCCTAACTGCTGTAATGGGGCAGACGACATTCTAATCTGGGGCAAAGACACAAGAGAACATAACAGAACCCTAGATATGGTATTAGGCACATTGAAAGAAAACAACCTCACAATTGCAGAGCACAAAAGCATATTCCATAGTGAAGAAATCAAATTCCATGGTTTTATAGTGTCCAATATAGGGATCAGATCGACTGACTCGAAAATAAAAGCAATCAGAAATTTCAAAAACCCTGAAAACGTCCAGGATATATGTAGTTTCTTAGGTCTAATCAATTATCTCACAAAGTTTATTCCACGACTGGCAACACTCAGCAAGCCATTAAAAAAGTTAACACGAGCAAATATGGAATGGCGGTGGATGGAGGAAGAAGAATCTTGTTTTCTCATGCTGAAGAATGCAGTCATTCAGAGCAAATCGCTCATGTACTTTGATCCAAAACTGCAAACATCTGTTATAGTAGATGCCAGTCCCGTGGGACTAGGAGCAATACTTTGCCAAAACAAACAAGGGATACTCATCCCCATCAGCTACGCATCCAGGACTCTAACTGAAGGCGAACGTCAGTACTGTCAATTAGAAAAAGAAGCCCTAGCAATTGTATGTGCTTGCGAAAAATTCCACTTTTACCTTTATGGAAAGAACTTTCTTATAATGACTGACCATCAAGCATTAACAACTATCTTCAATCCTAAAGGTAACCCCTCCGCACGAATTTTGCGATGGATTTTGCATCTACAACAATATGATTATACAATAAAACACATTAACGGTAAAGATAACCTGGCAGACATCTCTCGGCAACCTATGGAGTATCAAAAAGTAGTCTCAACTGAAGAAGAGATTGCCGAAGGATTTATCAACACGGTTGTAGCTAACAGCATTCCAAAATCAATCACCTTATCAAAAATAATGGAGGAATCTCAGCGGGATCCAACCATTACTGCAGTGAAAAAAGCAATACAACAAAACGGCTGGACCAAGAAGTTAACGGAACCCTTTAAGCATGTGAGGAATGAACTGACAACAAAACGAGGCATAGTCATACACGGAGCCATAGTCATACACGGAGCCAGAATCATCATACCCCAAAACCTACAGAAACGAATCCTGAAATTGGCGCATGAGACACATATGCGGATAATGAAGACAAAAGCCCTGCTCAGAACTAAGGTATGGTGGTTCAATATAAACAAAGACATAGAGGCTGCCATAAGCCGATGTATCCCGTGCACAACATTAGACCCGAAAGGAAACCACCGTCTGGTGCATATGGCCGAAATGAAAGGCCCCTGGGAAATACTCCACGTAGACATCTGTGGGCCTTTCTCTAGCGGGGATTATGTAATCGGTATAATTGATGCGGGATCAAGATGGCCTGAGGCATTTGTTACCAAATCCACCAGGGCTGATACAATCATATTGACAATCCAAAGGTGTTTCTATACACATGCATTCCAGCGATTATTGTTTCAGATAATGGATCCCAGTTCATATCCTCAGAGTCTAAGCACTTCTGTAAAGAATGGGGTATCCAACACCGAAAGGTAACCCCTTATCATCCCCAAGCTAATGGAGAGATTGAGCGGTTCTTCGCAACCATGTTGAAAGTCATTCGGGCGATGAACACAGAAGGAAAGGACTGGAGAAAACATCTAAGAAAATTCCTAATGTATTACCGAAATAGTCCACATGCCATGATGGGAGAAACTCTAGCTAAGCTACTCATGGGTAGGGAAGTAAACATCAACATACCAGGATTATAAAAGAGGCCTGAAAACCAAGCTTGGAGAACAGTACGACAAAAAAGAAAAAGACAGATTGAAAAATTGCACAGATCAAAAAAATAAAGCTAAACAAACTAACATAGAACCCAGAGATGTTATACTACTTAAACAAAGTAAACACAACAAGCTAACGCCAAGTTTACCACCCAACACCATGGCGAGTAAAAGAACGCAGAGGCGAATCTGCAATTATAACGTGAGGTGACAAACTTATTTTATGACACACATCACAAATGAAAAGCAGGACTCGCCAACAACCAAGGGATGACGACTTCCCTTTCAACGATAACCTTGGGGGGCAGAAAGATATAGAACATGAGAGAGAAAGCGAGGAGGAGGAGAAGAAAGAAGCAGATATACCTATAGCCCTAAGACGACCAAAATGCCACATAAGAAAACCCCGAAGGTATGCAGGCAGCAATTCGGAAGAAGAGGGAAACAATCTGAATACAAAGGAGGGAGCAGATGTGATGTCCGCATGAGTATAAATAGAACCCACTCGGTTGAGGTGGGAACTCTTCAGTATACAGTAAACAGTGGTTTTAAATCTTTTCCTCATCACCCTGACTTGCCAGGCTTGAGATGCACGCTACAATTCTGCTGCGAATACTAATGAAGGATAATAATTTACTATAAATAGGAAAAATAAACAATGAATTTTTATTTTGACCATTAGTTATTATCTTTGTAATATTGCATCTCTATTATTATCATCATTATAGCCATATTTTTTGTTGAAGCAGGGTGGGGTCTTGCCTGTGAGAGGATCTCTGTAATAATCTGAGGCAAGGTTTTACAAGTTCAGCCCCTCTTCCTGACACCCAACTCAGACACTCATGGTAGTCCAAATACACTGAGTGTTTTTATTGAGACACCATCTGTAGGAAGGTTGCAGTTCAAGGCTTGAGACCCCATTCTAACCTTATATATATATATATATATATATATATATGTGTGTGTGTCTGTGTATATATATATATATGATGAGAATTGGAAAAGTGTTGTTCTCTTCATTATACTTTAAAAGTTACATTTTCAGAATAAAATATTTTATTTAATTTCGATTTTAAATTTGAAATCTTGCAATACCCTTAATTATTGTCTGAAATACATACAATGTAATCACAGTCTTGCTGAAAGCCATCATTCTAGATAATTATCTTAGAACATGCAAAATCAAAATTTACACTGATTTTGACTCTTGAAACCTTTAAATATTTGGTTCAGAGATCTACCTTAGATCTACCTATACTTACTGTTCATCATGTTCTGTCTAGCATGACAATATAGAATTATTTAGTTTATTATCACAACCAAAGCATCTAGCCTATTCAAGGGTATGGTTCATCTGATTATCATATTTTTTCTCATCAATAAGATATTACTTTGAATTCAGTCTTACAAACAGCATCATCTTTTAAACTTTATTCATTATGTATATGCATTTATAGGACCTTCAAATAAAATCCAGAAAAAAATTAATATATTTAGATTAGCTGTTCAACTTTTCACACAGTTAGATATTTTTTTAGAAATGTTATTCCAAGGACACTTCTGTTCAACATGAACTCTTACCCTTGACAAAAAATCTATAGATAGATTAGCTCAATTAAAATAAAAGTAAAAAGAATTTCTTTGTCAGAATATCTTGAATGTAATATTGCAACTATTATACATTGATTCATCTGGACCAGTTTCCTTGTCGCTTAGGACATTTTATTTTATATACACATCAGCAATACTCAGACTTCTGTTACATTTGGTAATCTGAGTATGTCCTTGAGATATTCAAAACTCATGCCTATCAATTCTTCCTTATGATGCTGATTTGCTTCTCAACTGAGCTAGTGTATATTTGTGCTACTTGACACAGACATCAGATTCACAAATTCTAGCACATTATCTATGTTGCTAAAGACACTCTGGTATTGACTAGATTAGTTAAGCACAGCAGAACATAAAACAATAATACAAGGAAGAATAGTTCCGTATGAAGGATTATGAAGCAAGGAAACCAGATGTAACAAATAAAAAATTCAAAATGTGATAAAACATCAACGGAAACTGGTCCTAAAGAATCACTGCATAATAGAAAAATTAAATTATTAAAGTTGTTATGAAAATAAGAATATAGTTTTTGGCACACTGACATATGTATGAGTCATGCAGTAACAGGCAGTGATTCCTTTCATGCTGGTAATTAGAGAGTAATATTGTCTTTTACTTATCTTTGAAAAACTCTATTTTATGGGATGATATCATAAGTCCTATACTGACAAACAGAATAGAATCCCTCATTGAAGTTAGATATGCATTTTCTAATCAGATGCAAAATTTGACAGTTGAATTTGCATTGTGGATATTTATAAGAAAATTCCATTCTATTTTCTGTTTGGCATTTCAATGTTTTTAACAATTTTCTGTTGAACTCTCATGAATTTTTAAGTACAGATTCTAAATTTTCAAGAGAAATTAATTGGAAAAGATGACACCACATTATAATTCATTGATGTTTGAATTTCTGAAATGAAGCTTTGTTACTATCATATAATGATTAAGATTAATTTCCTCATCCTTGTTGATAAAAAATCTACTTTTAATAAACCAAAGTATAACATATATTAATGCCTAGAATGTTTGCTAATGTAACTGTAGACAAAAAATATGCATTCAATAGATAGCTTAAAGTTTTATCGCACTGATTAGCTATGTTTAAAAATGAAATACATGAATAAAAATCACTATGAGAATACCTATGATAATTGTTATAATTTCTGAAATTGACATGTTAAAAAATTATTTTTTATAAATACAGCTTTTTATTAGGTTTCTTTAGAAAATACACATGCTTAAATAGAATCATATTTTGTCAGTTTATCTAAACAACTTGTTATATTTTAATTCAATTTTCAAAGTAATTTTGATATTTTGCTTAATCATTTGTAGTATCTTTAGTATGGTTGTGTTAAGGTACTTATAATTGGTGAACACAAGAAATTCATTTTTTATCATTATGACACCAGAACAACAGAAACTTTGAAAATTATGCTAAATAACGTAAATACTGAGATTGAGAATTATTTCATTGACCAGTTTTGATAGCTAAAAATAGATGGCTTTACTGTCATAATTCACATATAAATATATGTACATGGTTTCATGTTATCTATTTCAACATTTTTGTGTGTATATTCATTACTGTTGTGGGTGGATTTTATCAATCTTAATCTAAGCTTATCTCTGAAATTTTCTTCAAAAAGAGCTCTGGGTAAATTCTGTAGCTTTAAAATGTTTTTTAATGTGCAATTTTATTAAAGATTGTTTTTTTAAATAATTTCATGCCAAGCAAGGCTATAAAGCCACTAAGATGCAAGGGGTTACAGAGAGCAAAAGAAACTGAGAAAAATTTATTGAGGAGAAAGGATAATGAAAGTACAGAATTCAAGGAGCTAGAACATGACAATTGACACATTAAATTTTTGAAGATTGTAGTTGAAATCATAGTTTTCTCCCCCCCTAAAAGTAATATTTCACCAACTTTTAAGCATAATTCTACTGTTTCTCAATGTTCTTAGGAAATTGTAAATATATTGATGAATGGATATCTTGATGCCATGGAAATGCCCAGGCCTATATAGATGCCAGAGTCCTGATAGTGGGTACTGGGGGTTATTCCATTTTGAAATTGTAGGGATATTTGACATTCTTTTATCTCCAATGTCATGGATATAGCAGGAATATCTGGGTAGAACTGTTTGTGGTAACAGACAAGCAATACTGGCTCAGATCACATCCACATCCAATGGTGAGTTCAGCATTCTTTAGCTTCCATACGATATAGGGGCAGAAGACATACCAAGCTGCCCCTGTTAGCACCACAACACAGGACACAATCCTTCCTCTGGGTTTGTGATTTCCCTAACTGGACTGTGTATAACTGGCAATGTGTGATATATACAAGTGAATCACAGTTCTATTTATTTCAGGCTGATGGTAGAGTTTATGTGTGGCCCAGACCCTATGAAGCTATTTCAACAAGACACTCTGCAGATTGGTGTTGGATACATCATAGTGTGGAACTTGTTTATGTGGCATGGGTTGAGTCCACATAAGCACATTATTGATCAGTGACTGCTACACTGCACTTCTTCATGTCTATTTGCAAACATTCCTGAACTCCATGTACCCCAACAATGGTGAATTATTTCAGTAGAAATAATACACAATGTCATTGGGACCATATAGCCTGGAACTGGTTTAAGCAGCATTCTGGACTTCAATGAAAATAACCAGCAATATGCAAAAATGTTGAAGAACCAGAAATAAAATCTAAAGTGGAATCAGCACTAGCCAAATTGAACAGAAACAAAGCAGAAGGAGCAGACAGAATTGTAATAGCAATGCTGGTACCCTTAGATAATTTTAACATTAACAAGATTACAGACATAATAAATTAAATATATAATAGTGGTGATATATTGGAAAACCTAAGTAGATCTATTTTCATAGCATTGCCTACGAAGTCAGGTGCAAATGAATGTGAACTTCATCAGACAATCAGCCTAATGAGCCATATAACAAAACATATCATCTGAATTCTGATGAATAGAGCATGTTGCAGAATCAGTCCTAGTATAAGATAATAACAGTGTGGGTTAAAGGCACTAGAACAAGGAATGTGATATTTATGCCTCAGGATGATACCAGAAAGAATAATAAAAATGCAGTAGGATGTGTAGCTGGGTTAGGGTTATTCACCTATACAATGAGGCAATTCTGATAAAATTAGAAGTCCTACCAGGATTCTTTATTGGCAGCCATAATCTCTTAGCAACATAAGATATGCAGATGGCATAGTATTGATAGCAGATATAAAAAGGAAACTACAAGAACTCCTATAGAAAGTAGTGAGGGAAAGCAAGAAGAAAGGACTAAACATCAACTGTAAGAAGACTGAATGCATGGTTGTTAGCAAAAGGAATAGCCCAACATGCAAATTACAAATTGGAGATATAAAAATCAAACAAATCCAATAATTTAAATATCTGAGCAGTGTTATAAAAGAGGAAAGAAAACATGACACTGAAATCTGAAGGCACTTTGGGATAGTAAAAGATGCCTTCCATAAGCTAAGCAAACTACTAAGAAACAAAAAAATCATTAGAAACAAAGAAAAGAATACTGAACTATTATGTAATATCAGTCACCCTACATTGCAGTAAATGCTTCAAAATCTCCTTGCAGATGAAGTTGAGACTTAAGCAACAGAAAGGCTGTTTTACAGAAGGATACTGAGAATACTATGGACTGAACATGTGAGCCACAATGATATTCTAGAGACAATGGAAACAAAAAGGACACTTATACTTAACATTAGGAAAGACAGTTGAAATTTTTAGGGCACATAATGAGGAAAAAGGGCTTGGAAAATATTCACAGAACTCAATGGACAGAGGAAAACTGTATAACCTACCTAGTGAGCTTGAGTAAATGGATGGTGGAGCAAGGTTTAGGAGAAATAAAAAAAATGAAATTTATTAATACAAAGGATTAAAAATTGTGGAGAGCCATGATCACCAACATCCTGAAAAGATATGGCACATATAAGAAGGCATGCATAAAATATCTTGTGAAATGTGTGCATTTCATTTTTTCATGCCACATATTTGTATGAAATGCACAAACACATTACTTTTGAGTAATAAAAAAGCAATTTGGCTGTATATGCAACTATCTTTTCCATATATTTTTTGATGTGAGTGAAATGTAAATAAAATCTCTTATAGAAATCATTTGATACTTTACCATGTAATTAGATCTTTTTGGATTTGTCATATAAAACAAAAAATCTTATTGATATTCAGTTGAAGTAGTTTTGATTTATCTCCTTTACTCATAAATCAATGAATTTTTCTTAAAAGTTTTTATATTTACAAGGATCATTAAAAAGTAATCATCAAAATCTTATAAAATCAAATGAATATTCATAATTGTTTAAGAAGTGCTTGGGGAGAAAATTATAATGTCAGCTATTGTTGCAATTCAATGAAATAAAGAAATTCTTGAAGGAAAGCAGAATAATAGATAACTATTGATGAGACAAAATTATTACATTTGAATGATATAGATAAATAATATATATCTATATATATATATATATATATATATATATATATATTTATATATAGTAATGGTAAAATAAAATCTGTGCTTATATAATCCAAGTGGGTCCTAGTTATATAAGAATATTAAAATTGATCCACAAAAGACAGATCGATGTATTTTATTTATACAGAGAAAAAGATAATCAATCAAGAAAAATCATTTACATCATGAGGCAAAAAGATTTTTCTTGATTGTTCAGTGTCCTGGTTGGGACAAGGAGGTTTTCACTCAAGATTTCCCTGTACTTGGCCCCATCCATCTTTCCCTCAACCCAGTGTAGTCATCCTTTCCCCTTAGCAGAGAAATAGACCCAAAGCATAATGTTTCCACCAATATGCTTAATGGTTGGGATGGTGTTCTTGGGGTCTGGGTCAGCATTTTTTTCCCTCCAAACATGATGAGTCGAGTTGATGTCAGAAAGCTTGATTTTATTCTTGTCTGACCATTGTACTTTCTTCCAGCCCTTCTCTGAATTATCTAGGTGCTCATTTGCAAACTTCTGATGGGCCTGTACATGTGCCTTCTCTAATAGGGGGGACCTTGTGGCTACTACATGATTTCAGTCCATGACGTAGTGTGTTACTAATGGTCATCTAGGTGACTGTGGTCCCAGCTGCTTTGAGATCATCAACAAGCTCTTGCCACATAATTCTGGGTTGTTTCTTCATGTTTCTCATCATCATGTTCAGTCCATGATGGAAGATCCTGCAAGACCAAGGGAGATTGATAGTCAATTGGTGTTTCTTCCATTTTCTTATCACACCAGCAGTTGATTCATCACCTAGCTGCTTGCCAATCATCTTGTAGCCCATTCCAGTCTTGTGCAGGTATACAATTTTGTCCTGGATGTCCTTAGACAATTCTTTCATCTTGCCCTTTGTGGAGAGATTAGATTCTGATTCATTGAAGGAGTCTGTGAATAAGTGTTTTTTATATGGGTAATGAGTACTTGATTAGGAGTAATAACTGAGTAATAGGACTAGTCTATATGCCTCCTGGTCACATAACCGGTCTGTGGGGCCTGAATCATTTCTGGTTGGTAGTGGGTGAAATATTTACTTTTTCAATAAAGAAGAAATAAATGTTCAAAAATTAATATAATGTGATTTTCTAAAATTTTTTATATTCTATTTCTTACTTTCAAGACAGAAATTATAGACTATTCCCATTTTTGTAAGATGGCAAACTCAGAAAATCAGCAGGGGTTGAAATACTTATTTTTGCCACTGTATAGCATAACTTAAAACTATATTCTTATTATATATATATATATATATATATATATATATATAGATAGATAGATAGATAGATAGATAGATAGTGTAAGCAAATATATGGATATAGATCTGACAGTATGAAGAAAAATATACTGAAAAAACAAACAAAAATCCTAATATGCTATTATGTCCGACGTTGACATTAAACATTAAAACAGCATAATCGCATATTAGGATTTTTATTTGTTTTTTCAGTATATTTTTCTTCATAGATAGATAGATAGATAGATAGATAGATAGATAGATAGATAGATAGACTGAGAGTGAGAAAGAGAAAGGGATAGAAAAAATGTTATTTTTTTATCACTTTTTTGTGTTTCCTTGTGTTAGCATGTAGTTTCACACATTACAATTTTACTTCAATTCTATCTTACTGAGAAACCCACAGTTATGGCCTTATGTCAGACTTATCCAAACTTGGGAAATACATATAGAATATAAATAAATGATATAACAATGTAGATTGGATAATTTGAGTCCAGATCAAACTGTTTGCTTTCACAGTCCTTAACACTGAAGTTTTCAAAAATGAATTTAGGAAATTCCATGATGGCTTATACCAATAATAGTTTAAGAGAAATCATATCACATCGTTGATATTAGTTTGCAACAAAAAGATTTGCGACAAAAAAAAGATGGCTTTCAATCTGATATTCACTGAGCTTAGTTTCATACAGTACAAACTCAAATAAGATTTTGATATTTTTGTTTTAAAACTCTCACTTTCCTAATATCTCTATTAATTTAAAATTTAGATGATCAGATACATAACAACCTTAATCACTCTATATTGATTAATGTAAAAATGTCTTAAAATATGTCTAAAAATTTCATTGTGATTACCTAAATATTGCCAGAAGCATTATAAACTCAGATATTATAATAAAATCAAAAGAAGTAGAAAATACAAAATATCAGTTTTTTTACTAGTGTTTATTGATTTTTCAGGCATTTTGTAATTAGAATTTTTACTCTATATCCATTTCAGTTTGCAAAAGTTTTCATCTTGAGAGAATAAAATTCTCACCAAAGAAAACACTCTCAGCATCTTTATTTAGAATTCTCTCTTTGCATTGAAATGTTGCAAGTGTAGAAGTCAATTATTGATTCATTCTGCGCCATACATTACATATCTTCCATTATTTAATTGATTCAAAAATCCCACAGAATTACTGCTAATGTTCACATTTAAATCATTGCAAATATTAAAAAAATATTATAAGTGTTCCTGTTTTATAAAAATATATTTCTCTGATTGTTATTAAAAGGAAACTTATTGTTCATAGTTATTCAATATTCTTCTCTTCTTGTTATATTAATGAAATTATTCTTTTTGGAAGTCTTAACACCATTTTTTTTTCAGTGAAGTTAAAATGATTTGCCCATATTTTAATGTAGGTTTCAGATTTGCAAAACTGAAGAAAAAAATCAATAGAAAGATGAAAAAGTGAAAAGAACAAATAAAGGAGAAAAATCTTTTAGCAAGACAAAATAAAAATGCCTCTAGGTGAATGTCAATGGAATAGTTAACAAGTTAAACTTACTGACCTTTACTACTGCAGTGTCTGATACTCAATGAATCCCTGACATCTGTGGTTTTTGAATCAGATTAAAACCAGCATAAAAAGGTGAAAAGAATGCAAAATAGAGCAACTCATTGGTTCTATAAATAACAAAAAATATTTTCCTGATAATCTAATACTAGAAACTTGTACAATACTTGATTTTTGTTATGCTTGAGGTTTTATTTTGTGCATAAAACTAAAATTATCATGATACTTTTTCATTCCTTACACGTTTTCTAATTTCCATTTAATGTTAATTAAGTTAATCAAATTAATATTAGGATTTACTTGTTATTTTCTTTCTATTTCAATATAACCAAATTTTAAAAACTTTTTCCTCTCCTCTTCCTTCTATTAATTTATCTTTCTTTCTTCAATTCTAACTTTGTGTCTTTCATTCAGTCATTCTATTTTTTCTCTTTTCCTTCTCTCTTACCACAATTCTTTAATTTGTCCTTCTCTCTTAACATTTTTTATTTTATTTTTTATGAATCTCCTGGGTAGTATGTTATCTTATTTTGTATTTATTTTTGAAAACTCTCCAAGATGGCTTCCCACTTGGTGTTAATTATCCCTTCCAACTATGGATGTTGAATATTTCTTGTTCTTGAATGAAAAAATTGAAACAAACAAAATTTTTATTTACAGTTGGCGTGAATAATTAACCTGATTATTAGCATGTCATTTTTCATGCTTTTATTCTTGTTTCTTAAAAGAGCAAAATATCTTTACTAAAAACCATTTCCATTCACTAAAATTGGTTTAGATATTTACTGGTCTTTGCTTAGTTTGACACAAGGTCAAATAAAGAAATGTAAGTGAGAAGATTGTGCTACACCATTCTATTAAGTGGACAAAAGCAGGTTGCATTTAAAATCAACATTTGAAACCCTGCATGAATAATGACAGCTAGTTCTCAAGAGAAATACACAACTATCATAGGTACAAAGTTAACCTTTAAAGTTGTTACAATTCTATTTACTGCCTGAATGAATTATCTAAATCTTGAGAAAGTGTTGAATATACTTTTTTAGAGTCATGTAAGCCTTTATTTTTCTTTTGTACCTTAGAACAGAACTTTTTTGGCTTTTCTTGCTATTTTCTCAACACACTCAAAGACATTCATATATATTAATGAACATACTAAACTCAATAATTTTATTCAGGTGAAACATACAACTAGTGGTTTATGAGTATTTAAACTTATACTTTAAACTTGTATGAGTATTTGCACCCATAGTTCTGACTTATTTGAATATTTACATCTGTATTTTTAAAATTTCTGCTACCAAACTACAGTATAGATGCCATTCAAATTAATATTCTTCTAGGAATAAAAGTGAATATAAGTTTATTTATTATGATTTTATAGTCCTTATTTATTTTATGAATATTTTTTTAAATGTTACAATTGGAATTAGTGTTATAAATCTGGTAGAAAATCTTTGGTTTGTTTTAGAATTCAACAGAAACAATTTTTGTTATATAAAGAATTCATAGACCTAGAATTAAGATAATATTTATAAAACAAGTAAAAATAAGATTATATTGTATACTGCAAGTTAAAAAATATTTTTAAAATTCCCAGATTAATGAATTACATTATTAAATGTTTGCATGTATGCAACAAAATTTGTTTTAATTATTCTTCACATGAGTCAGTGTGGTTAGATGAACCAAGATCTGATTAACGCTTTTATATGTCTTTCTTAATGTAAACAGTCTATTTCATTCAAAAGTTATACTCTGTTTTTGATCTCTAAAATGATGACTATGGGACAATTTATGACTAGTATCATCCGTTTGAGGAGGAGATTTGGGTAAAGTCAGCATGATGCTCCATGCATGTGAAAATGGGTAAAGGGATGGCTAAGAAATATGTACTCCACTAACAATATGTCAGTCGGTGGAATAACATAACACATTCTGGATGTACAAAGGGTTGGCTAGTCACTGGATGATGAGGGTGATAATGACAGGAGAGATGCTGTGCCTACACAAATGTCAAAGTGAGGGTGACATCCATTTTGCAACTGTTCAATTTGTAACTAGATGTATATAGTATTTTTATTTTTGTTTTCTAATTCTTGATTCAGAATTAGGTAAAGTGCTCTTTAATATCATTGGGAATGTGTGATGGTATTGGTGAGTGGGAAGAAGAAAGGTAAAATAGGATAGGTTGAGCAAATATAATATAAGCTGAAATGGACAAAAGGTTGACATATTTTTTTCTCTTGGTTGCTACCAGAAAAGATTGATGGTATTTTTGTGCACACGGAGTTTCATGGGTCAATATCTGGCTGTTAATCATTTTTATTCTGTTCTACTTGTGGATAATTGCTATACTTGTTGAATCTCTCAAAAAGGTAAGAGAATTTTGAATTTTTATTTTGCTGTTTAAACTTCAAAACTATTTTGATGAAAAAAGAGAAATAATGTTGAGGAAGTTTAGAATAAGCAGTAAAATAAGGCCATTTAATCAGGAAGGGAGATGGGGCTAAGTGTGTAAAAGATTGATGCAAGTGGAGAAGTTGTAGAAAATATTTTCTGACCAAAAACAGGATTCTGTATCTTCTAATATGTTGCATGCTGTACAATTCTTTTAATACTACATCCCCCACAAATAAAACACTATAACTATTGTCCTCTCTGAATCTTATGGTACTATCAGCCAGCATTCCTTATACTGGCAAGAATATCTGCCTTCATACACTTTTAACCAATATTCATCAATCAACTTGCTAAAGATCAGATGATTCTAAACAAGCATTTATATGGCTCCTTTTATTTATATCCTTTCCCCAGCCTAAGTATGATAGGTCAGGTATGTCAAACTCAGGGCATATTGAGGGCCGCATCAGCCATATCTGCAGCCTTCAGGGCCACACATGCTTACAGTCTTACATTAGTCACAATTAGTGATAAATAAACTTTAAAAACAAAATACTTACAATACCAGATAGTACAATTTAATAGTTTTTATGTTGTCCTGATGATTGACATCACTTTGGATAAACTATTCTTAATATATCAGGTTGGAATGTCTGTGTGGATCCCACTTTGATCAAAGATGACAAATGTTCATCAGTTAATCTGGTTCTGTCAGACATTTTTATGGTTTTCATAAACAAAAATAACTGCTCACAGTCCTATGTGGAACCAAACATCACCATAATCTTTGTGGTAAACTTTCTGAAGTTCTTAAATGTCTGAGGAAGGTATGAAAAAAATCCGGGTACCCCTACTTCTTCCCTTGAGTGTTGAGTCAGTCTTCATTTCCAGTAGTTCCATCTGTAGACTTTCCTCTGCCTGAGCAACATCAAAAGTGAATGGTGCTGAGAATAATGCAGACTAACCTTCACAAGATGAAAAATCACAAAATCTTTGCTGAAATTCCTTTGACAGCATTTCCAGATAATTGTCATACTTAGCAAAGATAAATACAGACTCAGTATTGGTTTTTTTTTCAACTCTTTGTACATAGGAAAATGAATCAAGTTTTCATGTGATAACTGGTACTTCAATAAAGATAATTTTGCAATGAAACACTTGATGTCATCATATCACTGAGTGATGGGCTTATTTTTACCTCGTAATTTCAAATTAAGATCATTTAATTACGCAGTAATATCAACTGAAAAAGCTAGATCTTGGAGCCAGCTTTCCTCTTTCAATTCCCCTGTGATTTGACCCTTCATCTCCAAACATGACAATTTTGTGTTGCAATAAAAAAAATCTTTTCAGTACTTTGTGACATGAAAACCACCAAACTTCTGTGTAGAATGGGACATTTGTGAACTGATTATTCACATCATCCAATAACTGGCTAAACTGACGGTGATGCAGAGCATAACCTCTGATATAGTTCACTATTTTTGTGACAAAACTCAACACATAATCTAATTTTAAAATCTTGGAACATAAGTTCTGTTACTGAATTATACAGTGAAAATGCTTGAATGTTGAATCTGGATATATGTTTTCTATTTTTGTATCTAACTTGGCACCAACATCATTATGTCTGCCAACTATATTGGCAGCACCATCAGTAGATAAACACACAAGTTTACTCAAATCAAGGCCATACTCATGGAGAAGCTGTTCAACTTTCTCAAATATGACCTGGCTTGTTGTAGTATCATGCATTGGGACCAGTTCAATTAATTCTTCATAAATTTGAAATTCATTTTCACCAGCCCTGATGAAAATGGCAAGCTATGCTATTCCAGCTATGTCAACAGTCTCATCCAGAGCAATAGAAAAATGTTCAAACCTTGATGATAAAGTCTTCAACTGTTGATTCACCTGCCATTTCATCTATCCGTTCATCAACAATGTTCCTGCTTAATGAAATGTCTTGAAATAAGTGCAACTTCTCTGGACATACAATTTCAGCTGTTTTTACAAGACCTTGCAGAGTTCAAAGCTTGTAGTAACAGAACTAACATTGCCTTTCTGAATTTTTGTAAAGCAACTCTGTTGCTGTGTTAACTTAACCTTGAATTCCTTCACTTTTGAAACATATATGTGATTAACCGGAAGTTAAAAATAATTGCTGATATTCCAAAACAAAATCCAATTATACCAATTGAAAAAAACTTTCACTGTTTTTAATAATTTGCATTACCAACATAGACAAAATTCTCAATGTACCATGGCTATAGAAACCTTTGTGAGGGCTGCCAAGATGCATGTAATAGGCCACATGCTGCTCACAAGCCACCAGTTTGACACACCCGTGTTAGGTGAATTGGCTCAGATTTTCACGTTCTTCATCTACCAATTCAAATTTAAATTGATAGTCTTTAACACAACATCTAGAGTGGTTACAGTTTTCCTTTTTCTTTATCCATGCTGTATCCTCTAGTTCAGCATCACCTACCTTCTAACTAATGTCTATTATCACATTACAAGGATTGCACTATCTCTAGTTTAAAACACATAGTACCTTCTTATTACTGGGTTCTCCCTTTCAACCTACTCTATGATACTTTTCATCATTGCAACTGTCCATTCGTCTTTCTATCTCCTTCAGTCAGAAGCCTTTTAATATAGTTGTGCATAATTTAGAGCCATCCTGCCTGTCTTCCACTGAAAACAACTCTTTTTTTTTTAAATTCGTTTTTCATTCTTGGGCTCTATTCCTCCTTCAAAAGGCCAGCTTGTTCACTCTATCCTTTGCCCTAATGCTTACTTTCCACTAATTCTGATGGTTTCTCAGTCAATCCAAATTTTTTCAGATAACCCATAACATTCACAACTGTCTCATCCTCTAGAATGCCATCTATATACGAACTAGATACTCTTCTCGTTCATTCTACTCTCTCCACTATTATCCCAAGGACTATTGCCATGATCTTTGGTGTAATGTTCAAACCAAACCCTAGTCAGGGCAGACAGTAGATCATATCCTTGTAATTAACTAGCTGATAATCCATAAAATTCATAAATGTACAAAACTGTAGGTAAGCTAATTTTAAGTCTACAAAAATAGAAACACTATTACCACTCCCTCAAGGTCACTCTACATACATCCACACCATCACCCACTGTATGGCATGTATATGCCACATCACCTCCAAAAATCAAGTGCCAACTGAATCTTGCCTTTCATTATCTGAACCACTACTATGCAGTACCCCAGTTTCCACATCTTCCATACATCTTCCCACTGAGACCACCACCACTTATTCTGTTATGCCTATGATTTCAATGTTAAGCAACTGCCACAGTACCAGCAAAATTTAGTTATGAAAATCAGTTACAAAATGAGTTTCGTTATCTTCAACTTCTCTCCAACAAATCTAGCTAACTCTACTAACTCCCTAATCTCATTTGGGTAAACATCCATTGACTCCTTAGTCTTCCTGCTCCCCAGTCCATCTCTCTCCTTCCAATTTGCTACAAATGCCCCCAACTGTGAACACTTTCTTTAATAATTTCAACTTTCCTTGCTTCTAGTTGGTTGACCTTGCTCATTCTAAGTGAAATGCTAATGCCTCCACTTTTAAATATAATGGCATGAAGCTGGTAACATTGTGAATTTTATGCAGCATGAAATATGACAAGTTCATACAAGAAACATGCCAGATTTTGCAGAAACATACCAGGTTTTGTAGGTATCTACTGATAACATCTATTGATAACAAATTCCCATCTTTGGCTTAAAAGGGTTAGGGTTTGTACATAAAATTCTTCAGGTTTCCATTCAAAAACATTCAATATCAGTTTTAATCTCTTCACATTTAATAAACTGTTTATCCTATAAAATAGTTGCAATGATCTCTAAAGATGATAGTCAAATAGAACAAACTCAGGAGACTAAAAAGGATTAAGCAAAAATTCCATATTAATACCATCATTTTTTCCTAATTGAGTCTGGCAATGTGATCTTGCATTATCATGTAAGAGCAATATGTTTATATGATTAACCAATAATGTGCACTTTTTCTGCAAATATTTTCCTTCTAATTGATGACCATACTTCTCTACAATAAATGCCTGGCTACTTCTTGCTTTCCTGCTTGTTACAAATTTTCTGTAGTTCTTGTTTTAAGAACTCAGGTGAACTGTTTGATCATTCCATCAACATATTAGTCTTCTACTAACTTTTGGCAAAGTAGTAAAGGCTCCTATCAACTCCTAATTGGCTAAGCCTCTCACCTTGCATGGCTTTTTCTTCTCTAGGTCAACAGTTGATGTAATGACAGTTATTGCTGAAAGAGTTTATCATGCTTTAGATAAGAAGGGTGAAGTTGAAGCTGTTGTTTTGGATATCTCAAAAGCATGTGACAGGGTTTAGCATTCTGGTCTTCTTCCAAAGTGGAAAGGTTATGATATTTCTGGATGAATTTTTGATTTGAATCAATCTTTCAGATCAAATAGCAAAATGAAAGTTGTCTTGAATAACCACTATTCTAGATCTTTTTACATTAATGTGAATGCCCCACAAGGCTTTATCCTAGGACCTACTTTGTTCTGAATTTTTATCAACAATTTTTCCAATGTCATCAGTTCTCAACTCATTATGTATACTAATGATACAACTATTTATACCTGTCTTAATGGTAAGTCTGATTGGTTCAGTAAGATCAAATTGGCAGCTGATCTAAAAAAATAATCATCAATATCTTGTTAACTGGGGCAAGAAATGACTTGTTAATTTTAATGCCTCCTTTCTATTAATCATCTTAAACAAGCTTTCTCAGGCTAATGTTTTCCACTGACATGAAGTAGAATGATTATATTGAATCATTTGCTATGTCTGCTGCTAGAAAACTTGGTTCACTTTGTTGTGCTAGCCATTTTTTTTTTTTGCTGGAATCTATTTTACACCTTTTTAAGTCTACTATTCATCCATGAACCGAATAATGTTGCCACATATAGTCTGATGCTTCTATTATGTATTTATAGATTCTTGATAAACTCCAAAGAAGAATCTGCAATATTATCAGTCCTCAGATTCTTTCACACTCAATAATCCCCTGTGTATTAGTGGTTTTGTCGCCTTTTCTTATGGTGAAATGATTGAAAAAATGAGGTAAAAATTAATGACTATTTAACTGTAAATATTGAAAAAGTACTCACAAAGAGATTATATCAAAAATGCTAATGTTCCTTAGCAATTTTAAAAGTTAATTTTCTTTTTTTATTCAAATTGTTTAAAAATAATCAGCAACTGACTACTGTCCCCAAAGCACTATCACAGGACATGTTGAGGCAGGATAAATTCTTCCTGTCAAAGGGTGATAATTGCCTTCTGCATTTCTACAGTGGTTTCTAATATATATACAATACTAACTTGTCCTAAAAAGGTTAGCAATGAGTAAAAGCAAAGTATAATTTTATGAAAAAAAAAAATTATTTTTACTTGATAGCAAGACCAATTAATATATATAAATTTCTTGATACTCATCAATAGCAATATTTTTAGACATTTTTTGCTTCATTCAATTCAAGACTTTGGAAAATGCAATTTATTTGATTTAATGGAGATCATGACGATCAAGAAATATATTTTAATATTTCTAATTATTTTGTGTTTAATTCACAAAAAAGACATGAAAGAAAAATGTCTAAAATCCTATCAGTTAATTAATTCTTCTCTTGAATAAATATGAGAACCAGTTATATCAGATGTATTTTATGTAAGTCTGTTTAGTAGTAAGTCTGAATTAACTCACAGCAGCATGACACAGCTGTTCATTATTCCTTCCTCTTCAATGATGGAGACAGTTATTCATCAATAGCTGACCAGTTACCCTGTATTTGTTCGCATGTGCCATTTATGAAAATCAATGCTAGGTCTGTTTGGTCAATGATACAATCAATGATTTTTCTTAAAGAATAAAATGTCAAGATATTTTAAAAGAATGCACTGCATCCTCCCTTGCTTTATATTGTCTTTAAAATTTAAAGAATTTATAAAAAATATTTTTTCTTTATTTTTTGGGTATAATAAATAAAGTGTGCATAATTAATCAGATATAAGCAATAATATTGCAAAGAAATCCACTTAATTTGTATTTTAATGTATCAAGTGTAATAATGTGTAATTATTTCTTAAAAGCAATGAATGAAAACAAATATTATCTAATTCATGATATAAAATTTTATATATGATGCAAATATACAGTTACTTACAAAAAGATTATCCTTTCATGGCTCATTAAATAAAAATAAGTATATATATATATATTTCTTGAAAAATCTGAATGATTTCCTTTAAAAATAAGAATGATAAAGTCAAGAAGACAAATTCAAAAATAATGTAACAGTACCTCTATCTCATGAAAGTTATTATATTTGTACATATATTTCATACACTAAATGCAACAATTATAATGGGACACAGGTATAAAATAAGGCAATAAAAAATGATGTCAGGAAGATTTGAACTCAATGCCCTTGTGTAACCAAGTCAACCTATAATATCAACTTTAAAATATTAGATATTTTGTAGATGATTAGTTTGTAATTTCAAATTACTGAAGTGAATCTGTCATGAGAAACAGAATTAAGCTGAAAAGCATGTATGATTCATTGCCAAAATTAAATCAGCAGAGAAAAATGTCTTACATATTAATCCATTGTTTGGTCACTTAAGCCTGTTATAGTTATTTCTCTCATTCTATTTCTCTCTTTATTTTCATTTGTTTCTCTCTATCTTGCTCAGAATTTGTTTTTTTCTATCATCCTCTATCTTTTTCAGTTTTTGCTTATCTTTTTCTATTTCCATTTTCAATTTTTTGTCTCTCTTAGTTTCCCTCTCTCTCTATTTCTCTCTATATATACTTATCAGTTAATTTGTCAGTATGCATGCACAAGAGTTCACTGTAAATTGTATGGGTATATAAAAATAATTTTTTGCAGACTTAAAGTTTATATTAACATTGAAAAAATTTTCATTTTACAACTTTGTATATATCTTGAGATGTGAGTTGAAACACATGGAATTAAGAAATTATTTTCTCTATATAGTCTAATCATGAAAAGCTTCTATGTACATGTTTTAAGTGTGTAATTAATTCTCTATCTCTCTTTCATACACACGCACACACATATAGTGAGAGAGATTTTTTGCAGCAGAAAAAGCAAATTGAGATAGAGATTAAAATGAAATTGTAACATTTCAGTTGAAATCTACACACATTAATTGCTTCACTTTAACATGGCTATAAAAGCTTTTATGCCTGATTTAGTTAGTGCATCATAGACATCAACCTCATGTTGTTTTGTCTTAAAAGCTTTTATCTTGCCCATCATTAAGTTTTCTTATCATGATTTTTACTGCACAGATGTGATTCATTCTACATATTCATCCTGCAAATGAAGAACAAAGAAAGATTAACAAGTTCTCTATAAGGATAACTCCCTCATGAAATAACATTATGGCAAAGAGAGAAATTTCTTCTAACTTGGTTCATTTAAATTTCTAAACTTTATTTCAGTTATTTGCAATCATCATCATCATTGCTGTTATTCTAATCAGTGGAAGAATAATTTGAAACAAACATGGAACACAAGAGATCATGGTGCATGCAAAATAAACTACCACTAATCACGCCAAAATCTCATCTTTGTATATGATGGGACTGGAAGGGAGTCTTCTACTATGAGCTCCTGTCAAAAAAGCAGACAATTATTTTGAATATGTACTGCTTGCTCCTAATTAGATTATTTGAAGAGAACAATTGAACAAGAATTCTTCAGAATGAATTCATTTAAAGGGTATAATATTCTATCAGGATAAAACCATATTGCATATTTCATTGGTGACTAAGCAAAAATTGTTACAACTTAGCTGGGAAATTGTCACTTACCCACCATATTCAGCAGACATATTCAAATTACCATTTATTCTGATTTTTATGGAATTCTCTTAATGGAAACATTCTAATCCCCTGAAAGACTGCAAAATGCAACAAGAACAGTTTTTAACCATTATTAATAAGTATTGCGGTTGCACTAAAAACAGCCAAATAATAGCAACAGTAATAGTACATTACATACATTCATGTATTTGTGTGTATCTAAATATCTATGGTGATTTTCTGAGTGTAGCTTAGATGTGACAGAAGGCCAAATATATGGGGTACCCAGTGAAGATCGAACTCACTATTCAGTTTCACCAAGATAAGTTTGCTAACCATTACATCACATCAAAGTGCCCCTAAATATCTATGTATACGAATGTTTATATATAAAAATGTCTCACAAAAATTTTCTTACTGGGCTAAAAATGTACATTCTAAATGCATATTTAAACTTCTCTAACTTGTAAGGTTTTATTTACATTGCTGTCTCCACATTTACAATGTTTCAGCCTTTGTACACTCCAGCCTTCTTCAGGTGTTTGGATTTTTGAGCTGAACCCTTTATCTTCCTTTGACTCAACAAATTTTTTTTTGTTTTTTGCTCAACTCAGCTATTGAACTATTGGTCAAGTCACTGGATTCAACCAAACACTTTTATCCACTGGGCCATGTATCCTTGAGGACATCAGTGAATGAATTTTTGGGACTTATAAACCTAATGTCTCAGTATCATTTTTATCAGAGCTCATATTGTAGTTTATATATAAACATTATTGTTTTTCTCTAGCACTCCTTATTACTGGTTCCCATATTGTATTCATTTCTATGCTTGACCGGCTTAGGAGATTTTTGTGGCCTAGCATATGCCTTAAGTTTTTGTATTTTCCAGTGTTGTTCTCTATTTATTATTTCAACCTCATCCTAAATAGGGTGATAATTTCCCTTTTCTCTCTATATGTGGTTAGGGTTCACATGGTCCAGTAGTAGCTGAAACTCTTCCTGGTGTGGTTAGAGTATGAAGGTGTCATCTACATATCTCAGCCATAGAGTTGACTTTACTGATGTGGATTCTAATGCCATTTCTTCAAAGTATTCCATATATATGTTAGCCATTGCTGATGATAATGGTGAGCCCATTGCTAAACCCTTCATCCTGCTGATATAGATGATCCCATTCCAAAATTTGTTGTTATCTATTGGTATACTGGTCCATTCTCCTAGGAATGTCTGAGGCCAGTTTATCTCTGCTACTGATAGTGCCTCCTCTGTGAGTACTGTGGTGAACAAACTCACTACATTCAGGCTCACCATCTGGTTGGATTGGATGGAAGCATTCTTGATTATTTCCACAAAGTGGGCAGAGTTTCGTACCTATATTGGTGACTTTCCTATTAATGGGTCAATTATATCTACAAGGAAGCAACTCAGAGGTTGGCATAGAGAACCTTGGCAGCTAACAATTGGAATACTGTCTTTGTGAATTTTGAGGAGACCATATATGTGAGATAGCTTGCTGTAACATTGTGTCAACTGCCTGTATGTCTTAGGTGGGAAGTGATCCTTGTTCTTGATTAGGATCTGTGACAGTTTTCTTACCATTTCAGTGTTGGATCTTTCTTTACTATGATTACCATTTCTAGTGAGGTCTTCCAGTTTTCCTGTATATTCTGTTTTGTACATCACTGCAGTTGCATTGCTTTTGTCAGCTGGTAGTATGATAATGATGATATCATTACTCTATAGGTTTTTGATTGCCAGCCTCTCCAGTTTTGTGATGTTTGATTTGGGTGGCGTGGCTTTCCACATTATCTATCTCACTTTCCATCTTAGCTCATCCACTCAAGCCTGGAAAATGTTCAAAACTATTTCCTCAATTTGGGCAATGATGTCCAAGTATAGTATCCTCTTGATGGTTGTTGTGAAGTTGAAACCCTTGTCACTCAGTTGATGTTGACTAATGTGGGTGATGGACATTGTGCATTATATTCTGATCTTTCAGTCTGTTCAATTTCTGTAGTTAGCAGGTATTGACTGTGTTGAATTTATGTCTGAAGGATTTATCCAGATCATGCTGAATCCTCTTTTGTTCTTCTTCATCGTTAATTCTGTTGAAGAAGGTCTCTAGCCTCTGGGAAATATCGGATTGTATGGGATTATTTCTCAGACAAGTACGTACCAATAAGCCCCATCTGTGGGATGAAGTTGAAATAATAGACAGAGAACACCACTGGGAAATATGAAAACTTGAATCAGTGCATATGCTTGACCACAAAAATCTCCTAAGCTGGCCAAGTATAGAAATGAATACAATATGGGAACCAGTAATATGAAGTGCTAGAGAAAAACAATAATAACTATGAAATTGCTCTGGTAAAAAAATGATTACTGAGACATTAGGTTTATAAGTTCCAAAAAATTCTTTCACTGATGTCCTCAAGGGCACATGGCCCAGTGGATAAAAGCATTGGTTGAATCCAGTGACTTGACCCAAAGTGTTGTGTTGTCTACAGCTGAGGTGAACAAAAAACAAAACTAGGAGAATTGAGTTAAAAGGAGACTGAGAACATCCAGAAGAGGTGTAGCATATGGAACTAGAACAATCTACCCTAGTGGATGAAATAAAAAGTTCAGTTCAAAATTCGAATCACCTGAAGAAGGCTGTAATGTACAATGGCTGAAACATCATGAATATGGCAACAAAGATTGTTCAAACAATGTAAATAATTATAGTATCTTATCTCAGAAATACAGACAGATATATAAGGTTTTTTAGATATGTACATAAAATACAGGGTGTTCCAAGTATTTGAGAACACGTTTAATGGGCCATAAATGAAAAGTGATCTAATGTAGTATTACATGGCAGGCAATAAATTTTAATATTTTCATTTCTCTTTCAGACATATCAAGAGCATTAACATAGCAGTTTCCAACTTAACACAGGAAAGGAAAAAGTATATTATGCTTGTGGTACCAACTTGGGGAGAGCCAGCTTCTTGAAAATGGCTAGGTGAGGAGGATGAATGGCAGCTGAATCAGCACAGATGTACAGAGATACACACAATGATGCATGCTAATTCACATGGTCTGTGATGGTGCTGGGGTTCATGAGCAACAAGGACCATAACATGCTATTCCACTCATTTTCACAGGTCTCAGTCAATATCATCACCTACACTGAGGGGCTAGATATGATGGTCAAGCCCTGGATTGCATGGTTGGCTGCATATGTTCCAGTAAGATCCTGCTCCTTCCCACATAGCCCACATAATCTGGAAGAATCTGTCCAAGAAATTTTTGTAATCATGTAACTCTCAACATGGTTTCCTGATTTTAATTTCTTGAACAACTATATCTATATTGAGAGAAAGACTGATAGTCCCACAATCACAAGGACTCATTGAAGGCTGCCATCATGGATATGATGGCCAAAACAAATGAGACAAATTTGATCTGGGCAAACAGTCACTTCTAAGGCTGCATTGAAGCCATCTTTGACATTGAGGGAAGTTTTATTGAATAACTTTTTTCTATTTTTCTATATTGAACATGTGTTCAATTTCTTACTGTTGATAATATACTGAGTTTTTCTATTGGATATCTATTTTTTTTATTTATATCATAATTTGTTCTCAATTATCTGGAATACCTTGTATATGTATTCTAGCTTAAAATTATAGTACATTAATATCAATTTGGGTTAACATTTTGGATTCATTTGGTTTAGTTGTTTCAGGACAATAGCCTAGTGGATTAAAGCAATGATTTGTGAATTTGGTGAGGTAGTAATTGTGAGTTCAATCCCTGGAATGGGCAGTGTGTACTTTGACTTGGTGGAAACATGGCAAGCAATAACTTAGCAGTACTAAAAATAAGAATTAAACAATATCCCCAGATGTGGGTAGTGGAACAAGAACAGTCTTCCCCCATAGATTAAATAAATGGTTCAGTTTAGAATTCCCTGTATGTTATACAGATCAATATACTCCAGATGAAAGCTGAAAGGCACAATGGCTAAAACATTCTGATAACAACAAAGATGAGGATAACAGTTTAAATATAAATAAATGTAAATAATGCTATCTTATTTTTGTGAGGCAGAAATAGCAAATCCAACACCATTGTCATTTGAAAAGAATGATTGAAAAGAATCTTCAAGAATCATTGTGGAAGAAACTTTTGAGGTGTGACACTGATTTCTTAATTTACCTTAATCTATTTTCTCAAAAATCATTTTGGATTTTCAATCAAACTGAAATTTTTAAAAGTATTTGATTTTGATGCACCATTTTTTTTTTACCTCAGAAATTCCTTATAAAATATTGTATCTTTTATGAAAATTTTTTTGAATCTGAAATTTTTCTTCAGTTATACAGAAAGAAATTGAATATCAGTATTGAATTAAAAACAGTCCCTAGGGATAATTTATTTGAACTAAAATGTTTATCATTTGGTATGAAAAAATAATTTTTGTTTAGTTTATTTAATTTTTCACTCTTCTCTCTTAAAATAATTCATTTTTTCTATTCTGTTTCAAAAAGAAATAACAGATTTGAGCAAAAGATCATGTTCAGACTTATTCTCTTTCCATAGAAAATAGGTGAGAAAAATTCTATTGATTGGCAATATTTGCCAAAAGGCTAATGAGCAGAGTTTGAATTCCAGTTGAATCCATTACATTCATTTACATGCTGATACCCTTTGGAAAGGTATTAATCCTCTTCTTCCCCAGCTATGGGTAAATAGCAGGGCAGATCAGGTTCAATAGCTTTGGATGGCAACTGTCTACCACAGAAAGAAATAGCAACCTACTCTGGGAAAAAAAATCTGCCTCGTCAATCATGTATCGAAAGATACATGATTTCCTAAGTGCGTATCATGCATGGCAAATAACTATCTGACTAATTGTTATGGTAATTTACCTACACATGCATGAACTCTTCCAGCTATAAATAGGAGCAGGTACTGCCTTTTGGGAGGGAAGTTTCCAGTAATCATCTCTGACATTCTTGCTGTAAAACTCGTTTGTATCTGTTTGTATTCCTGTTTTGTTAATATATTTGTTTAACTCAATTCCTCTCTTTGTGCCTTTATTTCTGGCCCTAACAAGGCCACAACACTAATGAATACTTTTTGTCATATAATTTTTGTCCAAAGCTATCAAAATTTCTTCATATTTGTTTCCTCAGTCGCACTTTAATTAAATTTGGATTATATTGTATCATTCTGAAGGCAAAATTATGAATTTATCTCCAAGTTCAATCAATTCTCTAGTGACTTAATAGGATCAGATTTACTTTAGTTTTTTCTTCATTCTTAATTAGATTGGTCCCTTCGGCAACAGTAAAAAAGTATTAATCAATAATTTCCTGTCATTAAAATGATAAATGAAATTCTTCTACAGTAATTAATATTAACATCTAAATGAAAGTAAAAGAATACACATGTTCTAATTCTTGTATATATTGAAGATAAACAAAGGTTTAAATATTCACAACTGGAATATATCATTTTAGTCACTGGTATATTAAGATACAACACAGATGAGTGAATGATTGTAATCATCATTAGACAAATTTTACAACCTCACATTGTAATGTAATTTTAATATTTTTTTATACTATTAGGTCACTCAGTACAAATTCCAAAGGTCACTCACAGTAGAGGGTTAGTGAGATTGTTGTAAGGTAGGGGGAAGAAAGGTGTAAGAAGTGCTCATTACTAGTGATGTGTAGGATAGATATTGGTTGCCTCTCTACTTGAAGAGACCAAAATTGTAGTTTTCAGGGAAACACCCTTTCGGGAGTTTGTTTCACAGAATAAAAGTTCTGGAGAAGAAGCTGTCTGAGTGGAATTTACTCCTTATCAAAGGGACACAAAAGGAATGGGGATGATTTGCTGCATGGACATGGTATGGTGTTTCCTAGCCATTAATGTCTGAGCTGGTGGAACTAAGGAATATAACTTGTTCAAACATCTGCCATAGTAATAGTGATATAGTGAAAGACTAGCAATGTTTTATCTGTGGGATGAGGGTTGGATAATTAATCACTCACAAGGCCATGTAATTGCTTTTCAACTCTGTTGAGGCTGGACAGTGAGCACAGAGTAGCAATACTCCATTCTTGGTCTGATCTGACAGAAAGAGAGAGCATGGCAGCAGGAGTTAGGTATTTTCTAAGGTGATTTAAGGAACAAACCATTCTTTCTGCATATTTTGAGTTGACATCAATATACAAAATCCATTTGATGTTGGGAGTGAGTTTTAGAACCAGTAAGTATTCAAGGCAAGGAGTTAATTTGAGGGTATGACCAATAATCAATAGTGGTACAAGCTTAGGGCCTGCTTGGTGGTGATGAAATGTTACTAGCTTTGTTTTGGAGATTGGAAGTTAGTCTTTCTCTCATTAAGAGTTAGGTTAGAAGAGAGATCAGCTGTCAGGCACTGGTCATCTAGATATTTGGAGGTGCACCCATATATCTTGGTGTCTTCTGCATATACATTTACTATGGCTTTGATAGTATTCTTGGGCAGATTGTTAACACAAAGCATAAAGAGGGTAGAGCTGATGAGAAAGTATGCCAGTATTGATCTCATGTGCCTCAAAAGACTGGCCATTAATGACAATCTTCATAGACCTACCTGACATGAAGGACTTGATAACTGAGAGGACTCTTCCAGAGATTTCATAGTTGGCAAGATTGTGCAGCCATCCCCTGTGCCACACCTTGTTAAAAGTATTTGATATGTCTAGGGTGATCACTCTCAAGATGTTTTTATTATCAAACACTTCATTGATTCTATGTATGAAAATATTTAAAATATCAGCAAGACCTAGAAAAGATAAAACCATACTGTTTGTCACTTAGAGAATTGTTTTTGTTGAAGTATGTAACAACTTTGTTGTTGATGATAGCTTCAAAAAGTTTGCTAATGATATTAAGGAGGCTGATGAGAAAATATTATGATAGGGACAAGGGTTCATCTACATTCTTGTACACAGAACCCACACTAGGCACCTTCCATGGGCTTAGGAAACATGTTTTCATATGGCAGTGGCTAAACAGCTTTGCCAGGATTGAGACAGTTCTGGGCCAAAGTTCTTGAGAACAGCTACAAGGATTTTTTCAAGACCAGTAGCCTTTGTAGAGTCAAGGCTTTTGATAAGTCTGGAAACCTTCTGAGCCTATATAGTGATATCACAGTGCTTGTAATCCATGAGGTAGGGAAAATCAGGTAAGAGATGATCTTTGTTGTCTAACATAGACCATTTATAATCAAGGACTATCAGTTTGCTTCTATTGAGTATTGCATTTGTAATTTCCCAGTTTGTTTGTCTTTTTTTGGATAATGCATTGACATCCTGTAACCCATTTAAGAAAGAATTTCTGAAAAACAGAAGCACTACAGTATAAATGAACCACTTTGTAAAAATAATGCCTGTGGTATTCTGAACACTTACCTGTCTCCACTTGGGAACAGGACTTTTCCTAGCAATCTCCCTTTTGACTTACTATTAATAACCCCTCTCTTAAAAATAAAATGTAGTCATCTTGTTAGTTCATTAAATCATTCCAAATATCTCATGTCTTTTTTTTATCACTTCAATTTAATGAACTAACAAAGCATATGTGAGGCATAAATCAAGTATGGATAAATTCCTCAAACCAGAATGTTTGAATGTATCACCAAACTCTCTCTCAGTGAACAAGGTTTATGCACACTGGTACCATACTTTCAATGTTTTTGTTCATTCTATTCAAGCTAACAATTCTGTCAGACTCAACACTCTTGTTAACTTTGTTTCTTCCACAGTGTATGAGTATATTGCAGAATGTAATGATTATGAATCAGCTATAGACACCCTAAAGGCATTTACATAAAACCAAAAAGTGAAGTGTTTACGAGACATGTTTTAGCCACTCGAGAACAAAAAAATGGACAGACAATAGATTAGTATGGGCAACAGTTTCAACTACACAGTAAAGACTGCAATTTCAAAACTGTAAGCACTTTACAAAATCGAGATGTCTCTATTAGAGACACTTTTATTAGTGGCCTACACTCACATACTATTTGTAGCACTTGCTAGAAAATAAAACTCTCAACTTAAGTACAGCAGTAGCTCAAGCTAGGGCGCTTGATGTTGTTCAGAAGCACTCTGATTCATACACACATCCATTTACGCTGGCTGTAAATGCTATCACTTGATTGAAATTGGATCATTATCATTCTACATCTCAAACATGCCATTATAGCTAAAAAAAAATAGGTGCTATTTTTATGGAGGCACTAGTCATGACCATAATCATTGCCTGGCAAAGAAGGCCACATGTCATAAATGTGCTAAAAAGAGACACTTTTCTAAGGTTTGTCAGTTGACTAAGTGTTATGGAGTGATTTCACAGTGGAGGCTTGTATTTGTACTAAGTCGGTCCTAAAATAGGTTCGACGTACAAAATGTTAGGAACTTCATATAATAGGTATGACGCAGTAATCTTGTGGTTGCTGATACTTTTAGTATCTGACTAACGGTCGTCCGACATCGACTGACTAACCAACTCACTGAGCGACTTTCTCGTTACTCCTACTACTCCTATTTATTATAGGTGGGAGAGTCTATTAACTATAGAATAGGTGTGTTCCACTATAACACTAAGTCATTTGTATCCTCTTCTACAATTTTGGCTTCTTCAGAACTACTTAAGTGAGTTAATGTGCTTGTTTTAATCAACAATAAGAAAGTGACAGCTCTCATCAACACTGGAAGTACTGGATCTTTCTTTGTCTATGACTATGCCAAGAAGCATAGGCTGAAGATGGATTCTGCAACAGTATCTATGGTTTTTTTTATCATTGAACTCTCCAGTAAATGAACTCTGTATAGTTGAAATAAATTAATTAAGCAAATCATACCCGAACACAAGGCTTTTAATTTTAGCTGATTTTTGCTGTAATGTGATTCTAAGCCAACACTCATAAGTATCATTCACTTTTGGTGTCACTAAAGAAAGTTTTATATTTCTAATTTTACTTCATGCAGTGTGCCATCTGCTAGAATGGACATGCTTTCTCTATTTTCCAACTTGACTACAAAATGCAAACCTATTGCCACAAAATCAAGAAGACTTAGAAATGATGACAAGAGGTTTGTACAGTCTGAGATTGATAAAATGCTAAAAGGAGTTATTGAAGAAAGTACATCTCCTTTGAGAACTCAGGTCTTTATCGTAACCAACAAACATTATCGAAAGGGACTGGTTGTTGTCTATAGCCAGACTATCAACAGATTTACCCACTTTGATGCTTACCCTCTCTTGAGGATAGACTACCTTGTCTATGAGATTTCTCGGTTCAAAAATTACAGTTTGTTAAACCTGAAGAGTGTTTACCACCCATCCAAAGTGAAGATAAACCATATGCTACCTTTGAGGTTAATGGCAAACTTTATCTGTTCTGCAGAATTCCATTTGGAGCCATGAATGGTGTAGCCTGTTTTCAAAGGACTATACATGGTATAATAAAACACCATCTTCTTGGAATCTATGCCTATGTAGATAATATCATCATTACTGGAAGGACTCAGCAAGAATATGATTAAAATCTGGAGTGGTTCTGTGAGACTATCCAGGTTCACAATCTCACCTTTCTCAGATATATCATAACCCATGGCTTGCTAAGACCTAATGCAGAGAGATTAAGAACCCTTAAAGTGCTATCAGTCCCTAAAGACAAGATCACTTTACACTGTGATAAAATAGTAAAACTGGTTGCAGCAAAAACATTTCCTCTGAATCAAGAAGCAGTGAGCTTAAAGAAGAAATTGGGAAAGCATTGTTGCATTTCAGTGACGAGACAGTACTAATAGTAGAAAGTTAATTATTATTCCTGTTCATTTTTACTTTTTAATTCTTCTGATAATTTTGAAACGCTATATGTATTTTAAAATTTTCTATTCTCTTGAAATTATTGCCGTATTTTCTTTTTGTGTAATTATTCTAACTTTTTATTATTCATTCATTATTGCAGATCTTAAAAATGAAATGTAATATCTATTCTTCTTTTTTACTTTAGTTTACAAACCAAATTTCAAACAAAATATCTTGAATTAGTTCAGGCCAGGCTGGCACAAGGGTCTCTGTCCCACCACAAAACTATGATATGGAAAAATAAATTATTTATGTTATGGAAAGTAATTTTTTATTCAATCTTTAAAAAATAAACTTCATTATTTTTTGGTTTGCTACTAACATGGAAAAAGTAAATAATTTTAAATCAAATTTTATTAAAGCAAGTCTATAGTGAGCCTTATTTTTTAAAATTAATTTAAATGATATAGTTAAATTTGTAAAACAAATATTCAACACAGCTAATGTTGCCCATAACTCATGTCTGTCTCATAATTTTTATTTAACTAAAGTTCTTTTCTTCTTTTCAAAAACAAATATAACTTGAATTTGCACTGGTGGGTCATTGTTATTTTGCACACTTCCCTCAATTGTTAAGTGCAAAAAAATTTTGCACACTGCTCCTCAATTGTTACACACACATATATATATATATATATATATATATATATATATATATATATATATATATATATATATATATATATATATATATATATATATATATATATATATATATATATATATATATATATATATATATGGT
Organism: Acanthosepion pharaonis; assembly: GCA_903632075.3. Taxonomy (NCBI): domain Eukaryota; kingdom Metazoa; phylum Mollusca; class Cephalopoda; order Sepiida; family Sepiidae; genus Acanthosepion; species Acanthosepion pharaonis. Next base: position 996,569 of record CAHIKZ030000456.1, read on the forward strand.
ATATTATATAGATAGATGATATTCCTACTAGCAGATTATCCAGTTAGAACACAAGCTCATCAGGTAGCATATTTGTATTGCATTATAATTACTGATTGGACAAATTTATATTTAATTGTTACTGCAAACGTTTGAGAAAATTGCTTTTCTTGAACATATTTGTCATTTTGGAGAAATGAATATTGAAATTTGGCCTTTGTCATTAATTACCACTACATATACATATACACATAGAATAGTTTAAGCAGCAACTGGAAGTGAAAACTGAAAAGCAGAAATCAAACTGAAAAGCAGAAATCAAACTGATAAAATTGCTCTTTATGAGAAGGGGTTGATACACATTTTCTAGTAAAATAAAAAAGAAAATTTGAGTAAATAAATTCTCAAGTTCTAATCAATTGAAAACTTTCTAACTTCTTTTTATCAATCTAAAAAACTGGCCTGTGTGATCCACCTTAAATGCCTATAAGCAGAAGTTTATTTTTATTCTGTCAGTCAGCAGTAAAAAATTCCACTGTTGTGCTAACAAATGCAGGACTTGGATATAATTCCTCAGATCTGCCTTAACTTTTATAAAGCACAAAGGCAAAAACATGACAGAACTTAAAAAAATTTTTTAATAGAAATAAGATGTTATATAACATTGTATCTGATAAAAAGAGAATACATATTGCTAAACATTTTTTTTATTACACACAATTTCATGTATGTTTAAATATCAGCTTCAGTGTTTTCCTTGATGACTACTATGAAATTTAAATTAATTTCCTGACACTCTAGACATTACAGCTTCTTCAATGAACTAAAAAATAACAGATATTAAATATTGAAGAACACTAGAATAAGTATTTTGTAGTGCATCATCAAAAGAGCAACTTTACAGAAACAGACATTTCTATTCTTTGGTGGAGAATGTTATATGCCTTCATCCATAAGGGGATTTTATAAATATAGTAATCTCTTTTTATCTAACTTATTATAAAACACAGATTGTGTGTGTGTGTGTGTGTGTGTGTGTGTGTGTGTGTGTGTGTCTGTAACGTTTATATATTGGATTGGATTTCCTACATTTTTCAACCGATTTCAACAAAACTTCACAGGACTACATAAAATTACCTTTTGGTGGTTCTAACAGCACCAAAAATGGGAAAAATATAATTGTTTTTGCACAAAATCAATTTGAAAACACGATTAAGAGACATCGTGAAAATGGAAGGGTGACAACTCACATCAGGTTGTTTGTGTGTGTGTGGGTTCCTTTAAATATGGGAGCGGATTTCCTATATTTTTCAGCCGATAAAACAAAACTTCACTTTTTTTTTTTTTGGCAGGTAGTGTTTATTATTCTCTTGCACACTTTTTTCTTTATTTTTAACATTCAGAATGCTTTAAAAATTCCATTTACAAGACAATTATTTATAATAAAATTCAATCGGGAGACTCATAACGATTGAAAACAATGTTTTTGTTTGAGTTTGGGTTTGACCAATTCGTAAAAAATAAAAAAAAAAAAAACTAATTAAGACATGCGTGTCCGTCAACCTTAAACAATAATCTAACAATCTATACTGATTGTACGAATACAAACATCGGAATAAATTCTTTATCTTTAGGGAAAGATAATGAAATCTAAACATACACAAGTTCTAACTAAAAATAATAACCGGAACGGGAAACTACTTTAAATACACATCGTGTCCAGTTTTTTTTACTGTATTCAATAAGTAAAAATCATAAATTGTAAAAGATTATTAATACAGAAAGGCTACTAAATGTGTGTGTGTGTGTGTGTGTGTGTCTGTAACGTTTATATGTTGGATCGAATTTCCTACATTTTTTAGCCGATTTCAACAAAACTTCACAGGACTACATAAAATTACCTTTTGGTGGTTCTAACAGCGCCGAAAATGGGAAAAACACAGTTGTTTTTTTAAGAAAATCAATTTGAAAACGTGAGAATGAAAGGGGGACAACTCACCCACGAAAATGTAAACAAAAGAGCATAGCATGATGAAAAAGACGCCGAACTTGACGAAAACAAAATTTTATCATCGTTCATATTATTATTAAAGAGGAAAGATCAAAGTATTTTTGGAGTATTTTTTTTACATTTTTTAATCGTTCCTAGCACGTCTGAAATTTTCGTTAAAAATATTGTTTTTTTTTTGGGTCAAAAAAAAAAGGACAGATAATCAATCATTTTTATCATTTTTTTCGATTTAATAAAAAAGATTAAAATCTTACTTTGATATTATTTTAAAAATCAATTATCATTTTTTCAAAACTGATTTTAATAAAAACAGATATTATACTGTTTATTTAAAATATTTTGAACCTAGCTTAACTTAGCTTCTGCGCCAAAAAAATGTAATTTGAAAATAAAACAAAGCAGGTCATAAACTTTCGCGTCGCTTGACGATTGACGAAAGGCACATTCATGATGTTTAGATAACTTACTGGAGGGTAATTCTTTCTACGGATGGAAGGAAGTGAAATTATTTAAGTGAACAAATTATTTACCTCGTTACTTTTAAGGAAAACTTTCAGCGCTCTAATTTTTTATTTATTTTTTTTGTACTTAGCTTTCATTTTTACGTTTACGATGCTTTATGGAAAATATAAAGAAATTTAAAAATAAGACTGTTAATAGTGAGATTAAATTTCATAAGAAAAAGGTATCTAATTAATTTAGGTACCTTTCTTATGAAATTTTATCAGAAGTGTACATAAAATACTATAATTTTATATACATTTATTACATTTTACTGTGTTATTTGTATTTTCATTCATTTTATTATTAATTTTGATATTTCATTTATGGAAAAATGTCATAACTGAAATTAATATAAAAATAAGATCATATAAATTAAAGTTTAGCAGTAGTTAAATTTCATAAGATGATACTGTTACTTGTAGGTACCCTTCTCAGTTGAAATTGAAAATTCAAATTAACTTCTCCATACGTGTTTCAAAAAAAAGTAAAGGGCTTAACAGCGGAGAACAATGCTGAACTCAAATAATGCAACTAAATTGTATTCTGGTTGGTCTTCCATACTTGATAATTACTGTCCGACTATAAACTCAAAAATTACATTTCTTAATTACCATGGCTAATCTGATTGGTCCAAATTATACAATTTTCAAAGCGCTAGACATTTTGAAAGGTTGATGTTGCATTTAACTAATGTTAAAATATTTTTTAAAATTCAATTTAAACATTTTTTAAAAATCTTTTTAAAATTAAAGAAATAAGAAATAATTGTATTAAAATCCAATTTTCATTGAAAAAATTTTTGCTTCAGAAAATATTGTCCATATTCATAAAAAACAAATTAAAACAAATAAAAGCATTTGAGACTAAATAATATATTTGTTTTATTGAGCTTTGTATGTTACAATTCACAGCTGATTTTCAGGTACGTTGGCCAAAAAAAAAACAAAAAAAAAAATACATGATTTGCATTCTTCAAAGCCTTGTGCTTTTAACTATTGTAATCACTAAAACCGATGGTCTCGAATTTCTAGAGTTTTTCATAAAATTAGTTATGGGGTGTTAATAAATATAAAAAATTTCTGCCATGACTTTAATAAAAAAAAAAACATATTTATAATAATTTCGATCATCTGTGAATAGTTTCTGAAAGTTTCATTAACATCTGACAATTATTTTTATTTTTGCAAGATTTTTCCAAATTAATGTGTGTAAATACAAAAAAACGCGCTAAAAATTATCTATGTTATTTACTACCCCTTGTTGCGACAAAGAGAAACAAGGTTTTTTAAATCAAAATTTAGAATATTCTAAAAAGATGGAAAAATTTTAAAAAATAATTAAAAAAAAATTTAGTCTATCCTCTTCATAAAAACATAAGCATTTTGACGATAAAATTTTGTTTTCATAAACTTTAGCGTCTTTTTCATCAGACTATGCTCTATGTTTTAGTGATTCCGTGGAGTGACTTGGGTAAAAAAAACCCAGGTTGTTTGTTTGTGTGTGTGTGTGTGTGTGTGTGTGTGTGTGTGTGTGTGTGTGTTCCTTTATATATGGGATCGGATTTCTTACATTTTTCAGCCGATAAAACAAACATCCACTTTTTTTTTTGGCAGGTAGTATTTCTTATTGTCTTGCACACTTTTTTCTTTATTTACATTCAGAATGCTTTAAAAATTCCATTTACAAGACTATTGTTTATAATAAAATTCTATTCACCAATTGATAGACTCATAACGATTGTAAACAATGTTTTTGTTTGAGTTTGACCAATTCGTAAAAAAAAAAAAACTCATTAAGACATGCGTGTCCGTCAACCTTAAACAATAATCTTTGTCAATTTTATTTTTCAGTCTTTATGATGGTTGATACTTGATCTATCTCTTACTGTTACAACCCCGGGCAATGCCGGGCTCTACTGCTAGTCTTTTATAAAAGTTCTCTTTCTTTTTATTTAATTTCATTTTATTCTGTTTAAAATTTATTTGCTTAAGACTCATTATTCCATTAACTTAATATACAGCTGTACTATTTTATGGAAATATTATTATCACAAAACTTTTTCTCTATGTGTTTCGCCTCAACACCATGACTTATTAAATTATTTCAATAATAATTTGCATTCATTCAGTCACTGGAATGATGAGGTATTTGCCAACATATTAGTTCAGTTATCTAGAATTACTGGGATTTCCTGGGATTTTTCTCTCTCCCACTTTTTAGTGGCTGTGCACATATTCTTATTCCTTGATTAGCTCTGAAGAGTGAGAATCTATAACCTGATAGTTATTTTTTGTTTCTTTTTTGTTATATTTTTTGATCCACTACTATATAGTGAGTAATTTTTTTTTCCTAGCTCTATCTCACCTTTGTTATATATTATTGTATATATTTATATTACTTTTAAAATGTCTGTTTTTTAAACTTTTAATACATACATTCATTTATATATTTTTCTTCTTTTTCAAAAGTTTTCTGAGTATTTAATAGATATCTTTATCATCTGTCTTTCCATGAATCTGTTATCATAAAGAAATAATCTTGCTTCTGCCAATTTTACTCTAAATCAGGTTTGTCAAACTGGTGGTCCATAGCCCTCATGCAGCCCTTTACATGCATCTTGGCCCTCAAAAAGTTTTCTATAGCCGTGGTACATCAATAATTTTGTCTATGTTGGTAATGCAAATTATTAAAAACAGTGAGATTTTTGTCAATTGGCATGATTGTTATTTTGTTTTCAAATGTCAGCGACTATTTTTAACTTCCAGTTAATCATATCATCATCCTTGATGACTAAATAAGAACAAATGTAAAATGAAAACGTTTGTAGTTTTGTAATATTTTGCCTTAAAAATGTCAAATTCTGTTCCATCTTGTAAAAAGAGAAAATTATCTGAAGAAGGATGTGTGTTTCCAGAAAAGTGGGAATTACAGTACTTTTGTACACCTGTTAATGGAAAGATAAACTGTTTGATTTGCAACCACTGCATTGCAACGTCAAAAGAATATAATGTAAAAAGATGTTATGAAACAAACCATCGATCTTATGATAAAAATGAAGGAGATATGCGTGTTTCAAAAGTGAAGGAATTCAAGGTTAAGTTAACACAGCAACAGAGTTGATTTACAAAAATTCAGAAAGGCAATGTTAGTTCTGTTACTACAAGCTTTGAACTCTGCAAGGTCTTGTAAAAACAGCTGAAATTGTATGTCCAGAGAAGTTGCACTTATTTCAAGACATTTCATTAAGCAGGAACATTGTTGATGAATGGATTGATGAAATGGCAGGTGAATCAACAGTTGAAGACTTTATCATCAAGGTTTGAACATTTTTCTATTGCTCTGGATGAGACTGTTGACATAGCTGGAATAGCATAGCTTGCCATTTTCATCAGGGCTGGTGAAAATGAATTTCAAATTTATGAAGAATTAATTGAACTGGTCCCAATGCATGATACTACAACAAGCCAGGTCATATTTGAGAAAGTTGAACAGCTTCTCCATGAGTATGGCCTTGATTTGAGTAAACTTGTGTGTTTATCTACTGATGGTGCTGCCAATATAGTTGGCAGACATAATGATGTTGGTGCCAAGTTAGATACAAAAATAGAAAACATATATCCAGATTCAACATTCAAGCATTTTCACTGTATAATTCAGTAACAGAACTTATGTTCCAAGATTTTAAAATTAGATTATGTGTTGAGTTTTGTCACAAAAATAGTGAACTATATCAGAGATTATGCTCTGCATCACCGTCAGTTTAGCCAGTTATTGGATGATGTGAATAATCAGTTCACAAATGTCCCATTCTACACAGAAGTTTGGTGGTTTTCATGTCACAAAGTACTGAAAAGATTTTTTTTATTGCAACACAAAATTGTCATGTTTGGAGATGAAGGGTCAAATCACAGGGGAATTGAAAGAGGAAAGCTGGCTCCAAGATCTAGCTTTTTCAGTTGATATTACTGCGTAATTAAATGATCTTAATTTGAAATTACGAGGTAAAAATAAGCCCATCACTCAGTGATATGATGACATCAAGTGTTTCATTGCAAAATTATCTTTATTGAAGTACCAGTTATCACATGAAAACTTGATTCATTTTCCTATGTACAAAGAGTTGAAAAAAACTGTTAATACTGAGTCTGTATTTATCTTTGCTAAGTATGACAATTATCTGGAAATGCTGTGAAAGGAATTTCAGCAAAGATTTTGTGATTTTTCATCTTGTGAAGGTTAGTCTGCATTATTCTCAGCACCATTCACTTTTGATGTTGCTCAGGCAGAGGAAAGTCTACAGATGGAACTACTGGAAATGAAGACTGACTCAACACTCAAGGGAAGAAGTAGGGGTACCCGGATTTTTTTCATACCTTCCTCAGACATTTAAGAACTTCAGAAAGTTTACCACAAAGATTATGGTGATGTTTGGTTCCACATAGGACTGTGAGCAGTTATTTTTGTTTATGAAAACCATAAATATGTCTGACAGAACCAGATTAACTGATGAACATTTGTCATCTTTGATCAAAGTGGGATCCACACAGACATTCCAACCTGATATATTAAGAATAGTTTGTCCAAAGTGATGTCAATCATCAGGACAACATAAAAACTATTAAATTGTACTATCTGGTATTGTAAGTATTTTGTTTTTAAAGTTTATTTATCACTAGTTGTGACTAATGTAAGACTGTAAGCATGTGTGGCCCTGAAGGCTGCAGATATGGCTGATGTGGCCCTCAATATGCCCTGAGCTTTACATGCCTGCTCTAAATCATTCAGTTTGTTTTGAAAGGTTGCTAACATAAATTCTTTAAAGTTGATTTCTTTGTAAAGATACTTGTTTGTCCTCATCTAAACTGAAATATGAAATTAATAATTTAAAAATGATGAATTAAATTAATTAGATAATTGAGTTTCAATTTTATATTTATATTTTTCTGCATTTTATAATATATTTGTTGCTTAAGAAATGATTTCAAATCCACCTCTGCTACTCTGGAATTGTGATTTTTTCTTTTTTCCTACAAGGTCACTAATGATGTATTTTACTAAATGTTCTGCTTTATTTTCTTTCAGTTTATTGATTTTTTAACCTCTCTAAGAAAGTCTAGGAGATATATTTGCTAGCACACTGACAACTTCCTCATAAAAAAATATGATTACTCTAAAAGAATAAATAATAACTATAAGTGGGTACTGAAGAGTTTTCAGCCTGACCCCACTTCCCAGTCTAAGTGACCAACAAAACATCTTTGTGATAATCAATGGACAGAGGCTTTTAGAGAATAGCAGCTATAATGAAATTTTACTTTTAAAAACAGCCATACATTCTAATGTTCATTTTGTGAAATGGAATTAGTTTCTTCCTTATCCTAAAGAGAAAAATAACAGTTCAAGTTTGTTTGATTTTTATATATCAAAACACACACACGCACACACACACACACACACACACAAAAAAAAAAATTTGTCTTTCACAATAATTCAGATCATTAATAGGAAAAAAGGTGTTAACTGAGCATTTCATCCTCCATTGCTGCAATGTGAGCCTGGGCAAGAGGTGGGTGTTGATGTGGATAGTTGCAACCAGGAAAACATGCATGGCACATAGTATAGTTTCTGCATATATCAGTTTCCCAATTTTGGTTATCGTCTTTGTGTCTGATTGGAGTTTTGATTAAGGACGGATTTTGCATTATGAAGTGTGGTGGCTGTTGTTTGTGCTTTTGAGTGGGTCAGCTGCCTGCTTGTTCTTTGTAGTGGCTGCCTTGAGTCAGTGAGCACTTTCTTAGGTTGATTTCATCATTGCAGTTTGTGTGCATAGTATATAATGGTGTTGTGGCTGGTTGTGACATCAGTTTTGATACCATTGGGCATCACTTGCTATGTCACATGCTGTATAGTGGCTGTCTATTGTTTTGACTAAACGGGGGTATACATTTGGAGTCTTTGACTTTTTCACTCATCAACATTGCACCCATAAGTGAGAAGACATTGTTGGTAGACATTTCTGAAGTGTTGCCTGCCTTCAATTTGACCTTTATGTGGACAGCAGCCTCTCTGATGGTGTTTTTGAGTTGACCAATGAAATCTGTCAATTTCTTACTGTCTTCAAGTTGTAGATTCCAAGTTCAACTTAGTTGGAAGTTGGTCATCTGGCTGCTGTGGGTGGTTTTCATTTGTTTGAAACTGGATGCTGGGGATCTATCATTTGCTGGAAAATGCCTTTGTTGAGTAATCGTTTGGTAATTTTGATGAATTCCTCTTCCATTGTGAGGTAGGTGGCTTAGTGAAATGTATTTGTGAATCAGAAAGAGATCTTGATAAAAGTAGTATAACATAATAAAAGCAGTATAACATAATGGTTTTAATAATGGAATCAGTCTTATATTTATAGGGTTGGGTGTAATCATGTAAGTGACACACACATATAGATACATGTAAATTTACATATATTTTTTTTACTTTTAGCTATTTCATTTTATTTGTGACAGTTTCTTATCAAATATATTTTTTCTTTCTTTCAGTTTCTGCTGCTGCTGTAGTTGGGATATGTTTTGGTGTTCTGGTAATGCTGGGCACAGCATCAGCTATTGCATATAAATGTTACAAACGGCAACTAGCCAAAAATGCTCAGAATCGTCTTTCCTCAGCCATCAAGAAAGGCCTGAAAGAGAGCAACAATGGCAACCTGAAGAAGGTGTCATCAGCTCGAAAAGTCATCATGAAGTCGAAGGCTACTAGCCCTACATATCCGTCGTCAGGTGAGCACATTGGTGGATCGTTATCTGAACGAGGTCTAGTCAGTGGAAGTGGGGCGGGTCCACTTCCTTCTCAGTTCGATCCCTGCCAGGTAAAAGCAGAATACTATATTGAGAATGAAAAGGATGGCGCCACTCCTGAAAAAGACGAGAGTATGCGTGAGAAACATGAAGACGAGCTGAAGACACCTCACCTTGGGACTTTGCACTTCTCTACTGAATATGATTCTCAGAAGAGTGCACTTCTGGTCACTATTTTGCAAGCAGCTGAATTGCCTCCCCGTGAACCAAGTGTTGGAGGCTGTGACCCATACATCAAGCTGCAACTTCTACCAGAAAAAAAGCACAAATGCAAGACCAGGGTCTTGAGGAAGACCCTGAATCCTGTGTATGATGAAACCTTCACGTTTTATGGCATCAGCTTCAACCAGCTGCAGAGTATCACTCTGCACTTTGTAGTTCTTAGTTTTGACCGATTCTCAAGAGATGAGATCATTGGAGAAGTTATTTACCCACTGAATGGAGTTGACTTGTCTCAGAAAGAGGTTTCTGTGAGCAAAGACATCACACCAAGGCATCTTAAGGTATTTTCAAATTAAATCTTTATTCACTATGAGAAGAGTCCAAAATTTCTGCATCACAGTGGAATCTTCATTTTAATATATAAATATATGTGTATGGATGGGGTATCTACTATAACAAGCTCATTATTCAGATTTCTACAATAATTTAATGAATTCATTTCTCACTTGGTCCCTTACTAATGTAGTCATCTTAAAATATGTTCAGTTTAGTAAATAACTATGCATATATAAAGAAAAGAAATATAAAACCGTAAGGAGATGCTGAAAATTTCTTGAATTGATTCACTTCCCAAAATTTGACCAAATAATCAAACATGAAAATTTCTTTAATCCCTTCTTGGTTAGGATAAGAACTTTTGAACACACCCTCATATAGAAAAAAAAAGTCAGTTAAAATATTTTTTTTTATTTCAATGACTTCTATTGTCATAAACAAAAGAGAAGGAAAGTTGTTTACTTAAAACAAGTTAAAGCATAATTCAAAACTGAGTTTATATGTCAGCATCAAATATACCATCAAAAAATGGAGATGAAAGAAAAAAATTAATAGGAAAGTAAAGTATTTATTTCCTTTAAATATATTCTCTTCAAATAAATTAAATGAAATATTTCATAATGTTAATGACTAAGTTTCAAAGCATCAGAAAAGTTACCTGGTTGGTGAGACATTTTCACCTAATATTAAACTAAAGTATGATAAATTTCTTCCAGTAGGAAATGAAAAAATTTTTTAAATGAAAAAGAATCATTTATATTAATCACTTTTGGTTCAAAATTAAAATTTAAATGTTTATTATTTGATTTGAAAAATAATTTAAGACATCTTCTCAAATAACAAAAACAATACATTTTCAAAACATTCAGATAATTTATAATGTCGAATTTTCTACTAACCTAGAATGACCAAATACATTATATCAATTTCCTGAGAAATTCAGTCATAGCTTTTCAGATTAAATACTTAAAAATATTTGCACTCAAACATATCTATAACAAAGATTTTTATAACAAAAAGCATATATAAATATAGATATGTATTGAACTTCAGGTCATATATATATATAGTTTTAAGGTATGATCAATATCATAGCAAATGCAAAAATAAAAGGTTGAAACTGGCATCACTGAATGATGATAGTCCATTTCATAATCGAACAAAATCTTCAGGCCATATTGAGGAGGCATGGTGGAGTAGCAGATAACTTGAATTGAAGAATCGGAGAACTGAGTTCAAATTCCATTCGAATCCATTACATTCACTTATGTGCTAATACCCTTGGGAAAGGTATTAATCCTCCTCTTCTCTCACCATAGGTAAATAGCAGGACAGACTGGGTTCTATAGCCTTGAATGGCAACTGGTCTAGGAGAAGGACAACTCTGAATTCAAAACCTGCAGAGGGTCTTTTGGGGACCTTGTGGCATGTAGTGGACCAGGTCTCTGTATTCGGCCCTACAAAAAGTGTGGTTGGTTCTGCACAAAACCTTCACCACTAATCACATCATATGTGCTGGTGTCTTGCTGTCAGTTCCTAGGAACTGAGCTGCTTGACCTTCATACATCAAATACGATGGGAGAGTCCACCATATATATATTTAAATAATAAGAAATAAAGTACCTTAGAAATATATATATATATATATATATATATATATATATATATAAAGTGAACATTGAAGTCAACACTCAGAGGGGACAGGCTGTTTCATGTTATATGTAATTGTCAGGCTGCCTGTCGCCTTTGAGTGTTGACTTCAATGTTCACTTTTATATTTATATTTACATATGCTCTATCTCTGATATTGAGCACTTTATCCCATAAATGTAACACAACTTAAAACTATTTATAGCTTTATTATATATTATACAATATTTCTTCATATATATATATATATATATATATATGGTAAATAAATAAAAATGTCCAAAATCTTATTTCATGACTACTAGTATAAAAGTCTTTGATCTTAATTTATTTGCAATAAATTCCCTCTTTCTTAATATTACACACTTTTTCTTTTACAAAATTGCTTACCTTAAATGTGCTATATTCAACTGGTCAATGTTATCTTCAGGCAAAAACAATCTCAGGCCTGAAGATTGCATTTAAGCATGAAACAAACTGTTGTCACAGAGCCTTGATTTCTATGGCCACTTATATATATATATATATATATATATATATATATATATATATATATATATATATATATAGTAGCTGACCACTTGTATTTCAGGATACCTGTCTATTAGGTCAGCTAACCAATCCCTATTGCAGACGTTCGCTTAGGCACATTTGTGTTTGTTCAACACCCACAGAGCCCACCTGTGATTTATACTGCAACTATGCTGAGCAGACCTTAGTTACAATTTCTGGGAAAGAGCGTGTTATCTAGCGTGATCAACAATCTGAGCAAGGCCAGCACACTCAACCATTCAGTCACAAGAGTGGACATTGAAATGAACACCTAGATGTGACAGTCTGTTTCATGCTAAATGCAGTTGTCAGGCCATGTGCACTGATGTTTTCATTTTGCATGAAACAGACTGTTGCCACTGGGTGTAGACTTCAATGTCTGTTTTTATATTTACATATGCTCTATCCCTGATATTGAGTGCTTTAACCCATAAATATAGCAAACCTTAAAACTATATTTTATCATTATATATATATATGACTAAAGCCAATAATCTAGATCAGTAGTCCAAAAGTATTAAATGAACAAGGGAATCATGGCTGTCAGAACTCCAAAATTAACTTTCATATTTTCAATTGAAAGCTGAAACATTGAAGAGGTGAAGAATGTTTTGAAAGAAATACCGAGGCCTGTATTGTTTACTTGTATAACTATTGTGTAGTTCTCGTATAATAGACTTGGTTGGAATTTGAACTCAGGTCACCAATTCTACTATCTTTGCCAATAACCATTATGTTACCTATACATCCAATGACAAAATACAAATGTTAAATGTCTTGCTTTTATATTTCTTTATTTGGTAAAATTTTAGTAGATCTTTGAAGAAGAAACCATTTGATGCAGTCATTTTAATTATATTATCATGTTGATTATCAGAATTTATTTTTTGTTTGAAAGATCTTGCAGCTAAATAGGCTCGTCAGTTTTTGTTGCTTTCATCAAATTTAAACATAACAAGAATTACCTTTAATGAACCATGACCTGAAAAATTTTAACAAGTTGTGAGATAGTATTTCCTGAATGTACTTTACAACCTATAATATGCACCCCCACCATCCAAAAGCCACAAAACAAGCTTCTCACCCAAAAAGCTAGAAATGGTCCACCCACCTAATAAATCAAAGAAAAATACTCCCTAGCCAAGTTGCCAAGGAAGATATTTTCTATCCAAAATACACTGAAAGATACTTCTCTAACTCTAAGATAGTGGCTTCTTATTACCTTTAATAAATCATGACCCCCCACCCTATTTTCAAATTTACCTTTAACATCTCAACTTCCTTTCACATGTTCAATTTCTATAGTTTCTATGATAAAACAGAATCTATAATAAACAATGCAAGTTTTGTTCTTCATCAACTATTACTTCAGCATTAAAATTTATAGACGCATTAGTAATCAATTTAAGTTTATATTAAAATAAATATAAAATGCAAATAAAATCTATTTGGGCAAGAATGAAGAAAATTTAAATAAATTCAACAGTTAGATAAATTATTTTTCAAAATAAGATGAAGAGTGGTGTCAATAACATGACTTAAAATTAAACAGACAGTTTCTTCCAAAATATATTTTGAAAATTTTATCAACTTTAATTTACAGTTCTGTATCATGGAAAAAATACACGAACACATCTTAATTTGAGTTAAAAATCTTACATCATTTTTTGAAGAGTTCAAATCTTTTTATGTAAATCTGCTTTAAAATAAAACTGATAAAGTTTCATAACACAGAAAGCATGTCACATTTCTATTTAAAATTAATTTTTGGTCATAAGAGTAATATACCAGCTGACTTAATTCTGAATGAATTTGATTTACTGACGAAAAGATTTAACTTGACCTAGTAAACATATATCCCTGTTTCTGAGTAATTAAAATATTTCTATTATTTGGAGCTTTACTTATATTGTCTTTTTGTACCTCAATAAATTGTACTTTTAAAATTTATTTTGATATTTTCTGCCCTTGAAAATTCTATTAATTAATTCTATCAAGAATTTTGAAGTTTTATCCAGAATTTGATATGAACATTGTTCCTTAATATTTAATGTATCTTTATAAGTTAATTTTGACACTCAAAGCAAAAAAATATCCATTGCTGGATTTCCATAAACTTTTAAAAATGTAAATCTAACGATTATCTTTAATTATTAATTTTATTTAGTAATTTTTATTTTTAAAAAAATTATGTGAAATTTTAATATTTTAAGATGAAATATTAAAATTAAACTTCTGGTTGTGCAGACTGAGCAATTATTGAATTAGAATTTCATGTGAAGCAAGAATCTAAAAGATTTAGCATCTTAAATCTCATGCACACACACACATGCACATGCACAACCTATTTGACAAAATATATTTTGTTTGTGGCATTCAAATGGATAACTGAAAAATGCAAGAAAATATTCATGAAATATTCAATGATAATTAGATGACATTATAACAAAGCCATTTATTGTTTCAGCCATAGTTACAATAATGCTAACTTATTAATATTTACTTTAGAAGCTGGAATAGAGTGAAGTATTTTATCATAGGTGTATTTGCTTCTTTGTCAAAAACTGATTAACTTAATAAAATTAAAGGAGAAATTGTGATGTTTTGCTACATGAAATAAATAATAAGATAGGAGCAAGTGATATTGTATAAGAATTTGATTCCTGTTTATCACATAAAATACTCTAATTTTATAATATTAACAAAATATTTAATACTAAAGCCACATTGAAGCCATGTAAATCAAATTATAAAATGAAAAGTAAAATACTTGATGAAACATTGTTGCTTTTCTTTTCTTTTCTCAGAATATAAAAGAACAATCTGTATAGTTATTAATAATTAATCTTTATATCAGGTTTGTATGGCACAAAATAAAGTCTGGTTCTGAGAAATTTCATTTAAATTGATAAAGTACAATTGAATTACTTACATAATAATCAGACTAGCAATTAAGGGATGGACTAATTGATAAATAATAAATATTCAGTCATATTTCCAATGTCAAAGTTATCCAAGAAACATTTAGACATGATTTTCTAATAGTTGCTATTTGAATCAGACTTGGTAATTTAAAATTTACAGTGTATAAGCTAACTATGTTAATGAATGTTAATTATTTAGGTAAGAGTATTTAAATGTTAACATCAAAATATATGTTTTAATCCTTGTGCTGGTATTTGGTGAAGAAAAATTTCTTAGAAAAATAACTGAGAATTTAAATCTCATTCAGCTTCTATGCATAGCCCTGGCAGCATAATAAGTAAAACATTAAAACATGGTGCATGAATTAATGAAATTAAAACAGATAAATTTTAAACTTGACCTAGAAATTACTGACATAACCTTTGATGTGACAGTATCTTTAAAGTAATCAGGATTGGAAAAAGAGTTTAAAGATTTAATTTACTTAATATTTCAGTGTTTTGCACTTTTAGTAAAACAGTTATACATATATCCATTAGCTTATATAAAGTTAGAATTTTTTTGTTTTAAAAACCACAAAATAAAAAGAAAAAAAAATCTTCATTTAAAAAAATATTGAAAGTAATTTTACTGAGTTTTGCAGTTTTTCTCTTTGATAAAGACATCATCAAAAACCATGAATCATGAGCTTTACAATGATCTATCCTGCCACAAAACTTTTGTGTCACCTCCATAGATAGCCTGATGTCTGCCCTATTCCCTAGAAATTATTCTTAGTAATGCACTACAATCTTGTCTTCCCTTGTGCTTTATAAATATTCTGCATGCCACAATCCTTAGACTGAACTCCTCAACCTCATGATCTACTCAAAATACTTACTTTCATTGTTCACATTAAAATAATTCTTGAATTACTTCACTGAACAGAATTTTTTCATATGTAAATTGAACTTAACAAATTGACTTTAAAACCCATCAGAAGATCTTATCAAGTTAACTTGCTTTAGGATGATAAGTATTTCTTAAAAAAAGCTTTATAAAAAGTAGTAAATTACAATTTCTTTTGACTCTTGTATCACTGAAAATTAAACTGCCTTGCTTTCAAAACTCAGTTTTGTAACTATAAAATATATGTGAAAAATTCCCAGAGTTAATTCTTTTCTCTCCTTGACTAAATATATTGGAAAATATTTTCATTACTGATAAAGAATTAACTGAAAAATTTTACAATGATTCCTTTTGTAAATGGATGTTAATTTGTTTCACTTTCATGTAAAATAACGTATTTTGATTAATTTGAGAATAAAGAAATCTAAATTTATCTCAGAGTTTGATACTTGAGTGACAAAACCTATTTAGTTAAAAAAATCATGAAAGTTCATATTTTTCTCATCATTTCTATTTTGATTTTTGAGCTGCAAGAAATGTTTGTGTCAATATTTGTGTTTTGTTTTTATAAAATTAATTTAATTATTTGATGTGAACATAGAATAAATTCTAATTTCTTGTTCTTATTACATGGTGTGAATCGATTTTCTTCATTAATATTATTATTTTTGTTATTATTTTAGCATGATATTTTTGGTTGATTTTGTGTTGATTCCCAATGTCACCATTTTTCAAATCCTTGTCAGATTGAAATGTACTTTTGTGTGTTTGTGTTGCATGAAAAAAAAAGTTTGTTTATACACACCCTTGGCTATGAAATTTGCTCAAATAAAATTGCTTAAAATAGGATTTATTTTTCTTCTATTTGGCACTCAAACAGCTGAATGGACAAGCTTATTAATAATGAAAATTTTATCAACCAATGTTAGTTCCAGTTTGTCATGACTGAATTAGATTATCATACACCTTTTACAGTTGGTATATTATATTATGTAAATCAAATAAAAAAAACATTTTCTAGTTAAAATCAAAGATTACTGAACTGGGTCAATCAAAGCCTTCAGATAATAAAACTATCCAAATGTGTTCAATTTCACATTATCAATATCAGTTTTTTTTTATTTAATTTTCTAATTTCACTTCCTTTCTTTCATATTTATTGGCCAAAATATTAAAATATGTGTGTGTATGTGTGTGCGCACATGTGTTTGTTTCTGCATTATACTCTGAAAGCTATTAAAAGAATTCTATTTTGTTTTATTAAATAAGTATATATCTTTACAAATAAATTTTACAAAAGAAGCATCTATAAAAGATTTTAATACAGCATTCAAAATATTCAGCTAACTCATAGCTTTCTTGCTTTAATTCCATTGTGAGAGTTAGAAAGGTAGAGATATTTCCAAAAGGATTTCTCATAAAGATTATTATTCAATTTAGATCAAGTCATGTTGTTAAGCATGGAACTCCATAAAATTAATATTTTTCTCTGTATTCTATCATTCATCTTCACACACTCATCAGTGTTTCATAAAGTTTTGCCTCTATTCTTATAGATTTTACACTTGATAAAGCCAGAAGGGCTTAACCAAAATGTTGCATTGACAATATCAAGAACATAAAAAAGGATTTTTACTGTGAATGCAAAATTTGAGTGGGTTTATATTAGATTGAGCTATAAATAATCTTTGTTTTGTTTATCAATTTTATTTAAAAAAATTAAAGTACATTTACATTTTATTCAATTATAATTACTATTATATG
Organism: Acanthosepion pharaonis; assembly: GCA_903632075.3. Lineage (NCBI taxonomy): Eukaryota > Metazoa > Mollusca > Cephalopoda > Sepiida > Sepiidae > Acanthosepion > Acanthosepion pharaonis. Next base: position 1,014,188 of record CAHIKZ030000456.1, read on the forward strand.
CTATGATTTATTGTCACTTATCTGTATCAGATTGCTCATGTTTTCCCCTTCAAAGCATCCCACCCAATCCCAAACATTACCTTTCTTCCATGTAGCTCAATTTTTAGTGTTGTTTATGAAGATTTATCTTTGTAAATCCACTCAGTTTGTGCAAAGTCAAGTGAATATGATGGGTAGGGCAGAACAGACCAACTGAATTCCAAAATGTTATTCTTGCTGAATGTGGCCTTGTGTTGTCATTGAGGAGAACAAACTTTTACTTATTGACAAGAGCAAGGCACTTTTTGACCAAACTTTTATAGACACATTTCAACTACTAGATATATAAATGTGCATTTAGTGTTTCATTGTGTCTTAAGAACTCTGAATGAGTAATAACACAATGATCCCACCCAATCCAAAACATTACCTTTCTTCCATGTAGTTCAATTTTTAGTGTTGGTTATGAAGATTTATCCTTGTAAATCCACTACCATTTGCATTGAGCATTGTCATATGTAACCATTTTTCATCAACTAATATGCAATTGCTTCCTCAAAATGGAAACTATTCATGACTCAACTTAATGTGCTAGCAAAATCCTCTGTTTCTGATCCTCTGACTTCAGGTATTTAAAAATTCATAATTGTAATGAAATATTTTAAGTTTAAAAATAGCATCACCAAGTTTTAAGTTTAAAAACATTATTACCAAATTTTTTAAACCAAATTTTGTCATCTAAAAGTTTCTTGCTAATATTTTGTTGGATGAGAAATACAATAAAAATCAAAAAAGTGTTTGGAATATTATGTTTTTAATCAGGAACATAGCTTAATGATGAAGTACTGAATCAGAGATTTCAATTTTGGATAGGGATGGAAAAAGAAAAATTTAGTTTGAAAATCAACAAAATACAGTAACAAAATACTTTTGGAAATTTTGAAAATAAATGCTTGCTGACAGTTTTTTTATATATGCATATTCAGAAAATATTTATCCCAATAATGGGTGTGCACAATTTTTGTCTCAAATTTTGAGGTGAATTATTGATAAGATTTTTTAAATACCTTTTTCTTCTTTGATGAAAATATTTTTTCATGTTGTAAAAACAAATTATAATATTTTTCTTTGAATCAATGAATTTCTTATCTGTTTAAATGGAATATGTACTGAAAGATAATTGATCAATTCTAATCAAGTGGGTTTATTTGCATAAGTCACAGATTATTGAATTGATTAATGATACAATCTGAGATTGTCATCTGCTTAACTTAATATACAGCAGGTAAACCTCTCTCTTCTCTTTCATTCTCTTTTTCTAATTTCACTCTCTCTCTCCTTTTATCTTTTTTCAACATATTTTTTTCTATCCATCTTATCTCTCTATTTTTTCTTTCTTGATCCTATTTTTTTTCTCTTTTTTTCATTATTTCTATTTTTTTTAAATTTTTTCTCATTTTTCACTATACCTCCTTTTCTCTCACATGTCTCCTTTGTTTTCCTCAGTGCTTACTCTTCTTTTATTTCTTTTCTTTTCCTCTTGCTCAATTTCTCTTTCTATTCCTTTATCTTTTTCTCTTTCATGTCTTTGCCAACCAAACAGTGTTCACTTGTCTTTTGTTTATAATCAATTTAGGAACATTCTTTTTTTAAGTTATTCTTATCCTGGAAAATTATCTTAATGGCATAACACATTATCCTGCTTTTAGATCAAACTGAAAGCTCACTAGTTAGAGAATTAAACTAGAAGCTTTTATAGTCTAAATTGAAAAGTGCAACCTATATCTACTTTTAGTACTCTATCAGAGGTTAGATTAATAAGGTATGTATTTCAATAACCTTATATATTATTATTTCACTTAAATCATTTCATAAGCTTTGCTGTGAGTAACATAAAATGATTCTGATGATCCATTAATAAATTGATTAGATTAGTGAAGAAGAAATAAATGGTTTGAGGAAACATCAAAATTTCCATGTTTTGTGCTTGTGAATTTCAGGACTAACTTTGAAAAATCAGATTGAATGTCAGAAATAGAATCAAAGATGAGAACAAAAATAAAATTTAATAACCAGGGGAGTAAAAAAAGAGCTTAACATGGGTGTGATATTTATATTTCAACAATAAAATTTATTTCAAGATTTACAAATAAAACTAATATGAAATGTTATATTTAGGTCAGAAGATTAACTTTCTGATATTTATATAAGCTTAACCTTGTTTAGCATAAGGACACAAGTATGAACCAGTGATACTCAAACCCAGTATTCAGTATTATGATTATTGTTCCATGGCAAGGCACATGAGAATATTAGCTTTTTAGTTAAAAATTCTTCAATTTTTTTTTTATCTTAGGACTGGAAATCCAAGCCTTAAAACCCAGACTAAATTGTCTGAATTTTAAGTCAAATGCCATTAGTATTAGTCAACATTAAAATGTTTGAAGATTGTTCTAAGATGAAAATTATGATTAACTTCTTAAAGTTCTGTGATAATTTTTTATTGGATAAGAAGCCAAGAAATTAATAAATGATTGAAAAGAATTCTGTCATATCAGTTGCATGTTTTTCAGTGTAATATATTTTTACCATACTTTAATATATCATTATGTTAAGAATATTGCAGTTACAGTGAGAAAAATAAGTATTTCATCCCCTGTTGATTTTCTGAGTTTGCCACCTTACAAAAATAGGAAGAGTTTATAATTTTCAGTGTAGGTCTGTCTTGAAAGTGAGAGATAGAATATAAAAAATTCTAGAAAATCACATTATGTTAATTTTTGAACATTTATTTCTTTCTTGCTGAGGCAAGGAGGTTTTCACTCAAGATTTTCCTGTACTTGGCCCCATCCATCTTTCATCCTGTCCCCTTAGCAGAGAAATAGCTCCAAAGCATAATGTTTTCACCAACATGCTTACTGGTTGGGATGGTGTTCTTGGGGTCCAAGTCAGTTTTTTTTTCCTCCAAACACAGCAAGTTGAGTTGATGCCAAAAAGCTCAATTTTAGTCTCATCTGACCACAGCACTTTCTCCCAAACCTCCTCTGAATCATCCAGGTGCTCATTTGCTAACCTCTGACAGGCATGTACATGTGCCTTCTTGAGTAGGGGGACATTTCAGGCACTACATGATTTCAGTCCACTATGTCATAGTGTGTTACTAATGGTCATCTTGGTGACTGTGGTCCCAGCTGCCTTGAGATCATCAACAAACTCTTGCCATATAATTCTGGGTTGTTTCCTCACATTTTTCATCATGTTCACTCCATGTTGGTAGATCTTACATGGTGCTTCAGACTGGGGGAGATTGATAGTCAATTGGTGTTTCTTCTGTTTTTTTATTATCTCACCAACAGTTGACTCCTTCTCACCTAGCTGCTTGCCAATAATCTTGTAGCCCATTCCAGTCTTGTGCAGGTATACAGTTTTGTTCCGGATGTCCTTAGACAATTCTTTTATCTCGCCATTGTGGAGAGATGAGATTCTGATTCATTGAAGGAGTCTGTGAATTAGTGTCTTTTATACAGGTAATGAGTGCTTGATTAGGAGTAATAATTGAGTAATAGGACTAGTCTATATGCCTCCTGGTCACATAACCGGTCTGTGGGTCCTGAATCATTTCTGGTTGGTATTGGGTGAAATATTTATTTTTTCAATAAAAAAGAAATAAATGTTCAAAAATTAAAATGATATGATTTTTTAGAATTTTTTTTATATTCTATCTCTCACTTTCAAGATGGACCTACCCTGAAAATTAAAGATCATTTCCATTTTTGTAAGGTGGCAAACTCAGAAAATCATCCGGGGATGAAATACTTATTTTCCTCATTGTATATTTAAATGATTGCCTAATTAGCATTTCTAAGGCATAGACTATGTAAATGTCAAAACAGTAACGGTAGAGCAGCTCTTGATATGCAAGATAATCAACTATAACTGGACTGATAAAATACAAAGAAAATTCCACTTCATAACTAATATAAATACCCAATATATTAAGTATGCCCCAGTGTTCAGAACACTGTATTGCTGTTTGGAACATATTCATTTCAATATTACATTCACATACTATGACAATTGCCATTTCATACAGCAAGTTAGAGGATCAAAAGAAAAGTGATTTACATCAGTTTATGTTAATAAAATTGTTTTGCAATAAATTCTTAATGAATGCATATAAATCCAAACATGATTTCTATTAACACTGAATTCATATTTTTATCAATTTTATCAAGTGTTCTTGTCTTGCATCTCAGATTCTTTCAAACAGTATTTAGTAGAGCCAGAAATCTAGGAATATTTTTTAATTGTTTTTTTTGTTGTTGTTAAAAATATCTCTATATATGATTAATGACTAAATATTTAAGAATAACCCAAATATTTTTCTAATGAGAATTTCATTGATAATCTGTCCTTGCTCACAAAGCTCTAACCTCAGTTTCAACAAGTTTTTAATAATGTTCATTTTATCATTCAATGGCTTATTATCTGTCATTGAGAAATTCAGAAAGCTCTCTTCACAGCCTGATTATCTCTTTGTTTAATTTGTACTTAATATCATTATTTTTTCCTTGCAAGTTTTATCTATTTTTGTAAACACAATTGTTAAACTGTGCAATTGCAAGTATCCAAATATTTTATTAAATAACCTGTCAACACTTTCCACTTCATATTAAATATTTCTATATTAAAAATCATTTGCAAACAAATTTTTTCAATCTGAATTGATCAAATGATCTTCTTTCAAATATAAAGAATCATATAGGAAATATAAAGAAAAAAATCCAAATCAAGAAATCTATAATCAAGACAAAGTTTTCCTACACATTCAGTATTTTATAATATTGTTGTTCTTTTGGTAAATGCAGAAACATTGGTTCATAATTTAGCTTCAAGCTTCTCAAAAGAATTCAAATACCTGTTGATATATCATATTTACAATACAAATTTGTCCTTATCTTAAAAAGAGTATTACATTGAGTTCTTTTTCAATTTGGGCTTGTTCAGTGCATGCAAACTTTAATTATTTTCAAATATGAATCTCCTTACACTTTTTGCATGCAACTTCACTGCTGATATTCTCATTTAATAGAAACCATGCACTTGCATGTAAAGCTCTGGGGTACAGTAGAGTAACACAAACCATTTAACTTTAGATTCTAATTTTGATGTTATATCAGTAACTCACATTCCAACAAATCCCCGAAAAGACTTTAATCTGAAACAAAGAGTTTTATTTAGCAGACATTTTTATAAGAACCACAAAAGATTTAATTTCATATGTCCTCTCTTGCAAAAGACACTGATATGAAGATTCCCTAGTGACTTATTATCTGGTCATCATAAACATAACAAAATATGAATGCAAAAAACATGGAATTTTACTTTGATATTCTTGTAATTATATTCATCATGTTTTAACATTTACAAAAACCAGTTTTAATTCATTAAACAAGTTTTTAATTCATTAAACATAAAATTGTTTTACTTTTTTAGAAATATTTTCAAGACAGGAAAATGGAAAATATTTCTTTAAAAATCACTTTCTGTTTCTTAGCAAATTTTTCAAAATGTAATGAACGAGTTTTTTGTTGTTTTTTGTATTTCTCTCTTGATTAGCAAAAGAGCTTCACCCTTAAATATGTCTGGAAAAATGACTGACTATAAAACAGTGAATGGGGACACATGCTAAGAATAATAGCAAAGTAATGAATTTTGGAATGTTCAGAATCACATTTTTAGCAGACTTACAATTTTTTAAAACAATATTTTCATCACATTGCTTGAAGGAAGAGCTTACAACTGTTCTACTTCTGCTGTGATTAAAAAAACAAATTATCTTCTGAAGAGCAAATTTTATTCACTAAAAACATGGTTTTGCTCTTTTGTCATGCTAATCTTTTTTTCACTGTTTTTTTTATGCATATTTATGTATGCATAAACATTTTGTGTGTGTGTATATATATATATATATATATATACACACATATATATATATATATATATATATATAGATGCATCCATACATATATATATATATATATATATATATATACATACATACATACATATATATATATATATATATATATATATATATATATAGATGCATCCATACATATATATATAAATATATATATATATATATATATATATATATATATATATATAACATAATATAATTTATAACATGTTTATGTTATAACATGTTTATCTTATAATTTTCAAATAAATAATTATATATATATATATATATATATGCATGCATCTATGTATATACAATAACCAGAAATGTATTCAGTGACAATAATTTATAACTGTAACTGAGTTTCATCACAAAACTATGATCATCACATGATTATGGCCATATATGAGTGACTGTAGAAGCCTCTTTATGCAGACCCATGAGTTTTACAAAGAAATATATTTATCTAGATCTGCATGTAAATAAAGTAATTTTCAAAAGTCTATCTCTGTGTTTTTTACATTATAATATAATATTATTTCCCACTTGGTCATCAAATTTAAGCAAAATTATGTCTAGTTACCATGAATTTTAAAAAATCATTAATCATTAATTTCAAATAGCTACAATCATAATATTTTGATAACTTAGCAGTGTTTTTTTGAAAATATAATGTATATTTTTTCATAATAAGTACATTGAAAATGTTTAACATACATATAGTTAACTGTAGAATTAATAAATTTCTGATTTGAAGTCCATTTTATTTTTCTCTATCTTACAAATAAAACTCTTATTCTTGTTTGTGTAGAGTTGAATTCAGGATTTATTTGAAATACTTACATTAATTTTATTCTTTTCTGTGTAAAAACTTTTAATGTCAAGAAATGTTGTTTATAATTTTCAGTAGATTTAATTAATTCCTAAGCTGAAAAGTTCTAATATCAAAATGTGTTGTAGACATCTCTATTGTAATCCATTTGCAAATACTAAATATTAAGTCAGGCAAAAAGGAAAACCAACTACTTAAAGGAGTCTAACAGAATAGAAAAGATTGAAATGTATTATTAGTCATGTAAATGGCAATTGCTTTCAAATTTTGAGGTGCTGTATTTTGCTACGAGTTACACTAGAGTGGGTTATTTTCTACTGGTAATTGTCATTGGATCATTTCTTTTACACATGATTGGTTTCAGTTTGTCACATTAACTTCACTAAAAATGATTATAAAATATAGGTCTCACTTATCTAGATAATATGTAATAAGGTATTATCTCAAACAACCCAGCATCATATTGGAATGAAAAATAGTTCAGTTGTTGCATGCTTGACAGTCTTTTAATATTAACTGATCACTGACTTGTGTGCTGTTCTTGAAGTTCTAACTGGTTTATTGTTTCTGCATGTCTATTAAAAAACATTTTCTAAGTGTTGTATGCTGGATGTTATTGAATGGCACTCTGAAATCACTAAAAGTCATAGAAGCCCATAAAAAACAGATTTCAATTGTTATATTATCTACAGTAAAATTTAGTATAAAGATATTGCTTTACATTTCATGATACATTAGAATAAAGCATCAGCTAATGTCATCAAAAACTTAATCAGTTTTGATATTAGCATTAGGTTTTTCATCGGACAAAAAGAAATAAAAATCATGAAAGCTTTTGTAAAAAGTAAATGTAAAAACTATCTCAATATCATTATACAAATAGCATAAAAAAGACTAGATTACATTTTTGGTAGCATTAATATTGTTTTTGTTTATATAATTTGCATAAGATATTTTCATTTTTTTCTGTTTTCATATTATATATAACAGTCTTCATATTTTGAATTATACTTTGCATATATAATTTTGCATTATATTTGTCTGAAAGAATTCTTCTATGTGTCATGTCCCTTCAGGACATATACGATCAGAGCTCTTGATAACTTCCAGTCCTTTATAGCCTTTAGTAAAGTTTTTTTTTAGGTATCTCCTAATCCCTGTTCTGCCAACCATTTACATAAGTTGTGCTAAAAGAATTAGCAAATGAAAAAAAAATTTTCTTTTGCTAATATGTAATTAGTCATCATCAGTAATCTGAAGTCAAAATTTAATACATATTTACACACATGTCATTTAATTTTAAAAAGCCTTGATTATTATCATTTTCTGATTTATCTGTAATCCAGCTTTTAATCAACCAATGCTTGATTTTATCATTCAAAAGAACTAATCAATGATTGGTGCTATTTTTGAAAATTTCTCAAGCAACACAAAGCTTTTTCAAAAGCATTTAAAGAGTTTTCCATATTTTAAATCAATCATTTTCACTGACATCAATGCTAAAACAATTATATTTCATAATGACTACTGACAAAAAATATTAAATGTATTTCCTTTCCAGATTCAAAAATTCAATATCTTTTTTTTCCTCTTTTTTTTAGCATGGATGCTTATTCTTTTACTTTATTCCAGCTCATTGTTTGTGTAACTAGTCAGTATTTATAATTTTTCAGCAATGCAAAAAAAAAATTGTAATTATTTTGTTTCTTATCAATTTATCAGTAATGTTTTTATGTTCTTTCATTAATGAATTTTATGTTGTGCTGATTTGTTACAAAACATAATTTTAGTTGCTTAGATTGTAATCTAACTCACAGCAATGTAGACTAACTAATTATAGTGAGTAATATAAAATAATTCTCTATTGGTCAAACTTCATTTATACTCATGGAAATCTATAGCAACAGCTTTCTAAAGGAATTTTCAGAGTGTGACAAGGGGTTTAATGTTTCACCACTTTTACCACTTACTCTCTGGAGAATTTGATTAAAACAATTGTATCAAGGCTAAAAAAAATCTTTAACTCTGGGCAAGCAGCAGTCCTATAATCTACATTGCTGGAACCAATGCAACTTCATAGAATTTAATAAAATAACAACTACCTTAAAGTGAATCTGCCAAACAATGAGACTTCTTTTTGGTAGATTCATGTTATGGTTCCAGTCGAAGAAAATGGTCCATTAAAAAATTTTTATTCCAGTTTCTTTTGTTACTGTCTGAGCAACTTCTTCATTTTATAATTCTGCTAATTTTATTTATTTGCTTTGCATATTTAGTGAAATGAAATTCTTTTTTGTTTAGAAAAAAAAAATTATTTAGAATAAAATTCATCTTTTCAAGTTATTCTTTAGATGATGTCATACTGCAAACTGATTTTTCTATCATTGCTAATATTTTTGACATGAATAAGAAATGAAGTAAAATTTAAAAATGTAAATTAAGTTAAAATATTTGGGAAAATGTGGAAAACTGCAAACACTTCATTTCTACTCCATGTTTCAAAATATTAGTGATGAATTTCATCTTGATTATAATGACAACCTTTGATTTAGGTAAATTTTCTGAGACAAAATATTACAAAAATAATTTTAATAATTTTTGATCTTTCATTATTCAAAAAACATCAAATTAATGATACTAACTAAAATTCCAGTTGTTATAAAAGAATATGGATTTCATTAAAATTTTTGCAATCAACTTTTTCAACCTCAATTTTGAATCTGTTTGGACATATAATTCAGATTATAGTGTACTTTTAAAATATGAAAACGATACAAGAAAATATACACTATTATTCAGATGTCAGTGATCTCTCACATTATCAAAATGTATAAATTATTATAATAATAATTTTAAAAATGATTTCTAAAATGGCATCATCTCAAGTTTGAGCTCCCTTTTTTCATTCTATTTGATATTTTAACCTGTATACATTTTCCATGGAAAAATATTTTGATCAATACAGGTAATTAAGTTATCATCTGTTGCAGCATTTGCTTGTTTTTCTCTTCTTCCCATTGATCATGTACATTTGTAAGATGCTTCTTTCATTTTTAGCCCCTTCCCCTAGCCTTCACCAGGGACCATCACTTCTTAGGAATCCAATTCTATGGCTTGGCTGTTTTAGATTTGTCAACATCAATATATATTAGACGATAATAAATATTTTGTGTCTCTGTTGAAACACAGAACTTATTTCAGAACTAAAAATTCCATTAAAATAAGAAACATTATCCCAACTGATTTCACTCAATCACAAGGAACCAAGAATCACAGCAATAGAATATGCAGTTTAAATGATTTCAGTGTATCTTGTTTAATTTTATTTGATGAGTATAGCATAATATTACATTTATTTATGGCAGTTCAAAATCCTTCAACTAGATAGGAAACAGACAAATAAAACAGCATGCTGATCTGATTGAGTATGATATATCAAGGAATTTGTATCTCAATAAAGCCCAACTTGATACAATACTACAGCACCTTAGAAATGCAATGATTACCAGTTTTATACCATGATAAAATTCCCAACAGCTATTAGTATCATTTAAAAATTTAATTATTGCCATTGCCATCTGATTGCTTTCCTTGACGTTTTTTCTCACCTAGATGACATTAACCCTTCATCTCTATCCAGCTAATAATTTTTCAGTCTTGTTAGGAAGGTTAGTGCATGCAAAGGAACAAATATGTAGCAGACTGCTGTTTAAAGAAGTTGGAATAATGTTTAGACAAAATATATTGCTCTTACACTATCTCAGAACAGAAGTAAGTTTAATATCATCATGTAAATTCTTGCATGTGTGTGCGTGTGTATGAAAATATTTTATGTTAACCCTGTGCCTCATTGGCCACCCCTAGAAATGACATTTAAATATTGAATTTCTCCTTGAATTTTAAGTTGTCACAAATTATATTTTGGCAAATAAACCTTTTGTCATTGTGTATCTAAATGATAACATTTTGTTTGAACTCACACTCAAAAAACACAAAAACCCAACACAGAGAAAATATGGTAGTACAGGTGTTCTAGCTTGGTAGCTATTATTATATGATATGATTCTCAACATGTATTATACACTTTCCACTCTGTAGAGAGACTACTAAGCCTTAAGCAGGTAGTAAATGTTCAACAGAATTAGAGGGATCTATAACCATAACATGGCAGTAAGATGATTTAATCCTGCCTCAAATGATTTAGACTTGAATCAAACAAGTCAAAACCATTCATATTTGCATTTGTTTATCTTTTTTTTTTTAAACATTCACATTTTATATATATTTTAAACATTTAGATCCAATTGCCATATGTGTGCATTTCCTAATGTCTGACCGAATGTCTTCAGCTTGGTTGTTCCAGTGATTGCAGTTTGCTACAGGGCAACAAAACATAAACATGTGACATTGATTCTATTGCATTAAGTTTGCTCCATTTAACACTGCAATTATAACATAGGGGTACCAGCCCAGACAAATATCAGAAATGGAGTACTGGAGAAAAAATGGTTAAGAACCACTGCACTATGGCATGAACCCCTAAATTATCTGGTTTAGTTTAGACTGACATCTAATCTAATGAGGATTGAACACATTTCCACAAGAGTGAGTTTCTGTGTGAGATGACTTCTTAACTATTATTAAACAGAGTAATCTAAATATTTAATCAAGCATAGTTTAGTCTAGCACTATATAGTGAGGTACCTAGTATGATCATGTCAGAACAAACTAAAATTGACTTATGTTCATGTTACTTATATTTCAAGACATTTTATGACTGCTACCCTCTCCCACTTTATGGCATATTACACATGTATTTTTGGCACCAATCTGTTAAGTTTTGTATTTCTTGTTAGTTCCAGAAAATAAATTAAATGCAATGTACATGTAAATATTTTATCCATCACCAGTTGTTTTAGTACTAAAATATGAGCAAAGGTCCCACATTCACTGTAACAGGTTATGAACCCAGCAAAAACAAACTACATTTTGATGGAGATGGAAAAAGATTTGAGTTATGAGAATAAACTTTTGTATGTCTGTGTCTACAGAAACCATCACCCACACTTGAATCAAGTTAAGCACCCGTGGAAATATTTCATATGAAGAAAACGAGATTTCTGAGTATATATACATATACTTGAAGAGTTTCTGGATAAAAAAAAGATTATCATTAATAAGTAATATAATAAATAATGGAATGTGATCTCTGGAAATAGTTAATAACCACTATATTGGAAATATTAAACTCAGAATCATTTCACTATAGACTGAATTAATGTCACTAAAAATTATAACTAAAGAATCTTTTATCAACTATATCATTGGAGCTGAAAAGGTTGCTATATAACTTAAAACAGCAGGGATAAATTTTAAATAACAGCTTTCTAATTGTAAAGGGATTTCCAGAATGTCTTCTTTCTTTTGCATGTATATTAGTATATTTACTCTCTTTGTTAATCAGTTATATAAAATTAAAAATATAAAATATCAATTTGTTGAAATATATTCTATTTCCAGTAGCAATAAAAATTTACACACATGTAAATAACATGTGTGTAAATATGTATTGCTACTGGTATTAGTTTAACTAAGAGCAGTGCTGCAACAACAATTATAACCCAGAGAAGTGAAGACCTAAAATTCAGAGAGTTTAAATTCTCTCTCTGGACCTATGGAAAAGCAAAAAGATGCAGAAAACAAAGAGAAACAAGACTAAGGTCTGAAGACTCAGCAGCTATACAATGTAACAACTGTGGAAAACTAAAATTTGAATGCAAAAATATAAAAAAAATTAAAGACACAGGAGTGGTGGTTCAAAAGAATAAAGAAAATGTCTTCCCGATGTTAGATTATTGCAAGCTAAACGAGCATGTTGACACATATATGGATATCATACTGATGTTTGTGTTGAAAAATTGAGAGAATAGTGGAGAAAAGGAACCAATGTTTCCATGCTTGATCTTTGCAAGGCATACCTACAGTTACATGTAAATCAATCATTGTGACCATTATCAAACCATCATCTATAAGGAGTGGAGATACAGCCTGACAAAAATGGCATTTGGGTTCAATGTGGCACCGGCTATCACGAAAGCCATTGTGGATACCATGATAAAAGATGTGTCCATTCTCCAGACCTATATTGATGACATCAACATGTCAACCTATATTGATGACATCAATGTCAATGAAGATGTGACATCTGCAACATGTGTAAGACAACATCTCACTGATTTTGGATTGACATGCAAAGACCCAGAATGATTGGAGAACAATACCTGAGTGCTTGGCTTGCAAGTTTCAAGGACAACAGTACACCTAGCACTGGAAACAGGGGAGTGAAGTACCGAAGAGACCCGATGTTTTGACTCGTCAAAAAATATTATTTTCTCAATGAGGAAAATTAGTAGGACACTTTCCTGTGTGTGGCTGGCTCTGTATTACAATTGCCTTCATCAAATGCAGAGCAGCTGACGTTGTCTGGCTGGGATGATGAATTAACAGATGCCCCCTGCTCAACAACATGATTATGGACATCATTACTAGAGTACTCCAGGATGACCCTGTGCAAGGCAAGTGATGTGTCAACGGACATGAGTTCGAAGTATGGGTTGATGCAAGCTCCCTTGCAACTGGATTGTCCCTTGAGATAAATAGGGATGTAGTAGAGGATGCATGTTGGTTGTACCCAAAAAGGATGTTCAGCATATAAGTGTAGCTAAGTTGTATTCTGTACCCAGGGGTGTTAACATAGCACTTCAGTGGAAGGCAAAAAGTTGCACTTATTCATGGACTCTGCATGTGTTCATGGATGAAGATCTGACACTCTCACCAGAAAGGTCATAATATGCACAAAGGTCTCAAATGAGATGCTCCTTTGGAGTGCCTTGGAAAAACTGATCAGTGAATATGACATAAAACTGGTGAAATCAACCAGAACAGAGCAGACAAGCTGACAATGGTACTGCAGAGATGGCTCAACACAGTGAGGAAGGAGATAGAACTAGTGAAACCTTGTTGTGCAGTATCAGTGAACAAATGCATCTTGGACAAGATAAGGTCAGTACACTCTTAAAGTGGGCATCCTGGCATTAAACTTTGCAAGGAAGATTGATCCAGCAGTGTCTAATTAGGGCCATATTCAGAGAATGTAGAGAGTGTCAGTCCATTGACCCATCACCAGTATGATGGCCAAGAAGAAAGTTAGATGTTAGTGATGTGTGGACCCAGGTTGGGATGCTCATCATGATGGTCAACATTACCTGACACTGGTTGACTGTGGACCTACTTGATTTACAATCTGGTGACAACTGCATCAACAAGATTCAGCCAGTGTCATCAGCCATTTAAAGGCCCTATTTTTTGAATGGGGGCCTCCTGCTGAACTTCTCACCAACAATCACACTGCTTTCCTTAGTAAACTATTCAAAGGGTTTTTGGATGGGTAGGGAAACCATATCCGTTTCCACTGTGCACATGTCCCCTCCAGTAAGGGGATAGTTGAACATTGCTACCAAAGCATAATGTGAATTGCCATGAGGAAACAATGCTCACTAATGGAAGATGTATACTGGCACAACATTACACCCAAATATTCCACCTTCCACCTTGCCTGCCAATGGGATTTACTTTTTTAGAGTCTGAGCATTAGGTATTGATAAAACACCTGCACCAAAGCAAGAACATGGGTAATTGATATATAGGTTAGGAGACTGTGTTGGTAAAACTCCCTCAAAACCAATATACAATTCAATATTAAATGGTATGTGTCATAGAGGCTAGGAGCCTGCACACTTGTGTTGATGGGATGCTGCACCATGTGAAGGATCTGCACCTCTTTGTCAGTTCAAACACATCAACAAGTCATATTGACAGCGAGTCCTATAATGATGAGGGACTGGTCAAAATAAGGTAGCCTCAAGTATGTCCTTGAAAGAAAATGATGCACAACCTAGTGGAATATGTCTGATGTCCCTTTGGGAGGCAATTCATCAGGTGAGGAGACAGTATTTGTTCCTTTGAGAAGAAGCACAAAGCTTAAGAGACCCACATCTTGTTGTCGCCAGTTGGATCATGAGATCAGGGAGTGTGGCAAAATTGTAAGTCACTGACGAAGAAAAAGGGCATGTGTTTTCTTTATGATATGCTGAAGACAAAATAACAAAAGAGAAACAAGTCAGTTGCAACCATGGTCATAATTGCTTCTCAGATATGTGAATATTGTTTGTCCTCTCCAACCATCGTCCAATGAAAAAAAATTGTTCTGTTGATAAAAATGGTTGGAGTTCTCAGATTAGGAGAGTCATTTTTATTTTGTTACCTTATCCATCAGTTTCTGCATTGGATTTTTGACATTGGACCAGCAATTCATGATTTTGACATTTCGTTCTGTCCCTAGATCTTTGAGTTTGGACTTGTGATTTGTTTATTTTGTTGTGGAATTGAGCTGCTATATCAATTTTTGAACAAAAATATATTCTCGATTCAAGCTGCAACAGAAAATGACGTTTCCATTAATTTTTCAACAAATAACACTAAATTGAAAGCTCCTCATAGCAATATGTGTAAAATTTAAAAAGTTGGAAACTTGCATAGAGATCTCCTATGACTATGATGACTTTTTTTCATTTTCTAGTATGCTATAAAATTTTCATGCTTTGTATCATTGGCATGCATGCTATTATTATGGCTATATTGAAAAGTTCCCCTTTCAGTTTCATGAGAAGAGAGCAGTTGCTAGTATCTGAAAAGATGTATGGATGACCAAAAATGACAAACCTGATATATTTCCATCAGCATCATATGACATGCAATATTCTAGTTTTTATATAATTGATACCTAGCTACTATTTACCTTCCCACAAGTGCTGGTTGTAGCAAAAAGTCAGTTTAATATAGGGTGCCATGCATACAGCCAAAGGACAAAAATTGCCCAGTCCCCATGACACCTGTAAGACTATTGTTTTTATCGCCCAACCCTCCCTCTTTAGTGCAATGAGAAAGGTGAGACATCCCTCATAACTTTAAGAAGAAGAGAAAATAGAATAGATACTAAACTTTGAAAGCTAGAGAAAAGAGATTCTTAACCATGCAGAGCATTTACGGAAATATTTTGACGAATGTTTATCATCACTGAATAATAAATGCAGAAAGTTTTATTTAATTTCAATAATTTATTTTCTGTTGATTTTTAAATGCAGGTATTTTCTTTTTCTTATTTTTCATATCTTTTTAACAACTGAATACACAAATTATTAAAAGATACTAAATTTTTTTCTTTTTTGAAAGATGAAAATAATTTCTCTAATTGGCCATCCCGATGGTAAAGTTTATGAAAATTGAATGAACTTTATATGATTTAACTGGAGTTTTGGTCACAGATTTCAAGCTCACTAAAGTCCACAAAAATTTCAATGTTTTATATAAAATTTAAAAAAATCATTTCATTCTTTCTTTTTTTAAAGAATAAAAACATCTTGGAAAATATATCAACTACCACTGAGAAAGAAAGAAGATATATTATTAAAATTAACTTTTTTAAATTCTTAATGAAAAAGAATTGAGATTTCAATTTTAAATGATACCTTTTCACTTAGTAGTCAGACTATGAATCGAGTCTTTAAGCTTGAATTTATTGCATTCATTATTAATTCTAGATTAATATTTTATTTTATTTTTGCTGATTTAGTAAAATTGTTTTTTGACTAATATTAAATAAACAGCATAAAGACTTTATTTTTCATATGACTTATTTTTAGGAAGTTGTCTGACATGGACATGGCCTTACTGAGTTGTTTATGAAACCCATTATCAGGCAAAATTTAAATTTAGTCATACAGCCACACTCTTTGTTATTCAATTTAATCCATACTATAGTTTGTTTGCACCTTATAGTAGTAGTAGTAGACCTGATAGTCTTTAGTTAACCAAATATTTTAGTTACTTCAAAATAAAATACAGTTTGGAAAAGAATTTAAGTAGTTGGTCTACAGTAAAAATCTGTGGTTGGGAAAAGACTTAAGTAGTTGATGCACAATCAAATCTGTGATTGAGAAAATACTTTTGAGTAGTTGCTCCACAGTCAAAGCTGTGGTCAATAAAAGACATTTGAGTAGTTAGTCTATAGTCAAAGGTGTGGTTGAGATAAGACTTTGAAGTAGTTGGTTCACAGTAAAAAGCTGTGTTTGAGAAAATACAATGACTTTCAGTGAAGATTCACTGACTGTCTGTTGTTGTTGGAGATGATTTGTTTAAGTCACTGACACGTTTTTTTCAGCATGTGATGGAGGGAAGGAAAACACTATGCAGCCATTTCTTCTCTTGTGTTTGAGTCACATCTCTGCCCCTAAAAGTCAAAATCTGTGGGGTTTTTAAATTAATTTTTCCCGAAAGTAGGCTTGGGAAAATAAGGTTTTAGTATTTTCTGATTGGTTAGATATTTCACATGGTGATGTTAATTTTCTAACCAATAGACACTTTGATTTAAATGGTGTGTGTTGTATTGTGGAATCTTTTAACCATGTTTGAAAATATTGTCTGTTAGTAGAAAACAGAGTTTTGGTATGTTTTAATATGGTATGTATGTAGGTATGTGTTGTGATGATAACCCAACTTCCCCATTCACGATAATGGACGGACTGGTTGCCGATTAAGTACGAAAATAGGCTTCCTTTTGGCTTAAAGGTTGCCCCAGCTTTGTTCCAACAGGTGATGGACACTATGCTGGCAGGCCTTGAGTTTGGTACCGCCTATTTAGATGACATTCTAGTCAAAAGTAAGAATGTTCAAGAACATAAAATGCACATCAGAGCGATATTCAAAAGACTAGAAGATTTTGGCTTTAAATTAAGCCACGAGAAGTGTAAATTCTTCATGGAAAGAATTACATACCTCGGACAGGTAATAGACAGTGAAGGCAGGAAACCGGACCCACAGAGAGCCGATGCAATTAAGAACATGCCTGCACCCGACACAGTTGCGAAACTACAATTGTTTCTGGGGTTGGCACAATATTATGCAATCTACATACCTAAAATGTATGATTTAAGAGCCCCCCTTAATGAATTGTTGAAAAAAGACAAGAAATGGTTTTGGTCAAAAGATTGTGAGACGGCTTTTCAGAAAATAAAAAAATGCCTACTCTCAGATCTCGCCTTAGCACATTATGATCCTGAGAAAGAGATCATTCTGGCAACTGACGCAAGTTTGTACGGAGTGGTTTTGTAAGACTATGTAGAGGTTGTCAATTGGCTGCAAGGGCACCTCCGGTCAAAATGAATCCTTGGCCGAAAACGGATTTGCCGTGGGCATGTCTACATATAGACTATGCTGGACCAATTAATGGGTACTATTATTTGATATTGGTGGACTCTTTATCAAAATGGCCTGAGGTAGTCAAGTGCAAGCATCCTACATCTAGGAACACCATCAGTGCATTGGATGAAATTTTCAGTCGTTTCGGGGTTTCCAGGACATTGGTTAGCGACAATAGTACGGCGTTCACAAGTATGGAGTTTAAGGATTTCTGTACTGCCTTAGACATTGAACACATAACTCCACCAGTG
The DNA here is from genome assembly GCA_903632075.3 of Acanthosepion pharaonis. Taxonomy (NCBI): domain Eukaryota; kingdom Metazoa; phylum Mollusca; class Cephalopoda; order Sepiida; family Sepiidae; genus Acanthosepion; species Acanthosepion pharaonis. The sequence continues at coordinate 1,032,531 of CAHIKZ030000456.1, forward strand.
TGTTATCCCAGGTCGAACGGTCAAGCCAAGAAATTTGTTGACACCTTTAAACGTGCTTTACGTAAAAATAAAGGTATGGACACGAAAGAAAGAACTATTCAGAAGTTCTTAGCAATCTATAGGGTAACTCCTAATGAGAACAATGATGCGAAAATGTCACCGGAAGAAATTATGTTTGCAAGGAAAATTAGATCAATTTTCGATAGATTGTTACCCTATCAAAACAAAAAAGTTGCTAAGAAAGAGGAAAAAGTCAACATAAAAAAATACACTTCAGGAGACAAAGTTTTTTTTTTAAATTTTAAAAGTGGAAAAAGCTATTGGATGGATGGCATAATCCAGAAAAGGATTGGTAAAGTGGTCTATATGATTAAAAGTAAAAAATTTACGTGTAAAAAGACACATCAATCAGATTAGACCACGATATGGTGAAGAAAGTGAAAAAGCGAAGAAGAAATTCCGATGGAAGTGTTATGCGATGCTTTTAACATGACACTACCCAACAGTGTATTTGAACCTGTATCTCATGGACCAGCCTTATGGGCTGAAAAGCGGAAATTATCTTCGCCAAAAAAGGATCTAATTGTGACGACTAAAAGAAGGAGCACACGTGAAAGAAAACCAGTGGAGCGTTTTAGTCCGGATCCAAAAAGAAGACGACATTAGAAGCAGAAATTTTTAGAAGGGAGAATTTCAGCTTCGGGGGGAAGTGTTGTGATGATAACCCAACTTCCCCATTCACGATAATGGACGGACTGTTTGCCGATTAAGTACGACCACAGCGGACAGTGAAAAAGGCCTTCGTTTGTTAACACCTATTGAGGTTAGCATACTCCCGACTCTGTCTCTGTATTTTGACATACCTACATCCGATTATAAAATTATTATTGAAAACCAACACTCGGGTTTACTTTGTTTATTATATCTTGCACGAGATATAACAGTATGTAATTGTGTTGGAAATAGGGTTTATTTCCTGTAAATTTAATAAATACCGCAATAACACCATTCACCATAATAATTTTAGTCATAATAATTATGATATAAAATTTTTATACCATTGCATCTCTACATCATCTATCAGCACATTAACAGATTATAGAGTGGCATTTACAAACTTCATGAAAGTTAAATCTATTGAATAATAATTAATAGTAAATAAATAATAGGGTGTAACCATCAATCATCTTTGAGAAATGGTAGAGACTTAGATTTTTTCAAAAAATTGTATGTTATTTGTTTAGCAAATACTCAAAATTGGAGTTTGCCAATTACTTGTGATTTTATTCAAAACATAAATGTAAATTTTCAAAGAATATATTACAAACCTTTTTTCAAATTTAATCTTTATATGCATCTTGCTAAATTATTTGTTTATATCATTTTAAGTAGATTGTTAATTTTTCTTTTACTGATATTTTAGGTTTTCATTTTATGAAATTTCTAAATTTTATGTAAGGAGACCAAAAAGTAGAAAACATGTTTAAAATCTTTTTAATAAAAATGTTGTTAAGTGTAACATAATTTTCAATGTTATATAATTGCTTTGTAAGAAGGAATTCAAAATGGAAAAGGAATTAAAACCAGTTCAGTAAGACCCTGTTTTTGTCTGTTCAGTTTAGTAGTTTTAAGCTGCACTATATCTCTCTTATACTTAAGTCTAGTTATCTTTTACATACACTTATCTTTGTGATGAGTTGAAATGTTCTGTGATTTGTGTATATTACTTTATTGCTACCAGAATTGTATTTTACCTAATATTGAATTGTCTATTCTCTAGTGTTGCTGCCATTGTTGTTAGTCTAGGTCTTATTCAACATTCTTCCAAACTGTTCATCAATCCCAAGTAGTCTCTGAATTGTGTCAAACAACAATACAACCTCCACAAACTCAGTGTAAATTTTTCTTTAAATACATTACCTTTTTCTTTTTTTCTCTCCCAAGCTTTTCTTTATTCTCTCTCTCTCTCTCTTCCTTATATTCTTTTCATTTTTCTTTCTCTCTGCCCTTTCTCTTTTTACTGTAACCTTTCTCTTCTTTCCTTTACTTTTACCTCTCTCTTGATCACTCTATCTCTCTACCAAAAATAAACCAAGAAACATTTCAAAATATTCAATAGAAATGTTAACAAAAATGTACAATTCTTTGAAACGTTTTTTTATACCATTCTTCTCCAGAGGCAAAATATACTAGTAGACCAATGTTTACAGATAATATTCCATCTGTTTTGTAGAAGTATAAAAAAAAGACAAATGAGAAATCCTTGTTCTAGTGGAGCAAATGTGGGTGGAAATTGCTCTGGGAAACACAAGTTCACTCATTAAAAAGATACAATTTGATGATCTTAAACAATTCGCAGTTCTGGATGTATCTCTTCAGTTTATAAGTATTATTCTTTAATTCTTGGTCATTTTTTATCAACCATAAGTATTGGCTTATTTAAAAGATTAAGGAAGGCAAATTCATGCCAAATTTCTGCTTAGGTATTGTTATCCTAATTTGAAGAATTGTTATTGTTAGGTTGTTACCAAGTTTGAATAGAAGTTAACCATATTTCAATCATTTAGCATTTTACAAAATTGGCATTCTTTTAAACTATATTTTATTTAAAATAACTTTTAAATAATTTTCTGATGATATTATCACTTCAGAGATCAATATTAAAGCCTGCTTGGTGGCTTTAAACTGGTGTGCATTTCCCATTGAGATTGCTTTTTGAGTCTGTTCACTGATTTAAGGCAAGCAGAACTGCCCAGCTTGAAAAATTTGTATAACATATTCTTCCAGTTTCTTTATTTGATCTTGCGTGAAATTAAGCTAATCTTATAATGCCTATTATCCATAAAGTAATACAATATTTAAAAAGTTATTGGGTGTCATATCAAAATGTATCCATCTATATTTGTAGGCAATAACTTAGTGCTTGATATTACTTCATATAATATTACAGGTGTATGTTTGTATGTGCTATAATAGTTTGAATCAGTTTTTTTTAAAAAAGAAATACTTGAGAAATTGAAGAAAATATTACCAGCCTAAAGGAAATATTCACAAGCTTTGATTTTTAATTTTTTGCTCAAGAAATTTTTTATGCATTTGAGGTAGGAATTTCCTGTAGAGTACTAGGTTAATTATTCATTATTTCACTGTTAACCCTACATTTTGCCATTATTTGATAAAAACAAAAAAAATAACATTTTTTAAGGAGAAAAATAAATGGACATCAAAAAAATTATGTGATTTTTCATATAAATTTTACAAATTAGCGTTCAATTAAAAAACATAATATTTGCTGCAATTTTTCTATAATATTTTATTCTTTGTTTTCTGAATTATTTGATGTTTCTAAATTTAATGAAGGCATAAATTATTTTTTTCTGTTCCTGGGTCACAGGTTTTAATATTTTTGTCTTGCTATATTTTTTTCTATTTTTTCAGTTTGGTAGTTTGCCTTCAGTTCTTCTTAAAAAATATCCTTCTGACTTTAAATAAATAAAACTTCCAAAGAAAATTTAGCTACTCTTGGTGTTTTCTATTTTTTACTGATTGAAAAGGTGTCATTTTCATGTTTTGCTATGGGGTGGAATACTTAATTTTTTCAATAAAAAAAGAAATCAATGTTCAAAAATTAATATAATGTGATTTTCTAGAAATATTTTTATATTCTATCTCTCACTTTCAAGATGGACCTACCCTGAAAATTAAAGATCATTCCCATTTTTGTAAGGTGGCAAACTCAGAAAATCATCCGGGGATGAAATACTTATTTTCTCCACTGTATTTAAATATAGTTTTTTTATTTGGGATTTTTAAAATAGAATTTAATTTACAATTTATTTATCCAGTAATAGTTAAATTTTAATTTTTGTGCAGGTAATTACCATATATCAAAATAAAAACATTTAAATTTGATTTGCAACTTTATAAAAAATAAGAACTCACTGTTCTTGTAAATCAATCATATAGAAAGTAAAAGATTTACCTTTTTACTGCTAAAAGAAAGAGTTCTTTGTAACATTTACAGTGCTTATTTGCAATAGGACATTAAAAACTCTTGGAATATTTCAATTCTTGTTCAATCAAATAATTCAAAACATTTGTTAAAACAACAAAAAAATATTTCTTCATCATGTTTAGCCATTGCATGAAGAATTACCACTCTCATTCAAAAATTGTTTGAGCTAATTTATTTTTATTAAACTAACAAGAATATTTATCTGAACAACCCTTGGTATAATAACAGAATTTCAGAAAATATTTACCAAGTACTACTTGTGACATATAGAAGCTGAGAATATTATTTTAGTAAGCTTTTATTTTTTGATTTGAGTTATTTTTGTTGGATTAATTCAATGCATTTTTGAACAACTATGACAAATTTGTCACTATTTAAAAATGTCTTGTTTTTGATTTTTTAACATATCATCCAAACTCTTTTCTTAGTTTTGGTAAGATTGGTGATTTAGAAAGCCAAGACATTCTGGGCAGCTTCTTCAATGATGCTATGTTTGATAATAAAAGGAAAGTGATATTTTTTTCTCAAAAAAGTGTTTGCATCAACTATCCACATCAAAGTTTTAATTATCACTATTTCTAAAAACTAAAGCCTAACATGGTTTTAACAATTCTTAATCAACTGTTTTTTTCTTCAGATGTTATACTTTATGTTGATTATATTATATAAAAAGTATTTATCTATTTTATAGCAGTTATTCTTAATATATTCAGCAACTTCAAGTTTGCTGGCTAATCAACAGTTCTTTTGTTTTTCTTTTGATAAATTGCACTAATATGCCAAAGGTCAGAGGATAGCACTATGTAAAAGTAATGGTAGGTGGTGCCACTGTACATGGACACCATGGAAATCCCCAGATCACTATCAGCTGTACTCTCACAATGAGTGAGGCATTGTGAACACTAGTTAGTTTGCTCAAGGCAAAGCAATGTGAATTATTATATTTTGAACAGAGCATAACAGTGGGCACTAGAGAGATGGTATATTCAATTTCTGAAATATGGGGAAATTTGGCATCTCTTGATCTATGGTGTCACATATGTATTGGGAATACCTGTTTGAAGTTATTACCCACTGTGGACAGTCCAGTGACCAACTACAATTATCATCACCATAGATGTATGGCTGGAAGCAGAATAGCAATACTGGGTCAAATCATAATCACATTCACTGCATAAGATACCCAATGCATATCCAGCAGTTCAGTTCAAGATTCTTTAGCTTTCATGGGATATAAGAGAAGAAGACACCCTTAGATGCTCCTGTTAACAGCACATTTCCAGATACAGTGCCTCAACTGGGGTTGTGCTAATTGAGCCTCGGAGGACAAGCAATGTATAGTGTGGTTCAATGAGTCATGGTTCTAGTTGTTTTGGGCTGAGATGATACCAGGGTTTGGGTGTGGCACATAACATATAAAGCCATTGACCCAACTATTTAACAAGACTGTACAGGCTGATGGTTGTGCTATAATGGTATGTTTATATGACATGAATTTGTCTAAACACATCATTAACAGTAACAGCTAAATTCTTGTTCATTGCATCCATTCATGGACTCTATGTGCCCTAACAATGATGGGCTAATCCAGAAGAATAATGCACCACAATATCATGCTTAAGTTGCCTAGAATTTAGTTAAGGAGTATTCTAGAATTTATTTAAGGAGTATTCTGCCCAATATGTACCCAGGGACATGGCAGAGAGGTCTGTTCACTTGCAAGATACTGAACTTACAAATATCTGGGAGCTATGGACAGTTATCAAGAAAACAATGCTAAAAAAAAACTCTATAGCGGGCTTCTAACTATTTCTGGAATTGATGTGATGTAAAGTTGCAGCATTTTGCCAGTGTATAGAGATCCTACACAGTACTAGGAACATAGTCTTTGGCATATCAGTGTATTAGTAGATGTGTATGTTCGGGCATGTTACATCACCAGGACAAAATTTCCCTTGACATTTTGGAAATTTCTTACTGTAAATATTAACAAAGAATGAAATTATTGAAAGTGCAATTATGTGATTAAAATATTTCTTCAATAATCTTTATCTTGGGTTTTCTAAAATGGTTAGTTTCACACATTGTTAAAGCAAAAAAAGAATTAAGCTAATTAATATAATTAAAAGTAAGTAATAATTGATTCAAAAACCAAATATTTCACTGTCATTATTTCAATATTATGTCCTATTTGAGTATAATATTATGAACACATTAAATTAAAACAGATATTTAAAATGCTTAGGCTGAATCTAAGCAGCTAGAGATTTTTTTTCCTGAAAAACAGTGATGTAACAAACTAAAACATCACAAGAAAAGAAAATGGATATTTTTAATTTTTCCAGTGTTTTCTCCCACTAACAAAGAAATTTGATTAAATAAAAATTTCAGTGAGTTCAAGTTGCTTAAAGAAACAATTTATTTTATGTATTTATAAGTCAACATCTTATGTTGTTTGAATTAATTTTTCTGTTTTCTTTTTTTCATATACTTTTGTGTGTGTGTTTGTATATACACACACATATATATATATATATATATATATATATATATATATATATATATATATGTGTGTGTATATATATATATATATATATATATATATATATATATATATATTGTAGACATATATAAACAAAATATATATTGTACATGCATATGCATTATATATATATATATATATATATATATGTAAAACAAAAATATATATGGTACATATACATATATTAAAATAATAAGAAAAAACAGTAAGATTTATAATCCGGTGTTCTTAGCAATTATTTTATTTTTAAAAAAACAATGCTCAATACAAACAGTAGAGCAAAATATTATAATTATTTTCTTCTTTAAAAATATGATACCATTGACACAGAAATTTCTATGTTTCAAAACTTAAACTAAATTTATATATTTAATTATAAAAATTAAACTTAAAATCCAGAGTTTTGTTCCATTGCCAAGCGATGTTAGGATTAGCTTTCTAAGAAATTTGCTTAATTCATATGCACAGACAATATTAATACTATGAGTTGTTAAGGCTAAGGAAAATTCAATCTATTTTGATTAGGAGTAGTTGGGTTTTAATTTTCCTACACAGCTTATGTATCCAATATATGTTACTTACAAAGGCAGGTTAAGTTTAGGTGGGGTGCCTGCTAACAAACATAGACATCAGTTATTCAATGAATCATCTGGGTTTTTAATGACAAAATAATTTTGGTGTTTTTATTTATCCACTTAATTCATATTTTTATATACAAAGATTTTCTAAAAGGATCATTTAAATATGTGTAAGTCATATTTTTAAAATTTAAATTTGATTCCTACAGATTTAAAGTAACATTCCTACTTGTAGTAACTAATACATTATATGGTATTTTTACAAATAAATATATTAGAATTTAATTATTAATTAAGGATCAAATATAAAAATTTGTTTCATCTCTTCTTTTTTCTTCAAAACTTATCAAACTAACCTGTAGTATATGGTTTTAACTGTATGAAAACAGCACTGTTCATTCAAAAACTGTCTGGATTTGAAAATGATTTACTGGAAATAATAAATACCATAACTTTCCATGAAAATAAAAACTATTTCCAAGAACATCTGGACAAGATAGTGAAAGATATTAATGTAATAGATAAGATTTTAATAGAATCAGATAAAACAGGAAATTTTTATAAATTAACACTAATGGTTTGCAACAACCTAATTAAAGATTTAAATAAGAACTATAAAAAGACTAGTAATAACTATGTAAATATGGTGGGAAATATTAATATTAGTAGTAAAAACATCACAGATAAATTGAATATTAGTGATAGGGTAGGTAAACTTACCAAAAAAGAGTGCTATATAACCATAAAGGATCACAAACCCAATTTTGAAGCTACTGTGAATACAAAAATGAAACAGTTAACTTCCTTGATATAACACTAGATTTAATGAATAATATATACCTACCTTACAAAAAGGCTAATACTAATCTTTGTATATACACTCCGTCTATTCATCCTCCATCTATAATTAAGCATATACCTTCATCTATCAAAAAATGAATAAGTACAAATTCAGCAAATGAGAAAATATTCTATGAGCATCATAATTTCTATAATAAATCTCTAAAGAATAGTAGCTATAAATGTCCAAAACTCAATTATATAAAAGTGAAAATGGACACCATAGAAAAAATAGAAATAGAAAAATCATTTAGTATACACTCCCATACAACCAAATGGTAAGAAATAAGTTAGGACAAAAATTCCTTGTATTAATTGATAAACATTTTCCTAGAGATAGTTAACTCAGTATAATTTTTAATAAAAATATCCTAAAATCAAGTTACAGTTGTAATGAAAACTTAGAAATTAATATTAAGAAACATAATGCTAATATATTGAATAAACACTTATACCAAAATGAAAAAAAATATAAGTCCTAAAATACAAAGAAATGAAGATAAAGAAAAATTATGTAACTAGAAATCTTCAAAACTGTCCTCTTAATAATAAATGCCATATTGAATCAGTAATTTATCAATGCAATATCTCATCTATTGAAGATCCAGACATGGTTAAATTCTACATTGGATGCACATGGAATGAATTCAAAAGAAGGTGGAAACAACATCAAACGTCCTTTAATAATAATAAATACCAAAATCAAATGTCCCTATTTAAATATTTCTGGCACTTAAAAGAAACCAACAGAATACCAATGGTCAAATAGAAATTAATAAGAAAAGCTAAATCTTTTAGGTCATTAAATGACCCATGTCCTTTGTGCATACATGAAAAATTATACATTATTAAGTATCTGAAAAATAAAAATTTACTAAATCAAAGAAATGAAATAGGTATTTTTTATAGGTACTGTCAAATATTTTCCTTAAGTAATAATTAATTTTGGGAAAAAAGAAGAGAGATGAAACAGATTTTTATTTTTGATCATTAATTAGTGATTAAATTCTAATATATTTATTTGTAAAAATACCATATAGTCTATAAGTTATTACAAGTAGGAATGGTACTTTAAATCTGTAGGAATCAAATTTAAATATTAAAAATATGACTTACACATATTTAAATAGCCCTTTTAGAAATTCTTTGTGTAAAAAAAATATGAATTAAGTAGATGAATAAAAATGCTAAAATTTTTTTTTCATTAAAAACTGAAAACGACTGACTGAATAATGGATGTCTGTGTTTGTTAGCAGGCATCTTCACCCTTCCTAAACTTAGCCTGATTTTGTAAGTAACATATATTGGATACATAAGCTGTCTAGGAAAATTAAAACCCAACCACCCCTAATCAAAATAGATTGAATTTTCCTTAGCCTTAACAACTCATAATATTGATATTTTCTGTGCATATAAATTAAGTAAATTTCTTAGAAAGTTTTTCCTAACATCACTTGCCAATGGACCGAAACTCTGAATTTTAAGTTTAGTCTTTATGATTAAATATATATATTTAGTTTAAGTTTTGAAACATAGAAATTTCTGTGTCAATGGTATCATATTTTTAAAGAAGAAAATAATTATAATATACTGTACATGTACATATATATATATATATATATATATATATATATATATATATATATATATATATATATATATATATATATATATATGCATGTACAATATATATATATATATATATATATATATATATATATATATATATATATATATATATATATATCTGAAATTTTGCATCTAGTACATGCATTGAGTATATTTTCAAAACAAATTTATACTAATTTATGTAATGGAACACATATTATATATATATATATATATATATATATATATATATATATATATATATATATGTATATATATATACAGATAAATGTAAAGAAAAAATTTAAAATATATATGTATATATAATATGTTTGAAATAGTTTACTACTTAAATGAATTCTATTTGGAAAAATATATGCTCATATACATACATACCTATATACATACATATATATATATATATATATATATATATATATATATATACATGCACACATACAAATGTATTTTGGTAATAATTTTTACATATATTTTTCCCATTCAGCTAGGATGAAACATTTTTTTTTGTTTCCTCCTTAACATTAAATATTTTCAGTTTTTTTGCTCATTTTAGTTGGCAGGGACTAATGACATATTTACGTTTCTCACATAGCAAAACCCAAAGGAAATTTATGCTTTATTATTATATATTCTCTAGAAGAGAATACAATTTACTTTTAACTTTTATTTTGTCTTTGATTTCAATCTTAGTCCTATGGAAAAAGAAAGCGGAAAAAGACATCATGTACAAGCAAGCATGTCTTAGATAGCAGAGTATTCATTTTTTTGTTTTCCTGTATTTTAGACTGACCTCACTACAACATATATAGAAACTGTGTGTGTAGTAAGTATTTTCTAGCAGAAATATTTTCATCTAGTCTTAATTTCCTCTCTCTACCTTAGTCCCTACTCTGTAGACTGTCTGTCTCTGTGTGCCTGTGTGTGAGAGAGAGTATGTGTGTGTACCATTTAGTCACCATCTGTTCAATATAAATACATTTCCTAATCTCTGTATTTGCAACATATATTAGATCCAGGTTTCATAAATGTTTCTTTAGCTAAAAGGTGAGTTTAGATTGGCATGTGTTAGATAGAAATGCACACTTACTCTACTCTTCTCTGACTCTTGATCACAAATTGATAGAATATCATTTAGAGAAGGTGAGTGCTATCTAGGCATGTTTTAGACAAGAATATCCACTCTTCATATGTCTCTTTCCTTTCTCATCTCAGTCTCAGCTCTGCTGAACATTTATCATGTATAAAAAAATTGTCTGCTTTCATTCTTTGTAATTTTGGTATAGTTAAATTAAGGACCTGCATTTAAAAAGGAATGCTCATCGTATGTATGCTTCTTCTCTCCTTCTCCTATATGTGTCTATAATCTTCAATAATTTTACTGATGGCACCTTTAACAATTTACTAAGTGTGTATAATATATACATATATATATATATATATATATATATATATATATATATATATATATATATAACTTGAAAAACCCTATATGTTTTCCTTTGTTTTATGAAACACTTATATATTAAAGTCTATACAGCAAGTTTTGTTCAGAATAGTATTATCAAATTTCCTTTGTCTTGTAATTCTTAAAATCAGGTTTTTGGTTCAAACTGTCTAAAACAAAGGTTCTATGCAGTGGTATATCATGAAAAATAATGCTAGAATAAGTAAATGACACTATTAAGATCCTTGATGAAATTAAAATATGAACAGTAATTTATTTTTTAATAATTCATTTAACATGTAAAATAGGAAGAGGTAACATAAAATATTCAGAAATTCAAACAGATTAAATATTTGAATTTAATTTGAATTATAGTTCAATTGAATTCTTTGTGCTGGAAAAATCTGATTTCCTCTGAAGATCCTGTACTGATTGTTTTTCAATTGATAAAAGGGGCAAACCTGTTATTTACTAAGCATAATTTAGCTTTAGATGGTTGCAAGTAGGGGGCATCACTGAAGATCAAACGCAATACTCAATAGTAATGGTCAAGCAGACTAGCTTATTAAACATTAGGCTACATTGAGATGCTCAAAAGGACAAAATTTTGTCCACCATTGTTTCAAACAGGCATTTAAAAATTGTTTTGAAAAACATAATTAAATTTTTCAGTTTGTAAGAGAAATTATAATAGCAGATACCACATTTCTGCTGGCACTGTACATATCAGCCTATTCAAAATTTGGATAGGAGTGTTAAGGACAACAATCTTAATACTCAAACACTCTAGCAAAATTATTCAGTGATAATACCTTAACTTGTTTCTTAGGAATATGTTCCACTAGTTCTGTGTAGTAAGTAAATGTTTAAAACAATTGTATCTATTACATTTTTATGTTTAGATATTCCAAAATTCTACCATTTGTTCAGTAAAAATCTTTCAACACTCAAGTGCTCTAAGTATATGTCTAAAAAGGTGTGTCTATTCTCCTTTTTGTGATTTAATCTGGTGTTTCTTATATTCTATAGTTTGAAAATCTTTCAAAATTTGTGTGAAGCAAATAAATGTTTAGCACAAGTGTGTCTTTGTTTTTTTGTGTCTTCTTACAATCTTCATTCAACAAAGCAAATTTTAAAAGGACCACCATAGTAAGTATTTTGGAAAAAGGAGTGCCATTCATTTATATTCCTATCTTTGCATATTTTACTGTCTGTTAGTAAAGCTACACTTTAAAGAGGAATAATAGTAAGTATACATTCATATATAAGCACATTTCTCTATTCTGAAATTTCTAGCAATGTTTTTTCAACAGAATTAATCTAAGTGTTAAGTGTACCTAAAATATTGGTGATATCTGGTCTGTGTTTCTCTAAGCCTTTTTTCTTTAATCTGTTCAATATTGCAAGCAAATTAAATATGAAATTCCATTTGTGCCTCTTCACCCTCCTTCCCTGTTCTGGTGTAGTGAATAAATGTTTCATAGAAGTGTTTTGCTTCTCTTTTTGTGTTCTTCCCTCCCATTTCCTGAATAAAGCAACCTTTGTGACAGGATATGTAGAGTAAGTATATATTTGGTGGGATAGAGAGAATGTTGATTTTCTTTTTCTTATTCTCAACCCTTGTATTCTATCCTTGAGCCTATCAACATGCAGTGTGAAAAAAATGTGAATATTTTACTCATATATATATATATATATATATATATATATATATATATATATATATATATATATATATAATTTGCCTTTTTATATTAAAGGTCATGCACATTCATTTTGTGATGGTCAATGAATTTCAATGTGATGATAATAATGATTATGATTTATCCAGATTTAGCATTTAAAATTAGCAAATATTTTAAGTGAAAATTTGTTTCTTGTGAGTTTGCTTTGTAGGCAGTGAAGCCCTTTCTCATAATTATTATTCTTCATCATATATTGGTTAGTGAACAAATTCACTTCTTAAAAATTGTCTAAAACAATAGATAAATATAACTTAAATGACTTCTGATAAATGTCTGGAATTTTTTGTAGGAATTCACTACAAAATCCCAGTATTTTCTTGTTATATACTTAATATTCAGTTATATATTGAATATCTGAAACATAAATTTTCATTTTTTCATGTAAAATTAATAGCAATGGTGATACAGAATATGAGAAATCATTTATTATTTGACTTTGAAATAAATATTTAGAAGTTTATTGGTTAACAGAAATAACTCAGTAAAATCATAAATTTTTATTATTGACAGTAGAAAATGAAATCCTTTTGTTTAGATAAATTTTTGTTTTCATATTATCCACTGGCAACTTGAGATATCAACATTTTAATTTTAATCTTTTTTTGCTAACCAAAGAGAAAACAGAATCTGTTACCTTTTATATTTGTTGCCATTAACTTGTGAGAATTTCAGCATAAGCCAGTGATAAACTTTTAAGTGTTTAGGTCAAAAATACTGGATTTGTTTTGTATTTTTTTATTCAGAAGGTGGTGTATCTGTTACATTATTTCTTCAAATTAAAGACCTTTATATTTTCTATTATTCTCTTTCATCATCAGTTTAGAAAATGAATGGTTAATTTCTCATCTTTTCATTCATGAAATCAAAATTAAACGTTATTTTGCATTTTCTTCCAAGTGCATATAGAAGATTGGAATTTCATTTTAAATCTTTAGGATTTGCATAAACTTTTTCTTGACTTAATCTATTGATATAGATACTTTTTAAATATTTATAAAAAATTTAAATCATTTCTTTTTCTTTTGGGTGTTATAAGTAAAATAAAGCAGAAATATTTAAGCAGAAATACATTTAATATGATTAAATTATTTGATTTAATATTTAAGAGAAATATTCATTTAGTATATCTTTTTCATTCTCTTAAAATCTTCTGAATAAGACAAGGACTTCTACAGATTATACTTTTTCTGCCAGGACACTATTGTCATTTTGATTATTAATATTCTGTTTTCTGTAATAAGAATCCCTATCATATTTAGATACTATGATGTGGAATGAAATTCAAAAATTAAATCAAAAATATTTCATGAATTTGTTGACTGTGAAGCAAATTGAGATTTGGGAATCATGGTCTGGACTATTCACAAAATTCTATCATGGTTTTGATAAAATTTTAGACTTTCAAAAAAATAAAGTGGTGATAAAATGTGCATTTCTTCATGGTTACTTATTTTAGTTTGGCTTGTTATGTAACAAATTTATAATTTAGCCGTTAGTTTTACAATTTCAGTATGTTTTAGGAGTTTCAATGTGTTATCATGAATTGTCATGCCAGAATTCAAGTAAGCAATTTGAGAAATCATCAATTAATGATGATTAATATAAAAACATTAATTAAAAAGCATCATACACTTCTTCTTGTAGTTCTTGTGATTATTATTTTTTGTTATTTCAGAACTTTGAAAGTATACTCAATATGATATTTAAATCTTTCAATCATTTTTCTCTTAATTTTTACCTCTTTATTAATTTTATTTGTCTTGTTTCATTTTATTTCTTTTCATTTCATTCCAATAGAAAAATGAAGAAAGATGACTTCTAATTTTCCGCAATTCCATAAAAATGTAAAATTCCTAGAATATGTTCCCCCACAATGCTTTTTTTTATACAATCCTTTTTTTTTGTTATTCAGGAAGTACAAATTTTTCTGATATTGAATGTTTATTTTAGATGAATACCTTTTATTATTTTGTACTGTAAAGTCTTTTTTTATCATTTTACAAATATAGAAAAAGAAACCAGGAGTTGAAAAATAATGTTATGCTAGTTTGGCTTGTAAATGAAATAGAGATTGATATTGGTGATGAAAATGCTTCACTTTAAAAGTTTACCATGCTGGAAACAATAAAGTTCTATATGATTTTAAGACTTTCCATTGCTGTAGAATTAGTCTTTATTTTATATATTTATTTGTATCTCCAGTGTCAAAAAGACTGTTGATGATGCTAAACACTGGAGGTAAGATATAATCTTGACAAAGCATTTGCAAAAATGTCTCCTTAAATATGTAGAAAGTAAGGGCACAAATAAAAGTAACAGAATAAAAAGCAGTTTAAGAATGAATGCCATGGGCAGTGAAGATGAAAAGGCTAACAAAAACTGCAATATTAAGAACATCTAATGCAAAAATAGTGGGAGAGAAAGAGAGTGGACAATAAAGGTTGAAAGTGTACATTAGACAATACAAATTGGAAAGGCAGCCATGTTTGGTAAAGAACCAAAATGTTCAGATGAACTTAGGATCAATTTAAGTATTCAAGCCACCAGGAACCATCTCAAAATATGCATTACTTTTGTTCTGAATTTATTGCTGCTTGTAGCTAATGCACATATGTATTTGAAATCCATTAATCATATTTTTATTAAAATCTCATTTTCAGATGTTTCTTGAATTTATTATGTACTAGCAGTAGAGCCCGGCGTTGCCCGGGAATGTAACAGTAAGAGATAGATCAAGTATCGACCATCATAAAGACTGAAAAATAAAATTGACAAAGATTATTGTTTAAGGTTGACAGACACACATGTCTTAATTAGTTTTATTTTTATTTTTTTTTATTTTTTTTTACGAATTGGTCAAACCCAAACTCAAACAAAAACATTGTTTTCAATCGTTATGAGTCTACCGATTGAATAGAATTTTATTATAAAGAATTGTCTTGTAAATGGAATTTTTAAAGCATTTTGAATGTAAAAATAAAGAAAAAAGTGTGCAAGACAATAAGAAACACTACTTGCCAATAAAAAAAGTGAAGTTTTGTTGAAATCAGTTGAAAAATGTAGGAAATCTGATCCCATATATAAATGAACACACACACACACAAACAACCTGGGTTTTATAATAAGTATAACTTGATATGAGTTGTCCCCCTTTCATTCTCGCGATGCCTCTTAATCATGTTTTCAAATTGAATTCATGCAAAAACAATTATGTTTTTCCAATTTTTGGCACTGTTAGAACCACCACAAGGTAATTTTACGTAGTCCTGTGAAGTTTTGTTGGAATCAGTTAAAAATGTAGGAAATTCGATCCAATATATAAACGTACAGACACACACACACACACACACACACACACACACACAATCTGCGTTTTATAATAAGTAAGATATTAGATATTGAACAGAAAAATATAAATTATCTCTAAAAACAATATACGTTTGATGTTCTCTCCCCCCCCTCTCTCTCTATACATATATATATATATATATATATATATATATATATATATAGAGAGAGAGAGAGAGAGAGAGAGAGAGAGAGAGAGAGAAAGAAAAGAAGGAATAAATTTGGTGAAAGTCCTTCAATATATCTAATGTAATACATCACAAGGACAATCGCATTATATATACTGAAGGCTTTTGACAAGGTGTGATATAAGGGCTTGCTGCGGAAGATCTTTAGGTATGGAATCACTGGAAGAGTCTTTTCAATTATCAAGTCCTTTCTAACAGGTATGCCCATTAATTTAGTTGTTAAGGGCAAGTCCTCTGAGGTCCATGAGATCAATGCATCTATCCCTCAAGGCTCAATTCTTGGTCTAACACTCTTTCTGCTTTACATTAATGATCTATCTAAGTGTATACAACCTTTTGTTAATATCTATACAGATGATACAATTGATAAAATGGTATATAGGTGTACCTCCAAAATTATAGATGACTAAAGCCTGGCAGCTGATCTATCTGACCTAACTCTAACAAATCAACAGGGAAAAAACTGGCTGGTTACATTCAATACTACAAAAACCAAACTAGTAACATTCCATCATCATCAAACAAACTCTGAACTTTTGTCTATTGCAATGAATGAGTGTTCTTTCAAGGCGGTCCCTTTCCTTGAACACCTATTGAGACCCCAGACTTCAAGTGGAACTTGTATATATGATCCATCACTAAAGATGCTGGAAAAATGCTTGGTTTCCTGTACTGCTCCAGTAAGTACCTGACTCTTCCTGCTATCCTCTACTTTTACAACAGCCAGATCAAGCAAAAGATGAAGTAATGCTGCCATTTCTGGGCGGGAAGAGCTGCCCAGGCTTCACATTCCAGTCTTGAGTCCAAAAGTGTCTTTATTTATTTTTCAACCTACAACCTCTTTCACACAGACAAAACATTGCAAGCCTCTTGCTTCTCTATTGCTATTTCTATGGAAAATTTTTAGACACTCTACATTCCTTAATTCCACCTACTCTTAAATTTCAAAGCTAAGACCTTCCACACCATGTTCACTGAAATAAACTACATTCAATCCCTTTGTATTCCATTAGTAAGAAGTAAATTCCATTCAAACAGCATCTTCTCATTAACTTTTCCCAACAAGATGCTTTTCTGATATATATATATATATATATATATATATATATATGTATATATATATAATCAGAAAAGCATCTTCTCAGGAAAAGATATATATATATATATATATATATATATATATATATATATAACCGCCCTTCAGGAAGCACTTTACTAAAAGAAGAAAACAAGACCCCCCCCCCACAGAAGTCATCATAAAACACATGGAGCATGTCCTTACATTGAATACTTTCAACTTCAATGGAGCACACTACCTTCAAATAAGAGGTTGTGCGATGGGCACCATTGCAGCTCCATCATATGCTACAATATTCATTGGAAAATTTGAGGAGACCCATATCTATCCAATCATTGGTAGCGACTGCGTATTCTATGCAAGATATATCAATGATATATTCTTTGTATACTCAGGTAGTGATGACAAACTTACCCAATTCCTTATGACCCTAAACACAGTGCACGACTCAAATAAGTTTGACTATGAAAAATCCACAACATCAGTAACATTTTTAGACACCCGCATTTACATAGATGAAAACAGGATACCATTTGATATTTTTGGAAACTATTTTGGCAAGATAGGAAATAGTCAGCTTTGCTAAAAGAGTTCTGTCTTTTATTGATATAATCTTTAGCTTAAAGTTTCTTGCTTGGGTTTTGTACCATGCAAAAAGAAGCTTGACCAAGAACTTACGATGATTTCTTGGGTTTATACTGAACCATTAATTTTACTGCCAATAGCCCCAAATATTATTTCACTTACTCCTTGTTGTTTTCTAAGTCATGTGGGTTATTCTATAAATCTGACAGATATTTCCTTGGATTCCCCAAATTTTCCATTATTTCCTAAGGATAGAGGATGTTTATCTACCCAAAACATGCAAAATAAAAAAAAAAATCTCTTTTTTTCAATATTTTTTCTCAGATAGACAGTTTACCTCTTCACCTGCCCATACTGCCAGCAGCATCAGCAGCAGTAGCAGCTGCAGCCACATGACTTACCAGTAACTTCTCAGGTTACTTCTGACCAGACCCTCCTGATAACTATATCATATGTATACCTTGTGGAGATCTTTTATGTGCTCTGTCCTTTCAGGATGTAGGCGATCATGGCTCTCCACCTGTTCCTGTCTCTTGCAGCTCCCAATAAGTTTTGTCTGTTATTTCTCCCTGACCCTTAAGTATGTCACAGGTTACTTACTTTTGTCCCTTTTTCCCTCTATCCACCCTGTGAGTATCAGATTTTCCAAGCCCTCCTTTCTTATTATGCGTCCCAGAAATTTCAGCTGCTTCTTCCTGATGTTAAGTGTAAGTTTTCTCTTTGTATCTTCTCTAAAACCTCATCATTGCTCACATATTCAGTCCATGTTATCCTTAGCATCCTTCTGTAGAACCACACTTTTGTTACCTTGAGTCTTTTTTCATCCTTGAGGAGACTGTCTATCATTCACTACTATAAAGGAGGACAGATATCACATACTTTCAGTACTTGTGGAGACACAATGAGGAAAATAATTATTTCATCCCCTGCTGATTTTCTGAGTTTGCCACCTTACAAAAATGGAAATGATCTTTAATTTTCAGGGTAGGTCCATCTTGAAAGTGAGAGATAGAATATAAAAAAAATTCTAGAGAATCATATTATATTAATTTTTGAACATTTATTTCTTTTTTATTGAAAAAATAAATATTTCATCCAATACCAACCAGAAATGATTCAGGACCCACAGACCGGTTATGTGACCAGGAGGCATATAGACTAGTCCTATTACTCAATTATTACTCCTAATCAAGCACTCATTACCTGTATAAAAGACACTAATTCACAGACTCCTTCAATGAATCAGAATCTCATCTCTCCACAATGGCGAGATAAAAGAATTGTCTAAGGACATCCGGAACAAAACTGTATACCTGCACAAGACTGGAATGGACTACAAGATTATTGGCAAGCAGCTAGGTGAGAAGGAGTCAACTGTTGGTACGATAATGAGAAAATGAAAGAAACACCAATTGACTATCTATCTCCCTCAGTCTTGAGCTCCATGCAAGATCTACCAACATGGAGTGAAACTGATGAGAAACAAGGAAACAACCCAGAACTATGCAGCAAGAGCTTGTTGATGATCTCAAGACAGCTGAGACCATAGTCACTATGATGACCATTAGTAACACACTATGACATAGTGGACTGAAATCCTATACTGGTCTCCCTACTCAAGAAGGCACATGTACAAACCTGTCAGAAGTTTGCAAGTGAGCATCTGGATGATTCAGAGGAGGTTTGGGAGAAAGTGTTGTGGTCAGACGAGACTAAAATTGAGCTTTTTGGAGGGAAAAAACAGCTGACTTGTACCCCAAGAACACCACTCAACCATTAAGCATAGTGGTGGAAACATTATGCTTTGGGGCTGTTTCTCTGCTAAGGGGACAGGATGACTACACTGGGTTTAGGGAAAGATGGATGGGGCCAAATACAGGGAAATCTTGAGTGAAAACCTTGCCTCAGCCAGGACACTGACGATGAGTTGTGGATGGGTGTTACAGCATGACAATGACCCAAAGCATACAGCTAAGGCAACAAAGGAGTGGCTCAAGAAGAAGCACACTAAGGTAATGGAGTGGCCTAATTAGTCTCTGGACCGTAATCCTTTAGAGAATCTGTGGAAGGAGCTGAAGCTTTGAGTTGCCTAACGACAACCTACAAACCTTAAAGATTTGTAGAGGATCTGCAAAGAGGAGTGCACCAAAATCCCCGCTGGGATCTGTAAAACTTGGTAACCAACTACAGGAAACATCTGGCTGCTGTGCTTGCCAACAAGGGTATCTTCCCCAAAGGCTGAGTTATGTTTTGCTATGAGGGGAAATACTTATTTTTTAAATAAGAAAGAAATAAATGTTCAAAAATTAACATAATGTGATTTTCTAGAAGTTTTTTTTTATTCTATCTCTCACTTTCAAGACAGACCTACCCTGAAAATTAGAGACCGTTCCTATTTTCGTAAGGTGGCAAATTCAGAAAATCAGCACGGGAGGAAATACTTATTTTCCCCACTGTAGGAGTTGATAAAATAAACATGTATAAAATTAATGCTACAGTATATTCCAACCTATTACCAGGTGGCAGTAGTGAATAAAATACCTTGTGCACATACTAAATGGAACAACACTTGAATCACACTTACATTAGCTTCCAGATTTTCAGGATATGTGGAAAAATGAAATAAAATTGATAAAAATATAAAATAAAATAATAATAATGATTAATAAAAAGAGAAAAAGAAATATGTTTTTCCATGATGCTAAGAGTAAAGAAAATGCAAATATGATTACCCCACATGATTTCTTCAAACGTCATTAGGTGGTGCTGTTGAAGTCTGTAAAAAGGCAAGCATTTTCCTTCATTCTCTTTCTCCTTTTTGGTCCAAGGTATAGAACTATGTGATAATTACATTCCCACTGAAGGTTGTTAGTTTCCCTGGTTCACTGATAACTGGACTCTCTTTTCACTTTCTAAGCATGGCGCTCACACATGTCTTCCAAAGACCTCCAACTATGAAGTAAGTCAAGCTTTAACTTTGGTTACTCCAACTCAGTTCAAGGCTAACTTGAGCACAACTACTGTAATGATTCTTATACTTACTTACTCTAACTTCTGGACCAAGAAAAAGAAAATGGATATCACTCAACCAAGGCTGATTTGAGCCTGACTATTAATACAATGTTTTTACTTACTTACCCTTACTCCTGGACCAAAAGGAAAGCAGACATACCCAAGAGACATTAAGAACTTTGTTTCACTAGAGTCAACATGAAAAAGAATAAATAATTAGTATAGAAAGCCAATGTATTGTATCCTTCTTCTTTGTTTATCGTATATCAACAGGTACCTACACCTAAAATACACACAACCATGAAAACCTTTGTAACCTCCATAGATATAGTATCAAAAGTAAGCCCATACTTCATAGTTAGAGGGACAAACATGTTGACCCCAAGAAACTACAACATGTGGATGGACTGGGACAACCTAAACAGGACCAAAGACATATCCCTATTCTACCAGCAATGTGAAATGATCTTCCAATGAAGTAAAATAACAGAGCCAGGTGGATGAAATTCTGCTTTGCGCAGGGGAATAAAGTATATTAAAATTTAATAGTTGGGGTATTTCATCTGACAGGAAAAAGTGTCCAACATCATATTGTCAAAATATGAGGAATGCAAGAAATCAAACCAAAATTTTAGTCTGGCCCATTTAACACTCAGGAACACCAACCAAAAGACTGATTGTAATAATAACAATGAACCTAAAACAGTACACAAATTTATCTCAAGACTATGCCAACAGACAGCACATTATAATTTTGGGACAGTAAAACCCAGAGATAAGGTTAACTGCAAACTCAATGAGAGGCTCCCTGAACAGATAATAGCTGGAACAATCTACCCAGGAGCAGAGTAGCAACTACTCACTGAAATAAAAAAAATGATGCTGGAGAAAACCAAACAGTTGTTGAAAAACCATGAGAACTCTATAAACCACATGAAACAAAACACATACAAAATAAACTTATACAACATAATGTCATAACAGATGCAACAGAAAGTATCTACAAAATTGAGTAGTGTTCAAAATGTGGAGGAAAAAAAAAAGATTGACAAGTGCCCAACCTATGGTACTGAATGCCAAAAAGTGAAAAAAAGTGGAATACAGAACCACTGGACCAGTATCTGCAAGAAGGAAGGGTAGAAATGAAAAGACAAGTTACAGCACCCTACCATAGGAAAAATGCAAGGCACAATATTGCCAAAAGAGATTTAGTCAAAATATACATGTTGAAGGTAATGACACCAACTACAGAAACCGAATGAACTAGAGCTACACACAAACAAGGCAGACAGACAAACAGAATCCACTGCAAAATCAAATATACAGGTTCCAGGAAAAAAAGAAAACATTTAAAATTACTGGTAAAAGTAGACACTGGATCAATAGGCTATATATTACCACTCTGAATATATAGATAGATCTGTCCAAACCTACTAGAAAAAATAGTGAAGAAGTCAAATACTACCATCTGAACATCTTATAATAAGACCATCATCTGAAAAATTGGTAGCATCTGTCTTCACTGTAGATATGACTAAGGTCAGTGGAAAAGATTTTATTGCAGACACAAATGGACCAGCAATACTAGGATTGCCAAATTGCCAAAAGCTGAAAATGATAATACTACATTGTGAGATAAGGGAGACAGCCAAACCAATGTGAGGCATTGAAAGCCTGAGAGAGGCATACCCAAAACAATTTGACTGCATTGGACACTTCCTAGGCAAATGCCATATTATCCATAACCCATCAGTAGCACCAGTCATACACACCCCATGAAAATGCCAAATCCACCTAAAAGAGGAAACAAAAAATGAAATAAATGTTGATGAAGAACAGTATCACAAGAAAAGTGCCAGAACCCATTGAGTTTGTCTTCAGCCTGGCATATAACTGAAAGAATAATGGAAAAATATGGTTTTGCCTCAACCCAAAGGATCTCAATAAAACAGTCAAAAGTTGCCATCATAAAGAAGAAATAATCCACAAGTTAATGAGAGTAAAATATTTCATCAAGCTGGATGCAAAAAATGGTTACTTGTCCATTGAGCTTAGATAAAGAGAGTCAACTTCTGACATGTTTCAGTAGTCCATTTAGCAGAACCTGCTTTGTAAGGATGCCATTTGAATGAGTGATGAACCAATAAATATTCCAGCACAAGATGGACCAAATGCTAAAGAAATGCTCTGGAGCTATCAGAATCTCTGTTAATAATGTAGTATTTGGAAAAAATGAAAAAGAACATGACAAGAACTTACTCAACCTTATGGAAGCTGCCAAAGTAAATGGTCTTGTATTCAACAGCACTAAATGACCAAATTCATAAAATTCATTGACACACTATATGATGAAAATGGAATACACCCAGGTCCTCACAAAATATAGGATATAAAAACTCTCAAGTTTCTTATTAATGAAGCTGAGATACAACATGTAGTGGGAATTGTGACATATATGTGCTAATTCATATAACAACTATCAGAGCAGACTGCCAATCTTCATGACCTCCTCAAAAAAGACAGTATTTATGTGTGGAGAATATCCTATGTGCCAGAAATAACAAAACTCACAGAAAAAAAAAATGATGATGTCTCATGAGGTTCTATTTCAACAATGGCAAGTAATTGGAACAAAACTTTTTTATCTGACAGAAGAAACATACTTGTTAGTGGTTGATTATTATGCCAAATTCCCATTTATCCACAAGATGTGCAATACATACACCAGCTAAAATTTCATAAATTTTCTAAAGTCCATATTTGGGGATCATCTGATATCAGAATATGTAGTTAGCAACAATGGCCTTCAATTTGACATCTATAGTTTCAGACAGTTTGCCAGAGACTTTAAGTTTGACTGCATCTCTTCCTCACAGAAATATACCCAGGCTAATGGACTTACTGAAAGAAATATACAATCTGTAAAAACATAATGAAGAAAGCCAAAGATAGTGGGTCAAATATAGACACGGTATTGTTATGTCTAAGAATACTACCAATTGAATACAAACTACCAAGTCCAGTGAAGCTGTTATATAGCAGAATGATGAAAGGAAGTTGACAGTGTACCACATCACATGAAGGTTTTGTGTCCCCTTCTAAAATTAAGTGCATCGGTGAGCAGTAGTCATGGTGTATCCTCAGAAAATTAAAAGTTGTTCATTTCTCCAGTAAAGATCATGGACATCCAATATGCAAAAGATTAGATCTGTGAAGGACTACGTGCATGCCTGACAATACAAAAGAGCTATTATGTCAGTGGTGCAAGAGACCTACCAGTTCTGCACAATGACCAGAACATGATTTCAATGAACCACCAATCTATCACCTGGGAAAAGTTTTAGTAACATGCACAAAGAAGTAGCCTAGATCATACAATGTTCCATTAGAAAACAGTAATATTATAAGGAAAAACCAGCATGACATATGTGAAGACCTACCAAAAATATGAAATGAGAATGACTGAAGATCATTCACACAGTGCAGATAAGGACTGGCAAAAAACTGTGCGAAAACCCAAACCACGTTGGGAAGACAGCTGCATTATAGTGATTTCATAGTAGATAAATCAACAGGACATAGATAGTAAAATTAAAAATACACAATGCCTACAAAAAAAAAAAAAATGAATATATGCAGGCAAATATACAGATCTAAAAAAGAAAAGAAAAAAGATACCAAGATACCCAAATATCACAGACAAGAAGAAATAAATTAAAACATAATCACATTGTTGCACTAATAAAACACACAAATTGTCCAATGCAGATATTCCATGGAAATATTCCGTCATATGTATTTCATTACACCACCACATCAAATCAAGCTCCAAATTGTAATGAGAGATTTTACATTTTGCCTCTTTGGCATTAAGTTATATATATATATATATATATATATATATATATGTTTGTGCACACACTCTTACACACACACACACACATATATATATATATATATATATATATATATATATATATATATATATATATATATATATATATATATATATATATATATATATATATATATATATATATATATATAGTAATTGTGCTATGAATCAGATATTTACTTGGATTCCCCAAATTTTCCATTAGTCCCCAAGGGTAGAGGATGTTTATCTATCCAAAACATGCAAAATAAAAAAAAATCTCTTTTTTTTTCAATATTTTTTCTCAGATATTTTATATGACATCAAGATTTATTCTTAATGGTTTGATGCTGTTTGAGTGGGAAAGTAATGGGGAGGGCCATCAGGCTTCAGTGGATGACATCATTTTCAAAAGCAATTTTATGTCATTACCATTCAATGTACTAATCTGAAAGATAGAAAATCTTTTTAATCAGGCAAATTCAGTACTCATCAATAATTGACATTGTAGCTTCACTTCTGGTTAACATAGAAGGAGAATGACAAGCACAGAATAAGAAAAATTTTATTGCATTTACTTCCAATTATTTTCATAATTATTTGAAGATTGTTCTAAGATTTTCACTGAAATCAAAGTTGAAGAAAACATTTACATTTGGATTTTGGTGCTCAGCCCTGGTAGTTTAGAAAATTTGATATGGAAAATTATTAAGCACATTAAATTAATTTAATTTAGTAATTTACTCTTGGCCTGGAAGGAGATGAGAGTTATGTTGTGCAATTTTGCTAGAGATGGTGTTTCAGTAAAAGTGCTCAGTCTCCTGTACTGTCAACAGGTTATTGGTTAAGCATCTTACTTTACACACTCTTCTTTTAGATAAGCAATATGGATTTTGCAGTGTTTTTTTCTTCTAGCGTTGATCAAGCTTTAGATAGGAATGATAAAGCTTGAGCTGTTCCTTTGGATATCTAAAAGGTGTTTGACAGGGTTTGGCATGCTGGTCTTCTTCACAAGTTGAAAACTTATTGTATTTCTGGATTAATTTTTGATATGATTCAATTTTACTTATCAAATCATGAAATAAAATTATCTTGAATGGCCACATTTTTAGATCTTTTTGCATCCTTCATAGCTCTATCCTAGAACCCACAATTTTCATCAATGATCTTTTCAAAATCAACAGTTGTCAACTTGGTATCTTGGCATCAACTATTTACTCCTGTTTTAATGGTAAATCTAATTAGTTTGATAAGGTCAAATTAGTAGATGATCTAAAAAATGAGCTTCAATCTGTCGTTAACTGGGGAAATAAATGTTAATTTTGATGCGTTCCAAATGAAACTATTTTCTTATAATCATATGAGAGAACCTTTTTTTGCTGTCGATCACTCAGAAGAGTGACTCATTGCACCTTGGCTAATGTTTTCTGCTGACATAAAGTGGAAAGTTTATATTGAAACAAATGCTAAACCAGCTGCTAGGAAAGTTGTGCATGCATTGAATGTTGCTGCCACATCTGGTTTCGTGTTTCTGCTATGTATTTAGAGACTCTTGATAAAATCGAAATCTGTCATGTTATTGGTCCTGACATAGCATCTCAGTTTCAGTTACTTTCTTACTGCTATAATGTAGCTGCCCTGTACTTTTTCTTTAAATATTTTCATGCTAATTATTCTGATGAATTTTACCTAGACTTTACAAATCTAAGCATAGTACTAGATTGGCAGCTATATTTCATCATTCTACAGTTGAGATGGCAAGATGTAACTGTTTGTTCTATGTAGAGAGTTTCTTTTCTCACACTTCTCTTGCTTTTCAGTCAAGTTTGATCTTTAAAAATTTAAATGCAATGCCAATTGCTAACTTTTGTTTTCTTAATTTCTGTTCTTTTATTGTTCTCTCTTCTTAATAATGTTTTTAATTTTTCTCTTATTCTTTCACACTTATTAACTCTTTGTGTCTTAGTTGTTTGAGGTGAAATGATTAAAAAAATGTTTGTATGAATGCATGACTTGATAAAGAAACTATTTTTTCAATGCCAATTTAAAGATGATTTCTTTTTGTTTTGAATTATTTCATACTTGTAGACTTTGTTTCATGGTTTATAACCTTTTTGTAATCTGTTATCTTAATCTGACTAACCATACTTTAAGTATTCAATATGGATGATAATGCACTAGAAATAAAAAAGAAATACAATGTAATCAATTTTGATTTTTGTTATTTATTCATAATATCATGGCATTAAAGAATCCATGGTATTTACAAACAATTTCAACTTCCCAATTTTCTTCCTATACATAATTATCAAATAATTTGATTTACACTGACTCTTGCTCTAACTTGCCTTTCATAAGGAATTTGAACTTTGTAATAAATATAGATGTCTTAATACCTGATCAGATTGCAGGATGTTTGAGGATCTTAGCTTATTTTGTTTTTTTTGCTACATAAATATGAAAATTTTGTGACAGTTACTGTTTGTGATGTGCTAGCATATCACAAACCTGAGTTGAAAATCAGTGTATTAAATATTCTATGTAAATCATATTTGATTTGCTATTATAAATAAAGATTAATGGGTTTCTATTCAAAGTTTGCTTTATGTTGCCTTATTGACTAATTATTTTAACTACTTTAGAACTGCATTTCTTTTGAATATAAATCCTGTAAATGCATTATTTATAGATTTTTCTCATTCTCAGACATTATTCCCATTTGAAATAATAATGATAGTCTATAACACAACAAAATTACATAAAATAAATACTTAAGTCAGCATATCAAAAGAGCTACGTATTTGAAAAAGAAAATAAATATGAACGCAGATGTTTGATGTGTAAAATCCCTGTTGGAGGTAGGGGCAAATTTCCAGCCAATGTGTGTGTGTGTGTGTG
The DNA here is from genome assembly GCA_903632075.3 of Acanthosepion pharaonis. Lineage (NCBI taxonomy): Eukaryota > Metazoa > Mollusca > Cephalopoda > Sepiida > Sepiidae > Acanthosepion > Acanthosepion pharaonis. The sequence continues at coordinate 1,060,307 of CAHIKZ030000456.1, forward strand.
TGTACAACAACATTTATGTATCTGTATATTTTATATGTGCATATGTGTATGTATGTGCGTGGCAGTGACCTAGGTTTTATTAATCTTACAATAAAGATCTAAATGTTTGCATGTTTTTCATTGCTTATTTTAAGCCTAAAGGATTACATTAGTATCATTTTAAAACATAGGTAAGCCCAACATATCCTTCTTCCTGTGAAAATAGAAGATCCTTAACTGAAAGCAATAAAGGGGCTGCTGAACAACACAAATCTCTGCTTGATCCTTGTGATCTTAAGGCTGACTACTCTGTTGAAAATGAAAAAGAGGATGTGATACAGGAAAAAGATGAGAGCCAGAGGAACAAACCACGACTGCCCCACCTGGGTACGTTGCATTTCTTGGCCAACTATGATACCCAGAAGAATTCACTCCTGGTGACGATCCTAGAGGCTGATAACCTTTTGCCAACTGACACAGCTGCAGGCAGCTGTGACCCTTACATAAAACTGCAGCTGTTGCCAGAAAAGAAGTACAAGTGTAAAACTCGAATCCTGAGGAAGACCCTGAATCCTGTGTATGACGAAACCTTCACATTTTATGGCATCAGCTTCAACCAGCTGCAAAACATCACCCTGCACTTTGTTGTCTTTAGTTTTGACCGATTCTCAAGAGATGAGATCATTGGAGAAGTTATTTACCCACTGAATGGCATTGATTTGTCAGACAAAGAAATCTCTGTGAGCAAGGACATCACACCAAGATATCTCAAGGTATTTCATTGTTATCTCGTTCTTCCATTTTATAGATTTTGTTCATGTCTTTCCTTTTCTTAAAAATTGCTCCATTCAATTCTTACAACTTGAGATAAACAAGAAAGTTTGGGATGTTTCAAACTGTCTGGACCAATTGGTGAAGTTAGAATCAAAACAGGTGGCATTTCAAAAATACAAATATTTTTGTTTATGGCTATTTCCTTTTCTTAGATGAGTGATTGATAGAATAGATTTTGGTATTAATATATTGCTAGGGTTATATTTAGGTTTTCTCATCATGGAACTCTAATTATAACCCTGTCTTTTGAGCTTGGCTTTACAGGATTTTGTTTTGTGATCTGTTTCAGTTTTGAAGGTTGTATTTTAGAAATATATATTCCTCTCCAGATTACATGAATATTAATGTAACCAACTTTGACTTATTAAATGATTAGATAACATATTTGATCATATACAACATAAATGTACAAATATACTGTCTCTTTCTTGTACTTTTATAACATTAAAACATTTTATATATATTAATCTATCAAATCCAGATCTAAATTAGTAATTTTAATTGATTTGCATTTAAATGAAGATTAGTCTAATTTGTAAGGTTTCAGTTCTTTTCATTTGTCATTGTTCTAAAAACTATTTTACTGAAATTAATTCTGCTGTTTTGGAAGCACAATCCTCTCTGATCAAACATCAGTTATTATTTTATTATATATTTATTATATATCAAATTTAGATGTTAAATAGGGTAGTGCAGTTCTATTTGAAGCCAATAAAACATACCTATAGTCAATTTTTGTAGTAAAAAGGTCAGTCAAATTAAACCAAAAATAAAGCAAGAAATATGAATTTGAAAAACTCAGCAAGAACTCCTAAGAATATTTTTAGATATTTAATATGATCTACTTTACTGCTTCCCTTTAAAATCATCATTAGTTAAAACTATAATCTGTTATTTGTACTTCACTAGAAAGTTGTCCTTTTTAGCCTTTGATTGTAATCTTGGCATAGATATATAATGAAGCTTTCATTTAGTTATTAAATCCTTTAGATCATTAAAATGTGCTGTCTACACGTGACTAATTCAATCTGCTTATTTCAAGATTTTCTATCATCAGTATTTATAAGTCAAGTCTTTAAAAAAAATTGTTTTAATGTTATTAAATTGTTGTGTTTAGTGCAATTGATACTGAGTCTTATGTTAAATCTAACACAATACTTTTAGAGATAATCAATAAGAATGACAAAATCTTTTGATGCTATATATTATTTTTATATGTGTGTATTTTCAACTATTAAGAAATTTTCCTTATGAAATATATGTATATTTATTTATGCCTTCTGTAAATGGATCATATGATATACCTGTCTGTTGAGAAAAATTAATTTTTATGAAAAATCTTTCAGTCTGCTGAACCAAATGTGACCAAATGCTTAGTCATCTTTACTCTTAAACTGTTAAACTGCTCCACTTATTCTTCCTCTTAATTTTATTATTACAAGGATTTTTTTCATTCAAAAACTGATTTGATTTTTAGAAAAGTACAATAGATTTATTTAAATGAAGTTATAATATCAGAATTTATGGCTTTTTAGAAGTTATTTCATAGGGAATCAATTTTACCATTTTCTTTAGTGTTTACTTTCTTTAATGCTAGTTTGTTTTTCTGAGGTTTTGCGCAGCAAGTTAGGCTGCCAGAAGAAAATTATTATCAAGATTTGAGCAAGAAACTAAATTTTATAGTTTTTTCTTTGGGTAATTATGTTGATTACATTGATGTAAATATATCAATCATCTTGCTGTACAGCAAAAGTGTCTGCTTAAAGCTTTAACAAAATTGACTTTGAATCATATGAAAGCCATCATATTTAGCATTGATTTTGAATAAAAACAGATCCTTCATAAAATCTGATAAATTAATCATAATTAAGTTCACTTAATTTTAATGTGCATAGATTATTTGATTAGATTTATGAGGATGATGGATTAAGTGAAAGGATATAATTTTTTTCATTGTCAAAACAAATTATAATGACATTGTGAAGTGATGCAAGAATGAAATGTTTGTAACTAATTTTGGTAGATTTATACTGCAATGCAAGAAATGTGACAAAACATTAAAATTTGGAGGCATTAGCAGCTATGCAGGATTAAATATTGATGTTATCCTTATCTATAACCAGTGGAGTTTGCATTATTTTTCTTTCTTGGTTGTTAAAAATAATGGTACTAATGTTTCTTGAAACTCATTTGCATTAATGTCAGAGAGTGGAAGAGAGGTGCATCCACTTTTTGATTATTTTTCTTCTTAAATGTTTTATATTTAATTACTCATGCTTCAGACACAAGGACTCTCGGTGTAATGAGTAATGGAATCAAAGCAAGTAATACTTTTTATTTTTTGGAGCATTTTTTAAATATCAAAGTAATTTGTTGGAATTTATTTACCTTTCAGATTCTTTTCATTGAAAAAATTTCCGTTTCACTTGAAAGTTTAAATCAGAAAATTACATTTTCACTTCAACTACATGATTATTGTTGAATAGAATGTTTCAACCACATATTGGTGTAATTGAAATCATAATCCAGTTAATCTTTGCTAATCTTCAACATGGTTTACTTACCCTATCCTTTCACTTTAACCACTTTTATTTTTTGTCTTTTTTCTTTTCTTTGTTCATATAAAAAACAGTTTCGTTCAGCATTGTTTTACCATGGGCCTAAAGAGTAGTTTCTTTTTGTATACCAGGAATGCTTATTATGTGATGATTTTCCTGTATATTCATACCTGTTATATGGATATTGCAGAAATTTACAAGTATAAATCTGATAATGCATGAAAAAGTAATTTTGCATCAATATAGAATCAGTTTAAAATCTTTTACAAATTAGAGAAGCTTAAGATTTTGCACCCTTTTTAAATTATGAGATTTGCAATAATTTGGTTAATCCCTTGCTATATCTGCAATATATTGTTTAAATCTATGCTTGTGGTTGTCAATGTGCTTGGACTTCTATCCAATATTTCTCTCAGTGGTCTGAACTCAAGGAGTGCATGAAAATTCAAGTATGCCTAATGTATGAAACTTTGAGTAATATCTTATGGTAAGGAATAAGGATATAATTGTTTTTATATATATATATATATATATATATATATATATATATATATATATATTTTAAATAAAAACAGACCACTTTAAGGTTCCATGTAATAAATTATTTCACCACAGCCCTTTTAAAGGATCATGGATCATCAGACTTTTACTTCCAAAGGTTGAAAAAAAAAATGAAAAGAAATTTACACATTTTTGACGGGCATATTAAGCATATGTAAATTAATGAAGTGAGGAAGTGAGGGGGGAGAAAGAAGACATGAGTGAGTTAGATGTAATTTAAAATTTCTATTCTTTCATACTCAAAATTACTTGAGGAGGTCCAGACATTGACACATTTAAACGGTTAACTTAACGGAAGTTATATATTGATATTGAAGGGGTAGAGGAGAAAAAACACATAAAAAGAAAAAGAGAGAAGGAAGTCATGAGAGAAGGTGTCACTAATTTTCATTGGAAAAAAAAACAGGCTAGAAAAAGACACTTTGAGTATGAAAGAATAGAAATTTTAAATTACATCTAACTCACTCATGTCTTCTCTCTCCCCCCTCACTTCATTAATTTACATATGCTTAATACGGCCTGTTAAAATGTGTTAATTTCTTTTCATTTTTTGTTTCAACCTTTGGAAGTAAAGTCTGATGATCCACAGTCCTTTAAAAGGGCTATGGTGAAATAATTTAGTACATGGAACCTTAAAGTGGTCTGTTTTTATTTAAATTATTTGCTCTGGATTTACATTGAGCTCTCTGGATTTTATCCTCCTTGGGTTTACCCATACAGATTACCTGGTTTTTCATAAGCTAAATATATATATATATATATATATATATATATATATATATATATATATAAAAAATATAAAAGTGAATATAGAAGTCAACACTTAGGCGACAGTCTGTTTCATGCTACATGCAATCGTCAGGCCTGCCGATTGCATCTAGCATGAAACAGACTGTTGCCTCTAAGTGTTGACTTCTATGTTCACTTTTATATTTACACATGCTCTATCTCTGATATTGAGCACTTTATCCAATAAATATAGCACATCTTATATGTGTGTGTGTGTGTGTGTGTGTGTGTGTATAAATGGACGCTGAGGTAAACAATAAGCAGTGACCACGTTTTATGCTTCAATGCAATGTTCAGGCTATGTGTGTTGTGTTTAAATTAAAAAGAAACAATCAACATTTAATAAAATCTGTTTTAAATTGCATGCATGTGTTAAAATACATTTAAAATTTAAAACCATTTACCACATGATATTAAATTCTATTCTGTCATAACAAGTGAACCCACATTCATTTCAAATTTTAAACTGACAACAATACAAATGATATTGTTTATTTCTGGCTTTTCAATCTTCTTTCTTTGAAAATAATCATCAAAAAATTTTCATTTTGAGATATATATTTGAACTTTGATAGTATTATTCATTATAAAAGTAAATACAAGACCTAGGATAAGGTGATTCATTTTAATTTTGGTTTAAGTGTACAAAAAGTATTGCAGTGTGAGATATGAGGCCAGTAGCTGGAGAATCACTGTTAGCTTTTTTCCCTTTTCTAAAAGAATTGTTGGCAAAATTGATTCCTGAATTTGATGGCTCTTTAACTAAATAGTCTGAAATTCACTGGAATGAAAAGGTAGAACTTGTGTGTGATGTGTGCAGGGTAAAGACAGTTACAGTGGGGAAAATAAGTATTTCATCCCCTGCTGATTTTCTGAGTGTGCCACCTTACAAAAATAGGAGCGGTCTATAAATTATGTACACATAATGTTCACATAAGTGAATGAATCCATCAAGGACACAACATTGACTTATATTGGCAAATTTTTCATCAATGAATGTATGATGGCATAGATATATGTGCATTTAGAAAAAAATTGGACAAGGGCTCAGAGCACTTGGAGGATGGTGCCCAAGTGTTGGGTTTATAAGCCTGGGTGGATCACTAGAAACTTTGATAGAAGTGATATCATTTATGAATTTCTGATGTAAGAATTCATGTCATCTTTTTTGTGTAGGAAACTCATGGTGCAGTTGTCTGTGTACACATGCATAGAAATGTTATTAATAAAAAGCCAAGAAAATGTGATCACATTTGAAGTGAATGATGTTCCTCCTCAAGCTGCTTGGTAACAGACACCATCATTAATCTATGCTGGGACAATACTGTGTGGATTGATTCAAATTCTCTGGCCACTGAATTCATACTGGAAGTCAATGGATTCACTGTAAAGGATGCATGTTAGTCACATCCCATGAATGACACTCAATATATCAATTTTAACAAAATGGACATCTTGATGTGAAGTGGACATTGTATCTTGTATGGCAAGTAAACACTTCACTGTCCAAAAGAATTGTTGACCTATTGATCAATGACTCACTAATAATAAAACCATATATTGCAGAAGAATATTTAAGAAGTTTGTGGATGTCTGGAGCAACCAACTTTGATTTCACTGTGCAGACATACAACAGTCAATGGCATAATGGAAAGATGTTGTAGGAATATCAAAAGTATGTTTGTCATAAAACAATATTCCATAATGGAAGCAGTGTACTGGGGCAATTTAAAACTGAAGGATAACATTTCAACCTCAGCTGCACCTGCCAGTATGATGTATGCCTACCAAGTCTGGATGAAGGATACTGATATTGTGTTTTTCCCTGTGAAGTAAAGAGCATATGAGATGGGAGATCCTGCCTGTGCATAGCTGATGTACACTGGAATTTGGGATGTGAAGAGTGACTGGGATTGAGAGTTTGCACTCAAGTGATAGTACATCATCTGAAAAATCTTTGTTCTCTTTTTGGGGATGGATGAAATTTTTAATGAACACTCTCGAATCAAGTGCATCTGACAACATATACAAGCAAATGATTCAGAGCAAGTGCAAGTGAAGAATATTCAGAAGACAATTTCTGTGAAGAGGTAGAGGCTACTCTCTTGTGAGAGAGCATCAGACAAAAGAAACCAGATGTCAATTTTATAATCAGAAATCAGTGGGGATTGTGGTGGAAATGGTGGATGAGAATGTAACAGAAAAACTGGAAACAATGGCCTTACCAGTTATTCCAAAAGAGACACTGCATAGGAGAATGCTAACCTGAGAGAAGTCATTTCCAATAGTGAATAGTTCAATAATGAAAGTGTAACATATCTAGCAGTGTTATATATGAAGACTGTAACTAGTAAAATAACTGTCAGTATTTTTCCCTTTTTCTACAATCATATATATGTACAATTATTTGAATTGGGTGTATTTAGGCGGCAATATTTCAGTTTTGGTTAAAGGTCAATAAAAGTTCTCTGTTAAATGTTTTTAAATTTATTTTTTATCATTTTCTTGTTTTCTGGTGCATATTAAGATATAAATTGCCCAATGTTTGAGTACTTTCAGTTATTGTTAGCCATTATCAAAAACTTTTGACTTTTTGTGCTAAGTCAGTTTCTTCATTTCAGATTTCAACAAATCTTAGGAAAGAATATAAACAAACATAAAATAATCTAAAGAATATTATTAAATTATTCTAAAGGAATCAATTACACACTAACCACAAACTAGGCTAAAAAATTACAAGAAATCTAATACATAGACACATATCACCTAATAACAAAAATAAACAAATTAAACTCATAATTTATTACAAAAAAATTAAAAAACATGAGCTTGATCATCACAAATGTCACAACAATAATTCAAAACATCAACAAACCAATGTTGTCTAGGAATTCATTTGCCCACTTAGAGAATGCTTCTGTATTAATAATGTTTCAAAAAACATATACATTGGTTTCACAACCACTACTTTATCACACCATTTAATGTGCCATTTATTTGATTATAAATCAATTAAATCACTTATCACTAACCAACACAATGGAAAAACACAACAATCTGACAAATCCTCACAAATATTATAAAGGTGCTATATTGCATAAGCTGTAAAAAAATAACTAAATATCAGAAAAATATTATAAAAACAAACAACCCAACATTGATAAAATGATATATTTAAAATTTAGAAACAAACATTAAGTATATTTTAATAAAAAGAAATACAATAAAAATGAAAGAAATACAATGAATTGAACAATCATGTGAACCTGCAGAAACACAATATCTGGAAATTAAGAAACAGACATAGCACAAAAATACAAAAGCCTTTGATAATAGTTAATGCTCACCAAAAGCACTCAGACATTGGACACTCTATATCTGAATATGTACCTGAAACCCAATGATCTGAAATATTGAAAAAATAAATTTAAAAATTCTTAAATAATTTTCATTGGCCATTAACCAAATTTGTATATAAAATTATTTGTGTACATGTAAGTTTGTATTCCGGTGGATGAAATAGTAACTCATTTTGTTTTAAAATATTTTGTTATTTTCACAGTCTAGTATTTTTTTATTCTTCACAGTCAACTATGCCTTCCTTATTTACTTTAAATATGATTAACTAACAGTCATTTAGTGCTGTTTTCATTTTAACTCATATTTTAATTTCTCTTCCTTAAACACCTCAATTGCAATAATTTCCAAATAAGAACCAAATTTGAACATGTGAAAATAAAATTGTAAAAGATTTTTCAGTCTGTCTGCAGTAGTCTTGGCAATAACAGTGTAATTTTACTGATGAGATGAGAACTTCTTTGTTATAGGAATAATTTAGATTTTGACTTGTAAGATAAAACTTGTGTGTGAGTGTTAGAGAGAACAAAAGAATATATTTTACAACATAACTTGAATTTTAATGCTTATTTTAAATAAGACTAATAGAAATTTTGTAGAAAAAATATGTATATATGCATGCATATAAGTACGGATAGATAGATAGATAGATATGAAGTTATATTTGTTATTTGTTATTACAATCAGTTTTTTAAGGAAGAAAAATGACTTCTCAGCATTACAAATTTGCAAAAGAAAAAAATATTTGTTTAAAATCAATTACTGCAGATTGATTAAAAACTTAAATGATTCTTAGTTGATCAATTAATTCCATTTATTTCAACTATATCACTGCCTACACACCTCCTTAGCCCTATCACCCTTAGATTTGTGTATGTTTTTTACAATATTATCATCCATCATCATCATCGCCATCATCATTATCTTTATATGTTTTTCTTATTTTATGAAAACTTACAAAGGTAGGTTATTTATGGACTTTTTCAATTATTTTTCTTTTGCTTTTTCAAATTTTTATTTAAATATATATAAATAATTGGGTCACCATCACCATCATCATCATCAAATATAATAATAATTTGTCACTGTTAAAAAGATTGTTTCAGTGTATATTTCACTTGGCTATTATTGTTTTTCTTTCCTTTTCTCTCTTGCATGCATTCAAGATTTTGTTTGGAGTTTTTATGAAGAAATTACAACTAATTTTGTAAACATTATTCACCCTCTCCTTTTCATCCATTTAATCAGCTTTAGGATTAATTTAATTATCTATATGATTAGTAGAATTGCTTTGGAGTTGATTCTATAATTCCAAAGAAATTAAAGATAAGATTTTTGTTAAAAACAATCTTTTTTTAATAGCAAAATTTTATAGCAATATGAAATACAAATAATTTAGTTCAGTCATCTCTTTTATAAATGATACCCTCTAAATATTTATAAGTAGCTATATAATACACATGAATAAGGAAGCTATTTTAAGCCAAAGTGAGTTAACAGAAAATGCTCTTCTCCAAGTAATTTTCAAAGGCATTTATCTAAAATTGTTTCTAATAGTTTTATATTTGTGTTTTCTGATGTTAGTAAGACTTAATGTTAGCAGTTTTTAAAAAATCCCATTTAATGATAAAATGATAACAATATTATTTTATTCATCTGATTAATTTCAGTGATTCATGGATTATCTTGAAATAATTAATTTTCAAAAAATTCCTTCTATAATAAATTTTATTTTAGTAATTAATGAAAGCTTATAACAAAAGCATATATTACACATTTAAAATTACTTTGTTGAAAAGGTCATAATTAAAAATTATAAAAGAATTAGTGATGATTACAGTCAATAATTCCTGAACTTTGTAAAAGCTTGGTTGTTGAATATGCTGTTGAAGTAGAAGTGATCATAAGAAAAATTTAAATTCTTATCAGAGAACCTTGGAATGGTTTTATAATACAAGTTTAACAGAAACTGAATCTGATATTAAAAGTAAAGTGTAAGATTGGCTGAGTTTAATCAGGTGATGAGAGAAGTTGTTGAGATTTAAAATAAAGAATGCAGTGTGAAAGGATAGTAGAAATGACTGAGGAATGCCTGTTAGAAATAAAAGTGGATCTAATGATTGATTGATTAAGACAATCGTTAGCCAAACATTTATCAGTTTTTGCTTCAAAGGTTGTCTAGTTCATAGCTTCCTTTTTTAACATATTGATGTTTATATTTTACAGGTCAATTTCCCTTAACATCAAGTTCCTAACATTTATTTGAATTTGACTGCCATATAAAATGTAACTTTGTATGAAAAGCATATCCAGCTCTGAGAATTAGTTTATACATATTATAGTAGGTATTAACTAAAGATAATTTTTTTGTTGCTACAAATTGAATATATTTTAAATAATTCCATTAAAATTGAAACAGGTGCTTCAGAAGAATTTACTATATTTCTTTTCAATTATTTTACTTTTTTTAATGTTTTGTCAAAAAATTGTTAAATGTATTCAGATAAAACACAGAAATTCTGGTTCAAATATGATTTATAAAAACACTACCAATTTATCTGGGTTACCTGAAGAAAAAGGAACATTTAGATCCTAAAAAATAAACTCTACTTTTTTATTCTTCAGATATACCAAATTGTCTTCAAGTATTTCTAGCATTTAATCATTACATAATATCAGATTTTATTATGCAAGTCAATGTTTAACAATAAAATTGATTTTAAATAACCAATGTTGGTAAAATTTTCAGACTATATTTATATTTATATGAAATTATAGCATGTGGTGTTCAACTTAAGATATCTATGTTTATTAAAAATATTGATTATGATTTGTTTAGGGGGTGTTGAATATTATGATGTAAACAAACTCAGTACAACATAATTTTTTATTTTTAAATAAATACAAAAGATATCAGTTGTAGAAACTTATATTTTATTATTAAAATATCCCATATACCTGAATAAATTATTATTTCATTATTTTTACATGTGAAAATGGGCTCTTTGACATTCTATAACTTTCATCAGTCTTTTATTTATTGATTTTGTTAATTTTTCTACTGTCTTGGTCTTAACATTACTCACGGAAGATTTTATTGCTTTCCAGAGATCTTTGCTTAAATGATAATTTCCATTTTCATATACATTTCTTTTAATAATCAATTAAAAGATTTCTATTTAATTAATAATTAGAGAAGCTGGAATTCAATACATTATTTTGATGTCTATGAAATTATTTTGGCAAGAATGTGAAGAAGCATTGTCTTGTATGAATATACTCTTTAACTTAAAGAGTCTAAGTTGAAGCCTGTACCATTTAAAAAACCTTAATCAAGATTCACTGCCTTTAATACTACCCTAATGTATTACTCCATTTACCACCTTTTGTTTTCTTAGGCATGTTGGTTAAATATTTTAATGTCAAATGCAATTTCTAGCCCAATCATCAGGTCCAACCAATACAGTACTACATTCAACACTAAAAATTACTGCTGAGAAATATATACTTCTTCACCCAACTTACAAATTTCTCTGTGATATTTACATAAATGTAATAGTTTGTTTACTTTCATGTCTTTAGCCAGTATTCTTAATATTCTCCATTATTTCTCTTACATTCAAAACAGCAACTTCTGAAAATAGTTTCTTGCAGTTTAATCCACTTTCTTTGATTATTACCCTTTTAATTTTTCTTAACTCTCTTTTTGTAATATTCTTAAGCAAAACATTCCTTTTTCTTGTTTTTTTTTCTCATGCTAATGTTTTCAATCTCTTTTTTAACTGTTCCATGATATCTGTTAAACCATGGAAATCTTTATTGTATATAAAATAAAAAAAATAAATTTTAATAACTATTATTATGCATGTCTGAGTGAATAAATTACAGACTTTATGTCTGCTAATTTTTAATAAGAATAAATTCCGTGTATTGATGTTAAGGGATGAAAGAAATGAGCTATAGCTGTTTAAATTTCTTTTATTTTCATTTCTCAAGTACTTTCGATTTTCTTCCAAGACCATCTTCACGGGTGCAAGTAGTACAAAACTATATGTTGTTCATTAGTACAAGTATTTATACAAAGTTATGCATTGTTATCCATTACCATAATTTAGCTATAGCACATTTCTCTCATCCTTTAACATCAGTATACGGAAGGTTATTCATGAGTATGAACGGATTTTATTAAAAATTAGCAGACATAATGTCTGTAATTTATTCAATCAGACATGCCTAAAAGAGAATTTGCTGCCTAAATACACAAACTATTATTATATATATTTACAATAACATGAACTACCATTCGGTTGTGTAATGAAACCTTCCACTGCTAAATAAGTTATTACAAATATATCTAATAAAACAGATATAATAAACTGAAATTCACATGGTATATTTATTATCCAAATAAAAGCATATCTTGAAAAATTTATCAACATTGGCTAGTTAATAATTAATACCAATTTTATTGCAAAAACATTGGTTGACATTGTGTATTTCATACAAATAATAATTTTATATAATTTCAAATACTACCTTTATTCTCACTTGGGATTACTTGAGTGTAGATTTATTTCTGCTATTTTCAGCTGGCAAAAGAACTAAATTTAAAAGCTGCAGATGACTAAATTTGACCTCATTACATTATAGACAAACTTGAAATAAAATGAAAAATGTTTATAAGTTTATAATATTGGAATATCATGGTATTTTAAAGCTTGAGTATGACTCTGGTATGGATTCAGAATTAGCAATGAATCAATAGTTACATATTAAATTTAAAAATATTTTTCTCATATTGAAGGATTCAAATTTATGTTTGCTAGTGTTCATAGTCTGTTGAGTGATTTAATGCTCAAATTTCTTTCTTCACAATTCTTTATTAAAACTCTTGAACATAAATTAATATTTAATAGGGAGAAAGCATTTCAGGATGAAAAGGTAAACCACAATGAAAAACAAAAAATGTTTATGTTAAAACCTGTAGTTATGCATATCAAATCTGGTTTTGACATGTATAGCAATCATACAAACTCTTCCCATTTGTATGCATAGACTAATCATGTAGAATATTCTTTATGCATACAGGTTTTTATCTGACAAATGAAGTTAAATTTATGAAACACACAGCTTTTCTATTAGCATTAGTGTAAGTGTATTTCTAAGTATTGAACTCTTTTCTATGCTATTATTGACTCAACTTTGTTGATTAGTTTATCTCCAGGTGTAGTAGCAGCAGAGAGCATAAATGAAAAGACAAATTTTATTTTAAAGGCACTCTAATTTGAAAATCAATAAACCTCTCAAAGCAGCACTTTATTTTCTCTTCTCTTTTGACAAAATAAAAACACTTAAAAAACATTTAATATAAGAATTTTTAATTAATTATATTTTTATTCTTTATGATTATTTACAAATCTCTTCTTCCCTAAAATGCATTGTTTAAAGTATTTCTAATGTGAAGTGCTACTTGAGAGAAATATCACCAATTAGCAAAGTTGAAATACTTTTGCTAAATTATCTTTTTAAAGAACTGAATTCTAAGAAATGTTTTCCCTCCAGTTAATGTTAGGAAAAAGATTTTGTTGAATTTATTGAATCATTCATGATGTTTATTGCTTAATAATAAAGCACATTAAATTTTTGCAGAATTGCCTTCAATATTCTGGCAAGGTTACCTGGTATTTCTTTAAAATACTGCACATGCATTTTTTATGTATTGCTCCTAATGTGAATATTATTGCTAATAAAACTTGAAAATATTATTAATATTATACTAATTTTATGGAGGGTGGAGGAAGCATTTTGCTCAATGGCCATCTAGCACAATTATCCTGGGAGTCTTTGACTTCACAGTTTTTTTTTCCCTAGCCATTGGCTAAGAGAAGGACACTGTAAAACCTACGACCCAGGGACTTCACTGTCATCATCCCAGCTTGCTAGGCCATGTCAGATCAAATGCCAGGTGTAAAGAGTGGGCTAGTTCAGCGCACACTGCACTTCACCTAAAAGCTCCACTGTGCAGGCCTGAGAAAGACGTTCACATCTACCAATCATTTCAAAGCCCTATAGCAATGGGAGAGGGGAAAAAACAGCAAGTGTAAGATGACACTGGAAGTCGCAGTCCCAATCCCACATGCAGGAAGGTCAGGATATTGGTCATCTGATGTTGACCTGGAGACGACGACAACATTCGACAGCATCCTGATTGACCAAGCAGCCTTCTCTAGAGACAGCACTGCTTGCTTCATATGGAGAGAGGCCTAGAAAAGGTGGCCTAAACAAATCTCATCTATATTTCCCAGTTGGCTAACCATGGTCAATGGGCCTTTTCTTATGCGGTTGAATGTCAGTAAAGAAAAGGTTCACACCTACCTGTAAGGGTATCAAAAGACTACATGTAGCATGCTGGAACATTAGGACCATGCTGGAACATTAGGACCATGCTGGATACACCCAACAGTGGTTGACCAGAACATCGCTCTGCTCTAATTGCAAATGAATTGTCAAGACTAAATGTCGACATCGCTGCTCTCAGTGCTGTCCATTTCCAAGAGGAAGGCAGCCTACAAGAGCACGGCGCTGGATATACCCTCTACTAGTCAGACAATTCAGTAGCAGAGAGTCATCTTTCAAGCATAAGTTTCATGATCAGGGAATTCTATGCCTCCAAGCTTGAAAACCTGCCATCAGGTTGTTCTAACCACATGAGTAATCTTCAATATGTCACACTAATTAGTGTGTACTACCCAATTTTACAAGAAGATCCTGTGAAAAAAGATAAATTTTACTAAGATCTGCACTGCCTACTATGAGATGCCCCTGCAGATGATAAGGTTATAATTCTTGGTGATTTTAACACTAGAGTAGGCCAAGATTTTGTGGCCTGAAAGGGAGAGTTTGGGAGATATGTTGTTGTTAACTGTAATGACAATGGGTGCTTGCTACTAGATTTCTGCACAGAGTCCTATACACAGTGCATATGGTCAGATACTCCTTACAAACAAGGTGTCCATCCTAAACCATTGGTTGGAGCATTTCCAGGCTCTCTTCAGTGTTAATTGCTCGGTCCAGGAATTAGCAATTCACTGCATACCACAACAACCAGTCAAAATGGAACTGGATGAGTTACCCACAACTGAAGAGTATCAAAGCCATAAAGCAGCTGAAGTATGACAAGGCAGCAGGAATTGATGGAATCCTACCTGAAATCTGGAAGCATGGGAGTCCAGTGTTGCATATGAAAATCTACATGCTCTTTTGTTATTGTTGGGAGGAGGGAAAATACCATATGATCTCCACAATGCAGTCATCATTGTCCTGTACAAGAACAAAGGGGAAAAATTTGACTGCTCCAATTACTGAGCAATTACTCTGCTCTTCATCACAGGAAAGATCCTTGTAAGGGTTCTGCTGAATAGGCTGGTATCCATCATCATGGAACAGCACCTTCCAGAGAGTCCGTGTGGCTTCAGAATCAACAGAAGCTGAACAACAGACAAGGTGTTTGTTCTCTGGCAGATATATGTATATAGGAGCAGTGTCGGATATGTATATATGTGAGAGCGATATTTAAAACAAGGGGTCCTGTTTTATCTAATTTTCCTTTAATATTCTCCAATTGGAAGTGTGAGTTTAAAATTTTGGTTTTATTGATCAAATTGAAATATATTACCCTTTAATAATCATTATTGATGATAAAATAGAAACATTTTTGATATTTAGGTAGGTGTTAATACATGAAATTACTGTGTGTGTATACACAGCATTTGTTTCAAGATTTGGAAGTAATGACTGATGATCCTTCAAATATTAGTCCTTTTAAAAAAGGGCTGTGGTGAAATAATTTATTACATGAAATTTTTAAAGTGGTCTGTTTTTATTCTATAATATATATATATATATATATATATATATATATATAATATATATATATATAAAAGTTTTTTTCCAAAGAAAATAGAAGTCAACACTTTTTCTTTTCATGACCCCCCTTCTAAGTCTGGACAGTCTGTTTCATGCTATATGCAATCGTCAAAAAATGTCAAATTTTTTTCATTTTTGTTTCAACCACCCCATCCCTGTGGTGAAATAATTTATTACATGAAACCTTAAAGTGGTCTGTTTTATTTAATATATATATATATATATATATATTATATATATATATATATATATATATATAAAAGTGAATATAGAAGTCAACACTTGTGTGCTATATGCAATCGTTTACATGTGTATTTATATATGTAGATATGCACACACACACACACACACACACACACACACAAATATATATGTATATATTAAGGGAGAGAGAGAGACAAGAGTTAAAGAGTGTGAAGATAGGAATTAATGCAGTATGGTGACTATTCTGAAAATTGCACTGGAATGATATATATATATATATATATATATAGTAGGTACATGTCTTTAAGAACTTTATTTTCATAACCAAAATATAATTGAAGTAATTTTAAGGAATTAATTAATTTTTATTCATAATCCAACGTTATTACTTTTATTTATTATATATTTAGTCAATATATGTATTTAAGTAGACATCTCTGTTCCTTTTGAAAAACTACCTAATTGTCATCTGCTATCCTGTTTTTTGAGAGGCTTTTTAATAATGATATATATATATATATATATATATATATATATATATATATATAAACAAAATTAAAAATTAAACAAAATCCAATGATTATTCATCAAGAGTTGCAGAATGATTTGCTTTCATCAGGAATCTCTGACACTAAACGGACAATAAGCAATGAAATTCATAGGAACAATCTAAAGTTATGATCAAAAGACTCCACTGCTATTCAAAAGACACAGAGATGCCAGGTTGAAACTCATTCATGAACATAAGGATAAGGAAAATTGAGAAAGAGTATTATAGACAGATGAAACCAAAATTTCTGGTATTAAAACCTATTTTTACACAAGTATGAGTGTTAACTATTTGCCCATAGCTGGGACCCTAACAGGTGCTAACAGCCCAGGTCAGGGTGGGCCTGGGAACACCAGCAATTAAGAGGTGATTCCATGCTCCTCAAAACCTGAGCAGAGGCTTTGCTGTTGGATGTAGTTTATTGTCTTACCCTGGACGCGAATGTTGTTTACTGTCATACACAGGACGGCAATTAAAATTGATAAATGGGATTTATTTCTATTAAATCAGATTTTTTTTTCTGTTTTCTATGCATATTTAGTTATTATGCATCTGTATACAGTTAATGAAAAGTATGTTTATTCATTAGTTGAAAATACAATAAATTAAAAATTTGTATGTGTATGAATATTTGTTTCCCCCACTGTATATATACTACTGGCTAGTAGTATCCTGAAGATCTGTTAGGTGAAATGTTGGTAGGTAGGTTCTGGCTCACTAGGTTTATTAGATTTAGCTCTACTTAGTGTATTGAGCACTTTTACATTTTTACTTAAATTACTCTGTCAGTGTTTTTTTCTTTTGACTAGGCATTGTGGTGCTGATGGATTATTTTCAACCAACTTGGATGTCTTTAGACTTTTCTTTTTTAATGAATTTTTTTCCCCTGATATTAGTTTGTTCAAATATATTTTTATTTCACATATTGTATCATCCAGGTTTTACTCACAGAGCATTGGTATTATAATAATACATAATAATATATATATATATATATATATATATATATATATATATATTGTCAGAAAGGAATGTTCCTGATGTTTTTAGACTGAAGGGGTTGATCCCAGTGTGCAGCACCTTTGGAAAGTGGCTGAAAACTATAACACAGGTTGACCCAAGCCTTGTAAGTGAAATTGGGTAGAGTGAAATTGGGTAGGTGGAACACTTGGGGGTCATTGACAGCTGTGCTAGCACAAAGTCACAAGTCATCATGACCCAGGGCTGGGCTTGCTCACATTGTTGATCATGCTATATAACACACTCATTTCCAGAAACTGTGACTAAGATCTGCTCAGCATAGTTACAGTATAAAACACAGAGAAGGCATCTGCAATAGGGACTGGCTAGCAACCATAGCAGAGAGGCATCCTCAAATATGAGTGGCCAGATAATTTTATATATATATATATATATATATCTATATATGTGTGGTATTTAATGGAAAGTACTCAATACCCATGATAGAGCTAACATATGCGGTTGCATGGATAGTAGTTTGTAACCCCAGGTTTCACATTTATTTTTTTATTTTTATTTTAATTGATGTTTTTATTAACGTAGTAAAAATTTGTTTATATTGCTTATTTAATACTTTTGTTTTGGTTTGCGAAGATAATTAAAGCTATTTATTCAATTTTGGGGTTGATTGTTGTAGTTTATTCTAACTATTATTTTGGCAGGAGCAGTTTTTTATTTGTTTATTACTTTATGTATTTATTTGGATTGATTATCTTTAGTTGTTTTTTCTAACGGTTAATTTATCGGGATCATTTTGTTAGTTTGTTTATTTATTTGGATGAATTTAGATTAATTTATTTTACTTGTTTTTTATTATTTATTTATTATACTGTATATTTTTATTTACTCTTTTCGGTTTTCGATTTTTAAGTAACATAGTATTTTTTTGTTATATAACAGTTATAGCTATGTTTTTCATCTGATTTTTGGTTTGATTTTTATAGTCTAACTAATATTTTGGTCATAATGGTTTGTTAATTTGTTTATTATTTACTTTATTTATTTGGGTTCATTGAATTTGTTTTTTATTCTTTATTTATTCCTTCATAACAGAACCCATGCTAGATAAGGCTATCAACAATTAATAATAAAACCAAACAAAATCGACATCATTAAGCACTCCTGTAAATCATTACTATTTCACAATGCAGAAGCATCGATAAAGAAAGATGGGATCTTTGACACTACAATGGGAAGCTTTGACGATGTGTGGACCTGCAAAATCATAGGTATATACTTACTATGCAAACAAAGCAAAATAATAGACAGAAATGACAGAGGACTCTACAGGGACAACGGTCACATAATCTTAAGAAACTGTAACAAGCAAAGCACAGACAAAACAGAAAAGCAATAATAAAGATTTTCAAAAATAACGGATTCGACATAGATATAAAAACTAACCTAAACGAAGTAGATTTTCTAGATGTTACCTTCAACCTAAGAAAATGCACATATAAACCATACAGAAAACCCAATGATAAACCACTCTGTATACACACATCTTCCAATCACCCGCCTTCTATAATCAAACAGATACCAAAATCGATTAACTGCAAGCTTTCCGACAATTCTTCCAATGAATCCATATTTAACAAAGTTAAGAAAGACTACAAAACAGCCCTAAAAGATAGTGGATTCCCAGCAACACTCACATACTCACCACAGAATACAAAAAAGGCCAACAGGAAAAGAAATATCATATGGTTCAACCTACTGTACAGCAAAAACTTAAAAACATATGTAGGAAAAATATTCTTCAAACTCTTACACAAACACTTCCTGGAATCAAGCACCCTACACAAAATATTCAACAAAAACACAGTAAAAATCAGCTACAGTTGCACCAAGAACATGCCACAAATAATAAAAAAGCACAACAGGAAAATTAGCAACAAACCACATGAACAAATTAAACCCACATGTAACTGCAGAATAAATAACGAATGTCCCTTAAACAGTAATTGTTTACAAAACAATGTAATATACCAAGCCATGATAAAATTACCAGATAATGAAGAAAAAGTATACAGAGGAATAACTGAAGGACCCTGGAAACAAAGAAATTATGCATCCAAAACATTTTTCACAAAGAGTAAATATGTAAACAGCACAATGCTTTCTAAGTATATCTGAGAAATTAAAAACAAAATGCACATCACACCAAAAATATCTTAGAAAATAAGGAAAAGATCAGCCTACAACAACCAATCAAAAACTTGCAAACTTTGCTTGGTGGAAAAAATAGCTATCATTACCTTCCCAGACCAAAATAAATTATTAAATAAAAGATCCGAGCTCATCTCAAAATGCAAACATGAAAACAAATTTTTACTATGTTACTTATGTTAATAAAAACACAGATTAAAATAAAATAAAAAAATAAATATATAAGAAATAAAAATAAAAATTATGACAAACAACCCAAATAAATAAACAAATAAATGACTTCCAGCAAAATAACCACCAAAATAGACTACCCACAATGCACCACTGACCCGTATAAATAAATAGCCGAGAAAAATAACAGCACTCATGGCCTGACGATTGTGTCTAGCATGAAACAGACAGTCGCCTCTAAGTGTTGACTTAAATGTTCACTTTTTTATATATATATATATATATATATATATATATATATATACAACCCTATTGCATTTTTATATATATATATATATATATATACACACACACACACACACACACACACACACACAAGCCTATTTTTTATTCTGTTTTTTTTTTCTTGAAAAAAGAGGAAGTATTCTGCTTCTGAAATTAAATTAATCATTAATTCATCATTTTTTTTACTATCACCTGAGAAGAAACATTTGTAGTGTTGTAATTGTCTCACAATTTTTAACGTTTTTATTTTAATATCCTAAAATAAATAATATCAAATATATATATATATATATATATATAAAACCTGATTTTGAGGTGAATCTTCTCACTAGAATTATCAACACTACCAGGCCTGAAATTGGTAGAATTTACAAGATCATTCTCGATAGAATCAACCAGCTGATTAGAAGCTGCCTTGGACTTTCACAATGGATTAATACCACAGATGACATAAATTGGTTGAATGGTATAAATGATAAAAGGAATTGTTCATTTATCCAGTTTGATATTGTGGACCATTACCCATATATTTCCAGGGATTTTACTTTGGCTTTGGAATTTGCCAAGGAGTACTCTGACCTTTCCAATGAGGAACTTGACATTATTATGAATTGTAGAAGATCTGTTCTTATCCATAATAAACAACATTAGATTAAGAACAACACTGTTGACCAATTCAATATTTCCATGTGATCGTTAGACTCAGCTGAGTCTTCCGATCTTGTTGGTTTATTTATCTTATATAATCTTAGTGTGCACCAAGATATTAACTTTGATAATATAGGGTTATATAGAGATGATGTCCTTATGGTGATGAAAAATTCTAAAAAAATTAAAGCTGACAAAATCAGGAAATTAATACATAGAGAATTTAAAAGTCTCAACTTTAAAGTTAAGATCAACACTAATTTAAAAAAGATTCCTTTTGATGTTACATTAAACCTAATTAATAATATATTCCAACCCTACCTGAAAACAAATGCCAATCCAATATAGATCCACCCAAATTCTAACCACCCTCCATCTGTAAGCAAATATATACCCTCTTCCATAGAATATAGGATTAGCAATAACTCTTCCAGTGAAGATGTGTTTTACAAGCATCGTAAAGTTTGTAAGACTGCCTTAAAAATAGTGGCTATAAGTGCCTTGACATCAGCAATCATAGGAATAAAAATAGAAACAGAATAATCATTTGATACACACTCCCATTTAACCAGTTAGTACTATGTTAGGGCAGAAGTTTCTCCATTTAATTGAGAAACACTTCCTCAGAAATAATCCACTTAGTAAGATTTTTAACAGAAATACACTAAAACTAATCTATGGCTGTTCTGAAAATCTTGAAAAAATTATTAAAAAAATCTAATGATAAAATTTTAATACAAAAACCTG
Organism: Acanthosepion pharaonis; assembly: GCA_903632075.3. NCBI lineage: Eukaryota > Metazoa > Mollusca > Cephalopoda > Sepiida > Sepiidae > Acanthosepion > Acanthosepion pharaonis. The sequence continues at coordinate 1,082,105 of CAHIKZ030000456.1, forward strand.
ACTAATAATAGCCATTCCAAAGCAGCAAACACAGATAATACCATCCAGTGTAATTGTAGAAATTCAAATGAATGTTCATTGCAAAACTAGTATCAAACAAACTCTCTTGTTTACCTAAGCACTATCTCTAGTATAGAAAATCCAACAGTTAAAAAATTTTATATTGGTAGTACCACGAATTCCTTTAAAACTAGGTGGTACCAAAATGTATTACACCTCACCAACAACATGTACAGAAATAGGACATCCCTTTGTAATTATTTTTGGAACTTAAAAGTAAATAAAACCCTTACAGCAAACTGGAAAATTCTAAAAAAAACTAGAACTTGTAAATTTTTAAATGCACCTTGCTTCATATGTTTACATGAAAAATTAGAAATTATCAAATTTGCTGAAAAAAAATCCCTATTAAACCAAAATAGTGAATTAACTGTAAATTGCCGAAACAGTTTATCTTTTACATATAAAATATAGTTAAATTTTTTTAAAAATTACTTCATCTGTTCTTTCTCTCATTTGGATATATATATATATATATATATATGTGTGTGTGTGTGTGTGTGTGTGTGTGTGTGTGTGTGTGTGTGTGTAAATGAATGAGATAGATAGATAGATAGAATAAAGGACAAACCCTTTTATAAATTGAACATGTGTCACTTTTATTTAAGCTTCATCAAAAAATTTTGGAAAATAAATTATGGAAGAGAAAGTCCTGGTACTTTTAGTTCTGTGTTGTTTGTTTTCATTAGTCAAGTAAACCTCATGTGTTTTTATCTTGTGGGGTTAATATACATGCATGTGCCTGCATGTATGTGCATTTGGATTCTAGTGTACATTTTTATGTCAGTCTGGTAGTGGCTTTTGGTGACTTCTCTAGCCATTATCAAGGATGTGTTTTGGATGTAGCTCCTACATATTAGTTTCAGTGTGGAGTTTTAGTGGTTTGCGTGCTCTGTGGAACACATTTAAGGATAATTCTAGTCGATAATACAAGGATCCTTTTCAGGTGACATAGTCATACACAGCTTAGCATTAGGGAGGCTCTGCTTATTAAACTTTATTCTCCCACTATCATTCTTGCACTATTTAGTAGGGGATATGTCATGTTAAAACTGGCCTCTCACAGCATGTGACTATGTAGAAATGGCCGAGTGTTTATGTATTGTTAAATTAGGAACACATACGTTTATTCCTGCTAGAAGAAGGTCCACTATAAGAACATGGCAAACTCAGAGATTGAATCCACCATAAAGAAGTGTAAAGAAAACCAACAAGACTGATATATATATATATATATATATATATATATATATATATATATATATATATATATATATATACATAGAAACAAGTATATGTATTAAACAACAAAATTTACAATGGACATAGACATTAACATTTTTGTGTGTGTGAATGTAAAGAGTTTGTAAGTTTGTATTTTGGTGAATGTTTGTACGTACATGTATGTGTGTAGAATGTTCATGGTGCCTCCCACTTTTGGGAAGATGAAATCTTCTGCAAAAGCTTAGATTGTAGATGGGTTCACTGAAAATGAAGAAATGAAAAAGAGGACGAGGCAAGAAATCACCCATTATTTATAGTGTAGGGAGAGTGTTCCCTAGTGAACAATTTGGACAATTAAGGAGGTGTTAACTCCAACAACTTCATGGAGCATACAAACCCGCTCGAACTCCACACTGTAGAACTTGTATGTAGCAGCCACACATAGAAGTTCACCATCCAAAACACATCTTTGATAATAGCTAGAGCAGTAGTCAAAAGTGCCCTGAATAGTTATAACTATTCCTATATCCCTTAACCCCTGAAAACAGAAAAATGTTAGATTTCTGGAAATTTAATTTTTTTAATATCACATTTTACATCAATGGAAGAAGCAAACAAAAAATTTCTGGAGAAAACTTGTATAAAAACCAATCACAATAGAAAAAGAAAAATTACAAAAACTTAGAACTCAAGGACAATAAAAATCTGAAATAAACACGACACGATATGACCTAATTCAAAACAGACTTACTGAAATTATTAAAAGGGAGAAACTTATAGACATAAAAAAATTAACAAAAAACTGAATAACCTATTCAAATGGAAAATATACCTACAAAAATCAGATGATAACTTTATCATTTTCTCTGACTACAAACTGACTGATCAACAAAAAGAATTTCTCAACTTTTTATCTAATTTTCAAATCTCCCAAAATATGTCACAAACATAAAAAAAAAAATGAAATTGAACAACTATACGAAAAACTCCAAATAGTGCAAACCAACAAATATATATAAATACAGCAAAATCTTCTGGACTTACTAAAAGCAGAAGGCATAAAGAACTGACAGATATAAATATCACAAAAAAAAACTTGCCACTTACTAAGATATTAATGTGCAATTAAAGAACTATGTAAAAAATGATAATTTTACAATTATACTCACAATGCGAAAATAGGATCCATAAAACTCAAAAAGGTCTCTAGCAAATACAAGCCAGGAGACATTTATGGAAAAATAAAACCTCATAAACTAGAAGCACCAATGCAACTAATAATATCACAAATTCCCACATCTCCCTGCCACAGAGCAAAAATATTTGATCAAATCATTAAATCATACTTACCTTCAAAATACAGCATTAACGCTACACATAAATTCATAGAAATCCTGAAGAACAACAGACCAATCAAAGGTGTTTTAGAATCACTGGTCATTAAAAACTTATTCACCAACATACATAAAGAAACAATAGATTTAATAATAAAAAATATTCAAACATCCATTACTCCCACCCACAAAAATAAACTCACAATCAAAAATCCTTAAAAAATGAGTTCTAGTCTGTACCATATATTCTATGACTTATATATGACTATATAAGTAATATTTATACACAAATGGATGATGTTGCAGTTGACTTCCCTATGGCTGTAACAATGTCAGATTTTTATATATCAACAATAGGAAATTAATTTTTTTAAAAAACATTCAAGACCAAAAATATCCACTATCCAGGTTGATGACATATTTATACTAACAACACCGAGGAAGTAAAAGATCTGAGAACAATTTTTAAAAACAACACAATCTTTAACTTCACATATGAACTGAACATAAATAATAGAATTTCTTTCCTAGATGTATCAATTACCTTAAATAGTGAAAATTTTAAAACTTCCATTTATTAAAACCTACACCTACTTAATTACAAAAGTGAATACCCACATAGATCCCAAATAACCCTCATGAATGATTTTATAAAGTACATTTAATATTCTTTACATAAACAATATTTCTGAGTAAATTCAAAAACAGGAAACAAACACTAATTAGCAATCATTTCTCTAACTATATTGTTGATAAATCAAACTAACATTAGAAAAAATAAAAATAAATAATAATTAAAATGAAAATAACATGAAAAAAAACCCATAAAACCATGCAATAGGAATCAACTACACAGTAACCACATAGATGAAAATAATTATAAGAAATCTAATACAGAGTTATAAATCAACTAATGATGAAAATAAACAAACTGAAATTATCATTTATTACAAAAAGCTAAAAACCTCTAACATGATAATCACCAATGACCCAATAAAAAATCAAAACTTCAGATGTTGGCTCCATCCTAATTTAAATTCATTTTTTATACATCCTATATAGATTTTCACAACATTAGGATTCTCAATGGATTAGATAGAGCATTGGTAAACTACAGACTCTGTGCGACATTTATTATTCAAAGGACAATTTTCAGGATTTCTACAGTTACATAATTTTCTTTATTATTATTTATTCTTATTTCAGGGTTACTATTTCTTTGATTCTGGCATAAGTATTTATTCAAAATTTTATTATTATGTTTTTTTATAATCCTTTCTAAATTTTCAATACAGCTGTAACTTAATTTTAGGGTATTTTTATTAAAAATTTTGTTAAGTATACTATTTCAATATTTTTCAATGAAAGCCAGAATTTATGTCCTAACTTACTATTAACCATTTGGCTGAATGGGGGTGTGTACCAAATGATTTTTCTATTTCTATGAACAGAGTAATTTTTATAATAAAGCTCTAAAGAATAGTGGATATAAATGCTCTAACATCAATTATATAAAAAATAATAGTAGAAACCAGAGAAAAAAGAGAAATAGAAAAATTTTATATAATTATATAATATAGTGCAATGTAAACCTAAATACCAAAAAGACAGACAGTAATGACATGCCTGCTGGAAAGAAAGTCAGTATGAAACAGGCAGAAATCTAAACCCCCACCTAACCTCAACTGACTTTAAATTTGCCACACAAAGATACATTTGCTTTCTTCATTAAAAAAAAAGCTAACACCTCCTTAATAAAAAAAATTGGGAATTCTCTTTACCCCACCAACTTAAAAATATGTAATTACTGTTTGGCTTACAAATAGAGTAAATCAAACTTTTTTGAAAGTTATTCTTAGCATTGCTTGAAAATGGAACCAAGCTTCTGATTTTAAGTTGAATTTTAGGATTTAAGTTTGAAAACATAGTAATTTTTGTGTTGCGATGGAGACATATTTTTAAAAAAAATAATTATAATAATATGCTCTACTGTATATTGAGCACTGTTTTTTAAAAATAAATGCTAAAGAAATCTGGATTATAAATCTAACTGTTCTTTCCTATTATTTTTTATATATATATATATATATATATATATATATATATATATATATATATATATATATATATACACGTATGTATTGCAAGCCAAAAGATGTTTTTTAAAAGTGTGCTATTTATTAATGGTACAATTTCAAACAAGGATCACGTCATTCAGAAAGTTGTTAGTAAGCTAATATTTTTTGATCTGTTAGCAAAGTGATTTCGCCATTAATTACATTAACTTTACTGATTACTACTTTGGATGATTACTTCTTTATAATATTATAAATACTGCACCAATTAATATATGTATAAAAACTGATCCACTCTCCAATTTTCTGGAATAAAATTGCAGGACATTTTCCTAATGATTGAAGCATTTTATTCATGTCATATTAACTGAAAAACACTTCTAACAAAACCATTTGTGGATTTGACATATTAGAATTTAAAAAAAACTATCTCATTTGAAATATTCAAAATACAACTCTAGCATTGCGACACCACACATTCCGAAATTGTAGCATTAATAAATAGTGCAGTCTGAAAAATATCTTTTGGCTTGCAATACATTTATTTTCATCTTGAAATTTACCTGAAATATATATATATATATATATATATATATATATATATGTATGTATGTATGTATGTATATATATATATATATATATATATATATAGATAGATAGATAGATAGATAGATATTAGTTCTCAGGCCAAGAAATTTTCTACACTCTCACATAGACCTTTATGTAGACAGGGCTTATGGATATTAGTGTATTTATTAGTGTTTTTTAATTGATGCCAGTATAAAACACTTGTTAATGCTAAGCACAGGAAAAGCATAGAAAAGTTAATCTGAGGCCAGTCCTGTAAAGAGATTGTCTTTATGTTATGTTGAGGATTATAATAAACTTGAGCCTCAATTGAATTTGCTTAAATTAAAAAGACAAAGTTGATGGAATTGTGGTAATCCTCGGGTTGAACATATGCTTCATTTTACTTGTCCCAGTTAGAATAATTTTCTTGATGATGTGGTTAAACTTGCTTGAGAATTAGGTAAGTTTCAATGCATAAGTTTGGATGGTCAAGATTTCCACAAATCATGAGTATCCTAGCTTTTAGTTTAAGCTTGTAGGAAGGAACACCAGACAACTCAAGAAAGTTTAGAAACTTAACTAGTTTATGAACTGTTTAGATGCTTCTGGAACTGTGGCAGACTGCTTATTTTTACGCTTGCATCATTCTTATGAGCAAGAATGATTCATTCACAGAGCAACTCATAGTTGCTTTAGATTTGGGACATTATTTTATATTTTTAAGATAGATGAAGATTAAGTTTAATCTTACAGATTTTAATAAGCTTTTCCCTACTATAAACTGATAGAATTAATGTTCTTGATAGTCAAAAAAAAGCATCACAAATTTTGAACAGTTTCTCCATTAACTTCATCTGGATGTATGACAGCTTATATGCAAATTGGGAAAGTATAATACAAAATTAGACAGATCTTATTGATGCATTTCAACAAAACATTTTTGAATTAATTTTTGATTCCTAAGTATACATCATATATGTAGAATTATATATAAATACATGAATAGACGTATATGTACATGCATGTTTATATTTAGAAATTTGTTTGTTTTTAATGTATAGGTTACTTCTGATGAATAATATTACTTGTTTCAAGCCTTTTTGTACTTAGTTATGACCTTATTTAGTGAAACAACACCTAACAAAGTAAATGAAAATACAAAGAGTTATAACAATCAAAAAAGGTTCAGAATATCTTCCTCATATTCTATATGAAAACCCATGTGCAAACTTCCTTTATAATTTGTTAATTTTTTCAGATAATTAACACAAATATTCACATATCAAAAATTATCCCCAAAATGTTGTTTCTTTTTGTGCTTCTAAACTAATGAAGAAAAATTAGCAGATGTTCTGAAAATGACAATAATTGAACTGATGTACTTTATGATGCCAAACTATTTTTAAATAAAATGGAAATGCTGAATGTCTTTAGCTTCTGAGATTTCGGTTTTGATCAAAGTAAACCAAAACTTAGGTCTAAACTTCCATCAAAACAATTCATGTTGATGATATTCAGTGGGGGCCGCAAGTAATAATTTGCACACTAAAATTAGTCCACATCATTTTTCACATGTTGGGAATGCAAATGATTTTCTGGTGGGTAGATTTCATGGTATTATTTCTTATCACTTTCAGAATATCATGCTTAAGAATCAGAAATATGTAAAAGACATGGATTATTTAACAATAAGTTTAGAAACCACAAAATGTATTTCTAACAAGAAAACACAGCAAGTAAATCTGTTGAAAAATCTATCTTGATATTAAGAAGTCTTCATCTCCAAACTGGCATTTCATAAAATTTTAAGTAAAAAAAAAAAACAAATTTAATTTTCTCTTTATTTTTTATCAAATGCAATTTTTGTACTTTTAATTACTGTTTGAATCAAGCAAAAGTTTTAATTAAATTTTAGTTTTATTGCATCACAAACATTCTGTTGAATTTTTTCCTAAATCTTTCATTTTGCATGACTGTTCTTTCTTTTGCAACTATGTCATTTTTTTGTTTATTTTTTCTTTATTAATGTTGTGTATTTTTTTCTATCTCTAGTTTCGTACCCAGGGCCGGGGAGAGTTGCTGGTTTCTCTTTGTTATCAGCCTGCTGCTAACAGACTTACAGTTGTTGTACTCAAAGCAAGGAATCTTCCTAAAATGGATGTCACTGGACTTTCTGGTAAAATTCTGCATGATACTACATTGTCAATTAAATGATATTTTTCAAATTTTTACAAAATTACTTACAATTACAAAGTAGAAATGACATAAAAAAAGGAGATGTTAAAATAGCTAAGCAGTTTTGTTATGTAGGCTTCTTCAGGAAAGAAATAGACTTGAATTTATTTATATTCTCTTCCATTGATAAAAACAATCTTTTTTTCTGAAGCACCATGAAAAGACACCTCAACAAATTATATAGTTTAAATTGTTTTCTACATAGAGTGACTGAAGTGAAAATTTTAATCTGTGACAGTCTAGAAGTTGCTAAACTATTAAACAACAGAAAACATTTGAAAGATTTTTCATACAGAATTATTTAAAAATATCTTTAAAATATTTACTCTGTTTTACAGTACTTTATTGTGCAGGATTAAAGATGGACTTATTGAGTTAGTCTGGTTAAGTGGTTAATAAATTGTGGTGAAGCATAAGATCTTTTGGGATGATTTAGAATTCTTTTGCTGTAAGCAAGAAATGTTGGATTGGCTGTTCTAAAACTCCTGGAGGGTCAGCCAGTTGGAACAGCCCTGTATACAATGCAAAGTGTAACACCTTTTAAAAATGAGTTGCTTACAGTACTTCACCTTAATATGATTGAGTGATGGATTTATCTGTCTGTCATCATCCATCAGTTTCTGAAATAGCTTGTGACTGTCTTGTCTAGTTTATCACACTGTTGAGAATGCTCCTCTTTGACTAAGAAAAATCAGGTGTTCTCAAAGTCCCAGACCCATGCTGACTAATAGCTGATACTTTCCCAGTATCATTCATATGCAAATAGTCAACACTACCTACTGTAAGTAGGTTTTCTCTCAACAACCTGTTGTGAAAGAGGGCATAACTCCTTGTGTTTACAGCATTACATTCAACCAACACTGATCAGGTTGACCCAATTCTCTGTTAATCCCTCCCCACCAACTGATCTCCTGATCACAGCACCAACATGCAGGGGGCAAGCATTTCCTTCTGGTGCTTCTCTGAGGAGGTAATTCATCCTCATTGTTGTCGCCATGTGGGAGAGGTATTTCATCCTCATTGTTGTTGCTATCTGTCTCTGAAGGTGCATGGGTTAGGGTTAGCAGGAGGTGCATCAAGCATCTGGGAATCTACTTCCAACTGCCCATTACTCATGGATTAGTCAATAGCATCACATGCAGCAGAGTATTGGTCCCATGCCAGTTGGACATCTTTAACATGACATGGCATGCCCTCACTCAGGACAGATTGAGGACTGATGATCCCACTAACCTTCCCAGTTGTAGATTTGGAGGTACATCAGTTCTGGGGTGGTCTCACCCACACCATGTCTCTAACTTCATATGTCCCATGCTCTGTCAATGGTGTTAGTGCAAGTACAGCATCAATGTCCTTGAGCCTAACCTCATAAGTATGAATTGTGTTAGCTGGTGCAGTTGGTCTAGAGACATCATCCTTTAGCATTGCATTATACCAGTAAACCACTTCTTGTATGAGGCATTGCTTCTCCACTGCAATCTGTTTTATGCTCCTATGGCACCTTTGTATTATCCCGTTTTCAGACAGTACATGTACACACTGAAAGTGCAGTTGGACACCCCATTCCTCCATGAAAGCCTTGAATGGCCTGCTGGTGAATGCAGTATTGGTGTCAGTGAGCATTTTGTATGGTGGACCTCTGTCACAAAATATCAACTCCAACTGCCAAATAACACTTGCAGAATCTTGTTGCACAATAGGTTGCCAAACAAAGTACCATGTCAGACCGCAGTCAGTCAAGGTCAAGTAATAACTGTAGCTATAATGTGTAATATCCATCCCCAGCCTGGATCATGTACTGCAAACCACTAGTCTTCCATTCTCCAATCACACTAGTGCTGGATCTATGAACTGGCATTCAGGACACCTCTGAATCACTTTCTTGACAGCTGTGCTAGGCATGGAAGGATTTACTTGCCTGACAAAGTTTGAGGTATGCTTAACACCAGTGTGACTTCTATACTGATATATTTCAATTATTTCACATAGTGTCCTTCTTCAACAAATCCAACCACCTCAGTGGAACTCTGCTAAGTTTGTCAGCTTTGTTTTGGTTGGAATTTTGCCAGCTTTACATCCAAGAGTAGGCCATACTCCACAATTAGTTCTTGAAGAGTCCCCAGTCATCTCGGCACAAGCATCTCGCATGCTGCCTTCATTTTCAGGCATGCCTTTCCAACTAAGATGTTGTTGATCCAGTGGTGATTAGATGCAGAATCGGTGATCAGATGCAACACTTTTACTTTCCACTGCAGGGCCAAGTTTATGCCCTTAAACATTGCGTTGATCTCAGCTAGGTTGATATGTTGAGTGCCACCATTGCAATGAAGCCAGCATTCATCCTCCACAATGTCTCCATTCACTTCCAATGCCACCCCATTGGCCAGAGAACTTGCATCTACCCACACAATCATTTCCTGGCCACACAAATACCAGCCTCCATTTGCAGGGGCTTCTTGACATACTTTTGTCACTATCTCATGGATTATGCACCTCAGAGGGATGTCACAGGTTTCATTGTTCCATTATTTGGTTACTGCAGTGGCTCATCACTTTAAGAATGCCACAGCTGCCTTAAGTCAACCACATACCAGAAAGTGGTCTTACTTAGAGAACTTATTACAACATGTGTTAACAGTTGAAGTTCCTGGGAACTTACTTGCTCATTTCCACCAAAGTACACTGCACTCCCCACCCCAACTTGCAAACCAAGCTCTTCTGCACCATTGTCAAGTCACACATGGTCCTTGCAGATCAGTCCAAAATCAGACATAAGCTCACTGACTCACTCCACAGAAACCACACTTTCGTTGACAAAGTTGTCATCTATGTATGTGAAAGTGGCATCTTGGATTGCTTCGTCCTGTGACAGTACAGTCTTGATAATTGTCTTCATTTTAAGAGGTACCACATTGAGGTAATCACATAAAGCAGTACCTGCACCCTTTCAATAACATGGTCTGAAAAGGTGACCAGTGTACATGAACCTGTAGGTACACTCACCTAAGGTTCAACAGTGGTATATTGCACCCCTATTGTTACCATTCCCTTAGCTTGTCCACACAGACATCTACACGAATACATCTGTAGTGATACTAGCAAATTAGTATGCATAATTTGCATAAGAAGAACTGAACATTCAATATAAGTGGTTACTGAGAATAACCACTAGCAAGTACGAGTCTAGCAACTGATTAGTGCTAACCTCCACTTCACAACAATGGCGTCACCGATAGGATTTCCATTGTCTCTGGAAGATCCAGAATTTGTCGATACTTGGATTTGTTGCTTCTCTGCCACTGCTAGAACAAAAAAGTTGTAAGACAACAAGGAAAAGGGATTAAAAGAGAAAACAGAATTAGTCTTGAATAGATTAAGAAATGCAGGAATGACGATAAATGAGAAAAAATGCGTAAGCAACTCCAACAAAATTTCTTTTTTAGGTTATTCCATTTCGAAAGAAGGTATATCACCAGACCAAGCCTTGATAGAAAAAAATACTAAAAGTAGCTACACCTACAAATAAAAAAGAATTGGAGTCTTTTTGGGATTGGTAAATTTTTACAGGCGATACTTACCAAAAATACACGGACTTGACTGAACCATTTGCAAATTTAAGAAAAAAGAATGTAGAATTTATCTGGTCAGGCGAACAGCAGAAAGCTTTTTGAAACATTAAAAGAAATAATGTCAAAGAAACCTGTAGTGAAAATTTTTGATCCAAAAAGGACATGACACTCACTACAGATGCAAGTGAACATTCAATATCAGGAATATTATCACAAGAAGGACATCCGATAATGTATTTGTCGAGAAGGTTAACGAACACTGAATTTAATTACTCGAACATAGAGAAAGAAGCATTGGCTATTGTGTGGACAACTACCAGAGCCCGACAATTTTTAATTGGAAAAATTTTTTTACTAAGAAGTGATCATAGACCATTGCAGTTTATATTTAACCCAAGGAAAGAATTACCCAAAGTCACGACATCAAGGATTCTACGATGGGCAATAAGATTGATGGCATTTGACTTTGATATAGAGTATGTCAAAGGAAATTCAATTCCCCATGTGGGCGCACTATCAAGATTGAGATTTTACAAGGAGTCAAAAGACAAAACGGAGGAAGAATTTGAAGATTCGTTCCTACACTTGATAGAGACTGATGTTTTGTCTTTAGACAGAATGGCTGCGGAAACGAGACATGATTCAGTGCTAAGTAGGATACTATCGAGAATAAGAAAAAGTTTGTGGGGAAATTGTTCTAGGGCGGAAAGACCTTATAAAGAAATGAGGCATAAATTAACAATAGAACATGGAGTAATATGCAGTGGGGACCTGGTAGTTCCCCAGAAACACAAAGAAAGCTGCTAATAGAAAGTGTACATAATGATATACACTGTGGAGTAGCGGCCACACAAAAAAGGATAAAACTAGAAGCTTGGTGGCCGGGTTATTCAAGAGATGTTAAGGATTATGTAAAGAGGTGTAAGAAATGTAAAGAGTTAAGAAACTTTACACAAGCCAAGTTACATTCATGGCCCAAAGAAATGGAGCCATGGAGTAGGGTCCATATGGATCATGCCTACGTAAATGGAGTGGGACTCTTATTAATATTAGTGGACTCTTTTTCAGGTTGGCCTGAAATAATAAGGGTTGCAAACAAAAAAAAGTTCCACTATAAAGCAAATTCTAAGAGTCATATTCTCTAGAAATGGTGTACCAAAAACCTTGGTATCGGATAATGCACCGTAATTTTGCGAGGAAGAACTTAACATATGGTTAGAGTAAATAGGGTGTAAACCATATAAAACTCCTCCATATCACCCTCAATCAAATGGAATAGAAGAAAGGATGGTTCAGACTGTAAAAAAGGGGCTGAAAGCATGCTCTCAGCAAAAAGAAAAAGTAGAAGTTTTTCTACTGAGGATGCTTTTAAGTTATCAGACCATACCACACGCGGAAAGCCCATAAGCTCTAATGGGGAGACAGATTAGAGCTCCGTTAACTATGTCAAGGATGCAGATACAGAAAGAGCAGAGTTTATAATGTAAAAAGGCCATAATACAGCCATAATAAATAGAGAGAATGGCAATAGTGTGTTGGCCCATGCTGACCAAATAAGGACTTAGGGTGAAGAGGAAGAACGAAATGACGAAGAGATGTCAGTTTCATCTGATAATGAGTTGATAGAACAGCCATTACACAAGGAAACGTCAGAGGAAACAATGCAGGAGGAAGAGGGACAGAAGGACTCTGAAAATTCAGATGAAGACCAGAGTATGCAAGAGGACACATGTGACTACAGCCTAGACCGGGACAGATCGAGGTTTCCCAGGGAAAGAAATACGGGAGAGAGAGAAAGAGAGCAGAGTGAGGAAAATATCAGAAGAAGGAGTACAAGAGCTACAAGAGGGATAAAGCCCTTAAGGTTTAGGGAGATGTAGTGATACTAGCAAATTAGTATGCATAATTTGCATAAGCAGAACTGAACATTCAATATAAGTGGTTACTAAGAATAACCACTAGCAAGTATGAGTCTAGCAACTGATTAGTGCTAACCTCCACTTCACAACAACATCCATGTACTCATTTAACTCTCTGTAATCTATTACAGTGCATACCATTTTTTTGCTCCCTTGGATAATAGCCATCAGTGGAACTAGACCCTTGGATGGTCCAAGCTACTTCTCAGGATATGGTATGAGTCAGCCGTTACCCAACCATGCTTCTAACACCTGGTTATTCTTTATACACCAGCTCAAACACAGGATTCTGTGCTATCTTGTTTTATAGGTGCCTGGTTTTCTGCTCACTTCTGTGATGCTATCCACGCTTTCTTTTTTTGATCAAACCTGACACTAAAGTGTTCCTCTGTAGTGAGAGCTGAACACAAGGATGATTTTCTGTCAAAGAACTCCACTGCACCCAAAGGAGTGATTCCTATTCCTCCCAGTTCCTTGTTCACATTCAACCTGACCAAGAGGTCAAAACTAAGTAGCTTTTCTCAGGCCACTAGTACTTTGATCTTGACAGAACTTCCACCTTGCAGCCAGAGAGCAATGACTCTGATCCCGCAACAGGCACTGGTCTCCCTATCTATAGTTGTTATGCATACAGGCCCTTTCATCCATCAACTGGCACATCTCTGTGCTGGCTATACAGTGAACAACCAGTATCGACCAGCTTGGTGGCGATTCTGCCATCCACCTGGATCATGATCACATGTGCTGTACTAGAGAAGATACTGGAACTGACATGTCTTCTCTTCTCACATTTTCCTTGGAAAGTTTCGAGACATATGGCCCACAGTATGGCAACAGTAATAGTGCATAGTATTGTATTGTCCTCACCCTCATCCCCTTTATTTCTCATCAGAAAATCTTTCCCCATGTGGCTAAAGCACTTTCAGATATCACCTTCCATGCTTTGCATTGGTCGAGCTGCCACTGCCACCACAACATCCTCTATCTCCTCATCTCTCATAATTGCCCTGGCTTAGGCAAACAGCTGTTAAATAGACAGAATGTCCATCCTAGATGGTGCACGCAGAGTTTGCTTTACATCACATGGCAACCTGAACACAAAGGCACAAGCCATTATATGGTCACTCATCCAACCTAACAAGAATGTGGTATATATCAACAGATTCACTGTACTGCAGGTGCTGCTTGATGAGTTGTTTGCACACGATGAATGCATCTGTAGCCCAGGCTGTAACTAAGGCAGGATTTTGGTCAATGTAGATGTTGCTTTGTCATACAGTTGCTGCTAGACTGCAAATGCTCCACCTGTGAGTCTCAAAAGGATCACATACTCCAGAGACTTCACTCCACATAGCCTGCAAACCAGTTTCAGCTTCTCTATTCATTCAACCACTGGAAAACTCAGGAATTCATTTTAAGTCTAATTTGACGTCTGCCATCATCTGTCAATTGCCGAAATAGCTTGAGTTCATCTTATCTAGTTATCCACACGTTCGCACTTTGAGAGCAACCCCACCCCAACTGAGAAAACACTGGTTTATATGTCTCCCAGTCCCAGACCCACACTCACTATTGCCTAATATCTTCTCTCAACAGCCCACTGTAGAAAAGGAAGTAACTCACCACACACAATAAACTCTGAGTCTTTTATTGGGTTGATCCCATTCTCTGTTATGCTATATAAGAAAAAAGCCTCTCTATTCTCTTTGGACTTGTGAGTGTTCTGATGTGGAGGCTGGCATATATTGCGCTGATTAGAATACAGAAATTGGTTAATCTGTTAATCAATCAACATCTGCAGCAACCCTTTCTAGTTTAGTCGTGTGAGATTTAACCTTTTTTAATGTTAGTCATATTAATATTTAGTCTTTGTAAATTAATTCTTGTTTCTCTTTTAATTAAATATAAAATAATTCATAAATAAGAAGAAAAAAGAAAGAAATTGAAAAAATGTATTTTATATTGCATTTTAAATATTATTGATACTAAAATAACAATCTTTTGCTCCCTAAAGTAACACAAATTTTAAATAATCAATTAAGTGAATGAGAATTATCAAGTGTATATGACTATGTAAATGAAAATTGCTTAGTTATTACATTACTCAATTGCCTCCCTTAGTTCATCTCAGTTAAGAAAATAATCTGATTTCTACTCTGTAGATATAAAAGCACAAACACTAATTATTGTAATCGGTTTTAAATTGAATAAAGCCAGTATGGTAAAAATTTTTTTGTATTCAAAACAGACCACACACACACACACACACACACACACACACACACACACAGTTATAATTATTTTTCCTTATACTTCTTTCACTTTTGTCTGAAATAAAATTATTCCAGTAAATATTTCAGACAATTCAGAAAATGAATTGTCAATAAAATTAATTTCCAACCTTCTGAATCAACTGTCAACTAATAAATTTTACTAAATATATGATCCTTTTTTTTATTTCTTTTAAAATTTAATTAAATAATGGTGAAAAATGAAGTCATCCTTAACAGCAGCCATCATTGAAATCATTTTGTGAATTAAATTATTGATTTATAATTATTACCACATAAATATTTTGAACTTGCAGACATTTTAATTATGAAAAAAAAAGAAAAGAATAAAAACCATATTTTGGAATACTAGTATATTGTTTAGTTAGAAATAATAGTTACCATTATGTTGTGGGAATCAACACTTTGGATATTAAATATTTATGGACTCATTAAACATTTATCACACAAACAATATTGGCAGACTCAATATGAGTCCAGGTAAAAATAATACAAATAATAGATATAAAATAAATGACAAGGCATGTTATTAATAAAAGGAATTACATGTGTAGACAATTGTAATGAAAATAAAAACGGCATAAAACTAGCTATAAGAAGGATGTGCTTGTTTGTGTGTGGGTGAAAAGTCAACAGGGGACTAAAGGAAACAGCACATCTAGTCAGCGACATTCTTTATCAGTGTTGACTACATTTGAAAGCAAGAGTTAAAAAGGCTAAAAAGAAATAGAGAATATCTTTGCTTTTTATAGGCTTAAAAGCTAAGTGGGATAACTGACAACCCTTCCCAACATCAAAATCCTAATAAAATATTAAAATATATATATATTAAAAATATATAAAATAAAAATCTGTATCATGTTGTTACATTTAATATATGATTTCTGCATGATAATGTTGCAACTACATTATTTTAGATCTTATTATCTATTTTAAAATAGTGGCTTGCATAATAAAATCTTATATAGTGTATTATAGGACAGATGTAAAATTAAGTTCCTCATGATAATTAACAATAACAATTTTTTTTCAACCAAATTCAGCATTTCATTTTTATTATCATTCTATTGTTAAGAAATTAATTTATATCATCCCTAAAACAAAATTTCCTATAACATTAAGATTATTTTGATGCTTTAGTTTATCTTCAGAACACTTGAAGTAAAAGATTGCCTTGTTATGTGTGTGTGTGTTCATGTCTGCATGCATTCCTTAATTTTCTCATTATTTCTTTCTCTGATTTAAAAAAGTTAAAATTTTAATTATATTTAACTTGAATCTTGTACCTGAAACTCAAGTGATCTACTTTTATGCTAATATTCTTTAGATTTCAACTCCTGCGATAAACTTCAGAGGGAGTTTAATAATTTAGTAATTCCCTATTTGCCTGGAAAGTGTCTAGTGCTCTGTTTGGCAACCTTCCTAGAGATGATGTATTGATAAAAGCACTCAGGCATTAATAGGCATAGATAGGTTCACCTATTGCCTGGTCTATACTGCTTCCATGTTTATTGAACGAGAGTAAAGGTTTATCCTTTGTTTCTGTTTAGAATATGGTTTACTGGTTCCTTTCTTCCATGGCTTTAATGATTTAAACTATCTGAACTTTTTAGTGATCTGCCAGAACAGTGGTTGCAATTTTTCATTTTAAGGGTACTAGGTTGGCAATTTTCTGGTTGCTGCATTCAAACTGGTAGCAAAGAGCCTGAATTCCTTGGTAGCACTTAGAAAGGCTGCTCTGGTCAACAATCACATAATATTAGAGTATTTGCAGTGCCATGTCATGCATGGATAGGTGTTCCTGTATATGCTTCTGGTGGATAACCCTGAGACCACATTATGTTTTAGTCTTAACCACCTTTTGGTTAGTCTGTATTGCCATAGATGATGGACAATAATAATTATTTTGACTTTTATTTCCTTAAAAAAATAAGATAATCTTCTCACAACAGTTACAGGAAATATGAGTAAACCAGTAAAAAGAAAATCACCTGCCCCACTCAACCTTTCTTTCTCCAATATTCATACTAATTTCTGTAGGGTAGAATATTTTCTCTTAAACATTCTCCAGATATCTTTTCAAAACTAATCTAAACTCTTCTATCACTAACAATACATTGTCTCTGTCAGGCTATTTTCTTCTTTGTCATAAGATTCAAGGATGCATATGCATGTCTTTGGTGTTTACACCTAAGAAAATCTTCCAATGGCAAGGGAATCATCTCTTGAGTCTCCAGATGATTCTTTCATGTGCTTTCAACTTTATTGCTCTCTGTTAGCTCTTTTTCCTTTATTGCTACCCTTCTTCTCAGAACTGTAACATATTAGAGAAAATATCTAATGGTATAAAAATCTCTCTCTTTTTCTCTCTCTCTCTCTCTCTCTCTCTCTCTCTATATATATATATATATATATATATATATATATATATACAGCTACAAACATCTTTTAATGCTCATCATGTCAAGTGACGTAATCATTTTAATATTACTGATGTTGTCAGTATTCATACTTTCAGTTTTTCTCAGTCCTCAGTCAAATAGTAGATTTCCCTATTTGTTTCCATAATAATTCTGATCAATATGCTTCTTTACGATTTGTTCCTTACCTCCTCTCTTTGCCCTTATCGAGCATCACAAATCTGTTCTCTCGGCAATTCACATCATGCTGTAGTGTCTGTTTATATTAGACATTAATCTCCTATTCACAAGACTTCTTACTTTTACTGTTACTGATTAGAATTCATTTTATGACTTTCTTTGAAATACCCCTTGGATTGATATTTTTAACCTTCCTATTGGGTTAAAACCAGCATTGATGCTTTTGTACTTTCTAAGAAATAACAGATGAAACCACAATAATCTCCTTGCTTCACACTTGCCTATTCAATTTTACGGCTGTGTAGCAAGGCCTTTCCCAAACGTTGTGGTCACCAAACATGTGGCGAGGTGCGAAACGGATGACAGGGTCAACAAACATGTAGCGAGGTCCCATTATATTTATTTAACTTTGACTAGGAATGACATGGAAAAGGACAAGCAAAGATGCTGGAGGCCACCATCAAATGTTGTGGTCACATGCAATTTATATTTGACGTAAAATAGCACATAGCAAAAATACAAAACAGAACGTAATGGTTCAAAACATAACATTTGAATTTATTTGTTTTGATGTACATGCATATAAACTAAAGGTTTGATAGAGTTACGTCTCTTAGATTTGGGAAATATTTGTACCGGAGCTCACGAAGTTGAATTAATTATTAAACTGTAGTTTTAGAAGACTAAAGTTCCTGTTGCATGTTAAAAAATGTGAGTTGGAAAAGTTGGTAGAGTTCAGAAAAGTTAAGAGTTCGTACTTGCGTGAATGTTGGTAATGTTCTTTAACGTCTGATCGCAAGGTTAAGACGAGAGCTCTTGAAGATTACATCTTGGCAGCAAGGAAAAAGATGAATGAAGAGAACAGATAGAGAAGGCTTACTCATGTTTTGTTTATATAAGGTGGTGTATCATGTGATCGGCTCTGAAGCTTGTGCATGGGAAAATTATTCCACACATGCAGGCGATTTGATTGGTCAGAATTGATCAATCAGCAAACTAGTTTTGAGGAGATTAGCCAATGAATGCTTGTCGTATGATCTGTATGTATGTATGTGTCTGATGGTGATGATAATCACCACAGCTGTAATAGCATGATAGTTCTTATGATAACAGATTCTTTTTTGTGTCTGCTCATAATAATTGCAAATGTGTCCTCAAAGATGCGAAGTTTTAGTTTGCTGACAGAATGAGGCACTACTGGTGACTGTATTATTGTTTTAAATAGGAGTAAGTCTTCTATCCCTCCTCTCTTCACTCATTTTGAGATGTTTATCTGCTGATAAAGCAGAATGCTTTGCTCCTAAATTCTCTTTTGTTTCTACTCTTGACTTATCCAGTGTATTGTTATAATGTGTGTTTGGTTGCAAAGGAAAGGAATAACAAGGATTAATTTTTCAACAGTGTATTTGCCAAATGAATATGATATATTTGGAGTTGTTACAAAATCAGCAAAAATTGTTAATATGTCATTTTTGTCAGGAAAGCAATTAGGTGAAAAGGTGTTGTCAGTAGGTTGACTGATTTCTTGGGTTGGTTTGACTGAGGTCACAGTTGGGGATCAGAGGATAGGTCTAGAGTTGTTGGTGAGCTTTGATGCATGCTTTTCTTTAATGTTGAAATCCATATCTGTGATGGTATTGATGGTGCTGGCAGTTGTCTGATGCCAAGATGTTGAAGCCAAACTGCCTGGTAAGGTGGGTGACATGTTGATCGATCAAGGTCATGGTGGTGGGTTGATTTATGAATTTGGTGCAGCTGATGAACATTGATCAAGTGGAAAGTCTTTGTTGGATTCTGATCAAATGTAGTATCAATGAAATGAGGTCGCGGTGGAGACAGTGAGGGAGATCTGTAGTCGGTCAGGTGGAATGTTACTGTTGGATCCAGGTCGAATGTGGTATCAATGAAACAGGGTCATGGTGGTGTTAGCAAAGGATTCCTGGAGCCAGGTAGTGATGATATTAAGGTGTTATAAATCATGGTGGTTGGCATCAGAAGCCTGGTGGTGTTGGATTCCATGTGTGAAAAGTCAGGTGAGATTAGAGAAGCTTGGGCAAGGTCACAGTTGTAATGAGAGAAGCAGTCATAGCAGTAACAGCGACAGAATAACTTTTAGCCCACAACTGCATTGATCACTACCAGAGGTCTTATTTTAAGCAAATTTGGTAGTTCCCAGTATTATCTTTTTTTTTGGCAGGAGCATTTGTGATTGGCTATTGTATTATTTTCATTGCAAGAATTTGTTTCATGAACAAGATGTGATGCTCAGAGCCCATGCACAGAAAACCACTTTTTTATTTTGTTTTCTGCCTTCTCAGCACTCACATGCAGGCTGACATGCAGAGTGAATCAGAAAGAAATCTAATAACAGAGTATCACAGTATCTTTACCTGATTTTCCCATTAAAACTGGGTCTTTAATGTGTGATATACATATAACTCAATCCACTTCAAATAGGATCTCAACAAAGTATGTGAACTTGATTGTATCCCTGCAATAGTCCTAAAGAAATGTACTCATGAACTGGCTCCTGTTGACTCTAACTTCTACAATAAGTACCTTGTTGCTTCTTGCTTTCTTACTTCTTGAAAATCCTCCTCTGTAAATGCTGTCTTTAAGAACTCAGGTGAACCATCTGATCCTTCTATCAACCTATTAGCTTTCTACCACTTTTTGGCAAAGTACTAGAGACGCTAATCAACTCCAAATTGGATAAGCACCTCACCATGCAGACTCTTCTTTCAGTTAAGCAATATGGCTCTTGCTTCTCTATATCAGTGCTGGTGTATTAATGTTTATTGCTGAAAGTCTATGAAGCTTTAGATAAAAATTATGAAGCTTGGGCTGTTTCTTTGGATATCTTGAAGGCATTTGATAGAATTTGGCATGCTTGCCTTCTTCACAAATTGAAAACTTATGGTATTTCTAGATTAATTTTTTATCTTATACACTCTTTCTTATCAAATTAAGAAATGAAAGTTGTCTTGAATGGCCACTGTACTAGATCGTTTTGTATTAATACAGGTTTCTCTCAGAGTTCCATCCTTGGACCTACATTCCTAATTTTCATTAACAACTTTCCCAATGACATCAGTTCTCAACTCTGTATCTATGCTGATAAAACTATTTACTCCTGTCTTCATGCTAAGTCTGATTGCTTTGATAAGATTAAATTGGCAGCTGATCTAAAAAGTGACTAACAAATCTGTTGTTAACTAGGGCAAGTTGGCTTGTTAATTTTAATGCCTCCAAGGTGAAACTGCTCTCTTTTAATCCTATTAGAGAACCTTTTTTGCCTTCTATCAGTATGGCTGATGCTAGGCTCCAGGAGAGTAACTAATTGTGCATTCTCATTGTGTTTTCCACTGACTCGAACTGGAAAGATTATATAGAATCAATTGCTAGATCAGCTACTAGGAAAGCTGATTCACATCACATGACAATTTTTCTCACCTGAATCTATCTTACATATTTATAAGTTGACCATTCATCCCTGCTACAGTCACTTTTCTACCGCCATAACTTAGCATCCCTATGCCTTTTCTATGATTATTTCATGGTAATTGTTTCCTCTTCAGTACCTAGACTTTTTGAATTTAAGCATATTACTAGATTAGCAGCTTGGTCTCAGTATTTTACAGTTGAAATTGGTAGATGTAACTGTAAATTCTATGCAAACAGTTTCTTCTGTCACACTTCTCATTTGTTGAAAACTCTTTCAGCTTCATGCTTTCCAGTCTACTTCAAAAATTTAAATGCAATGGTAATTGCTACCTTCTGTCTTCTTAATTTTTGTTATTTTATTGTTTTCTCTACTTAAAAATGTTTTTCTTTTTCTTACATTCTTTCACATTCAGTAACCCCTTGTGTATGAGTGAATTATTGCTGAATTCATTTTTATAAGTGCCCATAAAAGCACACTGAATGTTAAATACAATCATTACTTAATTTATATATTCACCCATGTACTGTGTATAGTAGAATATATAGAAATATTTACTAGTACTTTTGAAACAATTTATTAAAATACTATTGCATGTGTTTCTTCCTGATCAACTAATAAAAAAAAAATTAAATCAGAAAACAAGTTGGAAACTGATTTGAATTTAGTCAGAATTTAATGGACAAGAAGAAATTAATAATCTCAGCAAGTGATAGTGCTTTACAAAATAATCTTTTGTCTATTTGCTTATGAAAACTTTATTTCTTAGTGTAAAAACAAAATATTTTTTAACCAAAGTATTTGGTTACCAGAATACTTAAATCATATTGTACAATGTAGTCAAACCTACCTTTTAATTGATGAGGGATATCAAATATAATTAGAATCTGGAATCTGACTATCCAAACAGTAAAAGTAGTAGATTTATGCAAATAGCCTAATTTCTATATTAAACTAGTGACCTTGTATCATATCATATCCATATGGTCTGGTGAGAGACAAATACTTACTTACATAGCTTTGTATGACATACAAAACATTTTACTTTTTTTATCAAAATAATTTAAGTGACAAAAGTGAATTTAGTAAAACTAAATGTTCAAATTATATTCCTTAAGTTTTTTTTTAATTTTCCTCATAAATCATTGGCTTCATACTTAAAACAAAAACATATTTTTCAAGAATAAAAATTACCTCATTCTATGTAATATTTTAGTACTGATAATTTTTAACTGATTTTATAAATTTATGAAAATGTTAAATCTTTTTCTTGTTCATACTTGTAAATCTCTTTATACAATTTGTGTATATTTTGCCATTAAATCAATTCAAATGAAAATGTTCCACTTATTTCAGTTTTATGTATAGCACTTAAACTGAACATATTGAAAATAAATATGAATTCTTGTTTGTTTTTAACTTCATTGCAGATCCCTATGTGAAGATTTACCTTCTGTACAATGGGCAGAGAATTGCAAAAAAGAAAACACATGTGAAGAAACGCACCTTGAATCCTGTGTTCAATGAATCATTCCTGTTTGATGTTCCTTATAATGAGGGCCTACAGAATATCAGCCTTGAATTCCTGCTTCTTGATTATGACCGAATGACAAAGAACGAAGTCATTGGCAGATTGGAAGTGGGTGCTCGCACTTTGGGTCAAGAGTTGCACCATTGGAATGAAGTAATGAACTGTCCACGTAAGCAGATTGCTGAATGGCACAAACTGAAAGAATAGACAATATTCTTTTCATTAACGGCAACAAAAGGAATGAAATTCTCTTGAAAGAGAAAGGGTGGCAGCTTCATTTTAATTAGCTTTTATCAATTTGTTTTATTGTTATTTGTCTCTTTCCTTCTTTCTTTCATTTTTTGGTCATTCTATTGAAAGCAATGTTTTCTGATTTGGTTTTTTTTTCTGCTAGTTACTCTAAAAAATTATCTGGATAACTTTCAAATACTATTTCTTTTTCTGTTATTTTATAGCAACTTATAGAATGACAATAATGAAAGCATTAGTAGAGGTAGAGACAATATATTAAAAAATTAAAGTCATAAAGCTTTAGTAATAACCACTATTGCTTATTACAATTGTAATTATGACTGCTGATAATGTTAATCATTTCTTTTGGTTAGAATAATGCTCTATACTCCTTCAAGTTGCTTCTTCTTTTTGCTGATCTATTCAGTGCAAAGATCTAACAAGCTAAAGTTGTAATAATAATAATTGTATGATCATATCTTCCTCCCAGGGCACTTCATAGAGCTAATTACAGCAAACCATTATTAATTGATCAGGCTATATAAAATGATCTGCAATTTAGTTCCATTAAAATAATTCACCAAAATTTTTCCAAAAGTAATATCTTCTCATATGTCAATAGCTTGTAAAGCATGTTTGCTAGTATTACCATTTAACAAATCTCAGTAAAACACTAAAGTTAGTTAACACAGGTGATAGGGTCAATTCACCAACTGCTTCTTTGCTGCTTATTCCACTTGATGAAGATTGCTGTTATGAAAGCAATATCATTGAAGATTCCTAAAAGACATGTTAATGAAGTAGTTACAGTAATTCAAGAAGACAATTTCTTTTTTTGAAATATGCATTAGCAAGCTTTACACATGGAAACAAAATGTTACATCTGAATTATAATTACTTATGAATATTTAAATAATTACTCAGATAAATACCTGTGATTTTAGATCAGCTCATAAAGAATATTTTGAAAAATATAAATCTTCAAATAAAAATAGAATTCTATCTATTTTAAGCATCAATAAAAAATATAATGAAAACAGGAATTCTGTGGCACAATGAATTTTGAGTTAGAATTTTTATTCAAGTGTAAAGTGGGAGGATTTAAATAAATATTAAAAAAAATCTAAGAAGTGATGTTAAAAGCATAAAAACAAAAGATATAAAAATTGTTCAACAATGGCTGTTTGGTCAATGAATGCTGAATGTTTCCTTATAAAGGAACAGCTAATATTACTAGATAGATATGTGCGTGTGTATGCGTGTGTGTGTGTGTGTGGTTGTTCAAGTGTAGAGCTTTTCGTTAAAAATATTAATTTTTATAATAGAAATGTCTTTTATGTTGTATAAATTAACTGAGAATTTATTGTTCATCTTTAATATTTTTTACGTTCTAAAGAATAATTTCATTGAAATCTTTTTTTCTTGATTCAGTAAAGATGACATACATATAAAGAAATTTGATTGATTTCATAAAAACAGTATCATTTACATAAAGAATAAAAAGATATCAATGATATCATTAGAATTAGAAAATTTTAATGATGATTTCATTAGCGATATAAAATCATTCAAATATGAAATAATAATAACACATTTTTTAAACTAGAAATTTAAACACACACATACACTTATTGTTTACTATATATGTTATTGATTAATAATAAAATCAGTGGCTTTCAAAAGAAGTCACAATAAAATCAACAAATTTAATCTACAATAATACATAAATATAATAAAGATGTGAATTTTGTAAGTTACAAAACTTTTAAATTTATTTGAAATGCACTTATGAGTTGATAGTTCATCAAGTAAGTAAATCATCAATAATTTTGTAAATGTAATTACTTATTAAACTTAAGTCAACTTAACATAACTTATTTGTGTTTACATTAAAAGACATGGATTTTGCTCCTAAATTGATAAACCAGTTTCTCTTCAAGATTTATTATTTAAATACAAAAACATGAGTGAAATGTTTTATATTGTTTTTAGGATTACTTCTGCTAAAGGATTTTCTTTCTTCAATTTAGTCTCTGCAGACAAATAGTGATTTTGCTTTTAATATTGTGAGAATACAATCACAAAATCTTACATACATGTATCTATTTGTAAATATTCATTTATATATTTATATAAATGTGTAGAAATATACTCATATATAAATATTCATTTATATATACAATCCTACATACATGTGTGTGATAATCTTTTAGAAGTTCTGATTATACTTTTGTGTAACTAAACAGAGGAAAAGTCTCCTGTAGAATGGTTCTTTTTCAAAAAAACAGCCATAAAATTTACAGTTGGATAATCATTCTAATCTTTCTCTCTTGGCCACAATGACTTCACTCATTTAGTCTAATTGCTGTTGTTGCTGTCTTATAAAAACATGACTAGATGTATTTTAAATTTTTTATTTATTGAACTATTTGCTCATTAGGAATAAGATTTAATTTGTATTCCTTAAATTGAACCAAATAAAAAACAAAAGTAACCTCTGGTGGACTTCAATAAATCAATTCCTTTAACAAATGACTTTCTCTAGCAGCTAAGCTCAGTGAAATGGCTGTAGCAACAAAAATTATTTTCTTAAATGTTTCATTGCAAATATCAATGCAAGATTTCATTTTAAAGTATTCCCTGAAGAGAAAGTTTTCAAATAATTAGGATACAGAATTATTTTTGTCCATTTTTTCACAACCTATTTCTATTATATTATTTATCAAAGCATATCTTTGAAGCCTAAATATTTGCGTACATTTACTGTAAAATGTTTTGGAGACATTCTAGTTTCATATCTAGCATACTTTTCTTTTGTGCTGGAAATAATGTTTTTAATGACCAGTCTTTATGTTTCTCCTATCAAAATAATAATGTTTCTTCTATCTTTGTAAAAGTAATTGATCACTTGTTCCCAAGTCCAACCAGAAGCAATGTAATGTGGAATATGAACAGATCAGCAATGTGTAATCTTGAGTTGGAAGCATTTGGTGTTCTATTATTAAGACAACACAGAATAAACAGATTTATTTAGTTCTGATTTAACAGTAAGAGCTAAATAAATATTATTAACTTGTGGAGCATTTCTCAGCAACATTTGGTCCTTCTTTTAAGACCTTATGTTTGCTTAAGTACCCACTCAGACAGGAGGATCATTCACTAAGTTTGCCGTCAAAACTGGACCTTTAAATAAAATTAAAATCATTACAAAAATCTGAAAAACTACTGTAATAAATGAGGGAAGATGACTGTCACTAGAAGAAAGTAAAGAGTTGTCTTTAAGAAAAGAGATCCTAAAGAATTGTAAAAAGAAAAAGAAATATATATATATATTATTTATTTATCTAAATATTTGGGTCTATTAATAAATTATGAAAGTTTCCAAAAAAATTTTTTAACTTACAAGTGTCAGAGGTCAGATCCTCAATTCTCGTGAATGTAAAATAAAAATTGAAGCCAGCGCTCAGTGAAAATTTGCAAGATGCAGCTGATGTCATCTCTGCTCCCCTGTGATTGTCAGACATCTTTGTGTGCTTCATCACTGATTTGGCAACTCTCAACCACATTGACCACTGGTCAGTGGGATATTTACTGTTTATTGATGGCTTTTAATTATACACCTAGTTGGTTGTAATGTTTTATGTGTTTCAATATATCCCATTAGAAAAATACCAGGTTAGAATGGTGCCAGTTATTTACTGAAAATATATATATATGTACAAAAAGGTGCTAAAAAGTTCTTGGTCCAACCCACTTCCCAAAATCTGACCAAATGACCAAACATCAGAATTTTTTGAAAGGGTTTCTTCAATGAGCTAAGAAAGTTTCAGCACTCCTGATAATATACACACACACACACACACATATATGTATGTATGTATATATGTGTGTGTATATATATATATATATATACATATATATATATATATATACACACACACACACACACACACACACACATATATATATATATATATATATATATATATATATATATATATATATATATATACATACATATATATATATACGTACATAAGGATGAATGAGTTAATTGTGAGCGCTTATGTTTAGTTGTGTATAGAGAAAGAACATGCTTGCATACACATATATGTATATATATGGCTATGCATGTTAGGGCATACAAACATACATATATACATATATGTAGGAAATCAAAAATGGTTGAATAGTAAAGACAATGTTGAACATCTTTGGAAAAAAATGAATAAAAAAACAAAAAAAGAGAAAAAGTCCTAAAATTTCTGTCACTGTATTTCTTATATTTATTTCTAATTTGATTTTCTAATTAAGAAAGAAATCATTTTTCCTCAAATTTTTTCTTCAAAATATTTTCTTTTAATTGATTTAAAAGAAAAAAATTTGAGGAATCCTCTATTCTGATATTTATCTTCTTTCAGTGTTTGTGGTTTTATGTTGATGTATTTAAAAAACACAACCTAAAGCAAGTTCCTCTGTACACTGATTACAAATTCACTGAAATGTTGTTTTGTTTCAATTTTGTTTTTTATTTTTTAGCTATTTTTACTTCTTGCTCCCAATCCTATTCTTCCTCATCACACTAATTTATGATGAAGCATGATACTGGCTGTATTATGTGTGAGTGTGTCATATAAGTTGAGGAAACACACTAACTTCACACACAGCTACAAGAAATAATCACTGAATCTGCTCTGCAGTATTACCCCCAATGAGCTCTGTAACCACCACCCCCCAGAAACCCAACTTGGAAAGTTGGGGGTTTTTCATATCAGGGTGTGACTGCAGAAAGCACAACCCAAGCCATTCAACAAAAAATAAAAACATTGTGATGGAATTTTGCTGTAAAAATCTGGTCAAATAAATTCTCAGTTTTCGACCTAAATCCAATGCTGTGTTTCTTGTTCTTTATGTTTTCTTTTATTATTATTTTTTTTCACTCTGCTTTGAAGATTTTAATTTTGCAGGGCTGTCTTCTTGCTTAAGATAAATACATTTTATAAAGTAACAAACTGAATGAACTTGTGAATGGGGATATGTTGTTCAACAATTTACTTTGAAGCTTTTTTAAATAGCAATTTGATCTTTTCTGTGTTAAGGTGGTTCGAATTCAAGTTCTTCATTTCTATTGACATATATAGCTTCTTTTATATAACTGTAATTTTTATGTGACTGCTTCAGTACAAGAACAATTTGTTAATTATAAATTGAGATAATGATCTTACTAGTATTCATTAGTGTGAAATATCAAAAAGAGTATTTAAATAAAATCCATTCAAAAGAAATATCTTCAAAAGAATAGTTAACAGCTGTATGAGTTTGTTCATGTGTAATTAAATTCTGGATAAATGAAAAAATATGTTCAATTTGAAAAGTATTTTTAGTTTAACAAGCATGCTTTGCTAAAAGTTTAATTTTATGATCCTCTAATTTTTTAACAAGATATGTATATAAACTGAAGTGTTGAAAATTTGAGACAACAGTTCATTGGATGGTTTTTGGTCTCACTCCACTTTTACCCAGTTCATATGTATGACATAACATGGACAGTATTTAGCACTATTTGTCCATAGAATGATTGTTAAGGCTAGAAAGATAGTGTACTCTATCTTAGCAATTGCTATAGCTTTTTTATAGGCAACAGTAGCAAGTGCATACCTGGAAAATGTGAATTCTGGATAGAAAATCAGATGATGTAAGAATGGGACCACTGGTAACTGACAAGGATTGTAATCAGTCAGTGATGAGGAACATTGCATAAAATCCCATCCCATCTGTCACTACAAATTAGACTGAATTTTATTGAGTTTCATACTTATCAGTCAAAAAGAGCATTCATTACTGCACTTCACTGAGAACATTGCTATTGAACTATGGGATACTTACTTCCCTTTGCCATATTTTCTAGAGTCGATAGTTTGCTCAAGTAAGATAACAGAACCTTCATCAAAAATTGTTCCAGGAACACTGGTTTAATTTCCTTATACTCTATTGGTCCTTGTGCTCATCAGATTTAAACCCTGTTGAGCATGTATGGGACATATAGATTTCACTAAATTCCCTGTTCCAAATTAAATAGCTAATTGTAGACAGCCTGGAATGTGTCTGGATTACACAACTTTAGAATTTTATAGATTCCATGCCATGTAATGTAGTCACCATAATTCAAGTGGCAGGAGGAGCTATATTTTATTAAGTAGCTATCTATTAGGTTGGTGCAAAAATAACGTCGTTTTTTGACGTTAAGTTGAACTTCAAAAAATGACATTATTTTTGCACCAACCTAATAATTATGATAGGGATCCTCATCTAAGATTCTATAATAAGTTACTTCCATTATTCTAAAAGTTATTCAGATTATTACCTTTATTTTTTTATGAGTCATATGAAGTTTACACCTGAGAAAATGTTGTGTTGAGAATTTTCTTGAAATAACATTAACAAGAAATTGTACAGGAAAAGAAAAAATGATTTGGTTATAGAGTATCAAAAGTGTTGTTGGATATAGAGTTAGTCAAATGAGTAAATTCTAGAGCATTTAATATCCAAAATGGTTTGTTAAAATTGTGCATTCAAAATCATTTTGAAAGTAGTGAGTTATGTTTGAAACTGGTGTAGTTTTTAGGTAGCTTGTTGCTTGGAGGTGATATAAGTGACTAATGCTTTGGAAAGCATTACAGTTATATCTGTTAACAGCTCAATGTACCTGAGGGACTGAAATGCAAGAGGTTGGTTATCATATATATGTCTTGCATGACATGAATCTGTTGGGCCAATGGATGCATTGACCTGATTTGGTATGATCTGTAAAATCTTCCTTGAGTTGATCTGTGATAAGAGTTTGTAGTTTGTTTTGTTCCTCATAAGCTGAAAAGAAAAAGAGTCAAACTGTGGTTGCAATGTGTGTTTAAACATGTCAACGAAAATGTATTGTGTCATCTGGGTGCTATATAATTTTCTAGTGAGTCAGAAAGTAGCACACTTTGGAAGATATGCTGGTAGTATAGAAAACAAGAGTTCAGCATTTAGTATTATTAAAATTTTCATGTTTTCCAATGCTCCAAATTGAATTGATTTTGTTTGGATGGCCTTGTTTGTTTTGCTTTGCATGGATGATGTTGGTGCACAAAATTTGAATAGAAGGAGCTTTGATTTGTAAAGTTGTTGAGTTGATACTGATGAAATTGCTACTGAGTGTTGAATGAATGTTTTGTGAGAACTCTTGAAGATATCTGGTATTATTGTCAATTTTTCTCAGAGATGCAGCTATCTCTGAGTATTATTAAATCATACTTGCAGAGGGTTTTGTTGTTCATGTTAACATCGTTGAAGATTGAAAAATGTCAGTGTGTCATCTTGGAATTATTTCACATTTTTATCTGTTGAGCCTAGGAGAAACAGTGCTGTTTAAAGTTGAGAATGGAGTTGACCTTTGTGGTGTTTGAGTGGTATTTTCTTATGTGGTCTGCATAGGTTTACTTGTCAATTTTGGGCAGTATTGAAGAAAATGAACTGTGGTTTGCTTGAAAAATTATTTCCAGTGGAGTTAGAGTCAGGGATTGTTGTGCCTCTAAGAGAAAGAGAGGGTGAAGCAAAAGGTAGTAGATATGAGATGAGTGTTGCTTGCCTGCTGACATTAGTAGTAATTGTAATGATGATTAGGGATTTTTTGGTTTGCACATGTTGCAAAAAAAATATTTGCTGACTTAGAGAACATCTTGTCCAGATAGTTATGTGTTTTGGAGATTTGAAATATGTGATTTTGTTTTTCCTTTGGGTTTAATCACAAATAAGTAAGTTATTTTTGTTGGAAGTTTTTATGTCCATGTGCATGGGATGGCAGGTAGAAGTTGATCAAAGTTTTCTTCACTGGCTCTCGGTTTGAAAAATGTCTAAATGATGCATAGTTGAATTTTCTTATATAGTTTTGTGTGTTTGTGTATCCAGGAGAAAAATATCATGTCTTGGTCACCAATCTTTTGTGGGTGACAAGTCAACATATCTGAAAGAAGAAAACATTTAATCTAGTGAATGTGTTTGTGTGTATGAAGTTTGTGTACGAGAAAGTCCTTAAGAAAAGTAAATGAAAGTGAAGTGAAGTGAAAGGTGCATGTGGGGGGAGGGTATGCTTTTCTCAATGTGCGACCTACATTTTACTGTCACTGAGAAAAATAGGAAAGAGAGAAATGACAGAATGCCAATGTCTAAAAGCACAAACGTAGTTGGAGACATCTGTGGCAGATGAGAGTTGAGTCGATAATTTCAAACACTGGTATATTTGTGTTTGTTTTAAAATTTATCTTGAGTAGAGTGTAGCTTGTGTGTGACTTAGCTTGACAAAAATTGGTATGTACTTAGAGATATGTTTTCTAATAATTGTTTATTTTTGGCTTTAATTTGTTATCTCTATGTGTTTTTCTGCTACAAATGAATCAATGACTTTTTCATTAAATTATCCTGTTTAAATATTGATTAATAAAAATGTTGACAACTACAAAATAAAATTATTTTTGTTTAATCAGCTTAAATTCTTTGACAGCCTAATGACAATGTCCATGGATATTAATCCACTTTATACAAAAGATGTCTTTTAGAAAAGAAACTTAACAGGTTTGACATGCTTTCAAAATTTTCAAAAATTACCCTTTTCAATTTTGTGGAATAAATTATTTTTTATAAAATTTTATTATATTGTTTGACTCTGTGAAGTATCTTTTACTAATAGCCTATTTTATATAATCAAGTTAGTAATCATGTCCACATTTTATTATTTTTTAAACGCTTCTAAAATGAAGACTAAATTACATTTGTCTAGCAAGCATGTGAAAAGGTGCAAGTTTTAGCAGTCATATAATCAAACCTCTAAAATTAAATTAAAGTTGTAATTTATGCATGAATGAAAAAATAAAGAAAATGTTTTCTCTGATATAAATGTAAATTGGATTGTTTTAGCTCTACTTATAATCAGAAATGCAAGATTTTTAATTGTTTAAAAATGAGCTTCTTTGACCTCTTAATTTCATATAACAGTGTTATAGACAAGCGTATGGTTGCAAGAAAGAAATACGACAACAGCAGAAATAGATTTATGTGGTTTATTTCAACAGGAACGTGTGGGTTTGGGACAGCTACCTTGTGGTAAAGTTCATAAGCCGGCTTCGGATCTAGGTCGATCTCTCATAGTAGTACACACATGTTGACGGTGGTTGATGCTCGCCTGCTGTCAGTAGCTGACCGTGACAGGTCTCTACTCTGGGCACCTGTTGACTGCCTGTTGAACTTCCGTGTGACCCCTTTTATAGCGTTTTTTTATGGCTTAACAGGCTCGAGAAACGAAGCGAGTATAATTAGGAGGGAAGCATTTTTATTGGACGAAAAATAGAACACTTTAAATATTATTTTATTTTTCGACCGGGACTCGTGTGTCGGGAAAATTTGTAAATGAAGATAATGGTCATTTTGTGATGGGGCTTTGTCCCGTTCACATCCGGCTCTCGCTCTTGAGTATTTGCCTGTAAATCAGCCGAGATATGTCTTATTTTATTTTATAACAACAGTTCCAAAAGTATTAAATTAAAAGTAAATTAAATTTCTGAAGTTTTTTTTTAATATTTATTCTTGTTTACAAAAATAGAACTTTTCATTTAAATTCACTTATCTACACATAAAATATCTCGCTATATAATATATGTAATTTTTACTTGTCTATATATAAAATCCAAAAAATACATTTTTAAAAGCAGTTTTGTTCTATATCAGTAAAATTTGCTTGCATACAAATTTGTACATAGATGAATAAATATGAACAAACTGAGACTGACTCATGTGCATTGCAGGTGTGGCTGATCTAGTAACTACACAAGTGTATGGAAAGATTGTGTAACACCAGTCCTCTTGTATAGGAAGAGTATATAGCCATGAAATGCCTCAAAATAATATAAAAATAATGAAAGGGTAAATTAAAAAATAATACAAAAACTAGGTTTGTTTATTAGAATTTCTTTAAGGGGAGTTTTTAAAAAATGTATTAAAAGAAAAACGCTACTAACATGTATTCTTTAAATAAAGGAGTGCAAAAAGGAAGCCAGACAGTTAACAAGATGTGCTTAAATAAAATTTGATGTGTAAAATTTTGTATATATAAGGTTCAAATTAATGTAAAATAACTGCCAAAATTAAGCCTGACAGTTTATAAAAAAGATACATGTATAAAATCTAGTTTTCAAAAATTTGTAAAAAAGGAGGCTCCAGTCAAGTTTGCAAACAGGTGTGATTTAAAGAGATTCATTTTGTGATTTTTAACCACTGGTAAAAGTAAGTTACAATTCATAGTATCAAAATTCTGATTCAAATGTGGCTATTTAAAAAGTCTGGCTTGTCTAACAAACAAAATGAATTTGGCTTTCACCGGTAAAGTATGTTGGCTGGTTCTGAGAGAAAGGATTTGGCTTTCACAGGCAAAAATCATTGGCAGTTGCTGGGTGCTAAACTTAGATGAAGAAGAAAAAGAAAACTGAAAGGTTTCAACATTCACAAATGAGACATCAGCTGGTTCTGGGATCTGAACAATGGAAAAGCTAAAATCCACTAACAAGTATGACAGTGATGAAATGGAAGAAGTTGAAAGAAAAAGAAAAGAAAGAAGCTGAAAGAAAAAGAATCAGGAAGGAGAAAATTCTACAAATTTAGATAGATCTGCAATTATCTTTCTATAGTTGTTTGTGAAACTTTGTTACAAAATTAGAGTTATTACATACATGATTTATTTCATCTAAGTTTGTAAAACTGAAATATTGTCTAAACAAAAGAGAATCCCAGCAATGCCTATGAATCTCAACAATCTCTTCTCAACTGATTTTGACAGTTAAATGAATCAAAGTAAGTAAACATTTTGTTGATAATAATTAAAATTGTTTTTATGATCCCAACTCAATTGTAATTAGAACTTTTTTCCTTGCCTAATTGTGTGGTGCATGAAGGAAAATTTTGTGCAAGCTTGCTTTGTAAATTTTGTATTCTATATTATTTTTTATGCCATTTAATGTAAATTTCTTTCAGATTTCACATGAGAGTAACAGTGCCTTTTGCTTGCACTATTCATAATACTTGGGGTAAGTGATTTGATGTTCTTTCATCTCCTCCTCTCCCCCAAAAATCCTCTTACATCTCCCCTCTAAAAATCCTTTCCATGATGAGGTCTAGTTGTTAATCTAGTATTGCCCAATTACTATGAAAGCATTTATAGAAAAGGCATAGAGAATCTACATTATGGCAGTAGGAAATTGATTGAATCAGAGATGACAGGTCAGGACCAAAGACTGCTAACTCTCCTCTGAATCCTGTTAAGAATCTCAAGATACATAATAAAGTAGGGGTTTTCCACATCCAGCTCATAAAGAATTTTTGTCTGGCCCACCAACTTTAACACCTGGACACAAATTATTTAATTAATTTGTGGAGCAGGTGGCAGAAACATATCAGTTGGAGTTAATCAACTTACAATGCAACAAATTTTTAAAAACAAAATATAATTGTGAATCTACTGCTGACTTCTACAATAAATATGTTTTGCCAAGCAGAAAATATAAAAGCCTATTGAATGGTATCATTATTTGGAAGTACATATTCTTGTGAACAACTTTTTTGAAAATGAAATATACTAAAATTGTTTTTTGAACAAGGTTGGGTGATGACCACCTGGTTGATGTTTTGCTCCTGTTGCTGACAAATATTTCACCTGATGTGGAGAAGTTATCAAACTATAAGCAGAAAAAAGTGTCTCATTAAATAATTTTCCATTTTTAACTGTATTTCATTTGTATTAGTAAATTTGCATTTTTTGTTGATTGTTGTAGTTGTTATCCTGTTATACCTGCAGTAAAATAAAGAAACTTGTTTAAATAATATAGCATTAACTTTTTTGTTTTTTCTTTAAACCTCCAGACCAAGGCACTCTTCTGGATGTAGTGGTCAGGGGTCAAAACAATTTATTATAGTAAATTTAATAACATGGCCCTCCTCCAAGACACTGTATAGCTTTCTGGCCCTCTTACTCCAAAAGGTTGCTGACCCCTATTATAAAGGCTCCAGACTAAATGTAACATCAATATATAATGGTGCAAGATATATTTCTGGTACAAAAAGTTGTCTAGCATAACAGCGAACCAACTTTCCTAGCAACAGACCTAGCAATTGCATCAATATAATCATTCCACTTCATGTCAGTGGAAAATATTAGATCAAGAAGGTGCACTGAGTTACTCTCCTGGAGGTTAGCATCAGCCATGTTGATGAAAGGCCAAAAGGTTCTCTTATATGATTAAAAGAGATAAGTTTGGTTTGGGGGACATTAAATTAAAAGCCATTTCTTTCTTGATTCATATATCTATGTAGTAGTATCTAACTTCAAATTTTGTAGTTAGAAAAATAATCTTTAAAGTCGTTACATCTGTGGCTCATCTATAGGTAATATAAGGTATACAAAAATTATGTTTAATGAATAGGAGAAATGTACTACTTGTTGATTCTTCATGCCGTTGGTAGTTGACTGTGTGGAGATATAAGAAAATAGTTATTTGTGGAAATAAGGAACAAATGAACTGTAACAAATAACAATGTAATAATATAAATTATACATGGTGAATGAAATAAAGGACTTTGAAAGAACTGTATTTTGCACAATACTTGTAAGGTTTGATATGATCATTAATGTTAATAAAATTGTTACAATGTTCATAAATGGAGAAATTATTTTATTTCTTTTTCTATAATTGTTTTAACTAGATTAAAATATTATTTTCCATTATGTTTCTCAAATCTTTTGTTAACAAGAATGGACAGTTTTGATTAACCCTAAATCTCAAAAACATTTTTTTCGTTTTAGCTAAGGACACTGAGTTGTTTATATCTGTACATATCTGCATATCTATGTAGGAGCGGACATATTTTCAATTTCTGTAAATTGCAACTGTTTTGGGGAAAGTGGAGTAATTTTTTGTCTTCATGATTTTGAATACAGAATTATTCTTTACCTTGACTGGTTGCAAATCAAAGCTAAAGATACCAGTTTGCTCAGCTATTTTCATCATCATCATCCTTCAACCTCCCTATGGTTGGTTTGAATTCCATTGTCAATCCTTTTTCATGTTGTCCTGTTCTGCATTGCTGTCCCCAGATCCCCAAAGTCTAATCCTGAGTCCTGAGCTATGGTGTCTGGGAAAGTCAATTTTCATGAGAAGACACTTCCAGAAGGATGCCATAGGAATAAGGATGAAACAATTTCCCTGTCTACTTTGGCAAACTGTAATAATTTTTGTTTAAGCTTAAGAGAGATTGATCTCACTTCTCTGTAAATTGTATTAAGCTATTTCACCCTTAACCAGACATGGAGAAGCAATGAACATGCTTCAGCCAAGAACATTAATGCAAAGTGAATACAACAGCCTCTACTAGAATTTGAACTTAGTCTACTCATTCCATTTTCTATGACAATAACTATTGCACAGCCTGCACATCCCAATATGTATCTCATAACATAATAAAAGTTTTCACTTTGACAAACTGGAATTCTTTCTTTACTGCTGGCTGTAGCCACTTGATCTGAAGATAAATTGTAGAGGTATAGCATGAAGAATGATAGTAAACTTTTCAAACTTAGTTAACAGATAAGTGCTTGTTGGCAAGTTTCAAGTCGGTTGTTTTAGAAATATAGATTTGAGATAGTTGTAGACAAATACTTTGTCCAAGTTACTAGTCTACAAGTAACTTGGATAAAGTGTTTGTTAGTTTGGGATTTACTAATTTTCTCTGTAATTTTTTCAGAGACTGCATACATAACTAGTGGCCTGCAGCAGGGAGAGATATGATATGAT
This sequence comes from Acanthosepion pharaonis, assembly GCA_903632075.3. Classification (NCBI taxonomy): domain Eukaryota; kingdom Metazoa; phylum Mollusca; class Cephalopoda; order Sepiida; family Sepiidae; genus Acanthosepion; species Acanthosepion pharaonis. Next base: position 1,119,057 of record CAHIKZ030000456.1, read on the forward strand.
TCCAACAAATAATTTTTCTCTGCCACTGAAAAATGCTATACATTGCTAAAAATACTGGAAAAATGGTCAATTACTTGTACCCCTCCAGTAAGTACCTGACTCCTCCTGCTATGCTCTATCTTAAGAGTCAGTTTAGATCAAAAATAGAGTACTGCTGTCATATTTGTCAGTCTTTATAGAGTTCAAATTTGTCTGTGTAGACTTGTATGTGATGAATTATTTTCCCCCTACAACCTCTTTCTCACAGACAAAATGTTGCAAGCCTCTCACTACTCTATCACTATTTTCATGGTAAATGTTCTGATGAGCTACATTCCTTAGTTCCAACAGTTTTTACCATCACAGCTAAAACCCACCATGTCATGTATATTTGGGCATGCTAATTTGCAATTCCCTTTATATTCCATTAGTAAGAAGAAAGATCTACTTAGCTTCTTCCCAAGAACTGTAACTTTGTTGAACAGATTCCTGAGAGGATGCTTCCTTGATTGCTGCAATCTTAACTTCTTGTCATGTTTTCCCCACTTAACAGTGAATGGAACAGAAAATCCAGTAAAACTTTTCTGAAATACAAAAGTGTTAATGTGTACATACTTAGAAAATCTTTTTTCAATCCAATATGCTCAATATCTTCCAAGAAAACATTTCATTTACATTATATCTCAGATGAAAGAAATACTTAGTAAACAATTGTATCAATCAGCAAATCTAAAGAAATAATAATAACAGAAAATTGTGAGAAATCAAATGATTTGCTAGTAACTGGAAGCTATCAAGTAATGATTTAAAATGTTTGTGGAAAATAAATTTTTCTATAAGATTTATTGGCTTAGTGGACAAATCAAACTTAGAAAAAACTGAGTCACTAATCTGCTGCAAAACACACAGCTGTTAGATTTATTTTTCTCTCACAGTCAAATGCTGGAAAGCATAGCCCAATGAGATGTCTGCCTTTTCTATTAATTTTATGCATCAAGTCAAAGAAGACATTGTTAGTATTTAATGCTTTTCTGTTTGAGTCTTAATATTCCAAATAAAAATGTCTCATTTAAACTTCACTAAAAATTGTTCTGACACTGTATATTCATAAAATAATAGTTCAATTAAAGTAATATGTCTAGTTGAAATTTCAGACTTTTTTTAGAGACATAAGAAATAGTTGAATTCAGGGACAAAAGAAGGAGTATTACAAAATTTTGAAAATAACTGAGGCAAATATTTAGAAATAAAAGCAAATTCATTGGTGCTCAGAAAAGAAGGGAATATTGATTTCTCTGTGGTACATGCAATAAGTAGAAATCTGTTGGCAAAGCAAGTACATTCTGTAAGAAGATATTTCTAGAACTATGTCACACACAATTGACTCACAATCAAAATTTATAGCAGACAGTGTGTAAACAGCCAAGAAAAGGAACTGGATAGAAATTATTCATTGATAGGGAGAGATAAAGAGAAAGGAATGAAGGCAAGAAAATTAGCATAGAAAGAAAGGGATATTTAAAAAGAAAGGAAATTAATAAATGAAAAATGAAGTAAAAGTGGTTGAAAAGAAAGAAAGAAATAGAAAAATGCTCTGTGGGAAAAAGGAAGAGCTTGTAGGAGTGAGAGAATAAAAAGTGAAGAACAGAGAGAATCATAACAGTCTTGATGCATTTATTGAGTTTTGAATATTGTATAGAAATAGACTAATTCTGAGACAAATTATCTTTACATATATGCCTATGCATGAATATATCTCTATGTGCAGGAATGTTTTTGTATTTCATATGTGTATACTCTAACCCTTCTGAGAATGATATTTAATCACAGGTTATATTATGTGTGCTGCATGTTGGGAGTGTTCAATATTGGTGACATAGTGTTTATAGATATAGACAGTGTCAACATAGGAATCAGCACTGCATAGTGACTGTCAGTTTTACATATGATTTTCAGACCAAGTGTTACTACTTTTTTAGTGAGCTTCATATATAGCAGTCTGTGTATATAGGCCACTTGGAGATTAAGAGCAGTTGGGAAAGTTTCTTTTGTTTATGACTAATTTTATGGTTATTGACCTCTAGATTGCTTATGCTGATTTTGTGGTTAGAGAAAGTTTGTATATAAATAGGGTCAGCTTGTATTTTTTTTATGAACTCTAGAGTTCTTATATATATATATATATATATATATATATATATATATATATATATATATATATATATATATAGATAGATATATATAGATAATATTAGTGGTAAATATACACATACATATGCAAAATATATAAATATATATACATAGATGCATACACATACATATATATTTTTGAATAAAAAATTCCAAGAGGATAGAATCCAGGTAGAACTCAATGTCCAGGACAGAGTAAGGATATAATAAAAAGGCTTAAACACTAATATTCCATGGTCATAATTTTGATGAATTGGATTGTATTTATGATTCCAATGGAATAAATTATGACCATAGAATATTAGTGTTTAAGCCTTTTTATTATATATATATATATATATATATATATATATATGTATGTATGTATATTATTTTATTAATTTATATTATTAATTTACTTATTGGTCTTGCATATTTATCTTTTGTGTACTTTTCTTTGTTTCTATGTTTGTTATTTGAAATAAAATATGTTAGACTTAAGTTATAGAATCTTTTTATACATGATGCGATTGTAGATTGCAAAGGAGGGATTTGCTTTTATGTTTTCATTTGGAAATGAGTTCTGATTATTTGTTTAGTAGTTTATCTTGTTCTGGGAAGGTATCATTACTGTCTCCTTATATATTATATATGAGGAGAAAGTAATGATTCTTACCTTCCCAGATTTGTTGTTTTTGCTCATATTATAAATCAATCTCTGATCATACATTTCTGTTGAAGTCCATGTGAATATATACTACCACATATGCTAATTAATTATAAGGAGCTATATCTTTGCAAATGTATTTTTACTAAAGACATATTTTCTATATTCACATCAGTGAAAACCAACAAAGTCTGTTGATATCATGAGGTATAGGACTAAAGCACTCTTTATTTTTTAATCAATTCATACCAAGTAAGATGATAATGCCACTAAAATGCAAGTGTCTACTGGCAGTGAAAGAGAATAAAAAAGAACCCAATTCTAAACAGGAAGCAAAGGATTAAACTCTACTTCTGTTCAAAAGACCAGAGAGGAGTGTAAACTGAATAATAGGTGAACCAATCTACTCCTATTCATGGTTAATGATGTTTTGGTCCTAAAATTATACCTGACCCCTGGGTCATCATCTGATATATATTTATTTGGAGGTTATACTGTTGATAATAGTATGGATACTACCTTTGATAATGATTTTAATTACTATTAATTTTTGTTTATGTTTCATAGCCTATTACTGTAGTTACTATTTAAAGACAATATTGTTCTCATTTTAGATACATTATAGTAACTGGCTTTGTATCCCACTTACTAGTTTTTAAAAGTGATGTAATGGAATAACCTGTCACCTCCATGAGTGATTACACTATAGGTAGTAACTAGCTATAAATATCTGTAAGTCAATGGACTACAGAGGCTAGCTGCGGCCTGTTCCAGCTAGACAGTCAAAGACTCTGCCTTTGGGCAGAGAGGAACTCGGATGAGGTTCCGCCGAAGGGTAGAGTCTCGTTTGGGGAGGTAGACTGCCCCTGAACCTGTTTATACGGGTTCAAAAGAGAATATTTTTGGCCAAGCCTACAGGCTCGGAGAACCCACATTAAACATTAAACCACATGCAACCCTCATTAGCTAAATATACTAGCTGGGATCTGTTCCAGCTAAACAGTCGAACTCTCTGCCTCTGAGCAGAGAGGAACCCAAAGGGCAGAGTCTTGTTTGGGGAGGTAGACTGACCCTGAACCCATTTATACGTGTTCAAATAGGGAATATTTTTGGCCGAGCCTATGGGTTCAACCAGCCTTGTGCCACATGCAACCTTCGTGGTGGGTGGGTAGCTAAATATACTAGCTGAGATCTGTTCCAGCTAGACAGTTGAACTCCGTTCTTCAGGCAGAGAGGAACCTGGACAAGGCTTTGCCAAAGGGCAGAGTCTCGTTTGGGGAGGTAGACTGCCCCTGAACCCGTTTATAATCGGTTCAAAAAGGGGAATATTTTTGGCCGAGCCTACGGGTTCGGAGAACCCACGTTAAACCGGCCTTGTGCCACATGCAACCCTCATGGGGTGGGGTAGCTAAATATACTAGCTGAGATCTGTCCCAGCGAGACAGTCAAACTCTCTGCCTGAAGGCAGAGAGGAACCCAGATGAGGCTCTGCCGAAGGGCAGAGTCTCATTCAGGGAGGTTGATAAACCTGATCCCGTTTATGTGGGTTCTACGGGGATTTTTGGGCCAAGCCTATGGACTTGGATAACCCGGCCTTGTGCCACATCTACCCTTGTGTGTGTGTGGGGGGGTCTAGTAAATATTGACTAACTGGGATCTGTTGAGTACGACTCAAGACTTACGTGAGAACTACCGTCCTTACAATAGTAGCACTCACTACTGGACTGACATGCGATGACCTTGTACATAACTATTACCTTTACTCTTATTGTACTGGTTTTTACAATAAACCTTTACTTATTTTATCCACCTTGTTTTTCAAGCATATATTCCTATTAACACAGAATATAACAAAAAGATAAATAATAACATAACATACAAAACATAAAAGTGATGAACCTATTTGACAGAGTATTTTTCTTTTTACAGAAAAGATAAATTAAAATCTAATCTATGAAAAAGTTTCTATATGTTGATATTCTTTTCTAAGAAATTATTAATCCTTCTTTTTATATAACTTTTTTAGATTTTTTAAGTGAAAATGGCATTATGCTCAATTATAAATTAAAATTATGAACTTCTGCAGTGTAAAACTTTAACAATTATAATATTCAGCTCTGATCATGTTCTTGTCTGTCCATTAAAGCACACTGAATATTTATTTTATTTTAAAGCTTATTTCGATCAGCGTGTTACTTTGAAGCACATGTTGAGAAAAAGAAGCAAATTTCTTAATTATTTCAGAATTTTGTTGTGAATATGTTATGGAATAAAAAATATGCATTAATAATGCACTGTGTTGAAAACAATTTCCCCATTCAATTTCATTCTGTTTTAGTGTTTATGAAAACATAAAAAATTGTTTGAAAGCCATTTAAACATTAACAACAAATTTTGGACTATAGAAGACAAATTATTTTTTGTTAATCATTCATAAAAAGGAAAACATCTTATAAATTAGTTGTCTGTGAATGAATAAGAGTTTCCTGCACTTACAATTCGAAGTATATTGACTTAAAGGGTGAAGTAGCATCACAGAAAAGGAACTGAAATAAAATCAACAAATACATAAAAGTGGAGTCCAATATTGATTTTACCCACATTATACAATGAATTATATTGATTATGCATTGAAATCAACCAACCAATCAGTGTAACATTAATAATTACTCATCTTAATCATGTGTTTTGCTCAGACATTTTGCCAATGGCACAAGACATTTTTCAATCATAATTATTCTTAATTTACTTACAACTTAACAAAAGAAAGAGGAAGACGTGGGTAGAAATGTGAAGAGTAGTGGTTAGAAAGAGAAGAGAAATGAGGGAGGAAAAAACATTTTTCTTTAGAAAAAACAGCAAAAATTCATTCAATGCCAAAAGCAGATGTTCACTTTTGCTGACTGGAACTATTTTTTTTTAAATTCAAAAATTGAAAATTAACAAAACTCATCCCTACCTCTCTTTAAATTGATTTTTTCCATACATTTATATGAAGTGGGGTACTGAAAAGTTATCAGCATGACCCAAAATCTGATCAAATGATGAAACAATAAGACATTTTTTAAATCCCTTCTAGATCAGGATAAGATTTTCTCAGTACACCTTCATTTACACACACATACACACACACACACACACACACACACACACACATGCACACACATGCACATGCATACATGGAGTTAGGAGATGTCAGCTAATCTCACAGCAGCCTTTGTAAACTTTCCTTCTCTTAATGGGTCCTCTAATCCTCCCAATTGAGTTAGCACATTTTGGTGCCTGAGAACCCTGCTTAGGCATAATGCTTCTGATTCAAGAAGCTCTGCTGTCTTGATTCCTGGGTAAATGTCATTGTTTTACTTCAGGTAGCATGCCTGTAATTTCTTCTCAGATCACTAAACACTTTTCTGGGCTGGCACTATCTTCCTGATAATGAGGGATTAAAACATTAAAATAACTCCTAAGGAGGTTATACTATCAACAGGTGCATAATATCAGGGATACTGTGTTGCCATTTGTGAATGGGATCTGGACTATGCAGTAATTTCCAGTGTAGCCTCTCATTACCATTATGAAGTGTTCATAAGGCTGTGGTTTTTAGCAATTAATCCAGATAGGATTTTACATATCTCAGAATGCTTTTTTGCTACCTAGGTTTCTCACTTTTCCATACCAAAATATGATCCTAACTGTACTCTAATTCAGTAGAGTCAAACCAAAACAATCCATACATATAGTAAATACCATATTCTCCATCTCATATACTAATATAATATAAGGTGTATATGGTCCAACAATCCAGAAATCAAACTACATCTTCAAGAGGATGAACTTAACTTCATGTTCCCATTTGAAACTGGACTCAATCAGTTTATTCCAGTTCATGAATTTATAATTTCGGATTACTGACTCAGTGTCTGGATAAACCAACTTATGTTCCTGACATAGCTGGACATTCTGCCAAACCCCTAGACTCCTTCTACATCTCCTATCCTAACCAGTTTCACCTCCCTTGGACACTTCAAACTACTCACTGTTCTATATCAAAATTGAAGACAAACCAATGTCATCTTCTGATGCCTCATTTCATAGGGGGATTTACCAGTACACCAAAGCTGACTAAGATGGCTTCAGATATTGTAAAAGTTCCTCTCTAAGCAATCTTCAAAAATAGAGCTTCCAGAACAGGTGAATGTGCACCTACAGCTGTGTTATCTGTATGCATAAATTCTCTAGCTAGCTTTATTGTAGCTTTGGTATAGATTTAGTTTGAACAAATACCTATTTGAACTAGTGCTGATGTATATGTTTTCACTCTCATCTCTCTACTTTGATGCCTGTCTCTACATCAGGCTGAAGAATATTGAGAACAGTATTTAATTCATGGGAGTAGATTATTCTCTGAGTCACAACTTATGATTTTTGAAAGATGTTGTAGATGGTAGGATATTGTTTGGTGAATATTGACTTGTGATATACAGATGTCTTGCACCCATTCTCAGTGTAAGTTCATCCAGGAAGGATAGCTGATTATTGTTTTCTTTTTCCATTGTGAACTGGATCAAAAGTTTTATTGAGTACAGCCTTCTGGGGAGGCCATATTATGAAGATTTCATCTGTATATTTGTACAAATTTGTGATGAGGCCAGAGTATGAAGATGTTACCTAATCATATTGTTGTCTTTATTGGTATCATTCCAAAATCCATTCCCTCAAACTATTCTATGTATATGTTCATCATCACTGTTGACAAAAGTTAATTTATAGCCAAGCCTCCCTCCTGCTGGCATATGTCAAACTTTAGTTGGAAGAATGCTGTCTGTACACAGAATGTCAACATTTCTATCAGGTTATCTATCCCGATGCTAGTATGTTCTCTAAGGTAGGGGTCCAATTTCAGTCAGTTTTGAACCACTGCTAGAACCTCACACTTAGGAACCCTGGTGAACAGGCTCATTTACATCTAAGCTTACCATCCAATTGCTATGGATGAGTGCTCCTTATATTGATTCCAAAACGTTTTCCAAATTCTTAATATATGACAATAACTTCCCTGTTGGTCGGTTGACTATATTCATCTGGACTCTGCTCCTTCCTTTTGGCTTTTCAGGTTAGATCCATTGTCACTTTGCTATGACTGTGATTCCTGACAAAGCCTTCCAATTTCTTGGATTATTCCAAATTCATATACTTGGCTTTATTCTTTTTCAAAGCAAACATTTTATGATGTTTCGACTTGGGGAAAAAATCAATAAAATCATCTTCTCAATAGTCAACTCTTATTTTGAATTTTTAGCTTTCTTGACAGCTGAACAAAATATTCTTCTTATTTTAATAAGCCAATCAAATAATAATCATTTTGAGCAGGTACAATTTTTATTAGTAGTTAGATTAGCTAATCAGAATGTAAGCATGCAGAAGAAAAATCAATAAAAGTGTGAGGAATTTTGTGTTATACTCTATGAAGTTACTGTGTATGGTTTTGATCAGATATAGGTTTAGAAATTTAATTAATTATTCATCTTCATCTTTGTTAATTTTATCATAACAAAGAACATTATCTGAAATATTCTGCTGAAAACAATAAAGATAAGGACAAAAATTCAAATAATTTATATAATGACAGTGTTTTTATGTTAAACTGAATAGAAATATTGAAATTTAGCTAGTTGTGCCATCTTTATAACAAACAGATTGCTTGAATTAATTACAAAAATATCAAGACAAAAACATATTTTCTTATTTTATTTCATAATTTACTTTTTATTTTTTATTCTATAATTTATATATAATATAAATATGTATATAAAATATGAAAGAATATAATATATATATATATATATATATATATATATATATATATATATATATATATATATATATATATATATTTTAATCCATAATTTGCTTCTATACTTCTTTATTAGCTTTGATTTTACTTGAAATAATAATGAAATTAGCCAACACAGTGTTAATTTCCAACATTTTTAACATTACCAAACCTCATAATTATTTTCTATCATATTCAAATTAATGAGAAAGTTATTTTGTAGTTATTTTCAATAAGAGTGAATTGACAATACAATTTAAAATAGGATGAACTATCAAGAATCAAAATGTTTTATTTTTTTAAATAATATTTTATAGTAGTAATTTTTACTTGTAGCATAAGAATAAAAGGTAAATCTGTTTTAAACAAATTTGTGTATATTTTTCCACTCAGGTTTACTAAGAAAGTTTTTGCTATTTTGTATCTTAATTTTTCAAACTCATTAAAGAAAAATGCATAAATAGGAAAATAATGAAATTTACAATTTACAGAATTAAGGGACAGCATTAATCAAGATGATTTATATTAAGATAAATATTTTTCTGTCTGAATTTCTGGGATGAGAAGTTATTATTATTTAAACATGCAGGCTATTGTCCTCTTTGTTGTTATCACAAGGTTTTTGCAATTGTACCCTAAGGCCATCTACATGTATATCAATTCTGCTAACCTACAGGGAATTCCAAACTGAAACCTTTATTTAATCTGTGAGGAAAGACTCTCCTCATTCATTGCTCATGTCTAGTTCTTTATCCATTGCTCATGTCTAGTTATTTATTTTTAGTACTGCTCAATTATTTCTTGCCCTGGGTCCAAGTACACACTGCCAAATCCAGGGATTGAACTCACAATTACTATGTCACCAAATTCACAAATCAATTATTTAATCCACTAGGCTATTGTCCTATGGAATAATTGTGGAGAACTTGGGACCTTAAACCTAACATGTCTGCTGATGAGTTCTCCTGCTGCCATTGACTTACTAAGGAAGTCCTCATGGCCTAGCATATGCACTGATTCTTTCAGACATCTAATTCTCCACTGTTTTTCTTTGTCTAATATTTTCACATCATTTTACAGAGGCTGATGTCTACACTTTTCCTGCCACACATCATCAGCTATGCCTGATTTCATTGTCTCACCCCTCACTAGGACTTTTGATGGCAGTAATGCCTTACTTTCAGGGATCTACTTGTTTGACCTTTTATATTCTTTGCAACAACTGCAAGTAATGAAATACACACAGTTCTTGGTCATGCTGTCCTCTGTGTTAGGCTTTACTCAGCAAAGATTACTCTGTAGAGTAGAGCTACTTTGGAATATTGTCCTGATGTTTCATGATTTTCTGAATCTTTTTCACTGTTACCTCTTGACACAAAGCAGACGAACTATGGCAATTTTCTGTTTTTTTTTTTAACCCTTCTGCCTCCAGTGCTGCAGACACTGATGTTATGCTTGCAGGGTAGTTCCATTATTCTGATACTCCCCACAACTATCCTTGCAACCCCCACCAAACAGGCTTCATGAAAAAACCATGGTACTCCTCTGTCAGAAGTTCTAAGGAGGAGACTGTAGAAGAAATATGTAGAGAAGGTGAAATATCATCTTGGGGAAGATGCATGCAGTATGAACTCGAATCTCCACTCCAAGTGCCTGAGGAAGTTGAGGATCCTCCAAAATTTAAAAAAGGGTATAGGAAAAAATGTGGACTCTAAAAACTTTCTTTGGGAACAGAGAATGTTGACAGTGGTGCATGCAAATTTGGTTAATACTAGGGGAGGCAAACTCTTCTTTTTGTATGACTCCTCACTGGCCCTATTAGAAGATGAAAGAAACCCATTTTGTTCTGGGAGGGTTCCTGTTTTTATGCATCTTCCCTTTATAGAGCAACAAAACTAACATTTTTCAGAGACATCAAAACTGAAATGGGTCAAGAGTTCATGGGACAAGCCATCTGTGTCATGACCTCTGACATGTTCATACCGGTTGAGAAACTTCAGTAAGTTTTGATCATAGTTCTCTGACTAGAACAGTGATGACCAGAATTCCCCATTTCTTGGCATTGTGCTATATTTTAAGTAAAAATGCACAAATAAATATTCTGCTTCCTGGAATTTCTGCTTAAACTGTTCTCTTGGACCTGTATCTCCCATGATGATATTTCTAAACAATTTCTTTTCGACATTGTTGAATTTCCATTTTAGACTTTTTTGATTTGGAATACAGTGCCAATTTGCCATAGGCATTTATAAACTAAGCATTTTATCATTTCAATTTTTTATTTTAAGTTTTATTTTTTAACTTTCCATTTCACTCTCTTTAATTTTGTGCGGCTTAACTAATCATTAGGCCAAAGTATTTTTTTCAGTCTTCTGTTTTACTAACTTTTCATTTCTGACTTCTTTTTTTTTATGACTTCAGGTATGGACTTGTTTATTTCATTGTTTGTTTAATTAATTTTGGTTCTCAGATTCCTTTTTTTCATTTACATTTCAAATGAAGAGAAGAAACAAAAAGGTTAGTTTTTATAATTTGTTTTATATTTTCTTTGTTTAAATTTTTGATACAAGATCACCCATTTTGATACAAAGTTGGCCATTTTTGATACAGGTTGGTCATTTTGGTCTGATTTGGTTTTTATTTTAATTCTTATTTTTTAAAGTTTTCCTTTTATTTTTCAATTTTAGCATTTGCTAAAATAGTAAATATAAGTAAAATATCAGTTTCTAACATCTATTCATGTGTGTTTCTTATAATTTATTTTTATAAATCTGCAAAAATTTAAATGTAATATTGTGTTAGACTAGGTTTTACTTTTTGTAAACTTCCTCTACTTCTTGATTTGTTATTTAATTTGACTTTTGGCATTGGTTGGCATGTAAGTTCTTTAATGTTTTCTTAGTTCAATTTTTCCTTATTTTATATTGGAAAAACAAAAATCAAAGAAAAAAAGGACATCACCTGGCTTAGGGCATGGCAGATTTGAGCGATAGTGGAGGAGGCAAATAAAGCTTTCAAAATCTTGAACCTGCTAGCAATAAGGGACAATGCTGAAATAAAAAAAATTAAAGCATTTCTGTTCTGATAGGGTCCCTGTTTCTGTTCACCCCTCCTTGTATAGAGAGCTAAAATTAACATTTCCATGGGACATTAATAGGCCTCTCCATAGATAAAACCATCAAGACTGAAATAAGTCAGAAATTGATTAGGCAGGCAGCCGGTGTCTTTTCTCTGACTATGTTTACACCAGAGACTCAACCCTAGATAGTGACTCTTTCATTAGCAAGCGTGAATGGCATTGGAAGTTAGAGTAGAAATGGCTGTCAATTTGGAAGATAGAGATGAAGTAGCCACAGCTAGTGCTGAGCTGGGTACCTTACTCATCAAGAAGAATCAAGCTCATCAAGATGGATCAGGTTAGGCTAAAAAGAATGTCTTCTGAAGTGATGAACATGGTCACTGAACTGCGAGCAGAAGAACTAAGAAAACTAAAAGCAACAGATCGACATATCACCATCACCACTGTAACAGGGTTGAATGTTGGGTTACCCCATTATTATATGTATTTGTAGTTGTAGTTGATAGAGGAATCCTTTTTACTTTTTTATACTGAAAACGAAATGAATAAAAATGTACAACAATAACATAATAATACTCGAGACATGTGCTGACATTATTAACAAGAATTTGTGTTTTTCTTTTTTGTGATGTGAGTTACAATTGGTATGGTGAGTGTTAAAAATGTTCTAAGTGTTACTGTCTCTTTTGTTTCTTTAAAAGTTTATGCTTACTTGTTTTTTCTTGGTCTGAGAATTTCGCTGTTAAGGATAGCATTTGAAATTGTCAACTTACAATTTTCTGGAGTGATAGTGATACATTGTTTTGTGCCCATTTTTACTACTGCTACTTGCTACTCTACTCTAGTCTACTTACCCTACTGTACTGACTGCCTTCGCTTGTGGTGGAAGGGTCATTTTTATAATCAGATTTTAGAATGATGAAATATCTTTCTCATCTTTCATCACTGATGACAAAGTTGTTTTTAGGATGATAAAATTTTTTATCTTTATTTCAGGTATGATGAAATATCCTTATTTTCTGTTATCACTGATGGCAAGGTTATTTTTAGAATGATGAAATATCATGATCATTCTGGATCATAACACCACATTGCTGAATGCACGACATACAACAGCATATGTAAGGCTTTTTGGAGTTACTACCACAAACCTTTCACCAGGGAGCCTAGTTTGAGCTTCACTCAGTTCAATGCCTATTTGACTGACTTTCCTCACCTTGAGGCAGCTGGCTGCAAGGGGCTCAAAACAATGGCAGGAAGAACTGAAGCTCCAGTGGTAGCTGTTGTAATATTATGATTCCAATTATCTCCCCATAGAATAGCTCACCAATAAAGGAAGATAGAAAAGGGTTTGGGGAGGAAAGTGTCAGAAAAGTATATGGTGAATAAAGCAAGTAGTCTAAATCCTAAGATGTATGTTACATCTTTATTCCTCATAATAATACTACATGGTGGCAGCAGGAACACTACCAAGCTATTAAAAAAAATGAAAGGAATAAGGAGGACTTGTACAGGCAGCAGTGATACCACATGGAGACTTAATGGATGCTGCCATTTTTCTTCTTACTTTTTAAATAATTAGTATGGAAGAGAAAAGAAAAAGGAGCTGCCACTAAAACACTTTTCAGTGAAACAAAAGCACAGCTGTACAATTAAGTGTTTTACAGTATAACATATTGATTCTCTCCCTGCTTTAAAACATTATAAGTTGCAATGGCTGCAAACACGTGTGAAATGGCTATGTGTTGGACATCCACAAACTTGGTGGATTCAATCAGATTTTTTAAAAAGCATTGCAACCTCTACTTCTCTGTCAGAAATATACCAACTGACAAACAGGTTGACAACATTCTTTTGCTAGCTGGAGAAGAAAGTCTAAGAAAATTCAACTTATGGATTTGTTATAACAAAGTCAACAAAAATAATGTTATTTGGCAAAAATTCAAGGAGTAATTAGAACCTCAAGTAAACTTCTATATCGCATGATTTTCCCTGCAGCAATATATGCAAAGGGATATGGAAAGCATTAATGATTTCATAGCTAGGTGTAGGTTACAAGCAAAAAAATGCAATTTCCAGTACGTCCAAGAAACTGAAGAACAGTTAATAGAGCAGACTATTACTGTAATTACAGAATTGCAGAAACAGTTTTTAGTGAAAGGCAAAGGGCTTACACTTTAAAAATCTGTGAATATTTGTAGAATCCATGAGGTTTCTCTTAATCATATGAAGCAACTGTTCAGCATATGGATGGAAAAATTACCAGGCAAAAGTTTATAACAACAAAAAAGAGAACACACGAAGACATACACACAATGAAAGAGGGACAAAATTTAAACCAGGGCCTTGGGGATTACAGAGAAATCACCAACACAAACACCAAGATAGGAAATGCAGTCACTCTGTCTACTCAATAAATGCCTGGATGATGGTGTTGAGTTTCATGAACGTGTCAAGCAAATGTCTTTTGATATGATTCATAAACATAAAAAAAGACACTTGAACCGAGACTTTTGCTGATATTCATTGCAGGCTTCCCAACCTACCAGGCACCCATAAACTAAGATTGACACAGGAGCTGAAGGAACTACCCTCCCTTTATGTACATTCTGTAAGATGTTTCCAGAAAAAATCAGCCCTTCTGTGTAATGTGTAGACTGCTTCATCATGCAGTGTGTACAAGAATGTTCAGATGCTGTTTGGCCCATATTTATATTGTTTTTACATTCACCAGATTTTCATCTGGTGAACTACTTTCATTGGTTCCATCTCTTTGGTCGTCCTTTTCTCTATATTCTGGACAGCCACTCCCTGGTGTAGCATGTAATGATTCAGCTTTACTGACTACATATAATGGCATCATTCAAGATGGGTCCATTATAGGGAAGTGGTAAACACTGAAATTCTTTGTGGTGTCCTCAGAGGGACCTACTATACTAGGACTACCCTCACTCAGAGATCTGGTGCTGGTAACGCTGCACTGCATCATTCAAAAAACTCCAGCTCAGATCTACTTCACAAAAGACCTAATAAACATGTACCCGGATCAGTTTGACAGCATAGGCAATTCATGGGTGAATACCTGATTGTTCTAAAACCAGATAACCACCCTGTAATACATGCATCTAGGAAATGTTTCATCCATATGAGAGATAAGATTAAGAATGAGTTAGATCACATAGTGAAACATGGTATCATCTGCATAGTAAGTAAGCCTACAGAATGGGTTAACAGCCTAGTGTATGTCCACAAAGGCAATAGTAAACTTTGTCTTTGTTTAGATCCAAAAGATCTAAACAGGGCTATCGTGCGATGTCACTATATGATGCCCACAATGAAGGAGCCTGCACACAACTCTCATGGTATCAAGTACTATTCTAAACTGGATGCCAAAAATGGATACTGGTCAATCACACTCAATTCTGAATCACAGCTACTTTCAACTCTCCCTTTGAAAGATATTGCTTCCAGAGAATGCCTTTTGGCCTGGTGATGTCCCAAGATGCATTCCAGCAAAAAATAGACACAGTACTGGAGAAATCCCCTGGGATACTATGTTTAATCAATGATGTTGTAGTATATGGCAAAACCAAAGAAGGACATGACTGAAATTTGCACAACTTAATGAAGATAGTGCAGATCAAAAGGCTCAAGTTCAACAGTGACAAATGCACAATCAGCCAGAAGGAAATACATTTCTTTGGAGTCATCTTTGATGAGAATGAGGTAAACCCTGATCCCAGTAAAGTGGATGAAATAAAGAAATTTCCCAGCTTGACAAATGTCACAGACTTACAAAATGTGTTGGAAAACATCACCTATATTTCACCTTTTATTCCACATCACTTTGATCTCACATCACCTACGATAGATCTACTAAAAATAGAAACAGAATACAGGTGGACTAAAAGTCACCAAAAGTCCCTTCAACAAATCAAATACCTGATTTGCAAAGAAATGCTACTGACTTATTTTGAACCTGATAAAATGACTGTAATCCAGGTTGATAGAAGGTCCATAGCATTTGTGTTAAAATCTGTGACAGAAACGGAACAACAGCATGCTAATATTGAACAGGAACTCCTAGTGGTTGTGTTCAGATGTGAGCATTTTTGAACATGCATCTACGGGTATGCTTTCCAAGTGGAAAGCAATCACAAACAACTAGAGATGATCAACTTGAAAAACCTGATTGCAACTCTGTCTTGTCTCCAGAGAATGCTATTATGGTTGCAAGGTTATGACATGACCATTGTCTATTGCCCAGGCAAAGAAATAACATTAGCAGATGGATTTTCCAGATTCCCTAACAAGAAAGTGAAGGAAGCAATGGATCTTGATATTAAAGTAGACTTGTGTTCAATTTTCAGTAGAGAAGTTAGCACAACTAAAACTAGTACCAAATGCTGACCCAACATTGTGCAAACTAAAGGACATGGTTGGCCCGACACATTCAGAGAAGTTGGCAAGTACATGCAACCATACTGGCCATGTCATAAGTTAACCATTAAAACATGTCAAATCATTGCCCAAAAGTTCAAGCATTAAGAGATACTGCTAAAGATCCACCATCAAGGAATCAAGAAGTGCAAGTTAAGTTAATGTGTTTTGGAACAACATCTATAAGGACATTCAGGTATGTGATACATGCCAAAATCACCAAAAAGTACAGAGCACTGAATCTCTGATGCCACATGAGATCCCAGTAATACCATGGCAAATAGTGGCCACTGACTTATTCCACTTCAATAGCTCCACTTTTATGTTGATTGTTGATTATTACTTCAAATTCCCTTTTATTTTATTTTATTTTTTTAAGCATTTCATCCCAAGCAAAGCAAGAGTTCCACAAGCACACAGGGGTTACAGAGAGTGAAAGTGAGAGAAAAGACTGGACATGCTGGGTATTAGGGAAAGGATAAAAGATGAACTTGGTCCAAGTCAACAGATGATGATGGCTGACACTACATTTAAAGTTTTGAAGATTGTAGTTATCAGGGAAGCAAGTAAGTGGAAAGGAGTTCCACAGTTGTGAAGTATGAGAAAAGAAACTGTTGGAGTAGAAGTGGTGGTTACATTTAACTATTTCAACAGTAAAAGTTTGGGACCTAGATACCACTATTCATGTAGTCAGGGCATTAGGGAAAAAACCTATTAGAGCAGTTGCCATGAAAATATTTATAGAAAAGACAGAGGGAAGCCACATCACATCTGTTAGAAAGTGACTGCGGTCAAGATGCCAGGTCAAGATCGATTACATTGCAGATCTTTCTTTGGATTTTGTTGAGAATCTTGAGATGAACAGCACAGGGACCAGACAAGATAACCCTAATCATAACCCTGCCTAAGGATAAACTCAGAGGTGATAAGATTAGCAATTTTCAGCCCTTAACTATGTTAAACACAGAGTTAAAAAACTTAGTTATTCATTTGCAGGATGTTCTGATTAGTCTGATTAGCCCTGAGCAGACTTTTGCCGTGAAGAGTAGGAGTATTTAGGAAAACCTTCATTTGAATTCCCCTGATCAAAGAGAAAATTGATAGTCCAAAGCATTTGATAGGGTTGACCATCGCTTTCTGGAGGTGTTTTTCACCTCAGCCAGTTTCAGGCTATACTTTCACTCCTGGATCTGGATACTCTATGAGTTCCCCAATGGTATGGTAGAGGTGAATGGAGTAAGGTTAAAGGTTTCCATTTTGTCTATGTTGTTTACTATTTGCTGATGCATTGGAATCTTTCTTTTGCATGTTAAAGGCAAATCCTACACAGAATAATAGTCTGGTGCCACCATCTAGGCCAGGTACTCTGCATTGCCAACTATGTGATTTTGCTTGTAACAAGCAATGTTGAGATTGAAAAAGTCGGCAGAGAAGTCTGAGGGTATGAGATGCTAGTAGAGACTATTATCAACTACGATAAATCTGTTGGTTTGCGGTTGGGTTCATGGAAGAATTTCTCTTCCTTGGCTTTCATCTGGATGAACAAGTCTTGAACGATACTCAGCATCTGGTTTAGCCTAAGTGTTACTGCAGTTTCCTTTCTGATTATGTCTTCAACAGTGTTATCATATATTAAGATTGTATCTGCTGATAAATTCTGGTAGGTTTTCTTGTTCTTTTGAGATTACCTTGCTACATAGTTTGAATACGTCTAGATGATAAGATGAATTCCTATCATATGCTTCTTCCTATTTTTGCATATTTACTTGACTCATTTTCTATTCACATGTGCATAGTCTGTTCCCAGTAAATGTTACAAATTACTTATATATCTTTCTAAAATAAATGACATTTTCTTCACAGTTCAAATAGATCTTTGTACCATTATTAAATGCTTTTGCATAATCTATGAAACATAGGCATAGGTTTTTTCTGCATTTCTATCTCTTCTTCTGATAGCATTCTGATGATAAAGATAACATTCCTTATACCAGTGTCTTGAATAAAGCCACATTCTTCTTACCATATTTTTTCATTTCATTCTGCTGTGAGCTCTGTTAATTGGAATCTAAATAATACTTAATTATGTGGCTCAATTAGCTGGTTGTTCAGTGGAGTTCACATTAATTTACACCTGGCTTCTTCAGTATTGCTATGAAGATCATTTTACTAAATTCTTCTGGTATTTCACTATTGTCATGCATTCCATTTATTATTTAATCAATGTTGTCACCCTAGTAGATGTTTTTGATATTGTCATTCTCATACAGAATAATCTTGTTCTTCTGTCCCAGAAAGAAAGTAGTTGAAATGTCCACTTCTCACTTAAACTGATAAATAGCCACTGAAATGTGTTTTCATTTTCCTCCTAATGTGAGCTTATTTTCACTAAGATCTTGTTGCATTTTTGTGTGAGCAAGTCCATGGATTTACTCAAAATACTGTATAAATTTTGTTTCAAAACAATGTAAACTATATAAATTCTTATTTTTAATTGACATGAACCAAATAAAAATTTGAGTAAAAATTAAATTTAGTTTAAATTTAGCCCATTATTGCATGCTATACACAAGATTTTTTCCAGAATTTCATTGTTTAAAGTTAGATGTGCATATTATACATGAATTATTATGTCACTGGATTGAAAGTAACTGATCTGAATGAGATACATATATCTAAAATTTCTCATTGATTATACAATTTAAAGCTAGGCTGCTAACTTCATTTCTTGTGTAAATCTGTGTATTTTATAAATTTGACCATGATCAGACCGATTGCCCCTGTACTTGTAAAATTTAATCATCTTTCTTGAGACATGTGCATCTAAAACTCATCATTAAATACTCAACATTACACTAATTATTAAACTATATTTCCATGATCTGCATAAAGTTATATGCTTTATGGGTATTTGTGATTATACAAGTACTTCATTGATAGTGAAAGTTTCATGATCCTTGTTTAAAATTATTTTTCCTTTGCTAGAGATGAGTATGTGATAATAATCACTTAGGAGATAAAATTAACTTTTCAAATGCTACATGTGAATGTTAATTAATGCCTTTTACCTATTGGTGTAGACTGTTAGTCTATTACTCATTAATTCAGTTTTTTTTTCAGTTTGGTGCTGCTTACATTTCACTGATAAATATTAAAATGCTTTTAAAAAGATTTTTGAAGCCACCACTTCTGGTTTTTCATTGATTTTATAAGATGGCTATGATATGAATTTTAAAGTTTTGAGAGAAAAGTAAAGTAAAATTGATCTCTGTATAGATAACTGTATTAATTACACTTACATTATTTACATTATTTGGACTATTGTCCTCATCTTTGTCGCCATATTTATCACAATGTTTTGGCTGTTGTCCGCTCTGGCCTTCTTCAGGTGGTTAGAATTTCCAACCAGCTGAAGAAGGCCGGAGCGCACAACGGCCGAAACGTGATAAATATGGCGACAAAGATGAGGACAAAAGTCCAAATAATGTAAATAATGTACATAATACCACATCTCAGAATTATAGACAGACTCTAATTACACTTATATAAAGAAAATCACTGATACTTTATGGTCATAAATTAACTGCTTTATTTCATGTCAATGGATACTATACCAAAATCTGAAATAGACATCTATTGCATGTAGTACTAGCTGTTGCATCCTCTCACAATGTTGTCCTGAAGTGAAAGAGAGCTAGCATCTCAGGTCCACAGCATACATGCCCGTTGTTTTTTTCTTTTTATGCATGAACAAAATTAGAAATGTGGTTGCTTCCACTGATAGTTTTTTATGCATAAATGTCTGGCAAAAGTGTCTATCATTTGCTACAGGGCCATCCATCTGGATTGATGGGGAATATAGTGATCAATATGTCACTACCTAATGTAGATCTTGAAGTGTCTTAGAAATTATACTTTCTGACCAGATTTTGTTTGTATATTTGATGCAGCTGTTTGTTGCTTGTCATTCATTTTTGTAGTGTTGAAATTGGTGTTGGGTTCTTCACCTGTGTGATTATTTTCTACTGTTGCAGGTTTAAGCCTATCAATAGCAACTGTTATTTTTGGCAATTTTCTGTGCAGGGAAATGTTTGTTGGTCTTTATTACTTTATATGGACAATGGTATATAGGCTGCAATAGCTTTCTGCCACTGTCATTATATACACACACGTATTCACTGTTAAAGATTGTTAGGGATATACTATTGTCTGTTTGTCCATTGTAAACTGTATTTTGTACATCCAAAAATTGTAATAAGTTACACTGTATGTAGCAATCCAGTTTCTGGGAATTATTTTTCCAATGGCATCAGTTGAAATATCTTTCACTGGAATTACTGTCAGCTAGCAAGAAAATTTATCAACAATCATTAGTATATATGTAAAGTTTTGACAGGTTGATAGAGATCCCACAATGTTGGTATGCAAGTATGAGAATTGAGCATCAGGATTACAAAATGTTCCTATGAGTAATTTGATGTGTAAACTTTACAATGCTGATAATCTATTTAATTATCAGTCCAAAGTCAAATATCTTTGTTCATCTGAGACCAAACAAATGTCTCACTAATGAGCTTTGCTATTACTCTCTTGCTGGGGTGGTAATGTGTGGAAATGGTAGAATATACATTGTTGCAGTGAAGGTGGAATGTAAGGCTTAGGAGTGGTTGTTGAAGTGTCGTCATACAGTCTTTTCACTAAATGGTACTGGTACGTTTGTTAGCTGTATGGATGTTTGCTTTATTACTTGTAAGGTAGGAACTTGTTCTTGCTCTTGGGAAATCAAGTCATGACTGAATAACTTGAGTGATGGAATGTCTATTGGTTTGAGAGAGTGAATCTGCAACAATTTTTTAGTGAGCATTGATGTAATTTATATCAGTTGAGAACTGTGATATATAGTCCAGGTAATGAGTTTCTGTAGGTGTGTACTTGTCAGTGAGAAGACAAAGAATGTGTTTAGTGGCTTGTTGTCAGTGTAAATGATCAACCCATGAGTATGTGCTTGAAGTGTTTAATTGCAAGCTAGGTTGCTAAGAGTTCTTTAAAAAAAATGCTTTACATTGAGGCTGAGTTTTCCAGAGAAGAAAGATATAGGTTACTTACTGTTATCTATTTCCTGGTGTTTAACCATACCCAAGGCTGATGTCTTTGCATCAGTGGTTAAAGTCAGTTTAGCTTGAACATCCTCAGTGAGGTATGTGAGTTTTGTAAAGTTGACCAGTGCAGACTTGACTCTTGAATGCATCCATTGTTTCTATATCAAGTGAGTTTGATTTGCCTTTTTACTTGGTCCTACAGGATATTTATCAGTGGTGACAGTATCATACAGAAGTTCAGGATAAATTCTCTGGAAGTAATTGATGAGCCCTATTGTATAATCAAAATATGCTACTCATCTTTGCAAGAAAGTTCCAAACTAGCATCCAGTTTTGCAGACAAAAGAAAGTGGGCTGTAATTTAATATTTATTCCTGCTATCATACAGAAATTGTGGCACAAGGCTGAAGGGGAAATGGGGAAGGACTGGTCTTCATTAGCTATCTTAGTCCTAGTTAATCAGACTCACAACCCATTCATTCATTACAATTTACTCATTCACCACAAAAACAAATTCATCACCTTTCATTACTATATATACTACAATATGGCACATTCACAGGGGCCCTACAAAACACTCCATGACATAAAATTTGATGAATGTTTATACTGTCTTTTTTTTTACAAAATATATAAAAATTTCATGCATCATGAAATGATGTGGGGATATGAGCCCAGAAAACGAACTAAAAAAGTAACAAAATGATAAAAGTAAATAAAACAAAAGAAATGTTAGTATGACCCATCCACCTCTCAAAATAATAAGAGTGGCTGCTGTATTCTGTCGATAAACAGAATCAAGAAACACACTCACTAATGGAATGGGAAGGATAAAAATCAATGACAGAATGGGAAAATCAAAGGCTGACCCAGCCAAGATGGAAACAGGGGAAAAAAACAAACTGGTCAGGTTGGGAATCTCAATATGGATCATAAAAAAAAGAGAATACATGGAACAGGCTGGAGCAACACTTAATCACATTAACTAGGAAAGCATAATAGTGTCTAACTTAACCAGGGGAGGGTTCATAGGAAACTGTTCTGTTGCATCAAGCAAACTTAAAAGATAAAATCAATGCAAGCCCCATTCACATGAACCAGGCTCACCATAATCACCCACCTTTTGCTGAAATCTGTCGATATAAAATGCTTTCTATCAGATTTAATCTTTACCTTGAGCTGATGCCAAAAGAAAACAACCAGATCCTGTTGAGAATAACATTCGTATCACAAGATTCCCTCCTTCCATGGCATCCATATTCTTGTCAGTGCTAGCATCTTGAGAATCATTATCCACTTCACCCAGGAGAACGGGGGCAACACACTGTCACACCCATATGCAAGATCAATAGACCAAGCTGATCAGAAGCAATCCGAGACAGCAACTTGTCAACATAGTCCCAGAAAGGACGCACATGAGGACAATGGTAGAAGGCATGTGCAGTCATTTCCTCTAAGTCAAGGTCACACTGATGATAGTTGAGAAAATCCGCTCCATCCCAGCTATGTCATTGAGAGGTAGCAAGTTCCATATCAATTGCCAGCTAAGCAAAAACTGAGAGTAAGATAGTCTGCCACTGGCACCCAAGGCCAGAAAGAATGCAACTCTGATGCTGACAAGTTGAGCTGGCCACAAAGAAGTTCCGTCACAACCCCATCCACTAATTCACAATACAATAGTCTACAAGGCTGTGAGAGGTCACTGAACCAAGTTAAGACCTTCAAGGCCACTCAACATTCCTTGTGGAAATGTGACAGATTCCTGCAGCCAGGATGGTGCCTAGCCCAACAAATGGGAGGAGTGATGGTAAGGCTATTGGAGGCATCCTTAATACTCCCCTCCAAAGTTGAGCTCTCTGTTGAAATGTGACATAGGAAAGCCAACCTTGAGGAGTGTTGATGACTCACCAAGTGTCGCAATCCCAGCCCTCCGTGACACAGAAAATGAACACAAGCTTCTTTACAGACCTTCTGCTGACAATCACACCACAAGAGGGTGGACAATGAGCACTGAATCACCATCCTTGCAAAGAGGAAGTAAAGCCAAGTGGTTAAGGATGGGAGGAAAGACATAAGTGGTACACACTACCTTCAAGGACAACCTCCTTTGGAGTTAAGTCCCAGTCAATGCTCCGACCTTTGTCTGTACTTCTGACCAATTCTTCTGTAGCTGGAGTCCAGACCCAAACCATACTCCAAGAATGTGGATAGGTCCATCAGTTCAATCAAATAGCCCAGGAAGTGTGACCCACCTTCCAGACACCTAACTGCAAGCCAGAAGACTTGTTATGATTAATCTTGATCTTCTTGTACCATTCAAGCACCTTCTGTACCACCTCACTGTTGCTGTGGCATGACATGAAAATGGATAGGTCATTGGTGTACACAGAAATCCTGGCACAAGCTCCACTGGGGACAGCAATTCTGCATACCCTGTCCCTCAGTAGGTGAAGGAGGGGCTCCAATGCCAAAGCGTAAAGTAAGGGTCACAGTGGACAACACTGTCAAACTGACTGAGACAGTGCAAAAGCACCTGATCACTTTCAATTCACCTGTATTGCAGCACTAGGGCAGTGATAGAAGAGGCTGATCCACTTGCAGAAGAACAGCAGCCAGTTATTGATCATCATCCCAGTCAAATGCCTTGGACTGATGTTTTTATGCATGAACAAATTTAGAAATGGGATTACTTCTACTGATAGTTTGCTTGTTTTCTTCTACACCCTCTATGATCATGTGGATGAGATGCAGCTTGCTTTAAATTGATTTCCCCTACACAACACAAGTCTGCTCAGGTCCAAACAAGCTCACAACAACTGACTGTAAACCCTCTGTCAGAATCTTTAATTCTGTGTTTAGCAGAGTTATGGGCTTGTAATTGTCTAAATCCTACCCAACACATTTGCCATTTTTCAACAGCATGATCTTGCCCTTGGAACGTTGTTGAACATGACAGTCAAAATCAGAACAAAGATGTGTGACAGCCTCAAGTACAATTTATAGGGAGACTTGCCACTGCCACCCCTCTTGAATGCCCATTGAACTTCACCATCTGTGATTTCACCCTTGCTGCTAGGAAAGTCAGCCAAATAACTACAAAACTCATTACCACAGAAACCAAGCTCCTTGGTAAAATGGCTCTTGAAATGTTGCCAAAACACCTTGCACATGTCATCGGTTGACTTCAGAATACACCTCTCTGAGGTCTTGACTTCGTGAATGTAACAATCAGAACCTTGATGGATCTCTTCCTTGTGCAATTCTTTGCCCATGTTCACAGCTTCATTAGACATCTTTCTTAACCTATGTCTAACTACCTGACCCTGGTAGCACTTGCTGGCCTCATGTTGCAGAGCCTGCCTAGCTAAAGCTATCTCTAGGGAATCCCCTCAGCCACAGTTTGGGACAGACTATCCTCTAGAGTCTTCACCTTTTTAGCCTTATCTAGAGTGAGTCATTGGCTACATTTAGTGGTGAAGGACCTAATCCTATCCTTAAGTCTCTCCCAACACTTATTTCCAATAACTGTCCCCAATAATTCCTGCTGCACTAATCTAGTCTGCTGTTACAGGAAGTCCTGTCTGTCTAGTAAGGACAGATTGAACTTCCAGCATCCAGCCATTCTAAGCCTATAAGTGGAACATGGGACAATCTAGCAAATCCAGATCAACCCTTCTCACTAACATTCTGTCCAGGTAGTTGATCTGGATGAACAACCCAGTATCTATTGATGAGTGCAAGCCAAGCTATGATTGCCTGATGACCTCCCACTAGTTCCCTGCCACCTGTCTATCTTGGGGTCCAGGATGGCATTCCATTATCCCATTAAGACTAAGCCCAACAAATCCACCAGGAATGGCCCCAACAGACAGAAAAAGTTGACACACTTCCTATGATCATTAGGCACATAAACCACAACAACCCAAAATGAATCACTTCTCACGGCAATATTGGCCATGATCAACTGGCCCTCTGCACCCACATGGACAAGGTCTACCCTCACATCCAGAGAATGCTTGACTAGCAAGGAAACACCTCTGGTCTGCTGGTCCCCATATGCTGAATAGACAACAAAGTCACTAGACAGCACATGAGCATCAATGTCACAAACAAAGTGTGTCTCCTGGATAGTGGCCACATCTCCACATCTATTGGGCTAGTTTCTTTAGCTTCGGAGACTCTATCTGAGACATCCGGAGCTTCAAGAAGGCATTTTTAGCTCCTGTAAGATGGTCCCAGACCTTAAGGTTTCCCCTTATAAGAAACAGTGGAGGAAGCTCTGTAAAAGTAGCTATTATTGTTAGATATAATACTCTCTGTCAAGGTAGTATCATGAAGAGTGTCTGAAGTTTTAAAATTTGGATTTGCAAGGAAATCACTTGATATTTTATCAGTCTCAAGAAAATATCTATCATCATCAGATATAGTAGTATCTCTCAATGTATTATCATGGAGAGAGTTTGAAATTTCAGAATTTTCATATGCAACATTACTTGATATTTCATCAGTTTCAAGTACATTTCTGTTATATAGTAATGTTCCTCAGTGTATTAACATGAAAAAGTTTTCAATTAAGTCTCCAGACCAACATTTCTGCTGTCCGGGCGCACTGTTTTAGCAACTGGAATCACACTCAAAATGATATTTTGTATCACAAAAGCATTTAATCAATCAAAACGATAATGTGCCTCACAAACATTTTCATTTTCCATATCTTTCATGTCAAAATCTAAGTCGGTATAAATATCACTTATTTCATCCATAAAAGATTCTACAGTATCTAGCCACTTAAACATATTTTTCCCACACTCTCATTACATTGGTGACATGTGAAAGAACATGAATTTTTGTTGCTGCAGTTAATTAATACTGAATATATTTTATCTTTTAGCAAATAAAAGACAGAATTTTTTAGTTTTCAAAATTAACAAATTTTAATACCAGTAGTTTTAAATACTGAATGAATAGATGTTAATTTTTTCCATGAAAACATAATTTTGGTCATTTCACTCAATATTGAATTTACAGTGGAAATAGATTTTTAAGGCAGAATATATAAATTTCCCTTAGGTTTTTCAGTCATTTAAGTTTTTACAACCATGCTTTACTTTTTACATTAAGAAAACTTAGAAATTGAGTTTCAAAGCAATGGGAAGGGAATGCAACAAAAAGGATGAATAGGTTAGTATGGTTTTACCTAATTTAACTAATTGAACAGTGTCTTTGTGCTCAGCAATGTCAGAGGAATGAACAAAAAATACCAAAGCTTGAAAATAACTGTCCGACAGCTTTTATTTGGTTGAAAAAAAAATGCAAAATAGTAATAATTTTCAGGGAAAAAAGGAGTTTTCCCAGTTAACAATGTTCTTGATTGTAGTAATTGTTTGTTGAGAGAGATTTCTCCACATGTTCCTATGGGAGAAATGAGAAATCCAATTTTGAAACTGTTAAGGCAGGCCTCATCTTTGCAGCAAGGGTTATGTGCAGTTTCCTTAGGTGAGAGAGTTTTGAAGGGAAATTCCTTCACTGGTTCCTGCATGAGGAATGAGAAATCTGTCAAGCTGCCATGACAGACCTCATCTTCTGCAGCAAGGGTTGAGTTTACCCCCCGTAGGAGTCTCGAAAGAAGAGACTGCTGAAAGTCAGAAAATAAAAAAGAGAGTGAGTGAGCTAGCTAGCTAGCTATATATATATATATATATATATATATGGAGAGAGAGAGAGAGAGAGGGGAGAGAGAGAGACAGAGAGAGAGAGAGAGAGATAGCCGTGGATGTAGAGGCAGCTGAAATAGAATGAAAAAGAAGACAAATAGAACTCAGTCAATGCTTTTATGACCTTAGGGACTTCTGGTTGTACCCTGCTTATTATTTCTGCTGTTGCTGAATTGAGCAAAGTAAGGAAGCCTCCACATGCCACAATAAGTGAGATAGTTTTATAACTGAGAATCATTAAAAATTGCTGTAAGTAATATTAAATTTGAAACAGTAGAGAAGATAACAAAATCATTTGGTAAAAGACTGAATGTTATAGTATGTCAAGGAGCCCATATTAACATGCAAAATAACAAAATAATAATTTATTCAGATATGAAATATTGAGCTAATCAAATATATATTTATATGGTCAATAATGTTTTTTTATTTATAAATAAATAAAAACTTTTTTGGCATAATAAAAGCTGATTCTTCCAAAACAAGTTATCATTATTTTTAATAATAATATATATTATAAGCTGAAATTTGAACAATATACACTGATGTGCAAGTTTTGGGTTAACTATATAAAATGATTTTGTACAAATAAATGGGATTAATATATACAAGATGGTGGCACATAAAACTAATGGACAAGTGGGATTTTTTTAAGAAAATAATAATTTCTATTATTTCCACTAAGCTAAAACTTATGTTGAGTATAATAAATAATTAAAATACACTATTTGTAGGGAAAAATGTTTCCAGCACATAAGTTTATTAGTAAATAAAACAATTCAGGTCACAAATGTTTTGGAAACATTCCAAAAATATAAATGAAGTAGGATAAAGATTGCATTTTGAGATTGTGTTTTATTCAAATTATTAATTTAAAGATTTCCACCAACCAGTCAGAGCACATCTCAAACTATAACTAAAAATTTACAATATCTATGTCTCCTTAAATGGTCATTGATGATCTCTACTGCTGTTTTCAAAGGTTTTGAAAATGACAAAGGTGTTTTCTCAAAATTTTTCTGAGATGATAATTGACCATCATAGTAACTGAATGGTATATTAACAAATTTCTAACAAGCTTAAAATCCTCATCAGTATGATATGAGCTGTCATTTGAAAATGAAAGGAATATGACTAACTACCGATGTGCCTTGAAAAAGATGTCATAGTAAAGTAGATTAATCATCAACTAGATCTCCATTATAAATAATGTAAATAATCTTTATCCAGTTTCTGTCTACATATGTATAATTTCATAAATTATCAATTTTTGATATATGTGAGGCTGTGGCACCATGCATAAGTAGGCTGAGAAGAAATATTCATAAATATATGATTTGTTTTTTACAGTTTGTCAACCATTTGATAATTATTTAGAGCTGAAAAATATTTGGGTTTTGAGAATAATTCTTTAATTGCGTTCAAGCGATCTGGGAGAGAGAAAGAGAAGAAGAAGAAAAAGAAAGAAAGAAAAAAAATAATACGAAAACCAGGTCATAAGCGAACACACACACACGCTCGATTGATACATAACAGATGTTGGAAGATATCCCGGTCAAAGTACCTGACCGAAATCTGTGAAAAATGGAAGTTGTTATCAATTGGTTGGAGAAACGAATTTTAGGGACAATGAAAAAAATATTGATAAGTAACAAATGAAAAGGGTGTCATTGAGATGATAGTAAAAATCTAAGGGGATGGGGAAGTGTATCTAAGGATATGAAAACAAACCATTAATACGAAAACCCAGACGATTTCTAGAGTTGGAAAAAGCCACCCAAGGTGATGTCGTTTTTTTTGAGATAATACAGATTTTTATTATCGGCCGGAGGAGAATGAAATATTTTTGTTGCGTTCAGAGAAACGCCAACAGGTCTGAGAAATCCCTTTCTTAGATCGTATCCAATTAGCGATAAACTGTTTGACAAATACCGCGTGTAAAGGAAACCGAGAGCGTCATTTCGGTCACGTACGAAAAGGGCAATTTAAATTTTTGTTTCTTTAAGCAAGGTGTTTCTTCCCCCAGAACAAAGCCACGGATTGTCCACGCCCGATTAAAGACGTCACGAAGGAAGGAGGAAAGATACCGACCAGAACCTCATTGGCCGAAGGCGGTCACATGATACATGAAGGAGGAGGAAAGACACCCGACCAGGACCCCATTGGCCGAGAGCGGTCACGTGACGTGCGAGGGAGGAGGAAAGATGCCCGACCAGGACCCCATTGGCCGAGAGCGGTCACATGACATACGAAGGAGCGGGGAAGCGGGTACACGCCCCCCAGAGGCACAGTAAGGGAGTAGGAGTGAAAGTAAGTTACCGAAAATGGAAAATCCCTAATCAGAAATAAGAAGGGTGGATACGTATTTAGAATTAACAAAAAAAACCCTGGCGCCGACAGACCCACCCCAGTTTTGACTGCATCAATAAAAGCGAGACCCCAACCGACAGAAATCAGTTGCAGCGCGGACGGCGAGAGAGAGTTGCGCCGCGGACGGCGAGGGAGTTTGAGCGCGGACGGCGGGCCCGGTTCATTCGCCCCTTTGCGGGCAAGAGAGGCCAGCTCGTGAAGCTGAAGAGAAGAAGTTAATTCGCGCACTGACGGCGGAGATGAGTGAACAGTAATTCAGACTCTGAAGAGTTTTTTGCGCCGCGGACGGCGAGAGAGATCAGTCGTGAACGACAAGCAGAGATGAGCGCCCCGTGTTGAAACCAAATCACACCCCGAAATGCAAATTTCTAGAGAGCAGGCAACTCGAAGCCTTAAAGTTGCCTGGTAGAAGCGTGGTGCCACAGTCCACAGAACGGGTCGGGAGGTAGGAATAATCTTGTGTAACGAGCAATTAGATATAAAAAGTTTGTTACCTTTTTCTTCAATATTTTTGACCTTGTGAGTTTTTATTTTTCTTGTGTGTTATCACCCCCGTTGGACTCAGCTTGCATACGGCCCAATCCCTGTTTGATCCCATCTGTCTAAGATCAAATCACAACGTGGGTAGGCAGACCGGAGATCAGTGCAGTTACCCTGGTAACCAGGCGTTGGAAGCAGGTTGGGAACGACGAGGCTGGTATCAATCTAACCAAAGGGTTAGAACGTCACGTTTGGAGCAGCGAGGATCGAACAGCTGACGCCGCGACAAAAGACGTCACAACTGGTGCTGTCCGTGACCAGGATATCAGACCTGGGGAGCCTGTGACGTCACAATTGGCGCCGCGAACGGGATCAAACGACACAGTCGACGCTGCGACCGGGGGACGACGTCACAAATGGTGCCGTGACCAGGATCAACCCTGAGACAGCCACGTCACGTCACATCGATCGACCGCTGTTGCTGAGAAATTTCAAATAGGACTCAAAACGACCCGGGACCGAAAGGAACGAGAATCGTCTGTAAGGTCGGACACTTTATTTTATTTCCCAACCTCGATTGTTGCTGCGTAGATTGTCTTTCTCTTTAAATATGTCGGACTATGATTCAGATAGAGCAGTGGGGGATGAAGAGGAGTAAGACAAGGGTTGTCAGCTGACCTAAGAAGGCTGTTAGGTGGACCGAGGGTCCCAGCATTTGACGGCAGCGGGAAAGAATTTAAAAAACTGGCTGGCAATCCTGGAGAAGAGCTGAGTTATTTACGAACTTTCAGACCACGAAACCCTGTATTTGGCATACGATGCCACAAAGGGGAAAGCGTCTGAATTCGTGAAGGAGCTCTTGGAGAGTCAACCCTACTTATCTTGGGAAAGGTTAAAGGGACTATTGACCAAGGAATTCGCCGACGAGGGCACGGCTATAGAGGCCATGAGGGCACTCCTAAAACTGACACAGCTGCGGGACGAAACCCCGGGAGAATTGGGGACCCGAGCAGGGAAGCTGTCATCATTGGCCTTCCCGGAAGTGGTCAGAGACAATGCGGTTATGCAGGCCCAACTAGCGGACCTGTATGTAGAGGCGCTAAGTGACGAGCGTGTCCGTCACGACGTGCTAAAAGAGGGATCGCTGAGACTGTCGGCAGCAATAGAGCTGGCCAAGGAGAGCCAGGGCGTATGGGAAAAGGTGAAGAGGTGTGGAAGGAAACAGATACTAAGTCAGGAGGCCGGAAGAAGGGGGGTAGGCGGAAGATCCCCCGCGTGGAATCAGAAGGTTAAATTAGAAGTAGATCAGGCTGAAGTATGGGAAGAAGACCCCAATAGAAAGGCATGGTCGACCAGGCATGGCTTTTATAAGCCCACGCCGGGTTGATACAGGCTGGTCTGCTGGACCTGTGGGCATGAGGACCACAGGGCGGCGGAATGTCCGACGAAGTGGGGGTTGCCCCCAGACTTCGATCAGGACAGGTGCACCAGATGTGGTAAGAAAGGACACCTGGCCAAGTGGTGCGGGCTGAGGAAGGGCGCCCCACCGATATTAACAAAGAAAGCTGAGCCCAAGAGACCGGCCCAGGGAAAAGCCAGCGAGCCACCCCGGAATTAAGAGGGAGGGTGGCCCAGTTAAAAAGAAGGGAAATAAAAGCTTGGACCAGTGGTTGGGAGAACCGCTTGGATAGAGGACGGGTTCCCCCGGGAGTAGACACAAGGCCAACCCAGTTGATCAGGAAAAGAGCAAAATGTTGGACATGTGGTCAGGCGGGCCACTTTGCGGCAAGCTGTCCGACAAGAAGGTGCTGGTTTTGCAGAAGGCCAGGACACCTGAGAGAAGCTGTATCCTTAGAAACAGCCGCGGAAGACTGGGAGAGGTCCGGCCAGGGGGTCGCCCAGGTGCAGGGGGGCGCAGGACTCCACCTCATGAGAAAAATGAAGGTGATTTATTACTACCGGCGCCTATGGCTGGGTTAACCCAAGGGGTGGGGACCCAGGAAGAGGAAAGCTCAAGTCTTCTCTTCGCTAACGCAAGAGAAAGAACTATCCTGTAGAGCGGAGATAAGGGGTAGGGCGATGAGAGCTCTGGTGGACACAGGAGCATCTGTGTCATTGATGAGAGAGGAAATATACAGGCGGGTGAAACGGAAGAGAAGGTTACGGGAAGCGGACATAGAGGTCACACAAGCAGATGGAGCCCCCCTGAAGATAAAAGGGATGGTGAGGCTCCCGGTGAGGATTGGGAAAGTAAGGAGCACCCAAAATTTTTACGTAACCCCCGACCTGTGTACGGAGGCAGTCTTGGGAGAAGATTGGCTCCGGAGCCAGAGGGCCCAGATTGAGTTTAACCCCACGGTGAATGGCGAGAGAGCGCCGTTGGGATGCCCACCAGAGGAAGAGATAACAATAGTGGTGGAGGAAGATGTAAAGCTACCCCCTAGGACGGCGGTGTCGGGAAAGGGTAGGTTAATGTCAGGAAAAAGGGTATGGAGAGGACCTCTGCAGTTGGTCCCTGTAGAAGGAAAGGGCCTAGAAGAGAGCGAGGTAACCCTGTGCGAAACGGTGGTGGAGGCAGCCGAATTGGTGCCCATTATGATGGTGAACCAGGCCCAAAAGTCTATAAAGGTTAGGAGAGGGGAGGAGATAGGGAGAGCGCTTCCCCTACGGACTCTGAATCGGGTGAGATTCGAGGAGGAACGAAGGAAACTTGTAGAGCAAACAGAAGGAATCGTAGACGAAGATATATTAGCACCGGTTCAATTTAGAACCAGAGTGGGGGGTCTGTTGAGGGACAATCGAGATGTGGTAGCCCAGTCAGACAAAGAACTAGGCCAGATCCACACAGTCAAAATGAAAATCGACACCGGAGATCACCCCTGTGAAATTAAAAACCCTACCGGACACCTATACATAAAAGACCCCTTGTAGAAGAGGCGGTGGAAGAGATGTTTGAAGCTGGGATGATCGAAAGATCGATCTCCCCTTGAGCTTCCTAATAGTAATAGTGGGTAAGAAAGATGGCGGGCACCGTTTCTGTGTAGATTTTAGAAAACTAAATTCTATATCGAAGCCGTTAGCGGTGCCATTGCCACTGATAGATGACATATTGGCATTATTAGGGAAGGCAAAGTACTTCTCTACGTTGGACTTGAGGTCCGGGTATTGGCAGATGAGGCTGACAAGGAGAAGGCCGCATTTGCGTGTCACCTGGGACTGTTTCAGTTCAGGGTGATGCCATTCGGTTTAGTTAATGCCCCGGGAGTCTTCCAACAGCTAATGTCAATAGTGTTAGGAGGATACGAGAGCTTTGCCATGGCGTATTTGGACGATATCTTAATATTTTCGGAAACAGTGGAACAACACTTTTTCCATTTAAGACAAGTGTTGGGAAGGTTAAGAAAACACGTCTTAAAATTAAAATTGTCAAAGTGTCAGTTTCTGAAGGAAGAGACTAGGTATTTAGGCTTTGTCATAAACGGAGACGGTATTAAACCCGACATGGATAAGGTAAAGGTCATAAGGGAAATGCCAGAGCCTAAGACAGTGAGACAGGTAAGAGGTTTTATAGGAGCTATAGGCTACTACCGACGCTTCGTCCCGGCGTTTTCAAGAATTGCCATACCACTAGTAGCCCTGACGAAGAAATACGCTAGGTTCAGGTGGACAGAGGACTGTCAACGGGCATTTGATACATTAAAGGAACAGTTGACAGCCGTCCCACTGCTGACGTACCCAGACCTCAGCAAGCCCATGGTGCTATACACGGATGCCTGTGAGCAGTGTGTAGGGGCAGTACTTACCCAGCCGTGTCCCGATAAAGAAGGACCAGTGCCAGGCATACCAGAGGAAGTACCGATATACTTCCTCTCCCATAAGCTCTCAGAGACACAGCAGAGATGGCCAGTAATAGAAAGGGAAGCATATGCCATCATGTATGCTCTCCAAAAACTGGACTACTATTTAAATGGTGCGGTCTTTACTATAAAAACAGACCACAAACCTCTGCAGTACCTATTGCAGGCAGAGTGGACAAATAATTCAACAGTGGGCACTTAAGTTAAGTGGCTACCACTGTAAGATAGAGTATTTGGCAGGAAAGGAAAACACGTGCGCAGATTTACTCTCAAGAATACCGAAACAACTGGAAGAAAGATCTGTAAAAGTAGAGCAGGGAGTAGATGATAAAGCCTATAGAATAGGAGTAATTAACTCTAATAAACTAAAAGATCGCCCTATGTTAGAATCGGACGAAGAAGGGGACGCCCAGATAATAACCGATCCCTACTGGACAGAAGGAATTGAGAAGGAGCAGGCAGACAGTGAAATAGCTGCTCTGAGAGAAAAGGTGAAGGCAGGAGAGACCACCAAGTATGCCATAATAGAGGAAAGGCTGTATTATCTCTCAGGCAGGGATGAAGAAGTCAAGCCTAAGTTGTATGTTCCCAAAAGTTTAAGACCAGAGATATTGGAACAGTGCCACGAGAGGTTGGGTCACATGGGAATTGATAGGACATGTGATCTTATAGGAAGAAAGTACTATTGGCCCAAACTGTACGGAGAGGTCACTAACTATGTTCGAGCTGTGTAGTGTGCCAGTCGCAGAGCAGAAGGCAGGAAATGGCACCTTTGAGGAAACGGACGTACCAAACTTCCCCTTCGAGAAGGTGAGTATGGATGTATCAGGACCATATGGGGAAACTGCACAAGGAAACAACTATATAGTGAGTTTTGTCGATTGGCTAACAAATTGGTCTGAAGCATTTGCAGTACCAGACAAAAAGGCCAGAACTGTGGCCGGGTTGATAATAAGTGAAATCTTCCCTCGGTATGGCACCCCTGTGCAATTGGTAACAGATAATGGCACGGAGAATGTGAACAGCATAATGAGAGAAGTTCTGACGTGTGACGTCGCCCCCCCCCCCTGGTCGCAGCGTCGACTCTGTCGTTCGATCTCGTTCGCGGCTCCAATTGTGACGTGACGTGATGTAGCCGCCCAAGGGTCGATCCTTGTCACGGACAGCACCAGTTGTGACATTTTTGCCGCGGCGTTAGCTGTTCGCTCCTCGCTGCTCCAAGTGTGACGCTCCAACCCTTTGGTTAGATGATTACCAGCCTCGCCGTTCCCAACTCGCTTCCAACACCTGGTTACTAGGGTAACTGTACTGATCTCCGGTCTGCCTACCCACGTTGTGATTAGATCTTAGACAGACGGGATCAAACAGGGATTGGGGCCGTATGCAAGTTGAGTTCGACAGGGTGGCAACACACAAGTAAAAGAAAAACTCACGAGGCCAAAAATTACTGATAAAAAAGGGTAACAACCTTTTATATCTAATGTTCGTTACATAAAAATTATTCTTACTTCCCGACCCGTTTTGTGGACTGTGGCACCAAGCTTCTACCATACAATTTAAAGACTTCGAGTTGCCTACTCTCTAGAAATTTGTATGTCGGAGTGTGGTTTGGTTTCGACACTGGGCGCTAATCTCTACCAGTCGTTCACGGCTGATTCTTCTCTTCGGCTTGAGTTGGACGAGTTTATTCACTTCGGCTTGAGTTGGACGAATTTCTTCACTTCGATTTGGGTTGGACGAATCTCTGTTCTTAGGCTTGGTTTGATTTCAACTTCTTCTATGCGCAACTGCAAGTAACTTCTTCTTCGTCCGCCCTGCAACTCTTCTCGCCAAGGTCCGAACTCTTCTCTCTGCCGTCTGGGGAACTGATATCTTCTCGCTGCCGTCCGGGGAACTCTTCTGCTTGTTTGGCCTGCAACTTTTCTGCCTGTCTGGCCTGCAATTCTTCTGCCTGTCTGGCCTGCAGCTCTAACTTCTTTCTTCGGCTTCAGCGCTGCAACTTCTCTGCATGTCCGGGCCAAACGGACCGACCCTTCTTGCCCGCAAGGGGCGAATGAACAGGGCCCGCCGTCCGCTCTCCAACTGCTCTGGCCGTCCACCCCGCAACTCTGATTTCTGTCGATTGGGGTCCTGCTTTTATTGACGCCGCAACAAACTGGGGTGGGTCTGTCGGCGTCAGGGTTTTCTTGATAATTCCAAAAGTCGCATTAGTTCTGATTTCCCATTATCGCTCTTACTCTCACCCCTACTTCCTCACAGTGCCTCTGGGGGAGGCGCATACCCATCTCTCCCGGTCTCTCGTATGTCAGGTGACCGTTTTCGACCAATGGGTCCTGGTCGAGCGTCCTTTCTCCTCTTTCTCGCATATCACGTGACCGCTCTCGGCTAATGAGATTCTGGTTGGGCGTCTCTCGTCCTTCGTGACGTCTCCAATCGGGCGTGGCCTATCCGGGGCTTTGTTCTGGGGAAGAAACACCTTGCTAAAAAAACAAAATCCAATTTGGCCTTTTTTTCGCATGCACGAAAATGACAATCTCGGCCTTTCTCACCTTTTTGGCTTTTGTCAAAACAGCCCGCCGCTAATTAGATGTGACTTCAGGAAGAATTTTTCTCGTCTTGCTGGCGCTTTCTGTGAGCCAAAACAATTGTTTTTCATTCCTTTATTTTCGCTCAGGCCTGATAGCTAAAAATCTTAATTATCTGAATTGAAAATATCTTCACTTTATCATCGTGGGGTTCTAATCTTCAACTCTAGAGCTGGTCAGGATCTGTATACAATTCCAGCGGTCACCTCTCATCCCAAAGACACCCCTTTTTGATTAATATTTCTTTTTCCATTGTTCTAAAAAATCCCATTTCTCCAAATTGATAATGAACTTCCACATTCCGCGGAGACAAAAGTAGGCCAGGTGTTTTGACCGATTTTATTAATCGTCCGTCTTGATGTCTTTCCACTTGTACCATGTCTGTTCCCTTTCTTTCTTTTAATTATCTCTAACTCTATTTTTTCAAATAACAATTTCTATTGTTCGTGAAATTGGTCAGGCGCGTTGGCCTAGATATCTCTTGACACCTGTTTTCGCTTATGACCGGTTTTTTGCATTATCCATCTCTCCCTCTTTTTTCTTTCTTTTCCTTTTTCTTTTTTCCTTCTTCTTCCCTTAGGATCGCCTAAATACAACTAGAGAATTATTCTCAAAACTCAATTATTCTTCGTCTAAATAACTAACAACTGGTTAATAAACCGAATAAAAATTAAATCATATTTCTATGAATATTTCTTTTTAGTTTTTCTAATAATGCAGGGTGCCACAGACGGGTTTGAATATAGAGCACGTAAAAACATCTCCATATCACCCCCAAGGAAATGCTAAAGTCGAAAGGTTTCATAGAACCTTGGGAGATGTATTGGCCAAGCTGGTCAGAGAGAACACTGGAAATTGGGACTTGTATTTGACGCAGGCTCTGGCGGCCGTGAGGTTTACGATAAACGAAACCTCCAGATTTTCTCCTTACTTTTTGTTGTTTGGCAGAGACGTGGTCCTGCCTGTGGATAACCTACTGAAGCCCCGAAGAAAGTATATGGGAGAAGATCATCATCAACTATTGCTGGAACAACAACATAAAATATTTGTACAGGCCAGAAGAAGAATAAAGAGGGCCCAGAAGAAAAGTAATGAGAGAGTGAATGCTGAAAGAAAGGTAGTAGAATTGAAGGTTGGAGACCCTGTCTACTATAAAATCCACCAGAGAGAGGGAAAACTGGACCGGAGATGGGAACCGTACTACCGGATAGTAGAGCAGACGGGTCCAGTATCATATGTAATATGGGATTAAGTGGCAGGACGAGCGAGGAGGGTTCATGCCAATGATCTGAAGAAGGCTGAAATAGCTAAACCTGGAAATGAGCGAACCGAGGCCTAAGAAGACAAGGACAAGGAAGGTAACTCTGGTTGAACCGGAAGAAATGGAGACGGAAGAAGATTCCGAAGAAGATGAGGAGATAGGTCGACTTGGCCAGATAGACGAAGCAATCCGAGTGACAGAGTTGGAACCCTCAGCGGGGATTAGCGATGTTCAGTCGTCGACTGAATCGGTGCAGAGAAGACCCTGTGAGGTCGCCATCGCACCCCCATGTCCAAAGAAAAGGAAGAGAAAAACGAGGAGATCCAATCAAGCAGTCGAGGGCTCTAAAAAGAGGCACCCTGAACAGGACGAAGGGTCCAGCGAGTGGGAGGAGGAGGATCAAATACCCCTTTCCCAGCTCAAGGAAAGGATAAGGAACAGGAGAGATTTAGACATAGAGTCGAGAGGTATTAAAGACATTCAAGGCGAAGACTCTAAACAGAAAGAAGAATCAGGGGATGAAGAAGAGGACAAAACACCTCCTGGACGGGAGTTAAACACAGAAAGAAGGTTAGAGGTTGAGCAGGAATCACCTCGGAAGATTAGATCAAGGAGGGTGAAGAACCCCAAATCTCAGTAGAACAAGAGGGCTGTGCAGAATAGAAGCATTCAGTGTCGACAGATAACGACACTGGCTCATCCAAAAACCTGCTGGCTGACTACGGTGGATGTGGATGGAGGGGATGGAGTCGCGGGCTGCACCTCACAGGGGACGGAAGAAGATTATTGGCATTGTTGATTGGCCATCAGTGGTGTCATGAAGTACGACCTTTGGAGTGACCGGACCATTCTGTCTGCTAGAGGCTAGTTAGAGGAGGGAAGAGCTGAACTTAGTAAGAAATTATAGGATAATTGAGTAAAGAATTGTGGAAGTATTATAATGCACTAGAATGTGTGACATTGTTAGAAAATAGGCGACTATTGGTTGTGATATCTGTTCCATTATTAGATAGCGAGAGTATATTCGAGATATACCAGGTTATAAACTTACCCATCCCCTACCCCAAAAGAGATCAAGGTTTGGGAATGATAGCAAGGTACAAGGTGGAAGCAGACTACATAGCTTTAAATTCGGGGAGAACGAAATTCATGTTGCTATCAGCTGAAGAAGCTGGAAGGTGTAGAGATGATGCTCTAGGGACTTGTACCTCGTTAAGCCCTATCTATAAAACTGGTAACCGCAGAATGTGCATACTAGAATTGTTTGAAGGGAAGAGGAAGGAATCAAAGAACCTGCCAAGTGGAGGTATTAACAAACACGGCATTACCACCAGCTATCAGTGTTTCAGACGGGGTGTGGGCAGTAGCCACACAGAAACCTATCAGCTTGTCTAAGGTATGTGGGGAGAGTCCACAAGGACATTAAGAATAAGGCCACCGTTATCCCTGTTAACGCTACCCATGGATGTTCGGCGGTTGGAATATCCATTTCCTTACCCCCTATTACCAGGAAGAAGAAAGATATGAAGAGAAAGATTCAATCATAGAGATGATTGGTAGAGGCTTGATCAATTGTACAGAATTATGGGAGCCGATAGTGAAGGGATTCTCTAATGTTACCTTAAATAAAATGCCAGTGTTAATGAAGCCGATAGAAAAGATCGATATGGATCAATTGAGTGCGTTTTGAAACGAAGGTGTGGCTTGGGAAGACGATGAGCAGATCGCGATAAGTTGGTCAATAGTGATGGGTACATTCCTAGTTATAGCCATCGGGGGTGTATTAATATGGAAGGTTAAGAGTAAGAGGAGATTAGCGAACGACAATCTAATGAGCATGCAGCAACTCGAGAGGGAGATGCCGAGCAGTGTTCCTCACTCAGACAGGACTGGCGAAGAAATTGCTGAAAGACCAACGGAGGAGGCTGGCGTGAGACCACCACGTGCGGCGGAAAAACCTCCCACAGCGGAGAGGAAAACATTGACCAAGAAGAATAAACCATAGTAACCACATCTGCACCCACAGACACACGCACATATTACTTTTGCATGTAGAACAAAAGAAGATGAAAAGAACATTACTCTTGCATGTAGAACAAAAGAAGACGAAAAGAACATTACTTTTGCATGTAGAACAAAAGAAGATGAAAAAAAAGAACATTACATTTGCATGTAGAACAGAAGAAGATGAAAAGAACATAACAATTGCATGTAGAACAGAAGATGGAAAGGAACACAACATTTGCATGTAGAACAAAAGAAGTTAGAAGAGAACATTACACTGCATGTGAGAAAGTAGTATAGAATTGCATGAGACAAATGCATGGTGCATGTTAAATGATGTACTTGGGTTTAGGTGTCATTTACGAGTAAATGACAAATCGGTTAGGGGAGGATTGTGGCACCATGCATAAGTTGGCAGGCTGAGAAGAAATATTCATAAATATATGATTTGTTTTTTTACGGTTTGTCAACCATTTGATAATTATTTAGAGCTGAAAAATATTTGGGTTTTGAGAATAACTCTTTAATTGCGTCCAAGCGATCTGGGAGAGAGAAAGAGAAGAAGAAAAAGAAAGAAAAAAAAATATATAATACGAAAACCAGGTCATAAGCGAACACACACACACGCTCGATTGATACATAACAGATGTTGGAAGATATCCCGGTCAAAGTACCTGACCGAAATCCGCGAAAAATGGATGTTGTTATCAATTGGTTGGAGAAACGAATTTTAGGGACAATGAAAAAAATATTGATAAGTAACAAATGAAAAGGGTGTCATTGAGATGATAGTAAAAATCTAAGGGGATGGGGAAGTGTATCTAAGGATATGAAAACAAACCATTAATACGAAAACCCAGACGATTTCTAGAGTTGGAAAAAGCCACCCAAGGTGATGTCGTTTTTTTTGAGATAATACAGATTTTTATTATCGGCCGGAGGAGAATGAAATATTTTTGTTGCGTTCAGAGAAACGCCAACAGGTCTGAGAAATCCCTTTCTTAGATCGTATCCAATTAGCGATAAACTGTTTGACAAATACCGCGTGTAAAGGAAACCGAGAGCGTCATTTCGGTCACGCATACGAAAAGGGCAATTTAAATTTTTGTTTCTTTAAGCAAGGTGTTTCTTCCCCAGAACAAAGCCACGGATTGTCCACGCCCGATTAAAGACGTCACGAAGGAAGGAGGAAAGATACCGACCAGAACCTCATTGGTCAAGGCGGTCACATGATACATGAAGGAGGAGGAAAGACACCCGACCAGGACCCCATTGGCCGAGAGCGGTCACATGACGTGCGAGGGAGGAGGAAAGATGCCCGACCAGGACCCCCATTGGCCGAGAGCGGTCACATGACATACGAAGGAGCGGGAAGCGGGTACACGCCCCCAGAGGCACAGTAAGGGAGTAGGAGGAAAGTAAGTTACCGAAAAATGGAAAATCCCTAATCAGAAATAAGAAGGTGGATACGTATTTAGAATTAACAAAAAAAACCCTGGCGCCGACAGACCCACCCCAGTTTTGACTGCATCAATAAAAGCGAGACCCCAACCGACAGAAATCAGTTGCAGCGCCGGACGGCGAGAGAGAGTTGCGCCCATGGACGGCGAGGGAGTTTGAGCGATGGACGGCGGTCCCGGGTTCATTCACCCCTTGCGGGCAAGAGAGGCCAGCTCGTGATGCTGAAGAGAAGAAGTTAATTCGCGCACTGACGGGCGGAGATGAGTGAACAGTAATTCAGACTCTGAAGAGTTTTTTGCGCCCCGGACGGCGAGAGAGATCAGTCGTGAACGACAAGCAGAGATGAGCGCCCGATGTTGAAACCAAATCACACCCCGAAATGCAAATTTCTAGAGAGCAGGCAACTCGAAGCCTTAAAGTTGCCTGGTAGAAGCGTGGTGCCACAGTCCACAGAACGGGTCGGGAGGTAGGAATAATCTTGTGTAACGAGCAATTAGATATAAAAAGTTTGTTACCTTTTTCTTCAATATTTTTGACCTTGTGAGTTTTTATTTTTCTTGTGTGTTATCACCCCCGTTGGACTCAGCTTGCATACGGCCCAATCCCTGTTTGATCCCATCTGTCTAAGATCAAATCACAACGTGGGTAGGCAGACCGGAGATCAGTGCAGTTACCCTGGTAACCAGGTGTTGGAAGCAGGTTGGGAATGACGAGGCTGGTATCAATCTAACTAGAGGGTTAGAACATCACGTTTGGAGCAGCGAGGAGCGAACAGCTGACGCCGCGACAAAAGACGTCACAACTGGTGCTGTCCGTGACCAGGATATCAGAGCCTGGGGAGCATGTGACGTCACAATTGGTGCTGCGAACGGGATCAAACGACGCAGTCGACGCTGCGACCGGGGGACGACGTCACAGGCTAAATTATATTGGAAATAACTGCTACATAAATTGATTTTCAGACTGAAGGATATTCATTGATATTATTGATAGCTAAAAAATACTTTCAAGCCAGTCCAGTAAAACCTGAAAAGCAAGAAATAAAAATATAATCACAGAAAACTATTAGACACAGAAATTAAGTAAGAGAAATGAAAATATAATTACAAATTGTGAGATGAATTTTTAAAAGAAAAACATGATTGAAGCAATCAAGGTTTTTGTTATTCAGTTTATAAGAAAATATTCACATGTGAACAAAAACTATTATACTAACATCTTTTTATCTTGTGCAAGGTGCATATAAATATGCATAGGTGTACATTTAGAAGTAACTGAATATCCAATTACTCATAGACAAAAAGTGAAATCTCAATAAATTATAAGTTAATTGAGGAACAGGGATGACTAATATTAAATTTCTTTTTTATAAAACTTCATATGAAAATATATAGTGGCTATCGATTGAGAAAAATTTGTCATAATTATCTTCTTTTAGTACTTTATAATATAACTAAAAATTTTCAAACTTTTCAGCATGCATTTGAGTAAGGATTCAGGATACCATCACTTGATCACACACACACACACACACACACACACAGACACACTATAAACAATATATATGTACACATATGCGTAGCACCTTTCGAAGGATCCTGAAAAGCAAAACAAGAATTAACCCAAACTTTGTGAATTAAATTTTGTAAATGTAAGCATTTGAAAGGTACCTCATCATGCCTTAATCCTAAGCTTGTTAAAAAAATTGAACATGCCAGATGATGCACTCTCTCCCAGAAACTAAGGTCCACTCACAAATTATTATTATTACATATATATATATATATATATATATATATATATATATATATATATATATAAAGGAAATGCAAATGTTAAAACACCTCTGTTCCAGTATGGGTTCCCATTTTTGTTCACCCTTCCCTT
This sequence comes from Acanthosepion pharaonis, assembly GCA_903632075.3. Classification (NCBI taxonomy): domain Eukaryota; kingdom Metazoa; phylum Mollusca; class Cephalopoda; order Sepiida; family Sepiidae; genus Acanthosepion; species Acanthosepion pharaonis. The sequence continues at coordinate 1,161,942 of CAHIKZ030000456.1, forward strand.
TATAGAGCTTGAAAACTAATGTTCCTTTGTGATGGCATCTCCATAGAAAGCAACATCAGATAGGCTAAGGGTCCTATCCCCATCCATATCCAATTTGAAGGTGTAGCCCTAACTGACTGAGAGTGACATTCTGGTTAGATAGTGTAAATGGGGCCTGAGGTTGGAGTCTCATTTGCAATTTTCAGAGCCTTGGTGTGGATGTTTATTGTGTGCAGGCAAACCAGTTCAATGCTTGTGACCATAAGGATATACTCTCAAGAAGGTTTAGTCTTAGCATGTTTTGATGGCCACTCAAAAGGTGTTGGTTGGCTAGTGAGCATATCTTTAAATGTGATTTGTTCTTGTTTTCACAGATGTGCTGAGCAGACTTTGTTTGCTGGATTTTACCATTGTTTCATTGGGGCATATTTGCTGGATGACCATGTGATATGAACAGTTTTCTAGCTAATTGTTCTAGAACTAAAAAGACCCTACAAAGTGTTAAGACACAAACTGATGGTAGAGAAGGAAATAATTTGCAATGGTGATATGGTGGTACCTCCAAAAACATAAAGAAGTGTCTTAATAAAGCATGTATATGATGGCATACAATGTGGAATAGCAGCTACACAAAAAAGGCATGAAGCATGGGGCTGAGGATATTTAAAAGATGTGAAAAAATATTCAAAATGATGTGAAAAAATATAAAGAAATAAGAAATTTCACACAAAGGAAATTACATTTGTGGCCTAAAGAGTTAGAACCATGAAGCAGAATTCACATGGATCATGCACATATCATTGGAGGAGAACATTTCTTAATATTATTAGATTCCTTTTCAAGATGGCCTGAAGTAATTTGTGTGTCAGAAAGAAAGATTCTATGATGAAATATGTGTCGTATTTTCGAAAAATGGAGTGTCCAAAATTCTGGTATCTGACAATGCACCAGAGTTTTATGACAGATATTCTGCAGGTGTTACATTGTACCACTATACTACCCTCAGTCAAAATGGTATAGCAAAAATGATGGTACACACCATAAATATTGACCTAAAAGCATGTTAGCAAAAAAAGAAAATAGAAATCGTTCTATTGAGATTGTTTCTCAGTAATAGAACCATACTGCATGCTAAAAGAAAGCCCATCAGCACTAATAGGGAGACAAATCAGAGCTCCCCTAACAATGTCCTGTTCTATAAATGAAAGAATATGGTACAAAAAGAATAAGTTAAGCCTAGAAAAAATAAAATTTTTAATGCAAAATGCCATAATACAACCATAATAGAAAAACAATGGAGCTGTATACTAGCCCATTCAGATCACATAAGGTCCCAAGACAAGATGTAAAAATGGATGAACAAATGTCAGACATAAAAAAAAACATCTATCATAATGAAAATAATCATGATATGGCTATACAAATTAAAGCAGATGAAAATGAGATCTAGATCTCCAAAACAGTTATGAAACTTCTGACAAAGATCTATTGAAGGAAGATAGCCATGAAGATAAAAGAGTGCAAGACTGATCAAGGCCTTCCATAAAGACAATAAGATCTATGAAAGGGAAAGGAATAAAGCAAGGAAATCCAAAAAATAAAAACAGTATAGAAGAAGCAAAAGATTTGTCAGGGGTATAAAACACCTCAATTTGAAGATGTAATATGTAATATATAAACAGTTTTGAATGGTTTTCAGCATGCATATTTCTTGATTGTCTATTTTATGCAGTCAATGAGGGATGTCATTATAGTGTGTTTTCCTAAGAAAATTAATTGAGAATTTTAGGTACAAGTCAGCCAAGAGTATTATTGTCATATTTAAAATAATATACACAAAAAGAACATTTTATTTCTCAGCAGATCTTACTCTGGTGACTTTCTATTATGAATTTTTTTGTCCATTTGTTTTCTTTTTCTATTCAAAAATATGAAGTTATATGAGTGCAATTACACAAGGTAATAATATATAAATTTAAGAGTGTGATCATTTGCATATGGACGAAAGACACCCTATATATTACCACTAGTCACAAGGGTGACAGATTTCATCATTAGTGATTGAGAGTGATTTGCAAATACTACTATTACACATCACAGCAGAAAAATTTAGCTGGGAATGATATTTAGAGGAGCATCTTGGAATGAATATTATGCATAATAAAAAACTTATGTTCATAAATTGGTTTTAACAAATTTTGAATTTAAGTGCACAATACAGAATATAGCAAAAGTCTTTGGAATAGAATGTTCAGTTTTATTGAAAGTCTTTAGTGTAAAGCCTTTAGTGCCAAACATTCTCGAAATATTGTTGTGAAATGCATACTTATGCAATGTCAAAATGCAAAACCATATATAGAATTAGACAAGTCTAAATGAATGGTCTACATAGGCATTTGCATTAAAAAATGGAGGTGTATTCTTCACTTACTATCTCGTTCATTGTTATTGGTATCACCTAAATCCTGATATTCAGCATATTGATATGACATTAACTGAACTTCTATAATGTCTTAGTGAATATTCAGAATCTACAACTTTTCAGATGATATTTTCAAATGACAATACAACACTCTTTGGAAAACAATAAAAAGAATGAGATTGACCTCTGACTAGAATAATAATTCTAGTCAGAGGTCAATCTTATTCATTTTATTGTTTTCCTCATTCTATACTACTGTATCTATTTTTAAATTTCAGTAAAAAATACTAAATAGAAAAGTTCATGAAGTTCACTAAATTACTGAACATTTTGTCCTGACTAAAAATGACCAAATAAGGACTAATGGATTGCCTTTATCTTTAATCATCTTTGTCTTTCAAAATTGTACTCAGGTGGTTAGTATTTTGCTTAAAATGATAGGGCAATGCCAGTTTAGTACATAATTGTTACATTTGACTTTATTAACTTCTAATATCAAGTATGAAAATTAGTTGATTTTTCTAAATAACAACAGAATTAAGCTGATATTTAAAAAATTTCAAAGGTTAAATGCACAAAGTTTATTGTCTTTATTCTTTAAATTAGCATTCATTAGAGGGAATTGTACTCTTGCACTTATACCTTCAACTTTTATCCACAAAGTTGTTAAATATTTATTGTATAAACAGATTAATAATTAACAACACTGAAAGTAAAAAAATATACACAAAACTGTAAAAATTACATACAGTCAAAAATATGAGACTTCTAATCACTATTCAAGATAAAAATAGACAAAAAAATTTTATTTCAAATTTTAAATTATTCATCAATTTTTAGAATAGATTATCCATTTTCAAATATAATTACAGCTAAGAAAGATAAGCATGCAAAAATTTCTAATGCATTTGATGAAGAAATTAAATAGATCGAAACAGTAAAATGTTCAGACATTGAATTAAACGCGCACAAACTTGATTCTCGGTAGATGTACTCACAAACATGAATGCTATAGCTATAAATAAAAATTCTATTAAATTTTACATTAAAATATTAATGTATCATATTATGCATCAGGAGATCAACAAAACAAGCATAGGCGTAAACCTAGCATTTACATTTGTTTGCAATCTTTACTGATTTAAATAAATATTATAAATGGAAGGCTAATTTGTCAATTTGAGCAAATATTATTTTCACATAATCTTTATAAATAAAGATGAATGTCTGTGTGTCTGTTTGTGTGTCTATATGTCTGTCGATAGGATCTATAGGAAGAAAAATTAATTCACTGATCTTTATTAAATTTGCAACATAGATAGTAGACATAAAAGGTAATGTAATGAGCTATGTTTAATTTATTTTTGAGAGGAGCAAAGGGGGATGACCCCTCTGCCCAAATAAATGTACCCATAGATTCAAGAATTTCTGAACAGCTTTTTATGAAATTTGGAATATAGTTTTCCAGCATTAGAGTTGATGTAATATACTATGTATAAATATATATTATTTTGATCAAAGGGTGTCCTTCAAGGGTACACAATCCCACTCAAATATTTTTTTCCTTTAATTTAAATGAAATTTAAAATTAGGTAAATGACCTGAAATGATGCCTATTCCCAAAATATCAGCCAATTTCAATAATATCAATGGGGGCTAAACTGCTCTATATTGAAGATTTTGGAAGTCCATAACTTGAGTATTTGAACCTCTATTATCATAGGGCTATATGTTTTAGTCACCTTGATATATTTTGAAGCCAACTCCCAAAGTACTTATATAGAGTCTAAAGGGGTGGAGTGGGTGGTCTTAGCCTCATAAAAATCTAAGCAATACAATCATTGGATAGCTTTTTATGAAATTTGAAAAAAATTCTACATGTAACACCTAATGACATAGACTATATATATCTAACTTATTTAAAATAAATGTGGGTGAGTTCCAGGGGTGCACAAAAAATCATCTCAAAAAAATTGTTTCCATGAATATTTTTTTTAAGCATTTCACCCCAAGCAAGGTGGGAGTGCCACTAGCATGCAAGGGGTTATGGAGGGTGAAAGAGTAAAGAGGGGTGTTTGAGAAAAGGGAAGGACATGTATCAAGATCAGGGCATCAGTAGATGTCAATTGACATTAAATTTGAATATTTGAAGATTATAATTATCAAGGAAGCAAGTAAGAGGAAGAGAGTTCCACTGTTGAGAAGTGTGAGAGAAAAATCTGTAGAAGAGAAAGTGACTGGAGTTGAGATGCCAGGTCAGAACCTATCACATTGCATATCCGTCTTTGGATTTTGTCAAGAACCTCAAGATGAACAGTGGAGGAACCATACCATATATGGCAACAGTATTCAATGCAAGGATGAATGGTAGATTGGTAGATTTGTAGATTTGAAGGAGGGACGAGAAAAAAGTGACACAGAGTACCAACTTTCCTTGTGGTAGAAGCAGTTATTGATTCAATGTAGATGTTACATCTCAGGTCAGTGGAAAATGTGAGACCAAGGTGCTCTTGTGAAGTTGAGCATCAGTCATTCTAATAGAAGGCAGGGAGGCTTCTCTACGGTGGGTAAATGAGAGCAGTTTTGTTTTGGCGACAACAGAGTTTACAAAAAATTTTCTGCCTCAGTCAACCATAGATTGGAGGTCCTTTTCAAGTTTAAAGGAAATTTGAACCATACTATCTTTTTGCATTCATTTCATTTTTGCACCCAAACATTTGATAGGGACTGTAAATTTAGTTTCCTATAATCTACACAATATTTACTGTTTCAATCTTATATAATGATCTAATTAATATGGATCCTAGTGTAGTTTTTCCATAAATTTTCTCTCTTTTGGACTAAGCAATCATCACTTGGAACTATACAATAGCTACAATTTCATTAATATGCAACTTTACAATGTATTTGAATTCTTGATAAAGTTGTTTATCCTATAATAACCAAATCTAAACAGCTCTATATCTTTCAGATATCTGTTCTGCCAGCTGACTATCACAAGTAATAATTATGCTACACACTTACTACAATGCCGCCCAAAAAGTTATTTTGGACCACTTAAGCAATCCCAGCAGCAGAAAAGAGAAAAAGCAAAAGAAACTGAAGATCAGCTGATTAACAGGAGAGAAGATGCAGAAAGGCCTGCAGCTTCATGAGTGTCACAAAGTCAAGAACAAGCAGATTTAAGATGAAGATTAGATGCTCATCAGACTGCAGTTGCAAGAAACTGAAAATCAAGAAAAAGCTGACAGAAGACATACATTAGATGCTCAAGGCAGCAGCAAGACAGTCTAAAAATAAAGAAGCTAACAAAAGATGTACATTAGATGCTCAATAGGCTGCAGCAGCAAGACAATCTGAATCTCAAGAAGAAAATGAAATGTGATGTAGCATGGATACTCAGCAGACAGCTGCTGTCAGATAATCTGAAACTCCAGAAATAAGGGAGAGGAAACTCAGAATGAATACTTGATGGAATGTAGCAACCAGGCAACTGGATATATTATAATGAAAATAAACATTAGTATAATGGTATATTTTTTTATTATTGATGTTTGTTGTATTACTTAAATAAATACTGTAAGATGTATATGTTTATAGTTTTCCTCAAACTTTTATTTAGTTATATATGTGATGATTACTTCATTTATAGACCAAAATATGGAGATCACAGACCAGAAGGTTATATGCAACCATGATGATATTGGCCTGGAGGAAACACCTCTTTGTTCTACATAAAACCTGGCAGTCCTTTCTATTGTGTTACCTGTATGGATATAGCTGTATCACCTACATGAATTTTAACAGCCAGTTATTATTATATTATATGTTAAATACTCTCTAATCAATATCTTTCAAAAACATAGTACAATTTTGGCAGCTTCTTCCAAACCCAGTAGCAATGGGTATTTCAGCTAGTGTTATATATAATGAATGTAACTAATAAAAAATGGTTTATTTTACTTATGGTCAACTTTTCAGAACTGACTGGATAAAATATTGCTTAACTGTAATGTACCAACAGAACAAATATTATGTCCAATAGTTTCAAATCAAATTTTTTATAATACTTCATTACCTAAATCAACAATTCTATTCTTTTGCTAAGGTTTATTTTGTAAATTCTGGGCCACATACCATTTTCTTTGGTGTGTCATGATGGTAAAATTAACAAATGTGCCTTAAATTCAGCTATGATCTCAAGTGGAACTCAAGTGGAACTCAGCTATGATCTCAAGTGGAACTCGTACATACACTCCATTGCTAAGGATGCAGGAAAAATGTTTGGTTCACTGTACTGCTCCAGTAAGTATCTGAATCCTTGTGCTATCCTCTATCTTTACAAGAACCAGATCAGGCCTAAAATGGAGCATATGTTGTAATATTTGTTCAGAGATCTGCCCAGTTCTCACTTTCCAGTCTTGATAGAATCCAAAAGTGTCTCAGTGACTTATAGGTGATAAATTATTTTCCACCCTCCAACTTCTCTATCACAGGAAGGATTTGACAGGCCTCTCACTGCTCTACCGCTATGGAAATTGCTCTGTTGTGTTACATTCTTTGGTTCCACCAGTTCTAATCTTCATGGCCATGACCTGACATGCCACTCACATTATAGCAAACCACCCACATTCTTTCTGTATTCTATTGCTGAGAAGTAGTAATTTCCACCTGCACAGCTTCTTTCCACAAACCACTGCTATGTGGAACTGATTCCAAATCAGGATGTTTTCCCAATCTCTACCTGTTCAAGTCTTGGGTTAACAGTTATCTTCCCCCCTCCTATCCACATAAACTGCCTCTTACTGTAACCCTTTATGTCAAGTGGCTCCTGGGCCCTTTACAGGGTGCACTTCACTGTAAAAAATATATAAAATATTAAATATAACAAACAGACATGCATGAAGAATATGACATTGGCTTGTTTATATAGAAAATACACTTCCCTGGAATTAGCACCTGAATTAGCATATGTCGTAGTACATGTATATGCAAAATTTCTCCAGAAATGTATGACACACACATATATATATATAAGCTTGAGCACTTTTGAATCTTATGAACTGAAAACAGCCAATGTTCTTACACTGAGTAATACCTTCAGGTGCAAGTATGTTAAGTTTATATAGTGTAGCTTGCTTTCCACATGATAGATTCTCCTTTTTTACAGTATTGTTTAAGATATTTTTACTTTCAAATTCATTTTTAATCACAAACATACAATCTCTCTGTTATTCATTCTTTCATTCTTTATAAAAGTTCATTCATTGATTTCGATTAACAATATTCATTTGTAAATGATTTTTCACTGATAAAACAAATAAAAATATGGCTACACTTTATATGTGGCTGTTTGTCTTTTGTTGTCATGTGATTTTGTCTCATCCATCATATGATATTGATGCCTCAATAAAGGTAAAATAATTGATCTTACTGAGTGACTCAGGAAGTGTCTGTCACTAAGCCTGCTGGAAGCTGGGCTTAGAAAAGGTAAATGGACAGGTGAGTGAATCATAGCTGTAATTATGGATGCAAGTATATATTGAGTTCTATCAGATTACAATGATATACTCATGTTTTATGCATTTGGGTGTCACAAGCATTTTTATGTTTCCACCTGGAAAGTGTTGTTAGCATGGATGTGAGTTAGTGAGAAAAGGAATGATTATGTGCTCCCATTAGTAAATACTCTGCATTATTTTCTTTTTTTACTGTAATATAATTATTAGTCTTAACTACATATAATGATATCAAATGAATAGAAAACCTATACCAAAATTTTAAATGAATAGTTTCTTATCATTTTCACAGTTTTTCCAATTAAACCCTTTTTTTATGGCAAATGTTTGTATATGTGGACAAAAATCTTGCTGCATTTTATTATAATTTTATTAATATTTACTTCATATATAAATATGAGAATGAACACTGAAACATTTTAAAAAATCAATCATATTTGTTTTATTTGGTAGAAATTTATGGTTATATTATGTGATTAATGCTAGTCGATTGCTACAGATGCAAGGGATGAAGATTTTATGATTTTCTTTACATCAATTGCATCAAATAAAATTCCCTCTTCCTCTGTTTCTGTGACATCAAAAAATTTATTTTTAATAATATAATAAAAACACAAATATATAGAAATATTTTTAATTAAATTATGTATATATATTTAATTTGCTATATTCATTGGTAATAGTGTTCAATATATAGATATAAACAGTGTAGACATTGAAATCAGTACTACAAGGTAGCACATTAAATCAATTAGATCAATGCAAAGTTTTATATATATATATATATATATATATATATATGTCATAATTCTGGTAAAGTGGTGATATCAGAATGCACTCTTGTAAAATAACAAGCCAGTATAGGTATTGTGATGGTTAGAGTGACATTCTACTAAGTAACACTGGGTACCATCAATTATAAGGAAAGAACTCTGTCCTTTATCACCTACTTCAATATGACTGAAAACCAATTACACCCTTCATGACAACTGTTTTCCACAGTGGCTGTGGTATCTTTTATTAAAGCAATGTGCACTATCAAACTGCACAAGTTGCATGTGAATAGTTTCAAGAATACAAAAAAAATACCTTACCTTATGCATTAATCTCCCCAAATCTCAGTCTAGTTGAGCATTTATAGGATGTTTTGAACAAATCACCACAAAATATTTATATAAATAGTTAAAGAATTTTCTGTCAACCTCTTGCCTAGAGGAAAGCTTTAAAGTTCTTACAGAGTTAATGCTTGGCTGGGTAAATGCTATTTTTAAGACTATTTGAATTATCCAGTGTTTAAAAAGACCCTATAACAGATATTCAAACCAAGATTACAGAGAATCAGGAAAAGGGTGGGTTTTTCAATGACAAATTTCATAGCAAGCAAGTATACATTTAAAGTAGTATCACTACACAATCTGTGTTGATAAAACAATTTTCTATTAGATATTATACCAGGAAATACCCCTGCTAACAAACAACAATATGTTATTGATTATCTATACACAAACACCTGCAATTCTAGAGACATGTGAACAAATTTGCACACAAAACAGATGTTCAGTCAGTGAAAAGTGCTTTCACTAACTTATTTTGCTATTACATCTATGGCTGCTGCTACAGCTTCTATTTTGACTGCCAGCATCCTCCTTGATTTTTTCCTCTCCACTTTTTTCTTTTAATAATTAATACAACACAAGCCTATAGACAAAATTATCAATAATCAGGCATTTCAGAATTTTTACAGCATATTTTATTTTCATTTATTTTTTCTCTCTCAATTTCATTATCTCTTATTTTGCACTCTCATATATATATATATATATATATATATATATATATATATATAAAAGCTCTCAAAAGCTACTTCCTGGCGTCCCAGAAGTGGTTTTTGATGAGTCTCCAGTGACTGGAAAGGAGGTCCAAGGAGTTGTACGGAGGGCAAGAGCATGTTTTGCGGGTGGTCCTAATGGGGTGAATATGCTGTCTACAAGAGGTGTCCCAGGCTGCTGAGGTGTTTGTGGAGGCTTCTTGTGAAGATTTGGGAAGTTGGTGATGTTCCGGACTGTCTCTGTCGAGCTGATGGGGTGTATATACCGAAGGTATGTGGAGCTGCAAAGGGGAATTGCTATGGGATGTGCCATCTCTCCAGTACTGTTTGTGATGGTGATGGAGGTGATCTTAAGAGGTCTGATGCCAGAGTACCGCTTCCTGCAGAATGAGGTCAAAATCCGAGCATTTATGGATGATTTTACGATAATTCAAGATGATAGGAAAGTAGCACAGTTGGTTCTGGATAGACTTGCAGAGTTGGTAGAATGGAGTCAGATGGCCTTCAAACCAAAGAAAAGCAGGTCACTGTCTATGAAGTGAGGTTCTGTCATACATGAAGTGTTTTCCATTGCAGGTGAAAAGATACCAACAGTGTGGGAGCAAGGTGTGAAGAGTCTTGGGAGGTGGTATAACTTCCTTGTGACAGATTGTCATTGTGGGATTGAAATCCAGCAACAAGTGGAGATGGGCCTGTGAAGAATAGACCAATGTGGGCTTCCCGGAAAATTTAAGGTGTGGTGTATGCATTTTGGATTGATGCCTAGATTAATGTGGCCGCTGACTATATATGAGGTGGCAGTGTCTAGAGTTGAGATAATTGAGAGGAAAATTAGTAAATTCATACAGAAGTGCCTTGGTGTTGCAAGGATTCTGTCGCCGGTCACTTTGTATGGCAGTTCGGGGGGCCTTCAGTTACCTCTTACTTCTTTGGAGGAGGAGTACAAGGTGGCAAAGGTGAAATTGCAGTCCATGCTGTGTGAGTCTAGGGATGCTGTAATCTGGAAGAATGTGACAGAGGTGAAGACAGGAAGAAAGTGGAAAGTGTCAGACGTAATGTCAGCAGTGGAAGTGATGGTAAAGCAGGTAGAAGTTCAAGGTGTTACAAAGAAGGGACGTGCTGGACTTGGTCTAGTTGAGAGGGAGAGATTCTGGTCAGAGGCCAATACAGAGGAGCAACGCAAGTTACAAGAACAGGGGGTTCGAAAGCTCAAAGAAGAGAGACGTTTAGTGCGGACTGTCCAGCAGGCTCAGCAGGGTCAATGGCTTAATTGGGAGGGTATTGAGGGTGTTCAGATCAGTTGGTCTGATTGGTGGTGTCTAGGCGCAGGACATTTGAGGTTCCTCATACAGGCAACATATGATGTGGCAGCATCACCGGCAAATTTGAAGATATGGGGAGTGCAGGAGTCACCCTCCTTCCGGTTGTGTGGTGCTTATGGAAACCTGTGCCACATACTGTCAGCCTGTCCAAAGGTGCTACAGAATGAGTGGTACACCTTCAGACATAACTTGGTTCTGGAGGTCGTGGCAGCAGCTGCAAGAAATGCTAGCATACCCTCATTGGACCTGTGAAGGGTAGCCTTCCCGAAGCAAGGTGTGACTGTCACATGGCAGAAGACCAGGTCGGAAAACTCAAGGAAGTGTAGAGTGATGGTTGTTGCTACACTGCCTGTGGAGGTCATTGTGTCTGGTCTGAGACCAGATCTGGTCTTAGTTGATATTGAGAAGCAACATATGTTGCTTGGCGAACTGACAGTAGCATGGGAAGAAGGGATTGAAGTGGTGCATGAAAAAAAGTTGCTTCGGTATGAGGAACTGGTGGCTGAAGTACGTGAAAGAGGATATGGCTGCACCCTGTTGCCATTTGAGGTTGGCTGTAGAGGATTTCCTGCTGCCTTTCTAAAGAGATTTCTGAAGTGTGCTGGGATTCAAAAGCCGGATAAGGTGATAAAATTTTGTGGTGAAAAAGTAGTGGAAGGAAGTGTATGGATTGCCCAAAAATTCTTATTGAGTGGCATCCAATTAACATAGACCGGTTGCAATGTAACATCATCTAGCTGTTGTGGGCCCACCGTGTGGAAAGGTACTGAGCTTAATGGGCTAAAAATTGCTGAAGCACGGCGCTCAGCTGAAGTTTGCAGCTGGTCTGGAGCACTTGATTTGTACCTGTGTTATATATATATATATATATATATATATATATATATATATGAAGAAATATAGTCATAAGATGTGCTATATTTATAGGATAAAGTTCTCAATATCAGAGATAGAGCATATGTAAATATAAAAGTGAACATATGTCAATCTTCAGTCGACAGTCGATTTCATGCTATATGAAACAGATCAGTCCTGACGATTGCATATAGCATGATGTTCACTTTTATATATATATATATATATATATATATATATATATATATATATATGTATGTATGCATGTATGAGTGAGATATTAACAGCAGAAGAAGTAAAGAAAATACTTAATGAAACCAAGGAAGATGACTTGGAGAACTAACCACACAGAGGTAGATTGCAATAATTTGGAAGGACAGGAAAAGCAGAAAGTTAGAGAAAGAATGCAGCCTGACAAAACTAATCTACATGTTGCTTTGTAACCAAAAAACATATTGAAGATAGGATATTCTTTCTCACACATGATTCACATAATTATAAAGACATGCATATAAATATACACATCCATCCTATATAAAAGAAATGACAAAATATATAAAATACATATTACTAATATGTATTTAATATATTTTTCATTTAATATGATATTAGTGTTATATTAAGCATTTGGTAGCAAGAGAAAGGAATAATAAGGATTAGATTGAAACAATGTTTATTCTTAGTGGAGAGTGTAGAACCCAAATTCTACATTACCCAATACCTAAAAATAGTTTGGTCAAATCTGTGCAAAAAAAAAAGGAACATTTTCAACTTCAGACACTTTCAAAAAAACTCAAGCCCTCATTGGTTAATAAATAGACAAGTTTGCACCAAGTCTCTGGAAGCCACCCAAAGCAAATAAAAAAAGAAACTCATTAACACTCGCCAGTGAGCATTGTGACATCAAATGAATTGCAACTAAACTTCATGTCACACAATCTTAAGTTTTTCATTAATATGAACATTATACAAACTTAACGATATTCACACTCACTCACCAAAACTCACCAGTGAACTCTATTCCCATTCACTCACCAAATTACTTACGCAAAACAAACTCCTGCTAACAAATCAACTTTATTTCTCAACATTCGAGAACATTGTTTTACACAAAACAATCAAAGGTAAATAACTTCTTTGATCACAAAATTGCATTCAACTTTACAAACATTTACTACTTACATGAAGAGTAAATTCTTAAATGTAAATTTTTTTCTCGCAATTAATTTACAGAATCTTCAATAACAGATTCTAACAAACATCCATTCTGTGACACTATTTAGCTATGGTAATTGGCTAACTAATTAACCATAGAAATTAAAAACAAGAAAGACTCAAGGCGAGAAAGAGCTATATCGAAAGATAGACTGATCGACGTTAAGAAAAAGATTTTATTTTATTTACAAAGAAAGATACTTTTCGTACGAGACAGAAAATCCGTAAGAAAAAACGAGATATGAGATTCTGTCAAAACTGATTAATGTCATGTTAAGGGAGTAATGCACCAAGGGAAACAGAATTCAGAAAGAAAAACAAAACCAACCAACACATGCGGCCATAAAAAATTTCGGCTTGAGACCACCACGGAGAATAGATATTAGTTATCTTTCAGAGATATCATTTAATTTTAATTCCTGGGTCCAGCGAAGGGAGCCATCTGGTGTGTGTTAGAATTCTGGCATGGGGAAGAAAATCATATTATTATTGCTTATTCAAACCGTTGACGTCAGACACAGTGCCGTCGAAAATGATCATTTGGTGATAAGAGTATTTTAAGGCATGAGAAAAATAAAGAATTTGATTCTCAGGTAAAATACGGACCTCCCAGCTAAAAGTTGACTTAGCAGAAGAAACCAGGTGTTGGGTTTTGACAGTGATTGATGAATTGGTAGAGAGACCTGACTAAGTGAATTTTGGGTGTCTCCAAAAGAAAGATGTGATAAGAATTATTTGACAATCTGGGATTTGTAAATGTTTTGGCTGAAGGAAAAAAAAAAAGAAAAAAAGGATTTTGTAAACAAATTTCTGGATAATAATTTCAAGAGGGACAGTCTAGCCACACCCACACTGCTGAGAGATCATTGGTTAAGTGGTAGCATGGGTGATAGGTGGAGGTGAATGTATAAGAAAGATGGAGAAGTTGTTAGTACCCACTGAGGGGATTGGTATGAGATACCAATGTGAGAGAGGAAGAGTCTAGGAGGATAACTCTCCTCTGACCTTCCCTCACAGACGAGGGAGAAACCCCCAAAATGGAAAGTGATTAATCTTCCAAAAATTGGAAGTAATTAATTTTCCTGGCCTAAGAACAAAGAGAATTCATGCTGGGAATTGAGAATTATTGGGAACCCAAACCACATCAGGCCCCCACACCGGGTTTTGGTCGGTATCCATATAAACAAACATCTCGAGGCAGCTGATCAGTTTGCAGTTAGTCAGTTCCAAGAGTTCCAGCAGTTGATTCCCAGTTGCAAGCAGGCCGTTGACTCGCAGAAGCTGACCGAGATTTCCACGCCCTTTTTGACTTAGTCTTCCTCCTGAAAGCAAGTTATATTGACGAATGACTTAAGATACCAAAACTCGCTTAAGAAATGCAAGTGTCATGAATCCATAGAAACGGGCTGGGAGAGAAACACACTTCTGTATTCAACAGACAGATAAAGATAATTTGTTATTTCTCAACATATTTGAACCTCTTGAGTTTGTTTTATTTCTTCTTTAACCCTAACCCTAACCCTAACCCTGATTCAGCTTGCACTATGGCCCGGCACCTGATTGATTTTGTCTACCTAAGATTAAAGTCACAATGTGGGTAGGTTAGACTTGAGATCAAAGTAGTTACTTCAGTAACCAGATGTTGGAAGTGAGCTGGGAACGACAAAGCTGGTATTGAACTGGGAACGACCAGATCGACCAGGACACAGGCTGGTGGCAGCAACAAAGAGTCAACTCCAAAATGCTGGTGGAAGAAACCTTACAGCTTCACACCGCAACTGGGTGTTGACCATGGGCCAACAGCACAGCGTCACATATTGGCGTCATGAACAGAGGACATCACATATTGGTGGTGGGTGTCACATTTCAAATCAGAACTCATTAACAAAATTTAATCTTTCACCAAACTTGAGTTCAATATAAATTAAACTAACAAGATTACACCTAAAAAAATCCACTACATATTTGAAAAAATTTTCATTACAAAAATATATTGAAAATTACTTGTTATTCAAATATTTGCCTTTTGTCTTTTATCACAAATGTTTCTTGTTGTTTTTGTATTTTGCTTAACATATTTGTAGAGTAAAAAATTGTATGGATTGAAATAAATGCTAACTAAATGGTAAATTTTCCACTACAAGAGTACAGGAATAGCAATCTGTTGTAAGCATAGTATTGGGAGTTGACCCATTTCTTGTGCCAGTATGGCCAAGTTCACAGGATACGGTTGATGCATGTTGGTTGATTGAGGTCATGGTGGTAAGTCATTCTTTGGTTAGCAGAGCTGATGTGTTAAACTGGGTGACGTCAGTTTGATGTAGTTTGGGTAGACCTGTTCTGTAGAATGAAGGTCACTGGTGTCAACTGTGAAGGGAATGCCTTGTAAATGAGTTGAGATAGTATTGTAACTGGGAGGAATCGAGGTTGAGATGTTTCAAATTGAAACTGGATAGCTCCACTGGGTGGAGTTGAGGTTGAGATGTTTTGAGTTGAAGCTGGATAGCTGAAATGGTTAGTCAAGCCAGGAAGTGGTAACGGTTATTGAGATGTGTGGTCATGTTGAGTGA
Source organism: Acanthosepion pharaonis (assembly GCA_903632075.3). Taxonomy (NCBI): domain Eukaryota; kingdom Metazoa; phylum Mollusca; class Cephalopoda; order Sepiida; family Sepiidae; genus Acanthosepion; species Acanthosepion pharaonis. The sequence goes on from CAHIKZ030000456.1 coordinate 1,177,652, forward strand.
TGGCAATGAAGGCAGCAATGGTGATGGCAGCAGTGCCCTACATGACAGCCAGGCTGCAACTCTGTTGTCCTGGTGATGAAGTCATGGCAGCAGTAGCAGCAGCAGCAATGTCCAGCATGATGGCCAGCAGCTGCCCTGGGCTGCAACTGTGTTCTGGTTATCCTCAGAGCCTGCTTTTAAGCGGGCCTAGTAGGCTCCAGGGGAATTTCTTTTACCGGCAGGAATGTTCATGATTGGCCACCACCAGAGCTCACTTTGTAGATCAGATGTGGTGCATGGAGCCTAATGTGCAGAAAACAACTTTTCTTATTTCATTTTCTGCCTTCGTAGCATTCATGTTCAGCCAGCATGCAGAATGAATCAGAATGAGATCTAATTGTAACAGAGTATAACATTAGTAAACGAACTAACATAAAAACAAGTAAAAATTTAAATTTAAAAAAAAATAAAGATGCATGGCTTAAATTGAAATGGTTCAACATATTTCAAGAGGTATTTCTCATCTTTCATGTGTATCATTATCTCATGTATTTTTATTTTCTGCCCTTCAAAGATTGTGAAGAATGTCACAATCATCACCTAAGAAATGTTGTCATTCAAATGAAGAGGATATTAGAAAATCTAAAGAATACTGGATTAAAAAATTTGGCATGATTAAGAAAGACAATAAAGTCATGCTTTTTTCTGTTCTGAAACAATTGTTTCTTGGATTACTTCTGTAAAGAGACATTTTTGAAGTGTTCATAAGAATGATTTATTTCTCATTTAAAAAGGTCTTCACATGCTTAAAAGATATCAAATAATATGTTCTAAAAAAAAATTTGTTGGCACATGGAAAAATTTTGTGTCAGAGATTTGGATGGTTTTGGCATGCACTGTCAAAAGGGTTCCCCACCCAGAGCTCTAAGAGCTCTTTTTAATTTTTTTTTCACCCTTCTGTCAAGTTCAACACATGCAAATTCTGGGGGGTGGCTTCAAACTTTTGAACTGTAGTGTATATATATATATATATATATATATATATTATGCACTGTTACGTTAGTACATGTACATACCCACTACAAAACTGTACATCTTGTTTCAACATTAAATTAACATTTCTTCAGTTGGGAAACCATGATAGTACTTAAATTTTATTCAGAAAAACAGTTAACAAATCAAAGCTCCAGCTTCCATCTTTGGTTAATTTCCATATAAGGTAAAAAGGATTTACATATGGGGAAAGGAAGAAAGCTAAGGGATTAATAAAAGGTAGATCTTTGGATTCTGCAGAGTCTTCAGACTTAGTGGGATTGTTTCTCCTGTACAGCCTCACAGCATTTGAAGAAATTAATCTGAACAGTATAATTCTATATAGGGGCGATAGGCTCATGGCTGTTAATGAATATATTAGAAGTAAGGTTGTTAAACTTAGAAAATTAATACATAGGGTTTTTAAATTGTTTGGTCTCAATGTAGTTATCAATGCTAATAAAATAATTAAATAAGCTTCACAAATAGTTTAATAGAAACACTGAAATAAAGTAAGTTCATATTTGTGTGTGCATTTTTTTTTAAGTCTATGTTTTTATTTCATAACATTTAAATGTATACTCTTTAAAAATTTTGCTAAGTGTGCCATGGTATTTTCATTTTCCCCTAGGTGTGCTTCTAGATGTACCATTGCCTAAAAAAAGGTTGAGAAACACTGTCCTAGACCAATGCTGAAAAGTTCAATTTGCACTGGATTTCCACTATTTTGGCTTTCTACCAGACTTAAATAACATTTAAAAAATCTATAACTGCAGTTTCAGTTGAATTAATATTAAAAATTTCCAAGATAATTATAAGAAATAATGTATTATCTCTAATAGTATTTTTCTTTGCATTGGGTTTAATATATTTTACTTCCTTCATTGATAAAATCTAGAAAAATATTAGATAACTAATAATTTTCTAGTCTGCTAAATATTTTTGCTACTCTAGGAAACTAATTTCTCATCTTGTCAATATTTTTCAACTATATGCTAAACATTCTAAGAGCAAAATAGCTTTATATCACTAACTTTAATAAGTAATATCCAATTTAAAATAATTCCAAAGTTCATCATTTATCTTTATTAACACATTTTGTTCTATTTTAGTAAAATTTAAAGTAATGTTTGACTAAAAAATGGAAAAATACAGGAAGAAAATAACCTAGTCTATGTGTTATATTGGGTTTGCATATTTGAAACTGTTTCTTTATAACTGTTTCTTTTATTCTTTTTTCTTTGTTTTTACTTCTGATTGCAGAGAAGATACATTAATATTTTCAATTATATATTACCACCAAGGTTACATAAAAATATTTAAAAATGTGAAAATGACATATAAAGAGTGTAGGTTGTTTATTTTTAATTATTTTACATTAACTATATGTTAATAAGAATAAACTTAAGACAGAATAAACATTCATGGAATTATTGAAGATTATTTAATGTAATATGAACTTTTACAGAAAATTCTATAAGGATATTATTCACAAGAGTTTTCATTGTTTTTTAATCTAGAGAGTAGTTGCTAGATTCTAATTATTAGAAGTGGTGATTAAATCCTGCTTTAACTTATTATTTAACATCTTATTTTCTTCACATGTATTAAGCTCATGTCTGTATATTCATTTACATGCAAGTATAGAAGTTTATGTGAATAGAAACTTTTGTTTCATCACTGGGCTAAGCCGAAGATGATTGATAACAATAGCACACCAAAGCTGTTACTTAAATCAGGAAGTGTCTCACAAAATGACATAACAAGAAAACGTCTTATTCACTCAACATGTTTCTTTCTAAGAACTGTATTCAAAAGAACCTCAAATTACACATCCAAGAAGGAATCAACTTTTGCTTCTGAACATTATTATTAATATCTCCCTTGCTTTTCAAAATAAAAAATGAAATACTTTACATTTTTATTCATTTTTCAAATTACCTACCTTACTGGTAATATTATCTTAAAAATCTTCTTTTTTTTTTCATTAATCATTCAAATATTCAGATTTATGGATTATTCAATGGCAAATATGTACATGGAATACTTTGAGGAAATGGCATTAGAATCTATATCCCTAAGGTCAACTCTATGGTTAAGATACGTAGATGACACCTTCATACTCTGGCCGCACCAGGAAGATCTCCAGGTTCTACTGGACCATGTGTACTCAATAAGACCTTCGAGACAGTTCATGATGGAGAAAGAGAGTAACAACACACTCCCATTCCTGGATGTTCTAATATCTTGAACAGAGCATGTGTTCAAGACATCCATATACCACAAACCAACATTCACTGGACAGTACCTCAGTTTCAACTCCCACCATCCATACAGAGTAAAGAAAGGGATTGTCCACTTCTTACAACACTGAGCAAAAGTTATAAGTGACATTAGATAAAGAATTGGTCAGTATAAGCAGTACCCTACAACATAGCAACTACCCTGGATACATGGCAGCAGCCCCAATAAACTGGGATAGGTGGGTTCAAGAGGAGGACAACAACACTTAGAAAACAGTCTGCCTGTTTTATGTGAAGGGGTTATTGGAGAAAATACAAAGGATCTGTGGCCCATATAACATCAGGACAATCTTCAAAAGCTGGATGACACTTCGCAGATACCTCTCCCGTGTAAGACCCCATAA